>VMRM01000021.1:3762500-4428571 GCA_010277075.1 Poeciliopsis retropinna
TACAAAAAGTGGTCAGTGACTTAGATGTTGAATCAACTTTAGGTTTTCAACTATAACTGATATTATATCAATATTAATTCAACTATAATCTAAATGATTATCTACAGCAGGGGTGCTCATACTTTTTGAGACCAAGATCTACTTTTTCCTCTCACCGGCCGGCTGAGATCTACCTCATGACACGAAGACATAAAAATTGTAAATTAAACTCTATTGACTTATTTCATATGCGAATATAGCCTACATCAGTTATAGCAGAAATAATAAAGTGATAGAAAACCTAATGCAGTTTCTTCCTCAGTGAGATTCTGGCACTAGGAGCAGGTTACTGGTTTCTCAGTCAGAAGCTGGTTGCAAACCTGAGGCCAGCAGTTCTGGTAGATCTGAAATTTGGTTTGATGACATCAATATGAGAAACTACAGAGTGATAGGAGGAAGCAAAGAGCTCTGCAAAGGTAAAGGTAAATCTTCTGAAGTTGGGATGTAATTAATTTCATTTCACATAATTATCTCGGTAGAAGCCATTTATTTTGTTAAAACTTAATGAAATATATTTGTCCTATTTGATGTTTGTTGTCAGTGACGCATACTCAAAACAAACGAGGTAATTAGTCCAAGTTTGTCGTTCATTGGTCGTTCAGAAACTATGGCGGCTGTAAAGCGCCACAGCAAAGATGAAACAACCCAAACAGGTGATCAACTCAAAACTACTCTTACTTTTTACTCTCCATCTCTCTTTGTCTCTCTTTGTCGTTTAAGAACACCCGTTGCCATGGCAACAGCCTGCTCCCGCAAGCCCAGCAGAAATTATTTAAAAACGTTCAGTCTGTTATGATATCAGGTTTCCAGGCTTGATATTTATTTCTCGATTATTAATAAGCCTCTCATGAACACAGCGGTTGTTGATTAGCTAATTTAAACTCCTGATCTGCTAGTCAGTCGGTCTTTGAGTCGCTTTTTTTTGTTAATGGAACCGAAACGCACTCAATTGCGCAACACCTTGTTGAAACAAAATTACTAAGATTATTCATTTTAACACATTTTGTTCATTTTATTATTATTTAATGAAGCTGCAAACGTTTAGGACTTTAGTGAATATTTCTGATAAGCCTGTCAGAAGAGTGAGTTCTGGTCTCAGCGTCCTGGTGGCGTTCAGTTTGTCACCTGCTGCCGAGATCGACTCCAAACCTTCCCGCGATCGACCGGTCGATCGCCATCGACGTTATGAGCACCCCTGCCTTAGATAGATGCCCCATCCACTCCCCAAAACCCTTCCTACTAAGAACGTCAGCATCACTAACATGTTTAAATATAGATAAGGTGAATCTGTGAGAGGGAGACCAGGTTTATTGGCCGAGTTTAAAATCAATCACTGATTATTGGTTGTTTGCCGTGATGTATTTGTGAACAAACCCAATTCAAACACATAGATTACACTATATTGTAGCCATGGTCACACAACAATCAAACTATCAAGATGATTCTTTAAACATCAGATCAACTCAGCTCTCCAGGATTGTCAGCAACAGAAACAGCAACATTATACCTGCTGGGGAAAATATATTACATTTGCTTTGCATTTCCTCGCATAATGGCAATGATATAGTATGATCCAATTAAATTCTGGATTAATATGGGTTGTTGCTATGTTGTATGGTGTTTTAAGATCTTGCGCAATGTGCCCTTTTTTAACTTTGAGCCCCTACCCCTCCAAAGGTCTCTGCACGGCCCTGAAGGTAACACCCCTGGTTGGGGGTGACAGACGGAGGTAGCTAGCTTAGAAACCGACACATACCTCCTCCCTCCTGATGTGCTGATCAAATTATCGACTTTGCCTGAATTCACACCACACGATTTATGACTATGTCATAAACAGCTTTCCCTTTACACCGGCGCCGCCTTAAAAACCCACAAAACACGAGATGCTAACCAGTTGTACGCCAAGTATAATCAGAGAAACACACTTGGTTATGTTGTTCCGTGTACTCTTTCCCTGCCAGTATCTTGCACCCTGTTGTTATGTGCTGGACTGTCTCAGGGGCCTCCTTGCACAACCTACACCTTGAGTCTTGTCTGGTGTGGTAGATCTGGGTCTCTATTGCTCTGGTGTTAATGGCCTGTTCCTGGGCGGCCAGGATGAGGGCCTCTGTGCTGTCCTTGAGTCCAGCTTTTTCCAGCCATTGGTAGGACTTTCTGATATCAGCCACTTCAGTTATTTGCCGGTGGTACATCCCATGTAGGGGTTTGTCCTCCCATGATGGTACCTCCAGCACCTCAACTTCTGTTCCCCATTGTCTGAGACATTCACTGAGCACATTGTCTGTTGAGGCTTTGTCCCTGATGTATCTATGGATCTTGGATGTTTCGTCCTGGACAGTGGTTCTCACACTCACTAGTCCTCTGCCTTCTTCCTTGCGGCTCGTGTACAGTCTCAGGGTGCTGGATTTGGGGTGGAACCCTCCATGCATTGTTAGTAATTATATATATATATATATATATATATATATATATATATATATATATATATATATATAATTAATATTTCTCTCTCTATAATAATAAATGTAAATATATACAGAGATAGAGATTCATTATTTGGAAGAAACTGGAGCACCAGAGACAACCTGAAACAGATTATTAAACAGAAAAAAATCAGTCATCATAAGCCGTGGAAGGATCGAAAAGAACATTGTCAGAAAGATCGTACCCTGAAGTTGTGCTCTCATCCTTAGAGATACCTTTTTCTTCTTTGCTACCTGGAAATAGCTTTTCGCATACTTTCCTCATCCCTGCTGTAACAACGTACCCAATGCCAAAACCGAGGTGAAAAAACATCTCCACCGTATTGGAAATCCTTGTGATAAAACAGTGCTATGGTTTTAAGAGCTGGTTGGATATGAACTGATGATTTGAAACACAAGTATTTATAACCTCAGATGTTCTTTGATCTAGATATATATCTAGGTATATATATATATATATATATATTATATATATATATATATATATATATATATATATATATATATATATATCATTAATTAATTAAGAAGAACCAGATTTACTGTCAGGGCAGGAAGACAGAAAGATTAAACAATCAGCTTTACATTTGGAGAACTTTCAATAGGAACAATAACATCAAAGACATCATAAACACTGTAAAACACCAAATCCTATGAAGCATTTTTGTGTAGTTTCTAGTGCAAACATCTTAGTACCCTTGAAATAAGACAAAACTTATTTATAAGTAGGTTTTCAGCAAGATGTTTTAAGTTAAAAATCCTTGAATATTGATAAAAAATACTACTTCCATTGGCAGATTAGATCAAATAGCAAAGATATTTTTCCAATGTTATGAGTAAAAAATCTGGCATTGGAACTAGAACTTTTTAATCTATATTAAGAAATTAATTACCTAAAACAAGCTCTTGCAAAGGGGGGCTTGAGCCCCTGCCCCTTTTACCTTTGATGTCCCTAGTGCCCTTTTTGATTTTTTTAAAAATTATTATTTTTAATCTGTGCATCAGAAGGCCTGCTTGTGCCCCTCAGCAATAATATTCAATGTTCCAATAATATTTTACTGAAAAATATTAAACAAAAGTGTCCAATAACAGAAACAACGTTACTAGATTTGTCATTAAAATTAACCCCAGATTTTGGGCGGAACGATCAGTCGACTTCTTTTCTGCTGTGGCAGATGTTCACGCTTCTGCAGAGGTAAATAAGATAATTTTCACATCCGAGCATCGACTGATCTCCGAAAATTAAGAAAATCTAGTCAATCCATCCATCAGTCTGCCGGTCCAAAATGCTTCCTACACGAGAATCTAAATTAAATTTATGCATTTTAGGAAACACTTCATGTAATGTTGAATGAGTTTGTAATTTTACAGAAACACTGAAAAGCTGAGGTGATTATAAATTGACTCCAAATAAATAGTTTTTATTAATGAATGGCAAACATGTTTAATAGCTTCCATCACTTCCTGGGTTCATTTAGAGAAGTTCAGTTTGTGTTTCGTGTGAAATTTCAGTCTGAATGACAAAAATAACCTCCAAAATATTGATTGGTTAAGTGGAGCAAGTTAAATTTGTCTCCTACAACTTCAATGGTAAGAGAGTATTAAAGACATTTAGGACACAAAAGGACCAACAATAAATGAGACAGCTGCTTTGAAAAATTGGAAATGTGGGATAATTAGCATTTCTCAGAACTAATAGGAAGGATAATTCAAGATATGTTTGCATTTCTTGGTTTTGCTCTTGCTGAATTGTTCTTTCCTTAAGTGTAATTGTATCAGAGAAGAAAAATAACTGTCCGACTTAATTTTGTTTTCCGTTTTCTAAAATATTTATCCACTATAATTGTCTGTTCTTTCATCCAGTCTGTTATCCAGTCCATCTGTTCATTCATCCTTTCATCCAGGTCTCATGGGGAATTAAGCAGAATTTAATTCAGATCTGGTGGAATCTGTAAGAAAGGGCCAAGTTTATTTGGCTGAGCTTAAAAGCAATCAGGGATAATTGATGATTATTATTCGCTGAGACGTTTTTGTGAATCAGCGGAGCTCAAACACAAAGAAAAGATTAAACTTGTGCCTTTCAGATTGCAACTATAGTAACACATCCACCAACTAATGAGTATTATTTCATTGTTCTTTTACAACATCAACTCAAAAATCCTTACTAAAATTTAAGCATTATACACATAATGTTTTTATTCTACCATTTGAGTCTCAACTTCTTCTAAAAACATTCTAAGCTCGTTAAAAAACACAAAACTGCTTTTTGGTAAAATAGTTTTTGAAATAAGGTGTTTCAAAAAACTCCATAATCCTAAATTACATTCAACAGGGTCTCTGTCGTTGCCTAGCAACCTCAACTGAGCCCTGGCCATTACCTAGCAATGCGAGTTCCAGCACATTTGGTCAGCTGGTCTTATTGCTCTATGCGATGTAAAATGCCTGCCAACAAAAGGCGAGCGTTTTGTTGTTGATTTACCATCTAGAAACCACATGCTGCATTTTGTTGGTTGTCCAGGAGGCTCTACTTCTACTTTTCAAATATGTACGGTTGTATAATTGCGCTTCTGTTTGCAGCCATTTTCATATGCGAATGTAACATTAAGTTGAGGGGGCATCACCAGCAGCAGCTTATTTGGATTTTCTCAGAATTCTGACTTTGTTTCTTAGAAATCTGACTTCTTTTCTAACAATCCTGACATTTTTTTCCCACAATTCTGACTTTAATCCTCTGAAATCAAAACTTCCGTTTGATCTCAGAAGATTTTATGTTCTTTTTCAGTGGCCCTAATCCTCTTCTATAGCCAAACATCAGAGGAAAAGGAACAATTGAACTGAAATATACGACCTAAAGGACCTTCACTAAAACTAAACAAAGATGTACAATTTTCTTATAAGAGAACGGCCTAGAAATGTCATGAAATATTAAGGAAAAATACAACATGTAAACATAAAATTTTTAAAACCTTAACATTTCTTATCCAGATTACAGTTTGGATGAGAAAAACCATGAATCTCGATTATACTCCCTGCCTGTGGTCAGTGCAGAGAAGCCATCTTTGTTTTTGTTGTTATATTCAGAAATGGGGGCTGTGTCATGTTTACTTCAACTCGCAGTGTAAAATAAATCAATTCCCTTTTCCCCACTGAGACCATCAGCTGGCTTTGAACACCAGAGCTCAACAAGGAGACCTTTTTGTGTATTCAGAGCTCCAGGGCACAGAGCACACACACGCAGAGAGAAAGCAGCACACACACTGGGCTCTGTGGGATCAAGTTTGATGCTGGCTTAATTAATGATTTTATAACTGTTGAGGCGTTAAACGGGCTGCAGGGAAACGCATCGCAGACGAGCAGCGTGATTATAGCGGAGCTGGATGGATGCGTAATATGATGGGAACATTTTCTCAATTCAACTTTCGCCGCTCGTCTGTCAGTCAGCAAAGCTTTTGTGATAATTTAATCTCATCTGTCCTTTATACTTTAGTTTGACTTTATTAAGAATAAACAAAGTTGTATACAAATAAAATAAATTTAAAGCAAAAAATGAAGTATGTACATGTTCAAAGTGGGTAGAAGTATGAACTTATTTTTATAGCCACCTTACATCTGTTATTGATGTGCAGTGATTGCCATCTTCTTCATTGACGTTTTAAACTGTTTTATGTGTAGATAATGCTTGATTTCTGTGCTTAAATCATTCAATGTACTGATATAAAAAAGCTTGAATAAAAATTTACATTTTTAAATTCTCATTTTTCCCTTAAATTATAAAGTCCTTCCTTTCTTTAAGAAGAGCTTTTGAATGTTTCCCGGTTCTGAATTATACTGTCTCAAGCATTAGCAATAAAACTTCACCTCTAGACAACGGCTGAAATGATTAATCAACTAATTGTGATGAATTGATTATTTAACAAATTTAATCAATGGAATATATAGACTAAAAAAATAAATATTGGCTGAAATAAGCACATCCTCGGAGCAGTAATTAGGCCAAAACTGTGCTAAAATAAACACATTTTCCATTTTAGATAAAAAACATTTTTGTCAGTAAATATTTTAAGTCTCATAGTTCAAATCAGTAAATTTCTCCCATTAAGATATTTTGCTATCTAATTATTAATTGGTTAATTTAAAAAAGTAATCAGCAGATCAGCCCTACACTGTAGTAATGTTAAGTAAAGCAGAAATGGATTATTAAAGCATTTATTTAGCTTGCAGATGCATCCTTTGCCACATGTTATTGTATTTTAGGCAAAAACATTTTTATTTTATTTAGGAAAGGAATTATGCTGTTAGTTTATTTGCATTTTCACATATTTTTAGGTTTGTATAAAATGATTAAATGAAAAACAAGCACAATTTGCCTTTTTTTTTTTTAATTAAAATAACTGTAGCCCTACTCCAGAGGTTTTAATTTTGAATGATCTTCTGCTGTACAATGTTTTAATGTTTTCTGAACAAGTCGTTGTTGAAAATGAGAATTTATTCATGAACTTACTTGTTTAAATAAAAAAATCTAAATAAAACTAACCCGGATGTCTGTCTATTGCATCTTATGCTCTCTTTTCCATGGTTCAGGAAAGCTGCTTCTTACCTCCAGCAGTCATTGGATGAATCACGGCACTTTATCTGTTTTTTATGGGGTTTTTAAGCTCCTGGTTTCTGACCTTTAAATAATAGACTTTAAACAAGCTGGCCAGGATATGACTAAAAGTCAAACTCATTTAACATATGGTTCACCTTCTGCAGAAGAAAATATCCCTGGATGTAAATTGTGATTAAACTAGATAAAGCTTCTCATTAAAGTAAATGTACCTTTGCATTATTACTCAGAGATGGAAAATTAAGGTTTAGCCTATAACAGAAGTATTGATGAATGCAGCAAATGCACTCCTTGAGTTTTTAACAACATGTTTAAATCACGTTTGTTCTGCATTTGGGTTTATTTGACTTTCTAAATGGTTGGAAAAACCACTGCCAGGTTTCTAGATAATGTGGAAAAAATAAAATGAGAGCAAATGATGAAGAGTCTCAGGGCAGAGTGGACTAATAAACCAAATTATGGGTACCTTTACAACTTTTGCACATCGTTTCTCAATTTATGCAACTCAAACACATATTTTAAACTTATTTTGACAAGTTTTACTTCTAAGACATGTATAGAAACAGTTACTGACAGAGGTTATAATGAAAATATTAAAATGTGCTCATCTTTACTCATCTAAAAAGGACATTATGGGAATAAATCGCCACATATTACAATTTGCAAAAGTATTAAATGGACTTTGAGATAGTTCCAGAACCATTTTCTCTGTGAGCTTCCTGAACTTCCAGTCTGTTCTCTGAATTATGATTACCTGATGTGTTTTCCAAGCTGCAGGCAAAGTCAGCCAATAAAGGAACGGGACAATTACACACATAATGAACGCTGCCGAGAGGAGAAATTAAAATTTTAACTGAGCCAGGTGCAACGCTGAAAGACGGAGTCATGCAAGCTGATAAAAATTAGACAAAAGGATGTCAGGGAGCAGCTATGGATGAATGAATGGATGAATAATGAAATGGAAAGAGAAGGAAAATTAGTGAAACATTTTATGAATTTAGATTTTCTTCCATCAGCTGCTGATTTCAGATCAAACAGCTGAAAAAAAATTCATAAAACAGCTTTTTCTCCCGCAGATATTTGTTGTAGTAAAGACCTTTTAATCAAACATTTGTTTAATTAGCTTTTGTAGATTTTTGTAGACTCTTAAGAAACAAATATTGTTATTCAGGGAGAAAATCTTTGCTCACTGCCGTGAGAGAGCCGGTTAATTAACTCTCTGCCTTTCCTTCCTTTGATCTTAATTTCTCCCAATTATAATTCAAAGCTGTTGAGTTAAGCAGCCTTTATATCCAAATGATGTTATTAAGTAGCTCTTTAAAGAGAGGACAGGAATGACCTTCATGATAGGAGGGTCAGAGTTCAACATGGAGCCTCTTCGTTTCTTTGACACTTCCTGCTGTGCAGCTTTCTTCCTCTGATGTTGCTTTTTAACCCCGTCTCCTCCTCATTTGCCTTGTTTTTCACTTTTTCTCCTGAAAGTTGCGCACATTTTCACTGGATTACACCTCAGTTCATTCTGCTTTGTTTAGTTCTCTAACTCAATAAAACAACACAAAAACTGAATAAAAGCTGATTTTTAAAAATTGTTATTCATTTGATCATCTCAAGTCAACAGGTATGAAGGTATAAATAAGTAGCTCTGTTGGAAGTGGCATTTTCAGATTAAACCAGCTGCTTTGATCCCTGACAAAGAAGGAACTTTTATTGTAATGAAATGTGGCGTCATTAAACTACTTTAAACTGTACTAAAAGGGGACCAATTATGAAAAATTCATATTTTGCACATTTTTATGCTTCCATTTTGGTCATAATGTCTCATAAAGACCAAGCACTCAGAAAAAACAACAGAGTAAATTTTTGGCAATAAGTTAATGTCTTTGGTGTCTGGAAAACGAGCCGTTTCACAAACCTCTCGAGTGGAAGTAAAATTCCATGGGCATAATGACGTCGTTGGAGGTCAAACGTGATTGGTCAGCTGGTTTTACCACTGTTTACACTCTACAATGGCTGCTAGAAAAGACAAGTGTTTTGTTGTTGGCTTACTATAGAGCAGGGGCGATTCTAGAATTTGACCTTTAGGGGTGCTTAGCCCCCAGCAGGGCTAAGACCCATGAGAAGATATTCGTTCGTGCATTTTCTAAATCTAACTGCTTATTTACATACATTCACAAACAAACTTAAGAGACATGTTGTCAGTAATTCATAGAATAAAAGAACAATGTTCATTTTACTCAAACATATACTTATAAAGAGTAAACTCAGAGAACCTTAATTGTTTCCAGAGGTGTATGTACTGCGTTTGAAACAGAATCTCAAGACTACATCATACCTGCCTACATAATCTATTAGTTAATCTATTAGTATGATTTGTTCTTTAACTGGCCACTGATTTTGGCTAATGCTATTATTTTTTAAATATCCAAACTCAACATCCTAAGCAATAATAATAATAATCAAACTAAAATCAACTAAAATCACAATAAGAAACTGAATCAATCATAGCAAAATGTTCTGTACCATATCAGCCTAAGGAGATGATTGAGGATGAAGAAACGCTGATTTCTGGTTCTGACGGGTCTGCGGTTCCTCTCCTGATCCATTCTGTCTATCACACAGCAGCAAACTGCGCCACGACGGACACGTTGTTGTTTTTGTCGATCGATGTTCACAGTATTCATCCTCACGGAAACTGTTCAGCTTATAATGTGCGTCGTTTCACTGTGTTTTTTAAAGCGTTTTTTCTTCTACGGACATGGAATCGGGTAGAGGACGTTTTAAAAAGACGCGGGTTGCTAGCAGCTCACCGCGGCTGCGTACCTTCCGTCTCTAGGCAACCGTCTCTAGGCAACGCTCTCTGTCCGGAGCGTTCAGGGGTCCTTCAGCTCCCGCCATGACAGTGTAGCTGACCTTAATATTGCCTGTGTTTTATTTTGGTCATTATTGTTAAACTTAGTGTTGATGTGTTTATTATAGGCGTGTCTATCGGACAGTTATGTATCGGGTCAATACGGGACACACATTTAACGGCCAAATATGGGACGACTCCATATTTTACGGGATGGGTGGCAATCTTATTCAGGGATGCTGAGATACGGCAAATACGGCCCTACTATAAAGAAACTACTTGCTGCAATCTTGTTGGTTGTGCAGTAGGTTCTACTTTTGTTTTTCAAAGATGTACAGTTGTATAATTGCGCATCTCTTTGCAGCCATTTTCACGTGCGAGTGTAAACATGAGTTTGGGGGGTTACTTGGATTTAAAGTGAGAAAAGTCCCTAAAACAACTCAATCTGAACTGACCAGACTAAAATATTATGTAAGAATTATTTTGTGAAAAACAATTTAATGAACATTTTTTGTATAGATGTATCCAAACCTGATCAAGGAATCATAATAGGTCACCTTTAATACCAATAAGTCAATAAGCCTCTCACAATTAGTTTGAGGGATGAATGCTTGACCTTTCCGTTAAGACCAGGCGCCATGAATTAATTAGTTTTCAATGCAGCCATCAGGGTTGAACTCCTGACCTCGTGACCTTTCTTGCTTCTCTTCCCCACTAATCTCTCCGCCTGTTTCCTTATTGCTACAAAAACCTTTAAAAAACACATCAAATCTCTATATATTTTCAGGATTTGTTCAGACTGAACATTAAAATGAACAAGAATATCAAGTAAATAATATCAAAAAATAAATTTGTAATAAAAATAATGTTGTAAGGTTAATATACCTTGTTTGATTGGGTACATTTTAAATGTGACATGCACGGCATCGTGTAATTTCAGCATTGTAAAACTTTAAACCTTCACATTTGACTCTCTTAGATCATCCTCATGAGATGAACATGATTTGAATGGATTTGTTAAATGGTGCATGCTGCAAAAATTCATACATTTCTGAATTGTAAGCATCACACAGAGCTTACAATTTATCTCAAGATAAAAATTACTCCTTCAGGTGTAAAATATTTTCTCCACTACATAAAATAAAGGAATAAAATACAATAATAATGTTGTAAAGTTTTCTACGCATGTCATTTTTGAAGCAGGAAAGATGTAACAGGCTTTATATTGGATCATTTCTCATGTTTTCATTTATTCAAGGAAGTTTATTGTTCCTTCACTTGTAAGTAAATGCATACAAATTGATTCTTTGCTGCATTGTTTTGTCTACTACAGTAAATTAAATGCATATTTACCTGTTTATCAGAAACAGAAACTGTTTATCTTTGTTTCTGCTGCTTTGAGAGGTGGACAGGTGGGAGAGAGAGAGTGCAACGAAGGAGAATCATACTGCTGTCTCTTCTTTCTCTCTTTTCCACCCTGGAATCTTGACACCGTTTCGAGGCCATGTCCAAACACAGGTGTCTGCTAAACATGAGAAATACCTGAGGGTGAAACCACAGGGGAGTCTGAAAAGAAAGACCTGCACAGGAGATTCATCTTTTTCTCAATCAAATATGTAATTTTTTTTGTATTGCTTATATTTATTAACATGCTTTACACATTTTTATTCTGAATATGTCATTATTATAATTAGTGTAATTATAATGGTTTTTCACAAGCCTAATTTTGTTACTAAAATTCAATAAGGAATGAAATCCTAAAATCATAATTAGAGCCCCCAAAGACAGAAAACTAAGACAGTAGCAAACCGGTCTCCTATCAGAGCAGCAGCCTGTAACTTTTGCTGATTAGGTGAGATTTTTATAGAAACCATTCCTGATGAAATTAGTTTTCAAGCTGCAAAAACATCTGAGTTGATAACAAAACCATTTCACAGGCTTCCTTTTTTTATTATTAATAAAATAATTCTGCTGATGTATGCAACACACAGCTTTGCAAGTTTTAACACAACAAGCAAACTGGTTGCACATATGCAAGCTCTTGATTTTAATACATTAAAGATTATTAGTTTTTCATGATTTCCTTTACAGCATTTTCTGTGATTAACTTTCTAACTTGTAAAGGCAATCATAACTCAGGGGAGAAATGGAAATACTAGAAGACATGAAACCATTTCTAGCAATGATTTTAACACTCAATATACTTATTAAAATGCTCCTATGATGAGTATTGGTGACGCATTTACATTTCTCTGCTTGATTGCCCTCAGAGCACAGCTAAATGCTGTTAATGTGCCATCTTCCTGTTCATGACAGATAAGTGATTTCCATCCCACACAGGACAACATGGATCAAGAAGATATAAATGTAAGTGGAAAACTTCGCCTGGAGGCTGAAAACCTAAATGAATCTGCGATTAAGGCACGAATTCAGCTCCATGTCTTTTTTTACTCAAAGGTTAGATCAGAGGGAAGACATGGAGGAATGTTTTTTTTGTGGATGTTTTGTACTCTGCTGGCTTCCTCTCTGGTGAAATAAAAAGTAATCTGCCACCACAAAGGAAGAAGACGGGGGGCGAGGTTCTGTTTTTCCTTTCTCTCCTCGGTTTCCATGAAAACAGAGGAAGCCGGTGTCCTGCCCAAAATCTCTGAACAGAAAAACCTGAGATAAGACGAAACTACTGCGGATGCTGTTACGAGATAAAAAGCTTGTGTGAAATTGCTGCTGTTAGCAGCTGGAAGGATATTTAGAAAAAATGTTGGAGAACACTGATTGATCATCAGATTAAATCAGAAAACAAATGTAAATTCTTCAAAAATTCTTCATTTTTTATCATCCAAAACAATTTCTGCAGCAAATCGTTTCCATTTTCTTAAGTTGTTTTTTGTTTTCCATTTAGATGAACATCAATCATTGGTGATTTCAGTTTGTGCTATCCTGGAAAAAAATAATAGTTAAGGTTAAAAAATATTTACTATCTTGATAAAAAAAACAAAAAACATATATGTTTATAGATTTTCACAGTTTATTGTCTTGCCACTTATGCTAATGTGGCTAAACATTTTTTTTGCAGGTATAAACATGAAGAAATTATGCATATTTTGGATCAAATTAAGTTTTGTCAGCTATGGTAATATGTTTATTGTCAATAATACAGCCTAACTACATCAGATAGTCCTTGTATGTTTTGTTTTTTTTGTGTGTTCTCTGCTTTAAAATGTCTCCAGGTTTCTAGTTTTGCCAACTGTTCTGTTAAATCCTCAATCTGTCTCTATTTCAGGATGTTCTGCTACAACGTTGCTTCATCTTGTTTCAATAGATAAAAATTTAAAACATGCATCTGCATAAAGACAGTGAGTTATTTTTGCTATGGCATCACTGTTGATATTTTTTCTATATTTAATAATACTATGACTACTTGGGGGTGAAAGTTATTTATTTAAGTTAGTTAGAATGACCAAAATTAAGCTGATCCTTACAGAAACGCGCACAACATTTTACTGATTCAGTTTTTTTTTATTAAACATATTTTGAGTTCAACACTGCAAAAAAACAAAAGTATTTTTTGTGTAATTTTGAATGCAATATATTAGATCACCTGAAATAAGACAAAACTAACTTTAAAATATCTTATCTGCAAGGTATTGGGGCTTGTTTTAAGTAAATAATTCCTTGATATTGATGAAGAGATTTTAGTCACATTGGCAGATTACTTCACTTTTAACATGGGGAAATTGTCTTATTATAAATAAATTTATTTGCTGATGTAACTAGAACTTTTTCAACAATAGTAAGGAATTATTTACTTAAAAGAAGCTCCTGTGTATTGCTGAAAATGTACTTGTAAGTTAGTTTTGTCTTATGTCAAGTGTACTAAGACATTAGCATTGGAAACTACACAAAAAATGGTTGGTCAGATTTTGTGTTTTTGCAGTGAAGTAGCCATCGAAGAACAACTCAAGAGTAAAAAAGTATTTGGTAAAATATCTACTCTAGTACTGAGTAACTAATCAAATTATCAATCATTTAACATTTA
Organism: Poeciliopsis retropinna; assembly: GCA_010277075.1. Lineage (NCBI taxonomy): Eukaryota > Metazoa > Chordata > Actinopteri > Cyprinodontiformes > Poeciliidae > Poeciliopsis > Poeciliopsis retropinna. Next base: position 3,776,513 of record VMRM01000021.1, read on the forward strand.
AAAAACAGATAGACTGACTAAAATATAAAGTGTAAATGTTGGTATTTTAAGGGCCAAAATGACAAAAAATAACAAAATCAAGCAAAAGAAATTGTTTCCAAATCAGTTTCTTTCAATGAGAAACTTATGAAACTTTAACAAAAACTGCAGATGTGTGTCTGCTGAATTTTTGGTTTCAACATGTTTGTTCTTCATTTAGTGGGTAGAAAATTCAAAAATTTTACTTAAGTAAGAGTAGAGATACTTAAATTAAAAAAAAATATTCAAGTAAAAGTAAAAGGTACAGGGTAGCAAGAATACTCCTAAATGTACTTTTTTTTTTTTTAAAGTTACTCAAGTAAATATAACTAGTTACTACCCAACTTATTTTAATATGTAGCATGGTTCCACACCAGTCTTTGTCTAATGTCCCATTTTAACATAAGTTGTTTGAATAAACCAGAGTATCTTGAAACTGCACACTCAGCTCACCTTCCCTCTACAAAATTACTTCAAACAAACAGCTAGACGACATTAAAGCGGCTTTGAAGAACGTCTCTGACTGCCATCCAAAACCCAAACTTGAAGCTCACACATCATCTGTGGAGAGATCAGAAAATGGCAGCACCCAGTCTCTCCGCATCCAATCTGCGGACATGAGTGACAGGACATGCCAGGAAGAGCAGGCATGTAAAACTTCGGTAAAACTTCAAGAATACAAAGCTGTTAAAAAGATTTGGAGGAAATCATTCTGGCCAGATTTTATGGAACTGCAAACTTGAACCATGTGGTATTTTTGCTGAAGTTTCTTGTGTACAGTTAATATAAGATAAAGCTAACTGACAAGTAACTTTCCAGCAATAAATGTCAGCTTGTTTTAAGTCAATAATTTCTTACCATTGATGGAAAAAGTACCAGTTCACTGGCAGATTATTTCACTTGTAACATTGACATTTTTCCCTTGTTTTAAGTGAAATAATCTGAAATGGAACAATAACTTTTTCATCAATATTAAGGAGTTAGTGATTTAAAACAAGTTCGTATATCAGGGGTGTCAGTTTTAGGCCACAAGCTGAATGTTCTTAAACAGAAATGTTTGTGTTTGTGGAGCTATGATTGCTGTGACATTCAGTCACCTAAAGTTACTAAGAAAAGAAGAAATGAACAGTTCCTATTCTAATTTTTATTATTGTCACAATAGTACTATAAAATATTGTGATAAAACTTTTAAGTCATATCGCCCACCTCAAGTTATGACATTTCTTTGCTCTAATCAACCATAAAACGCCTCTAGCTAGCTTCAGGCAGTTTTTTTCCCCTTAACTTTAACTGCTTCATTCTGCTGTAAACCAAAAAGCACAAACAGGTTTGGATGAACATAAAACTCCACAAAAAGGCTTGATTATGGATTAAAGTAATCCTTGGTTCAGATTTTCCTCAAGCAAATGTAAAGTGACTTGTGGAGTTGTCAAGTAGACAAGGACGTCCATCCACCTTGTAGCTTCAGAACAACTGCAGCTGAATGAAAACGTCTCCTGCTGTTGCTTTTGTTGCTGCTGGTGAGAACTGACCTTGGACTTCGTGTGTTGGGAGAATTGAAAAGTGAAAACGAGGCTTTTTGAGGCTCGCTGTTCTGCTGTGACTGATAAGGATACCACTGAGTGGCACAAATTGTGTTTGTTGTTTTTTTTTATGCCAAAGTTGCATATTATTTAAGATTAGAGTAAGCAGATGTTTCATTCACTCTTTATAGTTGTCCCATATTATGGACGAGGTGGGTGTGTCTCTGTCCATGGTGCTGAAACAGTAGTAACATATTCCCTAAAACCGGAAAAAGTTATTGTTATATCAGAAAAATACATCTCTTTATTTAATAAAATTTTCTACTTTTCCAGACATTTTCAGACCAATTTGCTCCTGTGAAATTTTTAGTTGTCATTATTTTGCAATAACACACTACAAAAACTCAAAATCTTTACAAGTATTTCTGGTTTAGTTTAAAGTGCGAATATCTTAGCACACTTTCAATATGACAAACTAACTTACAAGTAACCTTTTAGCAAAATATGGAAGCTTGTTTTCAGTAAATAAATAAAAAACAGCTTTAAAAGAAAAGTGTCAGGTTTGAACACACTAATGTTGGGCTGTGGCTGAGATTACAAACTAGTAATCTGCCTGACCCTGTAAGGAATTAATCCACTTCCCAGTTCTTTACTCAAGCTGAAGTGTCCTTGTCCGAGACACTGAGTACACTCCCGGTGGGAGGGAAGCTTCTTGCATGTCAAACAGGTGTAAATAAAACTAAAAAGAATTATATTTTAAAGCTCTTCACTTCTCAGGCTAGAAAGGAATGATAAAGTTCTGCCTAAATATTTAATCCAGAACTATTTTTATTTTTTAAAAATCATAAAAAGTCAAATCGCTTTAATGTAAATACTGTGAACATACAAGAAACAAGAAATACAATGTTTTATAAGTGGAAATGCTTTAGTCATAATAAGTTTAGTTTTGATCTTTGACGGACATACCGGCCTGTTTGCAACGTTTGCTGGACAATAAATTGTCCCAGAAGTTATTGTGATAAATGATAATATTGTTGATTGTTGACAAGTAATATACTGTTAATGGAATAACAATGGAAGTACACTCTCTCAAAGATCAATAAACTTTATTTATTCTTTATTCTGGGATCCTTTTTCCCTCTCACTTTTTCACATCTAAACCAAATATCTGCCTGAACCTGCAAGGAATATTAAAAACAAGAAAACAATTTAAAAAGAAAATCAAAAAATGACTGCCAAGATGAAAAGAAAAAATGTAATAATATTATAACATAAACTTCGCCCAAAATAATTCCATTTTTGTTGTTTTATCTTTTGTCTTTTTCTTAAATCCACCCATTTTAATTTTACACTTTTTTATTCTTTGTTATTTGTTCTCACATCTAGTTTGTTATTTTCTAGGTTAAGACGTATTGGTTTCTAGTCTGTTTCTAACAAACATTTAACACTGGAACTGGAAGAAATGTTAAAAATCTAAGAAATATAAACAAAACAACAACTAAAATAGAGACAAAAACAAAGCTGCCCTTCAAAAATAGGGATAGTGGAAATCAAAGCACCAGGCTTAAAACTTATTTCATCCAGTTTTTGGTAGAAAGAGAGAGAAAAGAGAAAAACAATCATGCAAATGGAAATGATCAAGCCTGTTCAAACTTATCATGCAATAAATTTACTTTTTGCTTAATACAACATATTTACAGATGGACGACTTGAACTGAAGTGAACTAAATGCTCTGAATTAGCATAAAAATATTGCAGTTTGCATCCATCACCATTTTGCTTTTACATTCCATCTACATCATTTTTGCTACTTGAGATAAATGCTATAATTTAAATGTAACTTGCACATGAATGAAAAACTGTTTTTTATCACAGATGCTGTTTGGATCCAAATGTGAGAACTAATAACTCAGATTATTTGCTTTTTATTGTGCTTTATTTAATTTCAGTCTCAAATTCTGAGACTGGTGATCTGTTGGGATGTTTCCCACCTTTCACCCTGCAGTCCAGTCATATGGAGCCCCATGAAATGAATGATTGAGTGAGTGGATAGAAACTGAAGAGCCTCTACTAAAATAAAAAACAGAGCAGTTAGGCATGTTTCCATGAGGTAATGCTCATTATTTTGCGAGGTGACATGCAGAAATGTTTATTTTGCATTCAAGCATGATCAACTATGACAAGCTGACAAAAGTAGCACTGCTCTTCACTTTTAAACTGCACAATTATTATTGTTTTTATTATAAATACAAACACAATTTGCACAATTTTCTTCCTCGTTCTGATATTTACTGAAGCCCTGCCTTGGCCTCCATGGATATTACAACCATGGAATCTAACATTTACGTGAACTCTTCATTTCAGATTCATTACAGAAGGTGAAGTGAACCTTTCAACCTTAAACACTCAATTATAAATATTTCTGAATGTGTTCTGCATGCTTTCGCTTTAAATGCCCAGAGTAATAATGATTAGCAAAAAGGTAAGAGACTGAAAACCTGAATGGGTTTATGAGCTGTGTTAAATTACAACCAATTATGCTGTTAAAGTCTCATATTTTAGAAGCTTCTGTGCCACTGCGCTGGCTGCTTTTAATAAAACTCGAACAGAAGTACTCACACTGTAATATCCTGAGCCATTTGTCAGTCTTTTCAGAAAACTGCTTGACTTTGAGAGCTGAAAAATATTAAAACAGCTTTTTGTAAGCTTGTATTTAAATCCATCATGTGTTTAAATACTGATGATTGCTGTGCAACTTTAGATGGTCCAGATGGGCGCAGTAGTGTGTTGGTGGTGGATGGCCACCGCGTCCTAACACGGCTGTGACGTCAGCAAGGAGGTGGTGGAGTCATGCTTTGGGCCCAAATCATGGGGAGAGACTCATTGGTTGGCCCTTTCAGAGTCCCTGAAGGTGTGAAAATGACCTCAGCAAAGTATATGGACTTTCTGACTGATCACTTTCTTTCAATCAATCAATCAATCAATCAATCAATCAATCAATCAATCAATCAATCAATCAATCAATCAATCAATCAATCAAATTTTATTTGTATAGCACATTTCAGCAGCAAGGAATTTCAAAGTGCTTTACATCATAAACACAAAAACACAAAGTCATGCAACATACATTAAGTCATTACATTTTTAATTGATTACGTTTCAAATCCAACTCTAGTTTTAGTTGAGATTTAAAGGAACTCGGTGTTTCAGCTGTTTTACAGTTTTCTGGAAGTTTGTTCCAAATTTTTGGTGCATAGATGCTGAACGCTGCTTCTCCTCTTTTGGTTCTGGTTCTGGGGATGCAGAGCAGACCAGAACCAGAAGACCCGAGGGGTCTGGAAGGTTGATACAACAACAGCAGATCTTTTATATATTGCGGTGCTAAACCGTTCAGTGATTTGTAAACTAACAACAGTATTTTAAAGTTTATTCTTTGAGCTACAGGGAGCCAGTGGAGGGACTTTAAAACTGGTGTTATGTGCTCTATCCTCCTGGTTTTAGTGAGAACGCGAGCAGCAGCGTTCTGGATCAGCTGCAGCTGTTTGATTTGTTAGACAGGCCTGTGAAGACGCTGTTGCAGTAATCAATGCGTCTAAAAATAAACACATGGATGAGTTTCTCTAGATCTGGCTGAGACATTAATCCTCTAATCCTGGAGATGTTCTTCAGGTGATAGAAGGCCGACTTTGTAACTGTCTTTATGTGGCTCTGAAGACTGAGGTCATAGTCCATCATTACTCCCAGGTTTCAGGCCTGATCGCTAGTTTTTAGTTGTAATAACTGAAGCTGTGCATTGACTCTAGATCGTTCCTCTTTAGGTCCAAAAATAATGATTTCAGTTTTGTTTCTGTTCAGCTGGAGAAAGTTTTGGCACATCCACACATTTATCTGTTCTAAGCATTTATTCAGTGATTGGATGGGGTCAAAGGTGTGGCATTGAGTCATAGGCTTTCTTGTAATCTATCCAAGCCGTGCATAGGTTGGTGTGTCGGGTTTTGCAGTCTCGGGCAACTGTGTGGTCTACAAGGAGTTGGTGTTTGGCTCCTCTGCTTATCTTAGCCACTATGATACTTGACATGAGCTTCCAGGTTGTGGAGAGACAGGTTATTGGTTGGTAGTTGGGTGGGACTGAGCCCTTTGATGGGTCCTTCTGGATCAGGATTGTGCGCCCTTCAGTTAACCATTCAGGGTGAGTCCCATTTTGTAGCAGCTGGTTCATTTGGGCTGCCAGTCGCTCATGGAGGGCAGTGAGCTTCTTTAGCCAGTAGGCATGGATCATGTCAGGCCCTGGTGCTGTCCAGTTTTTCATACCTGAGACTCTTTCTTGGACATCTGTCACAGTGATGGTTACCAGGGCTTGCTCAGGGAGGTTGCTATGGTCGTCTCGTGGAGAGATCAGCCACTGTGCATTGCTGTTGTGGGACGCCTCCCTTTCCCATATGCCTTTCCAGTATTGTTCAGTCTCCAGCCTTGGTGGGTCTGCTCTGTTGTTATTACCCTGCCATTGAAAGTACACTTTAGCTGGTTGGGTGGAGAAGAGCCGGTTTATCCTTCTGGCTTCATTCTCCCTTGTGTATCTCTTTAGGCGACTGGCCAAGGCTTGGATCCTCTGTTTGGCAGTTTCGAGTGCTTCAGGTATGGGCATCTGGCTGTACTTCCTGGGTACTGGTCCTTTCATTGCACCCCTATGGAGCTCTGATATATATATATATATATATATATATATATATATATATGTACCCCCTAGATTAGTCTACCCCTGGATTAGACCCCTGGTGTAACTAATCCAGATTAGACCCCTGGTGTAACTAATCCAGGGGTAGATGGGACAAGACAGAGACTCAACACAGTACAGAAGCCTAACAACACACAGAGAACCTAAATCACTATAGCTGCACATTGTCCAAGGAGAAGAATGGCTACAAATGAGTGTCTTGCTGCTATAAACAAACTTGCGTGATGTGAAGAAATGTTTTCAAATGCGGATTTGTAAAATACACCAATTCTATTGGAAAATATTAGCTTTTTCAAAATTGGTGTGTTTTCATTTATCAAATTTATTTTTGTAATTCCAATTTGTGCAGTTTTGTTTTCAGAGGAAACAGGTGGGTTTTTAGCTTTGATTTATAGGAAGTCTGTGTTTCAGCTACTTTGTAGTTTTTTGAAACTTTGTATGAGATTAGAGAAGCGTAAAACTGAATGCTGTTTCTCCATGTTTGGTTCAGGTTCTGGGGATGTAGAGCATCCATAACCTGAAGACTTTATGTATCTTTAATCTGTTTTGTGACAAACATTACACATCAAACCAGTGCCTCCGCTTTGATGTTGTTTTTTTGTTAATTGAGAATCGTTCTCAGAGGAAGAATCTCTCACGTTACTGCAGACTGCTCAGCTTTTTACTGTAAGAGTCTTTATGCTTGCCGACCGTCTAGACTCTCTTTCAGATTGCCACAAAGCCTGTCCGCCTTCTGGCTTCATGAATAGCTCATCAGCAGATTAGATGACTGAGATTTGACCTTGATATACGTGAGATTCAGAATAAATGTGTCTGTGTGTGTTTGTTTGATCTCCCCGGTGAGCTCCATTCACCACTTGAACACACACCTTCTGTGTCTCGTCTCAGTTCGTTGACCTCCTGCCACCAGATGAAATCTGTCTTTTATTTCCACATTGGCACCTTAAAGGCTGATGTGAGACACAAAAACAACCTTTATTCCTTCACAAAAACACCCTTTATTTTCCCATCTTCTATTTCCTCTCTTTCTCCGATGCTCTCTAGTTGTGTTTTTTTTAAGCACGTTTCAGAAAAGTTGACTGAATGTTGTTGCTCTCGCTCTCAGTCTCCTTCTCCGATTACCTGCAATCTGTCCTTTTATCTTTCTTCTTCTCTTCCTCTCTCTACGGCTCTTGGCTGAAGACCATTATTGTACCTGACAGCCGTTGAATGTGCTGAAAGTCTCTGCTGTCTCACTAAGATTGTTGTGGCACAGATGGACTCATAATAACCTCACAAAAGAAGTTACATTCAGATCTTTCATTTGCGCCACTAAAAATGATCCCATATGTTTCTACAGACAGCAGGTACAACGGTGTATTACGGCCATTCTAGGTAGAAAACGATTTCTTCCAACCATCTCAGAAATGTTGAGATTTATCTCTTTAATTTTTTTACTTTTCAAAAGCCAAAAATGTTGAATCTTTGACACATAAAATGTTCGACATTTTGAGATTAATCTCAGATATTTTCTAGAAAAAATGTGAAAATTTCTACGTTTCAAATGTAATTTAAAAAAAAAGTAAAAAAGTTTTGACAGAAAAATTTCAAGTCACAATTTTTCACTTTTAAGTTTGAGTTTTTTTCTGATAAAATACAGACAAAAAAGTTGGTTTTAAATTAATTCAGATGGCTTCTAAAAAATAAAAATAAAACTTCAGAATTTGAAATTTTTCAACTTTTAAAATTTTCCCACCTTTGAAATGTATTTATTTATGTTTATTTGATAGGGACAGACACACATCGACATAGACAAACTGAACAGAACAGTAGTCCCGTGTTTGCATCAAATTTCCATTTTTTTCTAGAAAATTTTTGAGATTTGTGGAAAAATTAAAGTTTTTGACTTTTCAAGCTAGGAAACTTCTGAATTTTTTCAAAAACAAATTGGGGATCAAGCTTAAAATGTTAGAATTTTTTTAGCTGAAGTTTAAACCTTAATTTTCCCCCCTACTTACTACAGCCCTCATACGCAGTGGTAGCAAGGCCTACTGATTGAATTACTAACATATTTTTCTTAGTTAGTCTGCAGATAATTAAACAAATCGTTGCTTTCTTTAATTCAAGACACACAATCTTAACTGTTTGTTTTTCAAGCATTTTTAGGATACTAATGTCATCTTTATTTGTTGTTCTAGTTCAGTAGATTATCATTTTGCTTTTAGTCTGGTGTTTTCTTTTCTGTACTCATGTTTCCAGAGTAATTTAACAAAAGAATTTCCCCCATTAGCTGCAGACATCTGCATACTCAAAGGGTTGTTGCTAAGAGATGGAGTACTCTGTTGTGCTTGTAGAGAAATCAGAGGAACTTATTTTCCAAAATGTTTAAATCATCCTTTGAGCACTCTTCTATTTGTCAGATAATTCAAATCTGTTGGTTACTATGTTTTTGATTTTGCTGCTGAAAATATAAGAACCAGACTTTCAGGTGTGAAAACATCCTTAATAAGTTTTCACTAGTTTTTAAACGCAATCAATTTTGGATCACAGTTTTTTTTTTCTGAGTAATTTCTAAACAAAAATTCGGACAACTGTTGACCCAAACAGCACAAATTAATCTGCAAATAAAACCCCAAAACCATTTAGATCACTAGGACTGGGGGTCATTTTCTGTGAATTGACGAGACAAAAGTGGAATGTCTTGGAAGCTGTGAGTCTTTATACTCACATCTGCTGTAAAACTTTCAAAAGTGAAACACAGTGGAGGAACCATAATGATCTGGAAATTGATTCTCATTAAGTCTGTCTGCAGGAAAATGATTGAAAACACTCGGCCAAATGAATCTAAAAATTTTAAAAAAAGAGCTGCATTATAAACATAGCGGGGGGAAAAGGAGAAAATGTAAGAAAGGAAAACATAGAATCTAATTAATCAAACATAATTTCAAATCTGAATCTAAATATTAGCAATAAAATTTAATTTAGGACTTGTTAAACATTTATGCCACTTAAATTAAATGTGCGATTTTCTACCTCTACATTAAACCTCTACATTAAATCAGAAAAAGAGAAATTCTCACTCAAAAGCCAATAAGGGATGAAGTTTCTAAATCTGAATTTGCTTTAAATTGATTTTCTGCTCCTTGTGTGGGTCGGGTTCTGTTCTCATTCCTACTGTGTCACACAGGAAGACTTTCAGAGTCAGGGTCAATCTCTTCTGCCCCTCAGATAGATGCTGTGTAGGATGGAGGCTGAGGGGGTCAAAGGTCAGATGAGAATTAATCCCTTTTGCACCACATCCCGTCTCAATTTTCTTTACTATAATTCCTCACAGAGAAGAACATCTATGAGGAATGTCGCTGTAATGTCAGCATCGGTGGAAATTTTATAGCAGCTTAATTAGATGCAGTGAAACTTTTCTCTCTCGTACTCCTGATTTAGTTTTTATTTACACCATTAGTTTTCATAACATGGGCTTTGAGTGTCATTTAAATTTAGTTTCAGTCACTCATCTTGATTTCTTGCATAAGCACTCGTTTCCTTTGCAGCCCAATCTGGTTTTGACAATTATTCCTTTTATAATATCAGATCAATTTAGTAAATTTAGTGAATTCTTTGGGTGTTGTGCTTCATTTTGGATATTTGAAATATCTTCCAGGACCAGTGTTAAGTTTATTAGAAATTTAAGTTCATTAGTCTTTAAGAGGGTGAACTCACATCATTATTTCTTGAAAACGGATTAAAAAAAAAGAAAAGAAAAAAAAACATTTATTATTTATTGCAATAATGACAGGGACAATTTATTGTAGTAGAGTCCCCTGCACAATCAAAAAAAATAAAATAATTCAGCAAGTGGTTTCTGGACAGCAAGTCAACAACTAAACACTCGTCTTTTCCAGCAGCCGTTGTACAACACATACAGCGGTAAAGCCAGCTGGCCAAATGTGCTGGAACTCTCCTGGGGTTGCTAGGTAACAGCTGGGCTTGGCTGGGATTGCTAGGTAACAGCAGAATGCCAGTGGAAAACCAGAAAACATTTACTTATTGTTAAAAAACGGCTGGGAGTTCTGTATAAAGAGCTCGGAATGTTATTTTTTAGAAGAAGTTAAGACACAAATGGAAATATAAAATCATTCAAAAGGTGACGTGCATTTATTTAACAAGGATTTTAGAGTTGATGTTGTAAAAGAAGCGTTTTGGATGTTCTTAGACGCAGTAGAGACCAAAATGGAGGTGCCAAAATGTGCATAAAGTGAATTTCTCAGAATACATCCAGTTTAACTGTAAGTGTGTTGATGTTCTGGGTTGTTTTGTGGTCTGGATCTGTAGTTTACCACTTTAAAATCTGTCTTGCATGTTTGCTGTAGGATCCCTACAACAAACTTTTCTAGGCTCTCTAGTTGAAGCTTATGAGATACAATTAGTCAGCAGGCCCATTAATCTGCCATTTGGGACTTGACGAGCTGCCGGGGGTCTTCGGTTGCCTTTCACTGCAGGGCTTAATGGCGCTCATCTGAGCTGAAAGACCGCTCAGCTCACATGGGAAACCTATTTTCTTTTTAAAAGATGCAATAAGGATAACATGTCATGGGTAACTTTCCCAATTTATTTTACCTTCCTGCTTCTGATTTTCATTACAGGATATAATTGGAATCAAATTTAGAGCATGATTTTAGGCAGGGAAGGTAATTTATTAATTTTTAAATACCAGAGATAAAAGTTATTCTGTCTGGTATTCATGTCTTTCCAATTTCACTGCCAAGACACTCAGCAATTAACATGCTTTTCGTCAGCTATCTCAAAAGTGATTTTCTTCTTTTTGTCACTAACGAGTCTTTTTGAGAGAACTTCAGTGAAAGGCTTTAATTTACAAGCAAGTCTTTGTGAGTTTAGGATTAGCATACCAGAAGGAGGTTAGTACCAAATAAGCTTGAAAGGCCTGATTTTTTCTTAGGTTCATCAAAAGTTGGTAAACAGGATGTGATGTACAATTGCCTGGAGTACATTAATGTCCAAGTAAAAATATTCTTATGAAAAACTTGCAATTAAACTGGTTTTAACAGGGTACTTCAAACATCAGTGACAGTTCTGTGGTATGATGGTTAGTAAGCGTAAATCACAGCAGAAATTTCCTTCTTGGAGGAAGTAGATTACATACCTGAATATGAAATAATTCATAAATTAGGTTAATGTTGTTTTCGAGACACTGATGAGACTTGAGGTGTCTCTTTAATTCTGTCCTCTGTATGTTTATTTGCTCATTCATATTCCAGACGAAAGCCTTGGACTGTGTCAAATGGCCGGTAATTACACAGAGCTGATGGACTCACACTTCTACAAACAACAAAACTAAACCCAGTGAAGCTCTGGCAATGGAAGAAATGTAAGGACTCCTGAACCGCTGCCACAGAAATCCAAAAATCCAAGGTTGGCCATCAAGCAACAGGGGTACAATGATAAACTGCTTTGCAAAAAAAGGGCTGCTTTATGCTTTGACCTCAGAATAAACCTGCATTAATCATTTGGTGGGTGAAAGCAGTGAATCATAATAACAAAAAGAGCACCATCTAAATTTCTCCTTTACCACTTTTTTAAAGATTCCTTTATTTATGTTCTTGAAAGTTATAAAATATAGACACCTCTTGTTATTTAGATTTTTACTGAACATATTCATTGTCTGTATCACAGTCTTTTTGCATATGTTAATCTCCCAGTAGAACATGAATTAGGATTTAATAAATAATAACAAATCTGAAAAAAAAAGTCTGTGAAGCATTTATGTTAGTGATGCTGATTTATGCGAATGCTGCACAGGTGAATTCAATCATTGGATAATGAACATCTGCAAAGAGATCGAGACACTATGGTAAAAGTATTGATTAAACAAGTGAACACATATTGCACATTTTATTTAATGATATTTAAGTCTTTGTGATTTATTGTGATTATTGTAAGTTATTTTATGATTGTCTTCTTTTTGTTTAAAATTTATTGATTTCCGTACCGCACATTGTTGAGGCTTCAATTGCTGCTGCATATTTTGGTATCAATTCAATACCAAGTAAATGCAACACCAGAATTACCGATTCCGATACTTTTTTTCAAGTTTGATGCATCATCAACCTTCAGGAGTTTTTTTTTTTTTTTTTCTTTTAAAATGTTTTATTAAATCTACAACAGAATTAGGACTAAGTTTATCTGTGTTAGTAATACTTTACTAACAGATTAACACAAAAAAACACAACAGTAGAAAAATTAAATATATTTATGAGCATAAAAAAAAGTGAAAAAGTTGTAATCTGAGAAAGCAAATCAAAACAGAATCTTTGCTAAGGTAGAGCTCAGAAACTAAAATATTGAAATTAAAGTAAAATCTCCAGAGTGAATCTGAAACTAAAGTATCAATGTAATGCTGATATCAACTTACCAATACCAATGTTTTCACCTCCTCATTTTGATACGTGATGTTAATGTCAACAAAGATACTTTTGGAGTTCATGCAAAGCCTGATGTACTTATTGTGTAAAAATTATTTCAGTTACCTTGGATTTACTGCAAACAATAATGTTTAAGCAATAGTTATTCTAAAACTGGTTTAACCACCACATTTTTAAAAAAAATTGCAAGATATTTGTCCAGATTAAAGAACTGATTAAATTTGCAACTGAGTGCAGTTTATCTTAATTAACTCCACAAATACTTTTATCCCAATTAAATATTATAATATTAAAATAAATTCATGGTGAATTTTTTTCCTGACTAGTAGAACAAACTATGCAAATTACACTTAATGTGATTTTGGTAAACTTGGTTCCTAATGTTTGTTAAAAGCCAAAGGCTAAAAAATCTCTTAATTACAGTACAACAGTCATTCAATCACAATTAAATTCAGGTCTGCTGAATGTCAACATTTATGGTGTCAGATTTTATTTAAATATTTATCCATTACAAAAAGAAACAGATGATAAAGTGAGCCTTTTTCCCCTTTCAGCTGAGGTCATAGCATTAATTAGCTCAGCTGTGACAGAAAGAGAATATTAAGCAGGTAATTGTTCGAGGCAGTACGCAAATGACTGTAATTATGAATAAATGGCTTCTGCATCTCTCTGCCTATGTACACCTTTTAGGAGACTTAAAACTTCATCATGGTCATGTTGAATCTGCAGCTCACCTCATTACATCACTGTTTCAGGTCCTAATTTACCTCAGTGGCACCAAAGCAGAAATAATCAATTAACCAATTGAACCTGCAGCCACTGAAGGACAAACAGTTTCACTCTGATTCAGTTCAAACCCCATTATTTCCACGTTATGCTCAACAGTTCAAACAATTCAAACAGCCAGTGGGCTAAATAAACAGCAAGAAGGATTATTACAGCGCTGTAATTGAGCTCTTCAGAAATGTTCAGCTCACAATTTAGATATAGCTGTAAAGGTCAAGCATCGAGATGGTGACCATCGGTGACATTTTGGTGGCGACTGCTGGGACGGTCGAGGGCTCAGAGGAACGCAGCAGCTCTGCAACAAAAACGCTGAATTGTTCAATGATTGCTTGACCTTTTTGTGCTAAAGTGCTGATGGGAGATGAGGTGTTTAACTTATATTCTGTCAAGTATGAGCATTAGTGTCAGCACAGATTGAGTCTGACCTTTGATGGGACGGAGCAGGAATGTGACACAAAGAAGAAAAGACAAAAACTAAACAAACAAAAAACACACCCATGCTAATAGTTCAGAATCAGAATTTTCCTTTTCTAACCAACTGATGGAGCGACTAGTTCTCACAATGTTGTAAGTGCTTTCCTTAAAAGGGATCTATTATGCAAAATCCACATTTTGCATAATAGTTTATGTCCAATTGTTTATATCCATTGCTGCTGTGATTTTTAATGACTTATCACATCTACAAGCTCCTTCATGTGTGTTCTTAATTTAATTTCTTATTTAATGGAAACAGAGCAGTTGGAAAATTGTGTTTTTTGACTTTAGGAGAATATAGACTACGATTTCACATATTTGTAATGGAAACACAGCTACTGTCAGTGTTTTACAATTCTGCTTCATCTTCATCTTCTCCTTTCATTTGCTGCACATATGAGCTTTCCTTCTGCTAAAACCAGCAAAACGCTGAACTTTTGTGGCGGCAGCAGAAGCGTTTGCGCCTGTTGGGAAATTGAGGTCAGTTTTTTTTTTTTACAAGGCTGGTTTTAGTTAAAGACACCTGAAATGTATCAGCTGTGCAAGAACACCTTTTGTGATCTCACATGCCCCCCTCCCCTATCTGTCGGTGGTCCATAATGGATGTTTACAAGTAAGGAAAAATAGCTTGCTCAGATCAGCGCTGCTGCTGTCAGCAGGAGATTGGAGGAAGGTAAACAAGTGTCAGTTCTGACAGGAGGGACTGTTCAGAGAAAATGTCAGAGACTGATGGAAATATGGGGAGAGAGGGAAACGGAGAAAGAAGAAAAAGCAGCTGAAGGAATACGCAGAACAAAGATGGCATGAGCACGTAAAAAAAAGGCAGAGGAGAAAATATGAAGCAGAAATTTAATTTGAATGGAAAACTGAGCCTGAGGCAGTGCTAAATGCATTACGATTTCGAGAACAGCAGGAAATTATGTTATTAGCAAGGAGTGTGAAACAGGTTATTAGAATGAATAATTGTCCAAGTGTATTTGTAGATGAACTGGCTTTTTTTTTTTTTTGTCAAGGTCACAGCCCAAAGAACAGTGCAGCAGTATGTTACTGGAATAAACTGATACCAATCAATCAAATCCCTGACAGTGCTGACATCTACCCTCTGCATTGCCCTACATGTTAATTCCCTTGCCATTTATTATAAATGTAATCAGAAGTCCTTATACTGTTTGCAGAGTGAAAATGATGCAGCTGACTAAAGTTGCACATCGGCACAATAAAATCAGTAGTTTTGTAATTCAGTTCACTTCCTTTATTGTCTCCACAGGGGGAAATTTGCTTTCAGCCAGGCATTTCAAACATACAGAACAACATAAAAGTGCACAAACAAAGTATAACTAAAAAAAATAATTATGACTATTTGTATTTCGATTACAAATGTGCACAAATCTTTGTCCATATTCTGCTAATCTCAAAAAACAGTTTTGTAATTGAGGTGATCTCATTAAATGAAAAATAAAATTAAAATCACATGTGAATAAGTTTGTTCATGTTATTAAAAATCATCTCAGTGATGGATGTAAACAATTACAAGAGATATATTTATAATTCAGCCACAGCTCTAATGCTCATCATCTATCAACCAATCAGAGGAGACGTTGGGGTCTTATTTAGGCGCTGGAGCGACAAGTTTCTTAAACTTGGGAGCGGCTATTCATGGGAAAATGTAATTGACCATTTTACAGAAGAGCTGTGGATTGAACATCTTGGAATGACAGAACTTTGTACGAGCTGTACGATGCTGTAGGAGCTCTGGTTGAGCCGGCTGCACGTTGTCTGAAAAAAGCAAAAAACAAGCCACCATCCTCCTACCACTTTCTGTCCTCTTCTTCGTTCATTTTGGCAGTTGATCACGTGACTCGTGATGCAGAAAAACGTTTTTTCATATGGCTGAATAAAGACCTCATCCTAGTGTAAAATGTTTTGTTTATTTTTAATCAAAAAACAAGTTTTTTTTTCAAAGTTGCTGTGTTTCCATTAAACTAATTTACGAATTTTAAGCTGCATAACTCTATTACAAACTTAGGGACCTGATTGCCGTGGATATAAAGGAGTTCTTTCATATTGCTGCAGAAATCTGCATATTGATTGATTGATTGGTCAGACTCATGGTCTACATAGACATAAAAAAAGAACAAGGACATGTTACACAACAACAATACTTAAAAACTTATAAAAGACTTGCATCCCAGTGTTTCCACAAGGACAACTAGTAGCATCGTGCACTGGCAGAAGGATGTGACAACGTCACAATAAGACTATTCTTGGAGCTGTACAAACCACATATAAACTTAGATTAAATTTCTTGAATGCCTGCATATTGTTCCCAACCCCAGTAGGGGACGAGGGTGTTAGAAAATGGATGGATGGATGGCTTACATATAGTCACTTTCATAAAATAATGCCCTATGTCGTCTTTTGAACTACTGGATCTGTTCAGAAACTTGGGCAATTTATAATTTGACAAAACCAGCAGTAAGTTAAACTTATGTTATGCCATCCAGTGATCTGTGACAGTTCAGTGTCAGATTAGCAGCTCAGAATCTCGGTGCAGACTAAACCCATCAGTGTTTTCAAAGCACTCTGTAATGTGTTGACAGACACCCAGGCCTAATAGCGGGTTCAGCCTGCTGTCTGCTTTCCACGCTGCTGCTTCAACTTCTTTCTTTCTTTCCGCAGCGTTTTGTTCCAGATGAGAGCAGCTGTCAGACTCTGACGGGTCAGGGAAGCTGAGAGGTTGTTAGGACTCTGAAGCTTCCCGCTGTGAACCTCGGGGTCTAATATCATGCTTCATGGCCCTCCTTAGGGCCTCCCCCGCTGCATTCGAATCTCAAAAATCAGTCAGTCAAACTGGCAGCCACCCGCTCAAACTTTCATTCAGTCCTGTGGTGAAGCTCGGGGCTCATGTCATGCTCTGCAAGACTCTCAGCAGCCTGCAGCCCCTAAAATGGTCCTTAGCTCATCAGTCAGTAAAGAAGTGAAGGTTCAAATACTCAGAGGATTAACATAATGCACTGAAATGCTATGTTTCTTGATTTGAAGACAATGGCTTTTTAAGCTCAGTCAATGTGCTGCAAATGCATACAAATCAATGAGGATTTTACAAATCATAGCAATGGGAATCCAGACTGCAAAAATGGAGAACCAGAGAATTATCTTTGTCTACATCCAACATCTGTTGCATTTTCAGCTGCTGTGGTTCACTTTCACACTGAGCCGTGTGAAATGAACCAAACCCAAAACTTGTTCCCTTCCTCACATATGGGGGTGCTGCAGCAAAAAACACTGAAGGAAATGACACAAACACCTCTGAAGAAGACAGTGAGCTCAGCTTCCTCCGTCATAAAATGTGAACAAAAATTGAATTTTGTCAGATTTTAGCGATTGTAAGATTTCTTTTTTCTCTGATTCTCCTGCTGGCGCTTGACTCACGTGTTTGTTTTGGTTGTATTTGCCCATGATTCCCTGCACTGTCATCCATTTCCTGCTTTTGGAGCAGTCTGCGGTGCACTGTGCATTCAAACCATATCAGAGTTTTAGGCAGACCAAATTTCACTTTTCTGATCCGCATCAGAATTCGATTATGCACTCACATCTTCCCAAACGAACCGGACTTTAAAAACAAATGAACCGGAGTTTAATTATACCAGACTAAACTATGAATGCACCCTTAGAAATGGCTCGGTTTCTCCTTCATGAATGTATGGTGAGGCTTGTTCCATGTGGAACAGATCTCCAATATGTAGTACAGAACCCAACTAAGCAACCCAAAACATCCAGTCAAACCAATACATAAATGGTTCAGATTAAAGCATAGAATGCTTATAAAGTTAGAATGGTCCAATCAAAACACAAATAAATCCAAATGAGTCAGAAGGTTTAAACATTAGATGTTGGAAACTGGTAAAGTAACACCTAGCTAGACTTGAAGTTGTAAATGCAGCAACAGGTGGGTCTAGAAAGTATTGATTTGGGCACAGTGGAGGGATGAATACTGATGCAAGCAACACATTTTAGATTTTTAATGAACCACCAATAGCAACAGGATTGGACGTCTTGCTCAAGGTTGTGTGGATGAGATGAGCTAAGGCAGTGATTGACCTTCGACACGACCTTGGATCATGGAACATGGATGAGATTTAACAGCAGCTGGCTAAAAGAAATCCCACTCCACTTTGATCTACATTTAATGTACTTTTCATGAGCAGCTGAACTCATAGATGCGACTGCAGTTCTGGTTACATCACCTGCTTTAATCGTCTGCTGGCTAATGCCTGACCATGGATTTCCGTGAGATATGTTGAGTAACTGTTGCAACATCTTGTTTTTTCTGCAGACGGTTTGCTAATAAAGAATTTCAGTTAACATAATGGTTTTTTTTTTCCCCACAGAAAACAAAATAAATATAAACTATTCCTCCATAAATAATTTATATACGGTTCTAAGATGGTATTTAGATGGTTTTCAATCTTGGTTAAGATATAAGTTGCTTTCACTTCAAAAGAAATGAAAGTCGTGTTTGCATCAATGGGGTTTTTCAATCACAAATGCAAGACACTTCACCACGTTGCCTATGTAAGATAAGAAGAAAATCTTCTGAACTGTCTCTGATCTTAAAAGAAATTGTTTTCACTTTTGAAGCTTAGAGTGTTTGGAGAGAGATAAACCAAACACTGTTTCTTATGTGAAAGCAATTTACACCATATTCATGACGATGTTTATTTTTATCTTATCAGGTAACGTGTGTAAATAGCAAGTAAAGAGAAAAATGATACAGGGCTGAAGCACAGATTTTTTTTTTTAGCTTTTGTTTATTGACCTACTCATTTGATGATTTATAAACAGGAATTTGAATTTATTTGGCATTTTCTGTAATACACGCAGGATCAAAATGATGCATATAGGCTGTAGTTTATCCGTACATCCTCTATCATTTGGTTGAATGTCTCGCACATTGACAGCAAACATTTTGTATGCATCAACAAAGTTTCTTGAATTATTCTGCTTACATATTTGATCACTTTTAATGGCAAAATTAATAGAATTCACTTGATTTCTGGTACAAACTTGGAGTTAAAGTGCTAACCACAATTTTTCAGCTATGTTTCTTATGTCATGGTTGAAATAACCATGACATTATGCAGGACCTAAATGCAGAAAGAATTATGCAGCAAAGCAAAGTCTTTAAAAATAAACAAATATTCGGAGGCTAGAAATGAGAATAGGTAAATAAAAGAAATATAGATGGAGGAACCAGCGAGGATTAAATCAATCAAGAAATTAAATCTTGAGGAAGTGATAAAAAGAACAAGAGGAGCTAATTACAGGTGAGTGTGTGCAGCTGGACTAAAGAGCAAATAAGACAATTATTAATAACTGGGAAGTGGAGGGTGAGGTGTAAAATAAATAAAGCAAAACAGAATGAAAAAAGAAGAAAATAAACTTTAAACTAAAATACAAAGTAAAGAGAAGAAACACTAATCTAAAGAAATAGATTACTAAAACAATAAGACTAAGAAATGATCTGAGATAATGGATAAACCAAAAATAAACAAAACATGAAAGAAACTGGAAGACCAAACAAAAGGTTCAGAGAATGTATATACAGTATTTGCACCATTTTTGTTACTTTAAGCCCATTCCTCAAGTTCTTGCTTTAAAAGTCCCAGAAGTTTTTTTGTTTCACCTTCATATTCATCCTGCAAACAGGATTCAAATAAATTACTATCTTTTTTCAGCGATGATTCTGTAAACTTGAGTGGAACTCGTCAAAACATCTAAACACAGAATTAGGCATTGAATATTTTAATACTTCAGATCTCGAACTTCACAGCACTGTAAACTAACAGACAAAGGAGGGCTTTCTAAGGGAAACATGGAATAACAAGTGTTTTTATGTTCGTAAATCAAATGATTAGTCCGTCGTCTGAGCACAAGGTCATAGTTCTTTGAGATTTCAAGAGCACTTGTTTGTCTGCAGCCATGAAACAAGTTTTTGTTCATAAGAGAAACAGTGAATATTGTCCTAGAACTTGGTGGTACCATAGAAACCACCCAGTGTTGGCAAAATAAGCACCTGTATGAATAATTTCTCATTTTGGTCGTCAGTGAGGAACGATCAAGCTGTAACTGATATGTGGATCAAAAACACAAAATCTTACCCAGTAATTTAGGTCTAGTTTCTAGTGCTAATGTTTTAGTACGTTTGAAATCAGACAAAATGAACTGACAAGTAACTATAGAGCAAGATATAAGAGGTTGTTTTAAATAAATAATTCCTCAATACTGATAAAAAAAATTGTGCTCCGCTGGCAGATAATTTCACTTAAAGCACGACAATTTTCCCATTTTCTCCAAATGCAGGAAAGGTACTATTACACACGGATGAAGGAAATAAACATGCAAATAGCCATGTTTAAGCACAACTTTGATGGTTGAATAAAGACATGATAATGTTCTGTTTTTCTTTGCTACACCTTACAGAGATCATTTGGATACATCAAAAATCCAGATAAATTAAGCATTGGCGATGTGCTGACTCGTCTTTATGGAGGCTCCATTTCTCTGAGGCACATTTATGCTGACTGACAGCAGACACATTGCAGCTGAAATGAATAAAGACCTTAATGAAAACTGCTGGATCACAAGAAAAACAACACAAAAACTCCAGGTTATTCATGTTCTGAAAAGATAGAGAAATCATTCACTTCCTTATGCACTGATTCACCCAGGATGGTAATTATTTTCCACGTGATTGATGTTCTTATCATAGCTGAGCTGCTGTTCTTTAACTACGGACAATTTGTTCTGGGATGAATTTCCTCTGACAACATTTTTAATCAGGGGTGGTGAATTGAAATCCTATTTTCAGGATTAATGTAGCTCTTATTTCCCTTTTTAATCAAGGTCATTATTGGATAAAAATAGTCATCATCAGTGGAAAAAAACTGAAAAGCCATTGTACATTTGGATTAGTCAACATAATCTTATCTAGAAGCTGAATATTACTTTTGATGCAAGGTGAATCAACAATTTCCTGCAGTAATTTTGCAATTTGAGTGTTTCCATTAAATACAAAACAATTTAAATCACACATGAATAAGTTGTACTTATGAAAATTTGAGAATTCAAACATTTACAGGTTGTTTACAAAATGTTCTGCAATAGAAGAAAGATAATAAACAAGGATATAGAAGGACAAACAAAAAAGATAAAAGAATAATAATGTTTATATAAAATGTAATTACAATAAAAACTTACAAAAACTGAAACTCAATAGGAACAAATGAAGAATCCAGTGAGAATGACTGAAAATTAGTAAAAATGGGAAAAGAAACATAATTATTGTACTGATGTTAAACATGCTGGGGGATTTTCACATGTTGTATACTTTATTTTTTAATTATATAGGTGTTAAATGTATGTGTTTTGTTGAAAAAGGAAAAAAATGTCACTTTCAGATTGATTATTGTCATGATTATCTTGGTAAATGTCAAACAATTAACTGCTGTTGCTTCCTTCTTTTTCTTTTGTTGGTTTTGTATGTTAAGAAAAAAAAAGAACCAATTTTGTCCATCTGGATGGTTAAAAAGATTTCTGTCTTCATTACTGTCTGTGCTGCTGTGCGTCGCTGCGGTAGGGAGCATTAGTCGCTGCAAATCCAGAAATGTGTTCCACCATTTGCGTCATTCCTCAGTCACGGCTTAAACCGCATGCAGGCTTCACTTGTATTGCCTTAAATAGGTCTACGGCATCTCATTACCTGTCTCTTTTCATGGGAGACTGGCAGCTGTCAGCTGTTCATTTTCTGCCTGGGAAGTTTAAAATGCCACTGTGCTGCCTGCGACGGTCTTTGAATGTATGACAGCCTGTATTTAGCACAGCTTTTGCACTTGCTGCTTTTAGCACGCACAGAGAAATCTCTATTGGTGGTTAATACTGTGGCAGAAGCAGAATGTTGTTCCTAAAAATGTCTGTGATAGTAATCCTTACTGCAGCATTTGGTACAGTTAATAAATAACATACAAATCGATAGATTAATAGCATCTTTTTGTTTAACATTCAGATGTGTGGATTATGCTTTCAATGTCCTTGAAAATCTAAAATGTCCAGAAACTACCCAGTTATGTTCCTAAAATGCACAATTTGGTTCTATTTATTAGTAAAATTAGCGACTTTATTATTATAAATTTGGGATTCACTTTCTCTGTTTTGCTTAAGTCTTTTTAACTTAATTTTTTTTTGTTTCAATACATAGTTGTTCTCTTGTAAATCCAGTGAAAAACTTGATGAAAGATTACATATTTGTACTTTTTACAAATTTTGTATTGCATTAATAAGTGTTGGTATCTTTTGTTCAGCCACAGTTTCAGAGTTTAAACATATTTTAATGGCATAAAGAGTTAATAACTTTTAGCTTGTATCACATAATTGTAAACAAAGGTCATATATAAGATCTAAAAATATTAATGATGGAGTTTCTTGCTGTTAAAATGGAGTCTTTCTCTCCACTGTTGCTACATGCTTTGATGTGTATGAGGGATTACTTTAATCAATGACTCAATGCAATCTGCTGGGATAAAACCTTTTAACTATTTTGAATAATGATCTGAGCTAATCATACTGTTTGATAACTAGGATCAATTGAAATGCATGTGTGCCTGAAAAACCCTGTTTGTAAAATACCTTGAGACGACATTTGTTGTGAATCGGCTCTAAATAATCTGTTGAATTGAATTAAAAACCTATATTTTAAAACACGAAACCCCAAAGATGCTTTAATATGCTTTAAAATGCACAGTGGAAATAATCTAATCTCTACAGTAGAAGCTAACATCTACAATCAGCACCAGCAAAAATTACTGGCAGTCCAGAATTATGCGTAGATATTTCAGCTTTCCAAGCTGCGTTTTCTTTGCATCTTTTGGAAGAAAACTGAAAAAACAAAAATGTTTCTTGAATAATTTGTAGGTTAAGGTATTTATTATACATGCTGTCCTGTATTGTTTGCTACTTATGAAGTATCAGTGGTGCTAATGTTTCAGATTTTCTGTAAGCTTTATTATGAAAATGTTAACCAGTTTTCTCTTTTCTTGTAGAAACGGATAGAAATGAAACTGAAAAAGCAGTCAGTGACAAACATCAGCATTTTACACTTAAAGTCATCTTAATTTCCTAAACTGAGATTAAAACCATCCTGCTGCAGTAAATTTATCAGACTGGTGTCTAGAAGTCTCGGTGAAACCGATGTCTGTTCTTCTGGTTGGCCTTGGAGTGTTTGATCTCCGCTCTGCTCTCAAAGAAACTTCAAGTGTCTTTTTAGTTTCAGCCAACTGGGCAGTCTGTCGGGCAGCAGGCCTCCAACAACCTGCTTCTGCAGCTGTGAATATAAAACAGAGTCAGAGAGCATTGATCGCCAGCTTACTCTGTATGCTCTCCAGCGTAATCACATGTGTGGACAAAGCAAGAAGGCAGAGGCTCAACAACACAGTTCAACAACGCTGTGCAGGTCCACTGTAGGCAGGAAAAAGAGGATTAAATCTCAGCCAGAAAACTCAGAAATCTTCCATAAAAAAAAAAAAAACAAGAAAATTTTTGAGCTTAAAAAGTTAGACATTTTCTAGAAAAAGTTTAGATTAATCTCAGACATTTTCTAGAAGACAAAAGGAAAAGCCAAACATTGCTAGAAAAAACTCAGAAATTTTGAGATCAACCTCATAATTTTTGTTGGAAAAAAAAACAATGAAATGACAGAAATTTGCTAGAAAACACAATAGAAATTTCTGTGCTTGAGAAGCAAAACAATTGATAGAAACTTTTAGTTTAATCTCAAAATTGAGAAACAAACAAAAAAAACTGGGAAATTCATGAGTTTGAAAAGTCATAAATTTGCTAGAAAAAAAAATGAAATTTAGTTTAAATTAATCTGATAAATTTACTAAAAGAGAAACTTTTTTAAAGTTATAATTTTTTTTCAATTAAAAAATGTTTCTTTTTAAATTGATCTCAGAGCATTTCAGAGTTTCTGAAGTCAAATTTCTAATTGTTTTCTAGAAAATCTTTGAGAATAATATCAAAATTTCTGAATCTTTTGATAGCAATTTTTCAACTTTTCAAACTTAGAGTTTTGATTTTTCCAGAAAATTTGTGAGCTTTAAATGAAGATATTTACTCTTCCTTTTTCTTTTTTGGCCCTAATACATCATTGTACCACGAGTCTGCTTCTGCAGCTGGGAATATAAAACAGAGTCAGAGAGCATTGATCGCCAGTTTACTCTTTATCCTTTCCAACATAATCTCATGTGGACAGATTTACCAGAGACAATTTTTACTTTTACAGATTCAGCTCATTTAATTGTCTGCTAAAATCTTTTCTCCTGGACGCTCAAATGAACCTCGTGTTCAGGTACTAAAATAGCCCTTTATGCTTGATGAAGTGAGTAAGTCAATAGAGCAGAGGGTTAGCCAGTGTCTGAGTCATTTACCTTTGTAGTTTACTTAATTTAGCAAAGTGAGACCAGAAGCATTTGGACTTCAAAGGGCAGCAATTAACACATAGAGCTGCAATTTCAAGTTAATTTTCCCTTTATCAAAACTCAAGTGGTGTTTGTGACTTAAAACCTGAAATCTTGGTGTAGAAGAGCATCCAGCTCTTTAGAAATTACTGCAATTTCCTCTTTTGGTGGATGAAATCAATTTAAAATGAATTAGAATGGCCACTTCAATTAATTTAATCCCTTTTGCAAAGCAAATATTTATTTATCTTTAATTATTAGGTTTAAGGACATTACTTCAATTTAAAATGATTTCAGACAGATATTTCAGTGAATTATTGTTTCTATATGTGTGAAAACAAGAGTTTTTCTTTAGTGACTTTTCTTGAATTAATCTGACAATTTTCACTTTAGCCATACTTCAGGTTTAGCAACCTCCAAAGTAAGTATAGTGAAATTCTGGAAATATAGAAATTTAACCCACCACTGCTTTGGCTGTAACTAAAATAATCTTGCCAATAAAGTGAACAAACTAAAGCCTACAGTGCCTGTATACCTACTACCTGCTGTTGAAAAGTGTCCCATCTGTGAAGACATGCACACACCTCCAAATTGCACAGGTTACTTGGAGACTGAAGGAAGTTATTCAGGCTACCAGTAATCGTACTTAGTTATAAGGGGAAGTTTGGTCTTTCATAACAGAATATAATAGTGGAATAGAATTCAGTATTTTTGTCACTGTATTATTATATATTCCATTATTATAAGTAATAATAATGTTGATATTGGTGGTGCATAAATCTCCCACGAACATTTTTAACCTTTCCATACACAAGTCAAAAACACTCACACTGCTGAAAAGAAGAAAAATAAAAAAACAAGAGAGACCTAATAAAGAAATATATAATATTTAAATTCCTGTCAATGGTAAAAACAAAAAGAGTAGCCTGAAAAAAGTGTAGGCGGAAGAATAAGCTTATTAAACCTTCAATTTTTCATACACAGTATTATCAAAATCAACAGCAGAATCTTGTAACATACCTAATATTTATTTATCATATGGTGCAGAAATCCAGTACAAAATACAATAATCAATGCCACCAAACATGTTATTTGCAAGAAAAAGATGCTTCCTCCTTGCAGGTGTAACAAAAGCATTGACAGGAATAATATCCAGATATCGATTTCCTTCACCTTGGTTATCTGACGAAGCCTTTGGATGAGAGGCGAAATGTCCTCAAGAAACAAGAGAACAGGGTTGTCATGTTCACCAGCGTACACTTTGGTTCTTTGAGCAAAGTGGAAATTATATAAACAAAAATGATTATAAAAAGACCTAGCAAGCTAAAATTATGACTTAAATTTAAAAAAATGTTAATTTACTTGTGTAAAAACAGCATGAGCTGGATCAGAAACTATAAAACCTCCTAGGAGGTAAGAGATGGTGTCCCTTTATTTACAATGTTTCTCCAAATGTGCTCACCACAGCATATTATCTGACTGACTGAAAGCCGACAGAAAACCCCACCGGATCTGGAGGATGCTGGCCTTTTAACCTGTGGCTGTCAGCCTGAAACTAATCAGCTCCCAGGAGCACGCTGGACACTAAAGCCCTTTTCATACATGCAGCATGCAACACTGCAGCTCTCTGTCCAATAAACTGATGGAATCCTGTCATTCATCCACGCTGAGCTTTACATTCGTGTTTTTTCTGTCCACGATGGAAAGGCACAGTATATCAGAAATATTTGTCTGTGAAAGGCTGTTCATGAAGTACTGAACAGTACAAAAGGTCACAAATTCATGTTTGCTCATCTTTATCTCAGACATTACTACCTATGTTCGCCTAAGACTCCAAATTCTTCAATTTATTACTAAATAGTTAGCATAAAAGAGATTAATTTCAGATTAATGGTTTATTGGATTAAAATTTGTGCCAATCGATTAGATAGTAAAGTCTGCGTAACCTTGTTTTAATGTTGTGGTTTGGCCTCCATCCAGCAGAGGGCGCTGCTGATCATCCCTAATACCTGGTTCCTCCGGCAGGATTTTAAAATGATCAAAAACCTTATAAAACTAATAAAAAAATCTCAGGTATTTTGATCGTGCAGAGTATTGACAGAAAATCCCATAGAATCCCACAATACTTTACCTGAATCTGGAGTAAACAAACATGACCAACAATTTAGAAGCAACGGTGGTCTGGGGTGTTCTTTCAAGTAAAAACATTACAAAAATAAAAACGAGTGGAAACACTGTGAGCATGGGCGCTGTTTCTAATAACTTAGACATTCTTCTTGTGTTGATACAAGACAAAACTCAGGTTTTTAACAAAATGGCCGTTTATCAACTAATCGTTTTAAGATCAATCAACATTAGATCAACTCATTAATTGACAACTTGCATACCTAATAATAAAACGGCAATTTATGTAAAATATATGCCTTCTTTTCAGGTTTTGGGTTTGGCGTCCAGGCTCTGACCTCATCCATCCTTGCCACATGTTCCTCAGCATGTCATGGAGTGATGAGTATCTCAACCCCCTGAGAACGACTCCCAGTACATCAGGGAACGAGGAGACGGTTTCTGACCTCAGAGCCAGCGGGTCGATGATGGGTTGAAAAGCAGCAGACATCAGGTAGGCAGCAGCAGCGTGACATGGCATGCAGACTGATGCAGAAGGATTGCAGCTTCAACGGACCGCACATTTCCACAAGCAATGTTTGACATGCTTGGTGGAGTTTGTGAAATTAGCAATGCAGCTGGAGTTGACTGGTTTAAAGGAGAAATACATACTTTGTGTTTACACCATTTTATGGAATTTGTTATTTAAGCAGGGGTCTTCTGTTTAAGTAATCAACATATTTATCCTGACAATTTGGTTCATTGAGTGATGTTGGGAAAACTGCATCCAAACAATGCAAAAAAGAGCAACAAGAATGATACACAATGTTTGTTTTCAAATCACAACTTGTGAAATTCAAAGATTTGGTTCAATTTAAAACCACACATGTAATGTTTAAAGCTACAATAAACATGCTAACAAAGAAAATTCATAATTTCATGAATTCAGCACTCTTAAAAGTGTTCATATCAGTATGTGGATTTTGTGGAATGGCTTAGATGATGAATGTTCGCAAGGGAAAAATGTTGCACAATTCAAGAGGATGTTAAAGAGTACCTGTATAGGTTCGTGTATATTTGCATATGCATGTATAATTATGTATATATTGAATCACTAGATTGTTTGAGAATTTGTATGAGAATTTAGGGACAGGACTGGATAAGTCACTGCTTCTTCCTGCTCTTTTTTCAAACAGTTTTTCTTTTTATCTTACATAATTTTTAGCTGGAAATTTGATGTTGTTGCTAATGTATTTGCTTTGCATAAGTATTGCTTTTTTAATTGTTCACAATCAAATCTAAAAAAAACCCAACCAAAAACAAGCACGATATGGAAATTGGAGTAACTCAGCCTCCAAAGTGAACATTCCTGCATATTTCTGTGACTCTACAGAAGCTGGAGGAGGGGAAGATTTATCTTTTTCCGCTTCTAGACGTAGAAAGTTCTGCTTCCAGAATGAGATTTTTTAAGGACTCTTGTCTTTTTAAATCTGAATAAGCTGCTGTTGGCCATGCCACCAAATTCAAAATTTACACAGGCACGTAAAAATGGTTGCAAACAGATATGCAATTACACAATTGTATATCTTTGAAAAGCAGAAGCGTGGCCTTCTGCACAACCAATAAGAATGTAACAAGTGGTTACATTCTGGTTTCTGGATGGAATATTCGTGACGTTACATTCTGGAGGTTTTTGAAATGGCTAATTTTCCAGAACCCCAAAACACTAACTTATTGACAAAAACTGTCTGTGTGGATTTTTTAAAAAATATTTTGTTGGCTCCACTGCCCTTTATTGGAAAGTAGTTCAACAAGAAAGAGGGGGAAGACATGTGGCAAATGTCACCAGGTCAGGAATTGAACCTGTGACCACTGCCACGAGGACTAAGGCTTCAATATATGGGTCGTACTTTGCCACTGCGCCACCACGACACCCTGTGTGGAGTTTTATACTTCTTTTTTTTTAGAACCAGCAGAAACTCAAATGGAAGTATAAAAACATGCAAAATGTGCAGTGCATCACCTTTAATTCAGTAACTTCTTTCTCAAGACTGTTTTTGGTCCCTGTATTTGGTACAAATTCCATGAATTGTTTAAACATAAAAGAAAAAAAAAACACTTTATTGTTCTGTTGAATGCGCGGTAAAGATGCAATGATCAAAGGCATATTGAGTTTCTGCAGTTAACAGTAAAAGGATCCGGTTATTTAGAGAGACCTGCTTTTATTACCAGAGACTTGATCTGCCACTTAACTTACAACCTTCACCATTTAAATTAGCTTCTGCCTTTTCATGATTTAAATGTTCGGTTAAAGTTGTGCATTTGATCCACTGAGGCTTTTGCTTTCTGAATAGCTCTGCTAAACAAGTAAACCTATTCATTTAGAAAGAAGCTCACTGGGGCTGTTTTTGTTCTGCAACAAAACAGAGGCCAAGCTGAAAGTAGCCAAGAAAATATCATGGACAAATTAAAGTGAATGAATTCAGTAAGTCATTACTCTGGGCTGAGCTACGACAAATACACTGTTTTGGTCATGATTCCATTTTACACACGTATCTGTGAAACCTCAGCTCAGTTGGCGAAGATGTAGAAGACGTTTCTCTTTGAAATGAAATTAAATGCTTTTCTCGGATCTCCCATTGTAGCCCAGTTTGAAGGCCACAGATTGATTTTTGTCAAACATTTGAAACACTTTTCTTTTAGGAAAGGAGAAATAAACAGAAATGGTTAAATGAACGAATGTTGGGAAAATCCAATCAAAAACTTGCATTTTGTTTTAGTAATCAAACTGCAAGTTGTATCCCTCGGGTTTAAATCAACATGAGGGCTACAACACATTCACACCTGAACGGTTTCCTCATTTAGCATCAAAATCAAACACCCAGCTGATTTGCAACATGCATTTTAGATGCGCACATGCATATTTCCCATGTTTCCTGTAGGCTTCACCATTGACGAAATACGATCCTCCAAACTGCGCTGACTCTCTGCTGATTCCTCTTGCTGTCTGTCCCTTGGTGGGTGTTAATTATCCCTTCCTCTCTGCAAAATCTCCTCTCGCCTTTTTGTTTTCTGGCTTTTTATTTCAAGGTAAAAAAAACCCCACTGAAACCCATCATGAGCTCCTCTCCCATGAGGGTTCACAGTTGCCCCTTTCGTCCCCTAAAAGGGGCGTGAATCTGAGGTAACACTGAGCCGTTTTATTCCACCCGGCTGACTACGTGAGCAGCATAAAAACCCTCCTTTATTTTTCCCTTTTCCTCTCTCTTAAAATGCTCCATATTACCCGATGCTGCTACCTGCAGTTACAATTTATTCCAGAGAAAAAAAAACATATGGAACTCTTTATGATTATTGTTTTCATATGCAGAGTTTTCATTTAGCATAAAACAGTTAAATTTAGATTTGAGCGCTTAGGTTGCCAGCAAATCTGCATGAAAAAGTGGCCCTAGGAGCACAATAATTGTTCAGGAGCTGGAATGCAAAGTAGAGTGGTGTTTTTTTTTTCCCAAGTGTCAATTAGTTTTATCACAAAAAACACCAGAGTGCATTCTCATTCTGTTCCAAAACATGCTTTCTAAAATGAAACAATATGGCTTTTGTGGATTTTCTTGTTAGTTCTCTAAGTTGTGCAGTCTTTATCTAAATAAATAATAGCCACATTTTAAGGAAAAACTTATCCAAGAACTGATTCTGGAGACAAAATCAGCAAAATAGCTGATCTCAGCCTTGAACCTTTTTGTTCATTTTTTTTAATGTGCTCAGCGAGTCCATCTTAAAGATGTTTTCTGCATTCTTAAGATGTAGAAAATGCTTTTCTGCATCTTTGAAAATGACGCAGCAAACAATTTTCAGATGTTTTCTGATGGTTTGGTTGTTTTTTTTTTTACACATATCTACCAAACCACAACAAAAATCCAATTTATTAGTTATGAACAAATACATTTTGGCACAAATACTAGACACAAAGTTTAAACTAAAAAGATCATTTCTAATAAGAGAATTTGGTTATTTCTGGATCAATCAGTCTCACACAGAACTTAAATTATTATTTTATGTTCACAGAAACATAAAATCTTTATGCTTTTGTGCCAGCAAAAGCATTTAAGTCACATTCAGTGTTTCTGTTTTAATTATTACAAAATGTTCTTAGAAGCTTTTTCTGCATAATGTTGACAAGCTGAACTTGTACATCAGATTTAGATTCAGATTAGCTTTATTTTGGAAAATTTACATTACAAGAAGAGAAACAAAATAAATAATGTTTAACAAACCAACATTTTCTAACAGTATAAACCAAGCCTTATGCTTTTCATAGATTGAGCAACCTACTGAAATAAAAGCTACATGCGCATACTCTGCTAACTTAAATCATTTCTGAATTCCAGAAGGAATATATATTAATTTAATTATTTTTACATTTTAAGGTCTTACTTATTAATTGGTTCACAATATCCCACTTTATTAACAAGCCTAATAGTTTTCTTTGTAACTTAACTAATACGTCAATAGTTGTTTTATTTGCATGTTCCCATATTTCTAAGCAATTTGACAAATAGTGCATATGACATACAAGTATTTACATTCATTAGATATTTTACTTTAAACAATATTCCAATAGTTTTTGCAATTTTATCTCTATATTATATTCAAAATTAGGCTTCCAAATGAGTTTGTTGTTCAGAATTATACCTAAAATTTGTCGTACATTAGCACTTTCTGCAGCTAACGGCTGCAAGGTGTCGAGTTACGATTGATGCTTTTGGTCCCAGCTGTCTTCAGATCATTAATAAGCTGCTAACATGCAGTTGTGGGCTGATTCCTCTTTATAATCATCCCTCACCCCTAATGGAGCACCAGACTGAGGACAATTAATGGTCATTTCATATTTCTTCCATTTCTGAATAATCATCTCATCAAGCTTCATAATGACAGTCTTGTAACCTATTCTCATATCAGCAGCTCTTCCCCCTGAAATATTTAAACTTTTCTAACCATCTCAAATTGTTTCCTATTCACAGAGCCCTGTCAAAACAATGTTGATTTTTTTTTTTTTTTATTCTACAGAATCAAATATTTTGTGACAACATGCATTAAAATCTGCTATAAATGCTTAGTGACTGATTCTGGTCAAAAACGAAAACGTACTTCCTCCACTGGCAGATAAATTAACTCATAACCTGGCAAAAATGTCTTGTTATAAGTGAAAAAATCTGCCAATGGAATCAGTACTTTTTCCTCTATATCTTGCTAAAAAGTTTGTTTTAGGTTAGTTTTGTCTTATTTCAAGTGTACTAAGATATTTGCACTAAACACCAGACCAAAAATACTTGGTAAGATTTTCTGCTCTTGAATTTACACAATGTTTTGTTTTTACACTTCACTCTACATAATATTCTGTCGCTGTTCGGCTGGTTGCCAATTGGGGTTAAGGTTTGTTTTTCCTGGATTTCCTTCTATTAAATATGACATCCTGACTCTCTTGAGTCTCAAGTACTAAAATCTCTCAAGTCTGTTCTGGGTTTCTTTATATCTGTAAAGCCTGAATTCAATCTCCCTGCTATTTATTTGTTTATCGCCTGCCATTCTGCAGCACACGCTGAACGTGTCACATTTACCCTGGGGCAATACAGTCATACATTTCCTCTGCAATCTATCTGCTTTAAAACACTGCAGCCTCCTGATTTTTAATGGAATACTGCCACTCATATCTGCCACAAACTAAATCCACGTATTTTATAAACAGACATAAATCCTCAGCCAATGAGAGGCATGACAGCACACTTGTGCATCTCCTTTTTTTCCCCCAGTTGAAATTAGGGTTTTAGTTCTTTTAGCGTGTTGCGTTTCTTGCTTGATGGAAAATCTGCGGTGATTGAAAGAATCTGCATGTCCAACTTGAACCTGCAGAGTAAATTCTACATTCAGATTGTTTGTATTTCAAACACTCAACCTGTGGTTTGTGGCTGACTTTTCAGTGAGTGGTGTTTTGTAACAATGGTCAATTAACTAACACTTTTCAGTGTATTTACATCGTCAAAGAAAGGCTAATTTATGTTTTTCTTCATCTCAGTAGGAGATTATCTTTGCTCTTTTCCATCTCATTTTCTGCCATAATTAGTGCAACATCTGTTGGACTTTTCTCAGCCATGCATGTAAGACTGAGGAAATGTTTTAAGGTAATAACTGCATAAATTGTGAAGAAACAAAAGACTGACAAAGTGGGCAACACAAAAAGGAAGTGGGAGACGCTCACGCTGATGAATCCACATAGTTTCTCATTAATGTGGAGAAACAAGCAACTTATACACAGAATAATAAATTAAACAAATTGGAAATGCTATACCTGGGTCCTTATTTGGGATAACACACTTTCTTTTTAAGAAAAAGAATAAATTCTTCATCTAAAGGCTTTACTGTCTTGCTTTTTCATAACCAAAAATAAATGGAGTGTTTCATATCTCAGCTAAAATCTTTAAAAGTCATCAGATGTCAAATCCCAATCAATCTTTGCTCTTTTTTTTTTTTTAAAGTAAAGTAATTTGAAAATTTTGTTACAAAAAGAGCCAAAACAGACATGGATGACTACATGGTTTCTAGAAATGCAACTATCAGTCGTTGCAAAGCTTTATCTATTTTTAAAAATATATTTTAAGAGTATCTAAAAAAAGAAGGTTTTCTAGTATGAATATGGCAAGTGATGTGTGGTCACTTCCTTGCAATACAGAAAAGGAAAAAGTGAGCACTTTTACTAATGGACTCTTAAAAGAAAATATTATAAAACTTGTTTAATTCATCAAAAACTATTTCCCTTTTAGATGATAAAACATCTGAAATCCTGACTTGAAGGAAAAAAGAGGAACAGAAATTCATACAACAATTAACTGAAACAGCCATTAGGTTTATTTTATATGTGTTATAGTTTAAGTTTAGTCAATAACAGCTCTGTCCTTTGTCATATTTGATGGTAGAAATAACCAAACTGAAGTTAAAGAACTTATAACTGGAAAATGAAGGCACCACAGCGGAAGATCAAGAAAAAAGCCGCCATGACAGCTGGGAGGGTAACAGAAACCAGGAGTGTTTGGGTGGAAACCAGTAAGTCATAACGACTAGAAATGGGACCAAGAATAAGCTGGTAAAACTGAAGAAGTATGCCTGGGGTAAAAGACAAGAGAATCGGAGAAAAAGGAAAGCTGTAAATAAAGACGACGAGGAGGGATGGCGGATCTGACAGTTTCCAACCCAACACTAAGAAACCTCAGGCCAAATCTAAATTGAAACTCATCTTAAAAGCACCAAATATGTATATGTATAAGTGATATAATTGGTTCTGGAAACAGAATAAGGTTTTTCTCTGGTGCCTTTGTCCTTTTAAATCAAAGCTGCACTTGGATTTCTGTTTTACCAAACTACTACTGTTAACCAATTACTATTATTAATCATCAATGATGTCATATTCAGCAGATTCCAGACATTTCAAAATAAATGAACAAATACCAGTTTCTCAAGACATACATGTTTTTTGCTTTTATGCCACACAATGACAACTATTTCAGTAGAATTCCCTATGTACTCTATTTTTAAAAAACTCCAAATGCGATTTTTTTCTCCCAGATCACCGTGTTCAAAGAATCCAAACTGGGCGGAAACCATGCAGCCCAATTTAAGAACACGAACATTTGAAACTCAGGAATTTCCATGTTTTTTTGTAGAAGATTTCTGATATGAATCTCAAAATTTCTGAGGTTTTCCAAGCAAATTTTCGACTTTTGGTGCTCAGAAATGTCCAGGTATCAAGTATTTTTGGCGGATATTTACTCCTCCTCTTTGTCTATCAAACCCCGTAGCCTTACTGTTTCACTTATAAACATTAAATTATTATTATTTATTTCGCAAAATCTCCACAGCCTTCTAGCTATTCGCCAAAAATTCCTTCCATTTCTGAGCACATTCCGGTGCAACTCGCAAAGCCAAGCCCTCCACCTTGTCCTCCTGCCTCTCCATCAGTATTTCCTCTCCTCCCTCCGTCGGGTTGGAGCAGATCCTTTTCGGAGCAGGAGAACAGAGGTCGTGCGTGTTTCTCTCCTCCAGCAGCAGAAAGCAGGCTCTGACTCTCAGCAGCCTCCGGGTTTCCCCCCTTCTACCAGGGATATGGAGTCTAAAAGAGTCGCTGGGATTATTCCTCGGGTTGCCTGGCTTCTTCTCCTTCTTGGCTTGTTCGGGACAACCGCAGAAGGTGAGGCAGATGTGCGCTTTTCTTTTTACTACTTTCCTCTTTCCGGATGAGATTGCGCATCCAGGCGTTGAGTGGAGGTTATTAGTTGAATTATGAGCGTTTTAAAGTGCAAACAGGCTACAAATAGTTGTTTGAAATGCATGCACTGGAGCTTAATTCTGAAATGTGCAGCAACATTTTGCGCGCCTGTTAATTAGTCACTAAGAGAAGCGCAGCTTGTTGCACTTTTTGCGTAAAGAAAAAAAAAAGACCTTTAACTATAGAAGTGTTGTTCTGGTAGCAGAGGTTTCCAGATATGTTTAAGCCTCACTTGCAGAGTGTGGTGGTTGGTTTATTCTCATGCATGCCAACAGTACAGCTCTGTGTTTGGGCGATGTGTTGCTGCAGAGCGCAGCGTTTTTAGCGTTTTAAGCGTCCTGCCCCGCTGTGGGAAATGTTTAAGGGAAGGAGACGAGATAGCCTGATTCTGCTAACTTTCTCTGTGTTCAGCATACAATGAAAATGTAGAGGCATTCCTGCTGGTGTGAAATTTCTCTGATTTGAAGGAGCAGGGCTCACAGAACGCATATTACGGGATGAACATAGTAAAAAAAAAAAGGAAATTGTGACATGCAGAGAAAATGAGACAAAATTTACTTCTCTATTTTCAAAAATAAACCCAAAAGGTGTATTTTGTGAATATATTAAATCGATTTTTTGTAGAATCACCAATTTTTTGCAGATTTAAAGAGTGGGGTATGTTTTCACACGCTTTGCTCATCTAGAGACTGAATCTTTTATTTTTCTCCTCCTGATGACTTTGAAGATTTATTTCCAAATCTTGCCACTTGCAGTTTTTCAGTTGGATTTAGGCCTGGACTTAGGACTTTGACTGGGCCATTTTAAGACTTGTACTTTAATCTTGAGCTCAGTAACTCTGGCTGTATGTTTCTTGCATTGTCCTGAAAGTCAAATTTCCAACCCAGTGTCATCTTTTTTTGCCCCCTTTGTTAGGTTTGCTTTCAGGATTTTGCTGTGTTTCATTCTAGAACAGGAATCTGCAACCTTTACAGTTCAAAGAGCCATTTTCACTCTTTCTGAAACAAACAAACAAACAAACAAAAAACTAATTTAGTGCTGCACGCTACATGACCTTTCGATTTTTGATGAATATCCAAAAGATTTGGTGTTATTTTCAAAGAGCCAACATTTTACTTCTATTCCAAGGTCTTAAAATGAAAATAGAAACCAGAATAAAACCTTTGCAAATAGAAGATGGATACATTGTTCGCTATAGGAACAATGTATCCATTGTTTGTGGATAATTATGTAATTATTTGTGGATAATTATGTAAAAAAACAAACAGAAACACATATATTCCAACTTCATGGTGAGAAAGATATTGTGTTTTTTAGCAAATAAAAAACCTGAATGTTGTTGTTATTGTATCCATAGTTAGAAACAGTTGTTTCTTTATCATCTAAGTCATTGTGGAAGAACCAAAGAGACATTTAAATGCTATATTAAATGCGGTAGTGTTATTTATTATTTAACATCTTTGTTTTCTGACATTCATCTCAAGTAGTCAAAATCTTACTGATTTAATACAAAAATGTCAACACGCCTACATTTCATTAGGCCATACCATGAAAGAAGAGGTCAAACCAAACAACAAAATCTAAACAAAGAAACAGGAATATGATTATTAATCTAATTTACAAACTCATCTACATAGATAAACGGTCGGCAAAATAAAACATTTAGTACAGGGCAACTTAACAGGTTACTTTGAAGGAAACAAACAGTATAAAATAGAAAAGAAAACCCTCCATTTGGTTGATGCAGTCAGTGACATCACAAACGTCAACAGGAAATGCTGGGCTGGCTCCGCCCATTCAGTCTGGAGCCTCAAAAGGGACAAAAAATGGTGAGTAAAACAGAAACGTACCTGTATGACAAAAGCATAATGGTTTGGTAGTGTTAACCTAAAATAAACAACATATGCTCGGATTTGACCAGCAACATAATGGAACCACAAACAAACCTGGTACAATGAGTGAAGCAAAGTTTAAACAACAATGTTTAAGTGAAAAAATGGCCAACTATAAAAAGATCAAATAAATCAGAAACATATTCAAGGGATAAGTTGTAAATAAACACAAACTTAACCACTTTATCACAGTTTCCCATACATGACTCTGCAAGTCTTGGCTTCTTTTCTGGTTGATGTTTTTTCTTTGATTAGTTTGCAGTTTTCCCAGACTCTTTGCATTTCTCTCACCTGTCTGCTGTGTTCATTAGTGTTATCCAATAAAAGATATTTTACTTTATGGTTATAATGTGACAAAACGAGGTTTGCGCCACTTCCATATGTGGAGCAAATGTGGCTACTTATCTGATTATCAAAGAAGTGTGAACCGCCATGTTGCATCTTATTCTACTTTTACGTCATTAACTTGAGACAACCAAGGACACGTTCATCCCTAATAGCAATCTTGAGAGAACAATCAACCTAAGAGTCGTGTTTTCAGCTGTGGGAGAAACCAAGAACTCGGGACTTTCTTGCTGCAAGGCAAGAATAGTGGTGACAGAAAATGTTTTAAAGGGGACCCATTATGCAAAATTCACATTTTGCACTTTTTTGTTTTTCCGTTTGGGTTTCTGCTGCTTCAAAAAACAGCCAAACGCTTAAAACAAACCACCACAAAGTTAAAGGTTTTTAGTGTCTGCAAAATGAGCTGTTTCAAAAACATGTGGACTGTAACGTCACAAATCAAACAGCACGTTTGGTCAGCTGGTTTTTCTGCTGTATGTGCTGTACACTGGAAGAGACAAGTGTTTTGTTCTTGGTTTTGCAGAATGCTCCACTTCTGCTTTTCAAAGATGTACGGTTGTATAATTGTGCATCGTAAAAAAAATGTGAATGTGTTTTGTGTAGACCACAGAGCTATCCTAACCTCTTCAAGGAAACATAATAGGCCAACTTTATATAATTTAAAAACTAATTCTCCCCTGCGTAAATCAGTTAAAACAGAGAAAGAGATGAAGGGAGACATCTTCTGGTTGATGTCATTTCCCACAAGAAACTAGTTTCCAGATGGATTTGTGAATCTTTTCCTCTCTGTCTGTTTACCTCCTGCTGTGTCTGTGCTTCAGTTGTTTCTTCTCTCCTCCTGCTGCTTCTGACTCAGACGAGCCTTTAACTCCCCCTTACACCCCATCCTGCCCATAACCAACTCCTTCTCTCTGTTCGATGCTGATTTTTCTCTGTCCTGCTGGTCCTGTTGCCAGTTCCCATTCGGTCATCAACACATATCCCTTGGTTTTATCTTCTCCTACCCTGTTCCTCTCTCTAGGTTTGCCATCCCTTTGTCCCTCTGCTCCCCTGCTGCATCTGTATATCAGAGAGAGGAGCTGTCATGTTCCTCTTTACTACTGTTCATCTTCATTCCTCCCTCTCCACAATCCTGCCTGCTACTTTTTTTTCGTTGTGGCTGTTTTTCTAAAATCAATTCTCAGATTTTGTTTCTCCCCTTCTGTCAAGCTGCAGCAGCATTTAAATCCTGATAGTTTAGTTGTATCCTTGTGTATTTTGGTCCAGCTTTAAATTATCACAGGGACATTTTTTTTGCCTCCCTTTTTGTGTCGCAGCGGCAGACTCATCCTGCAAGGATCATAGACCTCAGCAGCGCAATAAAACAAGGCTGCAAAAGGGAAAGAAGCCCAGCTGCAGATTTCAGAGCAAATCTCACATCTCTGTCGTCCTGAAAGACAGTTCAGTATTCATTATTGTTGCTAAATGGCAACACAGTAGAAATCCATATTTTAAGAGCCACAGATGGTGGAGCGATAGAAGGAGAAGACTGAAGTGCGTTTTAAAGCGATAAATTTCAGGAAGGTTGCTCTCTGACACATCCACCTCCAGGGCTTCAAAGCCACTGTGCATGTAATTACCTTTTGATATTTACAGCCTGATTGAGTCTTTGAGTGTTGAGAAACTTCTTATTTCAATGTACAGAAAAAAAAGAATATTAGAGCAAATTTTTGATTAGACTGATGACGAAAAAGGAGAAATTTAAGCTTCATTAGCATCTGCTGCAACAACATTTCTTTAAAGTGCAACTCTGATCAAAAGGAGGAATACATATCAACATGTTAATGGATTTAAGAGTTTGTTTAATCTGCTCGCTTTCATAAGTGGAATGATTGGACAACAACTTAAGGAGATTTATAGAAACAAAAGTCAAGTGTACAGGTTTCAGTGGATTGTTTTTTGTACAATTATGCAAATAAGCCTAAAATTAACACATTTCTGACACACTTAGCTTTGAAGAAATCCTTTATTTTGTCCAGAAATATTTCTGTGGACTAGAAAGTACATTGACATTTTGGCCAGGGTCAACTTGAGTCTGACAGAGAGTGTGTGTTGCCAGCAAACATTAGGGTGATGGCAATGAGGCTCTCCAAACTCATGAAGCTCAGCACTAAATATAAACAGCTCAAATACCAGAGGACAAAAAGCAGGTCAGGAACTTTAAAACTGCTACAATGCCAGTAAAAATGTTTCTGTTGATAATCAACAAGGGGATGAATAATTAAATACAATGTTTAAAACATTAATCCTCCATTTACATTTTTATTGTCTTATGAAATACCGGCCACATATCTGATCATAAATTTTATTTATTTTTTACCTGTTATAGGTTCGGGTTCTTTTTCTGTTTTATAATAATCTGTCTAAAGAACATTAATCCAGAAAGATAGGAGCAACATATTAAATGTTTAAATCTCCATCCATCAAAATGCAGATTAATCATGTTTCCATCACGTATACTTGAAATGATGCAAGTTTGAATTAATGTGTGAGTGTCCTAATTCACCACCAGAAATCGCATTTTTATTACGTCTTGAAATTTTACAGCGTTATAATCACACAGGCTGTTTCAGGATGACTATATTTGTTCAAATGGCTTCAAGTTAGCTAAATTAAGCATAAATGTAATACGTTAAAACACAAAGTCACCAACTACATTGGTAAAATAATAAATATACCCTATTTTTAGAAAAGTCTGTGAACACCTTTAGGTTAATAGATGGATGTCGGAGTCAGACAGGAGAGTTTGAAGACATCTGGTGGTCAGATGGAGAATAAGAAAAGCAAGTATAGAGAGAACAAAAGAAGCAAGAAAACAATTAAAAATATTAAAAGAAATTTTTTTATATATATTTCACATGCTTTCTTATTTTTTCTGATTTAATAATAAAGCCAATAGTTCAACTCTGACGGTACAATGGAAAAGAAACTACTTTTATTTCTTAAGAAAAAGAAAAACCCCAAACTATCTGCATTTGAAAGGAAAACTTGGAGAAACAGCAACTTTGCTTTTAAAACAAATCTTGCTGAGCTGCAGCATCGTTGAAGTGGTTATACTTGCTGCCCCTACATTTGCAGTGCAGAGATCTTACCTTCACAGTAAAAGCATCAGCTCAAAAACTGGTGATGTGTGACCTAAAAGTGGTTAAATAAATCCTGTGCAGATCGTCTGACCTAAAAAAAAAACAGTAGAAGTGGTGAAACTGATAAATCTTTTAGAATGGTTAAGTTGTAAAAATGGTTTGCAAGGTTTTGTAGCTATGCAGCAGAAAATATATAATAAAAACTTTGTATTTTCATGGATTGTATCATTTTTATTGAAGGGAATTTGCTACATCCTGTTCTTTCTGGGTTTGTTGAAAAATAGGACGTGTGATTTCACATTATGGTTTTGAAATATTTTAACCTATTGTTGTGCCAGGATCTTTTAATTATGCTCTTATATCTGGGCTTCATATTTCCTCTTAAATATAGCTACATAGGTTCCTCGAACAGATTAAAAAAGATCTGACCTTCTTTAAGGCGTCTGTCAGTTTAAATCCAAATGAATTTAAATTTCATTTAAATTCAGTTGGCCACGCCCCCCAACTCAACATTTACACTCGCACCTGAAAGTGGCTGCAAACAAATGCGCAATTATACAGCCGCACATCTTTGAAAAGCAGAAGCAGAGCCTCCTGCACAACCAACAAACAACAAGAATGCAGGAAGTGGTTTATGGACTGTACGTCAACAACAAGACGCATATCTTTTCCAGCAGCCATTGTACAGCGGTAAAAGCAGATGACCAAACTTGCTGGAGCTCCGCTTGAGTTGCTAGGTGAGGGCAGTGCCTGTTGATTTGTGACGTTACATTCAGGAAGTTTTTGAAACGGCTCATTTACTAGACACCCATAAATATTAAGTAATTTTTTTTTTCTCTCTCTTTTTTTTTTAAGTACTCTACCAAGTAGGTGGGCTGTTTTTAGAAACAGCAGAGACTCAAATGAAAGTACAAAAATGTGCAAGATGTGAATTTTGCATAATATTTTCCCTTTTTAATTGTGTTCCATATTTTTCTAATTTGGATTTATTTTAAAATGACCCCAGGTTTAATTGTTGCTCTTGTTTCATGTTTGGTGTTAATATGTTCTCTTTATACTTGTTTTCTGGGATTCCCCTCATATCTTGGTTTTGGTAAATATCTAAAAATCCAGGATGTTTAGTGGGATCTGAGGAAGAAGGGCTCTGCAGGAGACGGAGGTCTGAGGATCGAGATGTCAGTGGAGGAAGGTTAATTTAGCGTCTCTGTGTTGATTGTGTCAAATGTTTATCCTCATTATCCTGCTGAAAGACCTGATAATTATTAATTCTAACTTTTCTGGGAGAGTGCATGTCACTGGAAGAGAAACAGGCCCAGAGAATCACAGACCTCTACCAAAATTTATAGCATTTAAATAATTAGTTGGCATGTGGATGGCATCAAAATATTGTTGCAGACCCTTTCTAGAATTAATGGACTGTTAAATGTTCCTCTTCACCCTGATCACCTAAAACAAAAAACAGCCTTTATTTTGATAAATTTCTTCATTGTTCAATAGGAATTAGAGGCAATGCTGCTGCTTATTTCTGGGGTTATTTTTGCAGGTCTTTCCCAGGCGTGCCCTTAAGTGGTTAAACTAGATGAATGGGCGGATGCATGAGTCTGAATGATTGGAGGCACTGCTGTGTTATTTTGCTGACTTGTACCTTGTTTCCCCACAACTCAGCTATAT
This sequence comes from Poeciliopsis retropinna, assembly GCA_010277075.1. Classification (NCBI taxonomy): domain Eukaryota; kingdom Metazoa; phylum Chordata; class Actinopteri; order Cyprinodontiformes; family Poeciliidae; genus Poeciliopsis; species Poeciliopsis retropinna. The sequence goes on from VMRM01000021.1 coordinate 3,818,429, forward strand.
AAAGTTTTGCTGTAAAGTCAGGAAGACTGCAGAAAGTAACTGATGACTCCTGAAAACCTCTTAATCCCATATGTTGAACATATTTATTTTGGCAGGATTTCAGCTGCACTCCATCTACTCAATGTGATGTACATCTGGAAAAGACTTTTTAATTGATTTAGATTTGTCGTTTTCTTTTCCTTTTTATTTTTTTGCAAGCATTTTGTCGACCAGTTCAAAAACACAACTTTTAATTCAATTACTGGAGATGAACGTAATGCTTTTTTACACTGTAAAACAATTGGGCCACACTTAATTGTGTCTAATGTCTTTTACTCTTCAAGTCAAATAAATTTAGCAAGTTTTAAATTTTGAACCTAAATGTGTGAGTTTGTGAAAGATTAACTTACAGCAGTAAGTTTTGTTAACTTTTTATTACTTTTGTCATTCATCCAGGAGTTTTTAGGTTAGTACTTAAAAAATCTGAAAGAAGAAAAAGACAGGAAAAGACTTTTTGTATCCTGAGTTTGAAGTGTGTTACATTGATCCGACTCTGGTGTGTTACTAAAGCAAATGTTTATTTTAATGCAACTGAGTGAAATTTCTAAGTTAAAAGCAATGCAATTTTCTTTTTGACTTAAAACTGCATTTTCAAGGCAGCAATTGGACTTTAATTTTCAAGTTAAACCACCTTGAAATCTTTTACAGTGGAGGTCATAATTGGCTCCTTAGAAAAGGGGAATTGCTCTTTTCAGTTTCCCTTGTATTTTACTCGGGGTCTTGGAGAAGAGGCTTTAATTTTCACCGAATCATGAGTTGAGTTTCAACTTTTGTCCTCAGGACGGAGATACAGAGTGACACACTGTAAAACCGATGGACTAAGGAAATCTTTCAATGCCACTGCTGTCAGACTGATAAATCACTGCACAAGAGGACTTTACTGACTTCCCTCTCTGTGCTGAAAGATTGTTGTTGATGAGGTTGTCGGATGTTTTTTATGCGAGTGCCTGCTGACTGTGCAGCAAATTGCCCTTTGGGGACAATAAAGTTTAACTGAACTCAACTATTGGGGCTATTTGTCTCCCCGCCATCATTCCCGCTACAGAACCAGAGTGAAATCTAGCAGAACAGAAGTAAACACCAGAAAATTCAATTCAGATTTAAAAATACTTTATTTATGCCAAAGGGAAATTAACTGTTGAAACTTGTATAATTCAAGTGTTTTCAAAGAGTTGATGTGGATGGTGAGGCTGGGAGCAGGAAGGATCTCCAGTAGCAGTCAGCCTTGTAGCGAATCTGAAAAGACCTCTGACTGAAGACTGCTGTTTTATGACAATTTGACTGTCAGGCCTGTCATGATTAATTCTCCCTGTAATGATTGCGATCAATGATAATATTATTGTTTTGAGACCATTTTTAATATATTGACAATTGCATAATAATGCAAGTTTTTACTCTCAGATACCAACACACTAATTTTGTAAAGGAATCTTAACACTGGAGCTGGAAAATATTTTAAATATTCAAAATAAAACAGAAATAAAAACCTACATAAGTCTCTGAAAACAAACTTGCCCTTCAGAAATATTAATCGGAATGGAAATTACAGAAATACGATAAATTAACTGCTTTTTGCAACAGGCAAAGCAACTGTTTAAAAGACAAACAGTAAAAACTAAAATCTTTCAAACTGTAGCAAGTAATTGTCCAATAATTACTCAGAAAAACTAAACTCAAAATGAGGAACAAATCAGAACCGCTACTCCAAAATCCTGGTAGCCTGAGAGACGTTACTCTAGAAATGTCTCTAAAAGTCAGGTAGCACTTTTGGATGGTGCCTGAACTAAAGGTGGTGCTGTAGAAGGAAGATCTTAAATATTTGTTGCTGTTCAACAAGTCATTACGTTTTATATTCAGTAATTTCCCATTTTATACTCCCCTGCAGTTCACATTTTATGCTAAATCTAAAAAGATAAACAGGAATTCTGATTTTTTTTTTTATGCTACCATACATCTAAACAGAACCACCTGCAGTTTGCATTCAAATAAATAATAAAATAATCCATCCTTAATTAAAATCTATTTGCAATTAAATGGAGAATAGACTTCTGTATTCATCTGCTCTGAAGGCAAAGAAAGCAACTTTCTAATCAAGGAGAGATTTGAACAGGCAAAGTAGAAATATGTAACAGATTCTATGCTGAGTGCATGATATAAAGCAATCGCATTGCCCAGATTTGGTGATGATTTACCGATTTTAAGCTCAAATGGAGCAGACGTGCTGCAGCAGCGGCTGCTCCTTCATATGCACGTGTGCTTGCTGTTCCTAGAAATCTCAGACGAGTAAGCAAATTTAAGCCAATGTTTATTTCTATAGTGCATTTAAAACAAGCGTAGTTGATCAAAGGGATGCTCAAGGTAAAAATTATTAGCTGCATAAACGGTAAAAGAAAAAATGTAAAAGAACAAGCAAAAAGTAGAAAAATATATCAATTAATTATGAGAATTTCCACAGTAAAAGCTAAAAATAGTCTGTACATACAGAACTAAAAACCAAAGAGTAAGAGTGAGATTTTGAAAGAATCTTACCAAGTCTAGTTTTAATGCTAATATCTTAGTACACTTGAAATAAAACAAAACAAACTTACAAAAAAACTTCTCAGCAAGATATGAGTTTGTTTTAAGTGAATAAATCCTTAATGTTGATGAAAAAGTACGAAATATAAGTGACATCATCAATAAAAATGTTCATACACACCTTTATATTTTTCATTTATTCTCTGCAGCACTTTGGGAAAAATTAATGAAAATAAATTTGCAGATTATTTCACTTATAACCGATAGCTCTTCATCAATATTAAGAAGCTAGTGACTTAAAACAAGCTCCTATACCTTGCTGAAAAATTACTTGTAGTTAGTTTTGTTTTATTTCAAGTGTTACAAAGTTATTTGATCTAGAAACTAAAGCAAAAATACTTTAAGACTTCATGTTTTTGCAGTGCATGGACATGTTGTTCCACTGCTTTGGCCAGATTGCTACTCTAATTTTGAGTAGCCCTCTGTGAGTCCCTAAAAACTGTTGGTTTGTGGACCTTAAAGGTCTGGATGGAGTATTAAAGTTCAACAGTTGAGAGAAATATGACGGCTCCGTAACATTACCACTTTTATAAAACAAGCGATGAAACATCAAAATGTCAGATTCAGTTAATTTACAATCCTCTCTATTAATAGTTTTCCAGACAGTTGGACGTATCGGTCTGTGGCTTTTTACCCAGATCGCAGTCGCACCACTGCAGCAGGAGAAGCTGCAGAGTCGTAATCTATGTGAAAACGTAAACAAGAAGTGGTGTAGGCAGAGAAAAAGGTTTTGGGTAATTAAAGAAATAATGTTCAGGATGCCACAGTGGAAAGGAATCGGTTCTCTGATTAGGATGCCTCATGTTGCAGGTTCCTGGGAAATCCCAGTGAAGAAACATCCCAGGGCTCACCTGCAACTTGCTTTAGGGATTATTTCCCTCCCAGCCCTGGGATCCACCTTTAGAAGCTGGAAAGTATCACAGGCATGAATGTTTTCCTTCCCTTCAGTCTTTGCAACATGATCTTGGATGAGGGAGAGGATCATGGATTAATAAATGGATTGATTATTGATTGAACTTTCTTCTGGTTTCCAATACCTTTAAAATGTAAGAATATGTTACAGAGCAAAAAATCAGCATTTATTACTGCATGGGCTCTACTGGCGGTCATTTTAAATTTGGTTTCTAGAGATTTTCAGTTTCTAATCTGACTTTATAATCTGATGCTTGAGGGATTTGTTACTTTTTCAGATGTTTTTGTAGGAATTATGAACTGACAACATTTTGGCTACATAAACAGCTAAAAAGCATCTTAATTCTGGCGTCTTTGTTTCTTTGCTCACCAGCGGACTTTAATCGTTCCCTCAGAAATCTTTCATGTCCTGTGACTAATTGTGTTTTTCTTCTTCCTGTTGGCCATAATTTGCTGTTTTCTTAACTGTGATTAAAGCAAAACATCATTGGCCAAAGATTGATTTTACAAATTATTTGCTTGGTTGTTCAGTTTGTTTTCTTGATTACATTTCAATTACAGTTGCTATTTTTTTCCCCTGTAAATACATCAGACTTGTTTTCATTATTACAGATCTATTTGTTGTTCTTTTGTGGAGCCTGGAGGGGCAAACAGAGAAATGTGTACAAGTCCAGTAAACATTGCTATTGATCAACATAACCTGATTTCCTCATGGAGTTTGTGCTCTATTAATAAAGCTATTGTTATTTAAAGGTGGGTTTTGCTGCAGCGCAGTGGGAGTATCTGTAAATTAAGTCAATGAATCATTGCTGAAAGTTTTAACAAGTAGTACAGCTTTTATGTCAGTTGCATTAATATATATTTATATTTTACTAGTTTACCAAAAGAGAATATTTCTTTACCTGAAGAATAACTAAAACAGACCTGACTTTGCTATTTGCTATTAGGAAATAAATAATTTTTATATCATTTAAAAAAATGTACTTGCAATTTATAATGCAGGTTTAGTATTTGCAGAAAAATATTCGCTCAACTGCCTTGCATACATATGAATGCAAGTGCTTAACTCCTCTGGGAAAGATTTCCCAGAGGGTCAGGAGAAACCATTCTTCACACATGTGTGAGGTCAGGCACTGATGTGGGATGAGAATAACTTGGTGCAATCTCCACTTTAGTGAATTCAAACGTTGCCCTCTTGGGTCAGATATCTGAACTGGCCAGTAAAATTCTTTAACACCAAGGTCAGTTTTCCATATTTCCCTGGACCTTTTCTGATTTACACTGAGCTTACAGGGTTAAGAGTCAATGAATTTCATTTAAGAAAAACAACAACCCTATTTTCAGTTTTTAACCTTCTCATTAACGGTCAAAGATTCTCAAGGGAAAGATTTCTGTCTGACTAATTGTCGAATAATGTTGAGTTGCAAAACATAAAGATTTTGGTTTTGAAGACGTTGGTTTTCAGAAAGTAGGCACACCTTCACTAATGTTTGCTAACAGCTGAGCTAATTTTTCATTTCACGCTTTTGCTAACTTGAAAAACGTTAAGCGCACTTGGCTTCACCTAAATTAATTTTTTCTGGATAAATTCTAAAGCACCAGTTTATTCACTCTTTTGTAAACTTTGAATTAGATAATGTTCAACGTCTGTGTTGAAGTTTTGATTATTGAGCGGTAGAAACAAGTAATCACATGTTTATGTTCGCGCTTTTATTTGAAGGAGTCGATGACTGTTTTCGCTGTAGTTCTGTCTCCTCTCTGAAAGTTTTCTCTCTTTTTTCCCTCTCTTTATTTCAAACAAGAAACATACAGGAAATAAAACAGACAACATAGGACACAATATGCATGTAAAAATACAATATCTAGGGGGAATAAAATAAAAAATAAATTGGTGCTTGAGTCTTTCAAGGGCAGGTGTACTTTGAATTTTAGTTGGTATTAGCTGATGCTAAATAATGCCTGATGTAATGCTTTAATGTTTATGATTTGTGCTGTAGGGTTTGTAGTTGTCCAAGTCTTCTCCATGTGAAGTTTGTTATTCTTGCTTGCTTTGGTTTTCAGGCTTTTTGCACATCATTAAGATATACATGTTTATTTAAATTAAGTTAGTAAAAAAAGGGCTTAAATTTGTTGTATCTTTCTGTTAGTCAAGGATTTAGCCAGTGCTTGCATACTGTAATCTTTCTCTCCGGCCTTTTGAAACCCTGAATTTCAAACTATGAATAAGTAAAAACCCATTTTAGACAATATTGGGCTTTTATTGCTTCACAGCAGGGACTGAATTGGTCCATCCACGTTTTCCAATGAAATACATCAGCACATCTTTCTGTTTGTACTTGGAAAAATCTTTTGATGTTGCATTTCAGACCTGAAAACACACCAATGTCAAGCTCCAGCTGCCTGAATTAGACTCATCTGACCTGTTAGGAACAATAATGTTTCTCTGAGGATATGCTAATACTCAGTGCCTCAGTGCTGAGGCTGTAAATTATTGAGCATTTATGGTCTAAATGCTTGCTTTATTGCTGTAATGGCCAGAAACAATGGGAAGAAAAACCCATAAAAGCTCCTTAGCGTGTATTTATGCAACCAGATAATCAGCAGAGACTTAAGAAAACACAAAGCTTGTTTGTAGAAAGTAAAGATGTGCAAAGAATGTGCTGTCCTTGTGGATAGGGACCGTTGGACAAATGTCAAATCAGCAATATTCCAGAGGTTATTTCTGTTTTATTGGTCTTTTGTAATACAACTGTAATTTTCTACAAAAACAAAATTCTCAGATTCAGTTTGCAATAAGCTATAATCATTAAAATGAATACAAATAAACCCTTGTAGTATATCATTCTGTCTTGAATGTTCCACTTTCAATGATACTACATTTACTTTTTGTAAGAAACATCATTAATGCACAGATTTGTTATAAAGAATATTTATAATAGCATTAGGAAGAAATTACCTCTGTTATTATTCCCAGAACGAAAACAACACTGCTTTACATGAGATGGATTTTAAAAAGAATCACAGAATAAAGAAAGGAAAAAAATATAACCCACAGTTCACTCAGCTCCATTAAGTTTCCCTTCAGCCATTTATTCCTCAGAGAGCCCACCTATCATTCATCATTCATTTAATAAACCATATGTTGTCTGTCTCAGGGTTCTCCTCTTGCCAGAGGCAAGGTCTGGCTGAAGCTTTTAAAAGGAGCAAAGTGGCAGGCTACCGTACTGATGGGCTTTTCCTGCCTCTCTGTAATTATAACTCTTTTTTTTGCACCACCTTTAGTTCTGTTTTTAATAAATATATCAGCACTTTCAGTTTATTTCTTTATGTATTGCTTGCTTTTTTCTAAAAAAAGAGAGATAAAACATGCATGTACAGACATTTTAAAATAGAATTATAGGAAAAAAACTAAACAATCTTGCTTTATGGATTTGTTAGATCCATAATAACAATACCAATAGATAATATGTGATAGAAATTTCAATAATTTCACTGAATTCTGATTCAGAGCAGCACAGCATTCTGGGGAATGTAGGCAGAGGAAAGACTTTGGCTGCTAGCTAAGTAAGGTTGGTGGCATCAAATGTTGTAATTCTTTGAACTATTAGTTTCTTGAAAATTACAATTGGGCCTTTGCTTTCTGTTTCAAGGTAATTGGGCCACTTTTAGCCCTGATAATTGAGAGCATTTTGATGATCTTTTTATTTTTCTTGTTGAAGATTTGCTTGTGATTTTGTTAGGCTCTTTGTCAGCCACTCTTTAAAAGATTTCTCTCATCTGATTTAAGTTAGTGCAGATTTAAGTGTTTTTAAATGGCTACAAAAGTGTGATATTTATTTAAACATACAAAATTAAATTAATTCAGTCAAAAAGGAAGCCTTCAGAGTTTTATTGCATCACTGACTGTGTAAAAATCTCATCAATGCAGATTTGTGAACACCAGGAAACAAACAACTTTACTTCAATGTCTGTAGTTCCAGTCGAGAGTCGCTCTTTTAATCTGCTGACTTGCTGTGGGCTAAATGGAGTCAAGTTGCAATCGATAGATGAGCCATCATTTATTTATACAGAGTTGAATCTTCCAACAGGCGCTGCTTAGCAGGAGTGAAACAGTTTTTGAGTATTGCATCAATCATTCTTCTGCTGCTCCTAACTGATTTTTGTGCTCGTTTTTCAGCTGTCATCCTCCAGTACGTTCTCAGTCCGTCTCATTCGCTGTTCTGTTTCATTTCTTGCTCCTGAGCGCCTGGTGTGTTGCTGTCATCAGGACTGGTTCTGGTCAAATTAAAGCCCCGTGCAATATTTTTTTTTAAGTCATTTTGGCTCAAACTCTCACAAACTCTCACAAACTCTCACAGGAGTTTGTGAGAGCCCACCACCTGCGCCAGTCCCCTCCTCTGAGCGCGGCGGTGGGCACTGTTCTTACTTTCACTGATTTCATCAGTGTGTTGTATAATAAATGACAGATCTGGGATTCATTTTTGCTCCTTTCACTTCAGATTTGACAAGTAACAGCTTATGTAAAAATAAAAAAACAGTGACCGACTTCACATATAAGACATTTCTTTCTTAATCTATGCCTAATAACAGATAATTTGTGTTAAAATTAATTGGTTTAATCCATCCCCAATGATTTCCAATTTCCTCAGGATGGAATAATGTTGGTAATGCTATTTAGACACTTTGCTCTTCTCTGAGGTTGTTTAAGTCCTCTGCCAAAGTTCTCCTTTAGTTTCAGAAATCCCTCCCTAAAGGGAGGAAGAAATGTCTCTTATATTTTGCTGTAGGTATTTTTTCAATTTCTGACTGAACTGCAGAATTATCCAACTATGTGTGTAAATGTCAGCTGCTTTGTGGTTTTCAAGCCGTCTGGCTGATTTTCGTTGTATCTGTAGCTTTGTAGTTCACATTAGAATCACTGGCATAATTAGTGATGTGCCATTAAGTTCCGTTTATTGGCTATGATTGGTGAAAATCAGATTTTCCCCCTAATAATTAAGTACATCAGAACAAAAAGAGCATTTTGTTCTATGACTTCAGTGAAGGACATCTGAAAAGCTATCAAATGTCTCAAATTATAGTAATAATTCAAATTATCTAAGAAGTTTGGAATAAAGTAGAACAAAATACTGTTTTATTTAGCGTTTAGAGTGATTTCACCCTAGTCTCAGTTCAACTTGAAAGACAAATTGGAAATAGATGTCACTAAGGAATGCGTTTGTACAAATTATTTACTTTTTCTGTATTTTTGTGATGTGATTTTCCTGTGAGAGTTTGGTAATGAGGTGCTGTTCGGTCTGGGAAAGACACTCAGTGAGTGGATGGAGAGGATAACAGCTGGTAAAATTGTCACAAAACTCAGGGATGTTGGCCTGAAACAGCCTGGGATCAACAACTTAGGCCCACATAACAGAAATACGCCTTTTACAAAATTTAACAAGCACTTAATTGGGACCTTTTATGAAAAATATACTTCCATTTGTGTCAATACTGCTTATAAAAACCACCCATCCATTTTCTGGTAATAAGTTAATGTTTTTGAAGATGTAGTGTTTCAAAAACCTTCCAAATGTAACATCACGAATCACCAACTTCAGCAAAGCCTAGCCCGTTACCTAGCAACCTCATTGGAGCGTTGCCTGTTACCTAGCAACCAAAACTGAGTTCCACCATGTTTGGTTTTACCGCTGTATGTGCTAGTTTAGTGTTTGCTGGAAAAAACAAGCATTTTGTTGTTGACTTGCCAGTCGGAAACCACTTGCTGTGTTTAAATCTGTTGTGCAGGAGACTCCACTTCTGCTTTTCAAAGTTGTATAATTGCACATCTGTCTGCAGGCATTTTCAGGTGCGAGTATAAACCCTTCGTTTGGGGGTGCAACGTTTTGGATTTAAAGTGACAAGAGGCCCTAAAATATCTCATTCTGAAAAAGATCTCTGATCAGAATAAAGTCTGATTATATAAGAATTGTTTTGTACAAAAACTGTAACAAACATGTTTTGTATCTTGCATAGACCTACCATTACTTGTTCAAATAATGATAGTAAACAAAGTAAGAAAAATAGGTCACCTTTAAGCAAAAGCTTGCTAAATATATTAACACTTCCAGTGATCAACCTGGAATAGACTCAAGAATACCAGGAAAGCTCATTAAAAAATTATTCAAAGCACAGAAGCAAAGATACAGTGAACAACTTTATTATTATTTTTTTTTTTTACCTTTAGGGAGGCCTTAAGTAAATGTTTTTATGAATTACGTCAACCTGACAGGCCACTTTGATTTTGTTTATAAAATCTGAAAATCCTGAAGGCTACATTGTGAATTCAGTACAATCATTTCAAGCTTACAAAAGACAAAAGATTTCTTATTTAGTCCTCGGAGGCCTTTGTTGGGAATTATGGGCACGCAATGCAATCTGTTTCAGGGTTGATCTAGTGAAGAAAATTTAGAGGACGGTCTAAATTCAACAGTCTGTTTCGCCTCTCAAGGGCATTTACACGCTTTCACTGAAAATTTATCCAACAGAATGTCTTTTAAGCCTCCCCTGTGATTATGATTCACGTGCGAACAACGTACGAGTGAACCAAGAAGAGAAAAAGAAAGATTAACTCAGAATAAAAATCTTTCCGTATTTCTCTTTTAGTGTCAGTTATGGAAATCTGTGCTGGCAGCGCAGCGCAGGAATGGGTCTCATGAGGGCAATGTTACGAAAAACCAACAGTCATAAAAGTGGATTAGGAATCACAAACATATGTTAATGTGGAATCAGAAAGGACAGCAGTTGATTCATGCATTTGAAAGTATATGTTTCCTTTGCAAAGCCTACGCTCTGAAAACAATAAAACTAATCTATCCTGTGGGGCGAGAATTTTAGAAATTGGTTAGATAACTCTGACATCTTGTCAAAAATATGCTTGTTCATTAATACTCAATGGAATATTAGTCAACGATGGTCTTTTTCAGCATCTGTTATAAAGGTTGTTAATATTAAAAATTATCCTAACCCTTTGGGATTCAGACTTTAAGGAGAAATAGTTCCACTGCAGAGAGGAGGCCCCAAATTATTTGTCACATTGAAAAGCAATGTTGCATTGACAGCAATAAAGGCTCCTTTGAAAATGTGCAAAACTATTTGTTCCACACCTGGACCTGGTCGGCTCCACTTAGATTTGTTTAGTGAACCATCAGCAAGAGGAGGAAGAAGCAAAGTAAAGTTATCTCTCCCAAAAAAGAGAAAAGACGGGAAGAAAAAGGAGAGAAAAACAAAGTCAGAGACGGAAATAAAGACAGACAGAAAGAGAAGTTAAAAAACCCCAGAAAAATAAAGACAGACCAAAAGACAGAAAGAAAAACTACAAAAGAAAAGACAGAAGCATGATGTAATCAACACAGCATGCACAGTTTGAGCAAATATCAGAACAAATAAGAAAGTTGGTGATTTACTTTGTGAAAGTTTATTATTTTCTAGAAATTGTTCTGAATTGAAGTAAACGTCTCAATTTTTTTTGGTGCTGAGATATTAAATGAAAATTGTCCACTCCAGAATGATGTGCTGCTCTACTGGTTGAGGCACGAGGTATTTGTATTTTTGACTGACTATGAAGATTTAGCTTCTGTTTCTAATTAAGAAATACTTAAAGTTGTTAATAGGGAGGCCCAGAACCTGCTCCCGCGTGTAAAACTAAAAGCTGACCTGTCAACAGATTCTGTCTCCTTCTCTGATTAATCTTCTGTCATTTTCGGTTTACTGCCATGTTTTGGTGGGTTTGTGCTTTACTTTTTCTGCGTTTTGAGTGATGAACTGGGCTGTGAAATGTTCAAAGCTTGAGATATTGTTTTATAACCTGAACCTGGCCTGAGGTTCTTTGCTGTAGAGCTGTGTGCTTTTAGAAACATTTGAAAGTGGACTTTTTCCACGAGTAACATAAAAGTTTAACCTTTTTTTTTTTTTTTTTACAAGTGATATAAAAAAAATACATAAAATATTATAAACCTTTTGAGAAAAGAACTGTATTTGTTTATGAAAGTGGACAAAAACAGCGTTTTCTGATGCACGTTTCTGCCTTTTATGCGAGCAGAAACTGGGTCCGGCCACCACAGCATATTTCCTAATTGTACTCATTATTGTGTTAAGGTCAGTGTGTGTTCCAGTTAGAATACACTTGTCACCTGTTTTATTAATGAACTGCTGATGCATTACTGATTACCTGAACTGACGAGAAACAGCAAGGTAATCTACAGTTAATGAGACGTGCAAGTGAAGAAATAGTAGCTAATGGGTTAGCAATTAGCTACAAATCATCAAGTTAAATGCCTTGCAGAGGGGCAATATATCATCATGCAATAACTGATGAAGAACTCGTCGTATTCGCATAGGGGCTAATCATTAAATATGGTTTTACTAACAGGTTATTTAGCAGTAATATGTGTTTTTTTTTTCCCTTGACAAAATAAGGAAGCTAATTTTAAAACATAGTGACTCTAACTGCAGGTTTCACGAGGCTGCCTTAAGTTTACATTTTGTGTAAGATCATTCATTTCTGGAATAGTTTTTGTCTTTATCACTTTATAAAGACTTTATAAAGCATTTATTGTATCATTTATTTATATCCTCAAAATCTCTCATTGTTATAAGAATTAAGACGATGAAAAATTCCAATAGAAGTTGTTTGAAAGAGCCTAAACATCTAACTACTGAAAGAGGCGATTACCAAAACTTCAACACAGATGTCATACTCTACTGAACTGAAAGTTTACAAAACAGCTAAATTAAACTAAATTTGCATTTTAGATTAAAAAAAGCTAACATTAAAAAACATTAAGGGGAAGCTAAATGCAGCAATACATTTTAAAAGTACTGCTGCAATTAGCAGAAATGTGCCACCACTGTCAACATATTTATGAATATAGATAAAAATGGTTATGTAGATGTCCTGAAAAAGCCTATTTTTAAAGGCATGCTTCAACATCTCACAAAACTTTAAAATATAAAAAGTTAACAGCTGAATTTGCTCAGTAATGTCTTCACCTGTTAAGGAAACAAAAGGCTTGGTATTGTAGTAAATTGCATTGAAACTAGTTTCCCAGCAACTTATGGACTTCATTATTTTACGCAATATCTCATCCTCTAATTTATCACAAAACAGAACTAGCTTATCTCATCTCATCTATGATTGAGTGGCAGCTCTCTGCAGGCAGCACCGCTTAACTTTGAGGTTAATGTTTGATTTCCCATAAACATAAAATCAAAATTCACCCTTCTCCGCTATTCCTCCTTATAGATTTGTTAGATGTGGTATGAAGAGCAAGTCTTCACTGCCATCGGTCTGAGCTATTAGAGTTAATGTTATGGAGCCATCAGGAACCTGTCAAAGTGTGATGTAGTTGACCTTGAGTGGCATGAGCTGTGGGATGTGGGCGACGATCTCAAGGACCAGTGGACTCCCCTCTCCGAAAAGTCTTCAGGTTGTTTCCATGCAGTTCTTCAATTGGCTGTTTATTTTATTTTATTTTATTAAATTTGAGCAGCTGATGTATGAGGATGTGTTGACGTGAATTTATCACATTCCCCAAAGGATACAAAGCTGAAATCAAAACTCACAGCTGCGTTTCCTGCTTTTTAAAGTTAGTAAATAACCACTAAAACCATAATATAATAATTTTGAGAAACTGATGAGTCATTTGTACTTTGTTGCATATAAAGAACTGTGAACAAACACTAATATTAGAGCTTCTAACCATGATAACAATATTAACCTGACCGTTGGGTATTTATTTATAGCCTAGTTTTTCAATAATGACTTTATTTAGAAGTTTACCTTTTTTCCAAAAGTATCACAATGGACCACTTTTAATGATCTACAGCCACGAGAGAACAAAGTAATTCATACTTCAGTACCTTCCAAAACAACTTTATTCTGCTAAATTCTAATTAAATTTAAATATTTAATTAGAATATGTAATTTGCCTATTAAATATTAGAAAAATTCAATTAGAAATTATTATTATTGAAGTGCTTTGCATTTGCCTTTGCCAATTATCATGTTAGGTTACAAATTTAGGTTGCAAAAAAAAAGATGAATTAATGTTTTTATACCATAAAGCTGGTGTCTCTGAGAAGCGGCTTTGGGAGTTTTACATTTCCAAATGTCTTTCCCATACTAGAATAACAATTTTAACCTTGAAGGTCTAGAAGGTGGCCCCCATATTGTACTCCTGTCTTCAGCAATACTTCAGTACCCCAACATGAGTGTTCGACATGAGTGCATCAAGATTAGTTCACGCTTCGCAGTCAGGTTCTAATGTGCCCTCATTACTAAAATAGATGCTGGTCACAGCTTAATTCTGTCACAGTGGTGTATTTTTTATGAGGTCAGAAGTGTGACCACGGCTCTACAGCCTGCTGCCGTAATGCTCTGCAGCATGTGTTGATGAGGAGAAACGGGGCCGCTCAGTTTGTGTTAGAGGGGACGGCAGAGCTGAGTCAGTAGCCATTAAAGGTGGAGAGGTACGGCTGAATTTCAACATGAGAAAGCACACTGGGTATATGAGGAGGAGGAGGGAAGTGGAGTGTGGAACCAGAAAAAGGTACATTTAAAGGGTCAGAGTCCACACATAACCTGTGGTCGCATTGCTAGAGTAATTCACACCACCGCTGCAGGGTTATTTATTTTGGCCAATCCATTTCCACATTGACTCCTCTGTTTTTGTGGGCCAACATGTGCTCACTCTGAGCGCCTCATTTCACACCACTGAGGCGACCGAGAAGACAGAGGAGGAGCTGAATGGGCAAATGAAGGAAGGATGGAGGATGGATGGAGGAGAAGCTGGATTGGAAGCTGGATTTGATTTAGAGTAATGAGAAGATGATTTTCCCAGCACCCCCTCCTATCTGTTTTCTGCTGCGACATTCCTAACTGCCTCCATAATTTCACTCCCCAGTGGCCAAGGCTGGCTGTGTTTTAATGTCCAGCGTTCAGTTTTGCAAGACTGCACAAAATGCCTCTATGAATGATTCAAAAGTGACTCTAATCCTGTTTGACATTGAGTTTGCTTCTGTTCCCGTACTGCTAATTTAATTTTAATCTGCAGCAACTTTTAAAAAAAAAGAACAGTTCCACTTTCTTCCACCTTCACTTTCATGAATCGAAGCTGAAGAAAGATTGGTCGATAAAAACTTTATTATTAATCTGCTTATTTTAACTATTGGCGCAAACTTTTTCTAGTCTGTTGAATTATTTCTAAGACAAGATTTTCTTTCCTGAACCTATTTGTTATGGAGCTTATTATGCAAGGTAGTTGCATCAGAAGAGAGGATTTCATTAGTTTGATTACAATCGATTTGCATACTGTCACCTTCCTAAAATATTGACCCAAGTCATCTTTTACCAGAAATGATTTTTGCAACAAAAGCAAGTCACCACCTTCTTTGGGAAAATATGACTTTGGCCATTATTTTAGGAAGGTGATGATATTTCCACTCGCTGAAGGTGTTATCTCTTTGTTGGTGTTGATGTAAGGATTGTTAGATACGTTTTAGTCCACCAGACGGCGCTGTTTGGGCCAGCAAAGACGTCAAAGATGGCTGTACTTCGCTCTCTTAACTCTGCATGTTTTTGTGTTTGTTCTGATATTGCTAGTGCAGAAGAACCATTTTCTTAGCAGAGCTTGATCATTTAAAAATGTGTTGAAGCACTTAAATAAAACAGTAACAATGTTGGAAACAACATAGAGACAACACAGGGATGAAGGTTAGGGTAATGTTTAAAGGGGAGTGTTTTCATAGTTTTTCTGATCTAAATAATTAAGAAGAAACTCGGCGGTAGAGTCAAATTACTTTGAGTCAAACAGTATCGCTGATGGTGAGCAGAAATAGTGAAGATGAGTGATGAAAGTCTGCGGATTTAATCTTGACGCCAGTTTTGACCTGACAAAGATGGTTTGCTTTTGTTTCAAGTCAGATGAGCCTTTAAATTTGTGTGTGTCTTCATACATTCAGATACTTCAAAAACAAAAAAGATGTTGATTAATTTTAAACAAAATCAGACTGTCACAGCTTCAAGTCTGACGACTATCAGAGGACATCCAATACAGTCTGTTAATGAGCACCAGTATCTCTGGATAACAGACTGAAGTTGAATTGTTTTAGAAAACAGGACAGCAAAGGTTTTACTTTCTGAAAAAGCTGGCTTTATTTGATATTAATGTGCTAAAGATGTTTTAACTAAGTTGCATTACATGCTGTTTGGGCGGCATAAAGGAAGAACAAAGGAACGCACTGAGGAAAATAGTGATTACTGCCAGTAAAATGCAGATCATTAGGTTGGATACCTTTGAGCATATCTATAAACAAAAATCTCTCAACAAGGGAAAAAGTGTTCTTGCTGATCAGAAGCGTTCTTTCTTTAAGGTACGGCTACCCAGACCTTTCAGAAAATTGGATAAAACAGTCCTTTGTGCTGAAAGCAGTTAATTGGTTCAACACATGTTGAAGCAACGAGTTTTATTTTTGTCTTCCAAGGTCAGCAGGTATAAACGGACACATTTTTTAATCCATCCATCCACTGTTTATACCCACTTATTGGGAGGATTGGTGCCAATCTTCAGCTGTCACTGGGTGAGTGGGGGAGTACATTGTGGACTGGTTGGCAGTTTATTACAGGGACTGATATTCTCACCTAGGGGCAATTTGGAGAGACCAATCAACCTGACAGTCATGTTTCTGGACTGTGGACCAGAAAAGAACCTCCGTATAGATCTTCCTGCTGGAAATGAACAGTGATATTTACTACTGTACAGCATATTTATTAATAAATTATGTATCAGTCATTTCTTTTCATAAAATGCATACTCTGGTACATAATTAACCAGCATGCAGGAATGCCACTTACTGCAGAGGGTGTTCTGTCCTTACATTAAAATTGCAGTATGTAACTTTCATATAAAATTTTTTTTTACATATTAGTTGAAACTGACACAATGTTGTGACAATATGAGACAGAAAATCTGTCTCATACTGTCTCATACATACACAAGCAATCATAGCCAGGATGCAGTGCTGTCAATCATGGTAGTGTGCACGCCGCTCACAACCCTACCTGCTTTTCTTTGCTGTTACAGCAAAACCTGCTGTGGATGCCAAAGCTAATTAGCCTTTTAACAATGTTTTATTTGTGCCTGCTCTCGCTATCCGTGTTCTCTGTTGTATTGTGATTTCTTGTTCATTATTATTCCTTAAAAATTCATCATCGACTCTCCGCCTGTGCCAGCTCTTCATTTACGTTGAACCATCACCGCCCGACATGACACTTTTAGCCAGTTGTTTGCAGTTTAAACCCTCTAAGTACTTTCAAATGAGCTCAGACTCTCTTTATTAAATTAAAAGTTGTAGCTCGCTGGAGTGCATAAAAAAGCTTTGTGTTAAAGTGAGAGCCTCTTGTGTCCAATTCAATTTAACATCTCTGTTTTTATATAAATTAATTTGTCTGGATGATTTGAATATCTGTTCACTTTTTGCCAAAGTGACTCAAGTTGCATTTTTTATTTTATTTTTTGCATAAATATGTTGATGCCTTCAATTAAGAGGTAAATATATTCAAATCATTAACGTACTGCTGCCGGCAGATTAGTCGTATTTCACTATGCACATCTCCCGCTGGAGCCATTAGTACGGAGGATGGTGCCAGCAGCATTCCTTCAAAATCAAGCTTAATTCTGCTGCTATGATTCACTGCCATGTTTTGGCTTTCAGCAGTGGTGTTTGAACTGAACCCTGTAAAAAAGTCATGTAGCTCAGTGGCTTCGTTCGCCACTCTGTGGGCTTGTAAACAAGTGAGACCTGGCAGTTTGAAGATGATTTAAAATGTTGCCTTGGTGCCGTTTTGATCATTTCTGTCTCCCACGCTGCCACCTACACGTCTTTTCGCTGTGACACCCTCAGATGGGACGAGGATTGGGTTCTGCTGTTAAAGCCAGCTTAGATTAGGGTAATGTGAGCAACCAGTTTATGTGGGCATCTGTTTTATGGTGCCAACAAATATTTTGAGATAAAGGGGAGAAAGCTATTATGGCACTTTGCCTTCTCTGGAGTACTTCGTCTCCAACAAACAAACTGTGCTGTTTTGTGATTTTTCAAATCTTGTGTTGCAGTAATTTTATGTTGGATCATTTTATTCATGTGTGAAAAGAATCATATTAGCCAATGAATTAATTCATCCATTCACAGACGTGCAGGCTTGTCTGATTTACCGCACTAAAATGTAACTATTTTTATTGCAAGAAATTGTGAAGAGAAACATTTTCTGAGAGCCAGAAACTCGGAGACCAAAAAAGACCATCACCTTTCCCAAATCAATCAATAAATCAAGTTTGTGTGTAAAGAAGATTTACTCAACAAAGGCAGTTTAAACTGCTTTACATCACAAAAATAAATACATTATATAGTCAACAGTTGTGAAAACCGATAAAATGTTTAGAAAAGTCAAATTGTTGGAAAATCAATGTTCTATTGATTATGGTTAAAAGCAACTCTAAACAGGTTTGTTACCATTATTCAAATTTACTTTAGAAATGTCCAATCTCACAATTATATGGCTGATGGAAACACAGCTAATGTGTAATGGACCTTGAACAAATCCAGGTTTTTGGATTTATTTATTCAAGATTTATCCTTTAAAATATTGAGCCGTCACTCTTTTCCAGATTTTCACTGGGATTATTACATTGCTGACAAAATTTTACATTAGCAAATTATGCAGTTGTTGATTAAACATAATGGTAGTGAGCAGAATCAGCTGAAAGTCTGACTTTTCTGCACATTATCAGTCATTTTTTACTCATGACAGTTGTCTGTATCAAAACAACTCCAAAGTAAGGTAAACATTTTTTATTTTCACAAAATGTTCACCATTTTTAGGTGGTATTTATTTTATTTATTATCATCAAGGCTGTGACTATTCCTGATTACCCTTAATTAATTAATTAAACCAAATCTCCATTCAGTTCTAAAATAGCTTCACCTTGAAGTTATAAAATGTGATTAAAAAAAACATTTTTACAGTTCTTTGACTCTGGAACTATTACATATATTTTGCGTAACATGAATATATACAGGAATAATTGGTGTTGGCCTGTTACCCAAGATTACTCTGGGGAAAAAAAAACAACTTTTCTCACTTTTTGGGTTTGAATTAGTCAGAGTCGTCTGTATGGAGCAAACTAACTGAAACGACTCAGGTATTTGCAGCTTTAGTCATTCGGCGCAGTAGGTGGTGCAGTTGGTGCCATATGCTGGTCTGAAGTCTGATCAGATTCTCTCATCTTGTACTATTAATTACATGTCAAAGCTATGCTAATTAAACTATGATAGGGGCGCTCCTGCCATGTCCTTACCTTCAGGGTATTAGTTAGCTCACTACACTCCTCTGAATTTCAATTAATCAATTAACAACTCGGGCCGCAGGCAGCTTGGAAAAGACATTGACTCTTGTTGAATAATTCAGCAGTTTTAATCAGCTTTCTCTATCTATCAAGGCCAGAATACAAATCTAAAACTGTGTAACGCAAATTGAAAATAAAAGGTAGACTTTCACATCCTTTAAGCCAGTTGTGAAGTGTTGTATTTCATTTAGTTTGAGGAAACCTCATCGAAAGATATCAGTCTTTTTTTTTTTTTTTTTTAAACGAAGCTTGAATTTACTGAAAGAAGAAGGATAATTGAAGGTACATTGAAAACAATTACTAAAACGTACAATGAGGTCACTTTAAAGATTTCTTTACATGATTAATCTATACTGAGACTCTAAAAAGCAGACCTCAAAATATAAAAAAAACTACAGTATTGCTGAGGTAAACTGTCAGCAGAGAATCCAAAAATTTTACTCAAGAAATAGTAAAAAGTATCCTTCCAAGAAATTCCTCAAGAGTAAAAATGTATTTGGTAAAAAGCCTCTCAAGTAATGAGTAACTGATCAAATTATCAGTGATTTAAAAATTACTTAATCAGATGAAGATAAGTGGATATTTTGTTATTTTAAGGACAAAAGTGATGATAATTCATCAAATTAACAAATAAATAAATAAACATCCCAAATAAAATTTTTCAAAATCAATTCCTTTCAATACAAAAACTTAAGAAACTTTAGCAAAAACTGCAGTTGTGCATCTGAGTCTGAATTTTTGATTAAAACATTCCTGTTTTAATCAAAAATTAAACCCTAAATAGAAGTAGCCTGAATATGTCCTGCTGTGGATAGAAAATTGATAACAAATAAAACAAGGAAATGATCCTGAAAGTTTAACATTTGCCCTCTGCCAAATGTTTTCTGACTTCCATCCTTTTTGGATAAACCCATTTGCCTAAGTTTTCATTTTACCTTTACTCTGAACTTGAAAAAGTGTGCTGTTCGCCCGACGGTTCAACTCCTTTGGGCGAAACTTTAGGTAGAGCGGTGCGCATTATTAAAATGAACTTTGACGTTTTATGCTGGAGGATGATTGTTAGTTGTGAGCTGCGAAAACAAGCTCTGCTGGAGCCTCATTATCCTGTTCTCTGCTCCATTCTCTGAATGGCTAAGTGAGCCGCCTCGTCTTGAACGGCGGACTGCTGAACTCTGGGCTTGTGGATGGATGGAGGGGGGCAGAGGGTTTGCATAGCTCAGAAGAGCAAAAACCTTCACTTCATTGCAGTTTCTGGGGTGATGGATGGAGCTCATTGGTATTCAGGGTCTCAGCCTCTGTCACAGACTCTGTGGATAGTTTTTTTTTAATTCAGTGGAATAGCATAAAAGTGGAAAAGTGCACGTGAATGAGCGTATTTTCCTCCCTTTCTGCAAAGTGGGTATTAGCGAGCCTGTCGTGTTTGAGGAGATGAATCAACCTTGACAGTACCAAGGCTTCTGCTCTCTAGAGTTAAAAAAAAAAAGTATCTTTTGGAAGTTTCTGTGCTGTCAGAAGCACATTTTCTGTACTCTGACTAATCAAAGGGACAGTTTGGATGGGTTGATTTGTTTCAAGAAAGACCTCATTACCCCTAAATCCTCCGCTGGCAGCAGATGTGATCAAATATTTATGTGATGGGGGGATACTTGTTTTTTTTTTTTTTTTTTTTAGAGATCGCTCAATATGTCAAGCATACCTGTCTTTTTGTTAAAGAGCAAACTTTTGGAAAAAACAAGTTTTTCTCCTTCAGCTTTGTAACAGAGAACAAATAAAAAATTTCAGTATTGCAAAGTTCAAGTGGATTTTCTTTTTTTGAAAAGTCCCCCAGCTCTGAAGTGCCTTTATCTCGACTCTTAACGCTGTTTTAGGTCTCTATTGTCATTCCCAGTCAGAGCTTTTATATGATTGCCTGCTTTTTTTCCTTTTTGGAAATAGGTTTATGTGGTTTTGTTATGTGCAGTGTTATTTGTATGATCTTTTCTTGGTAGATTCTGTACATTTAATTGACAACAAAGTGTTTTATCTTAACAACTAATAGCAGAGAAAAAAATTATATTTTTGGAGCCCTGCCTGTTTACCGTTCAGTATTCTACTAAAATCTACTAAAAATTATTAATGGAAAATTTGGCTTTTCTCTGACTTTTTCAAATAAATTCAAAACAATTTGCAGTTGGGAAGCTGAAATATCTATGTGGAATGCTACTTGACATGCTATTGATTAGCGTGTTTAAAGCAACCGATCCATGATCACCATTCATTTGTTTGGTGATGGACTGCAGATGTTAGCTTCAATTGTAGCGCTAAGATGATATCGGGTGTGTATTGATGCATATTAAAGTAGCTTTGTTTTTTTTTTTACTTTTTAAAAAGTGTGTCTAGGGTCCAAAAATACTCCACTGCACTGTGCAGTGGAGTATTCAGTGGAGTATTGCCACATTTAACTTCGTCTTATGAAAGAAAAATCAAAATTCATTAGTCCTGAAACTGTTGGAACTTTAGTTTTCTTTCCCTTTGTCAATTATTATGTTAAATTACAGACCTCTGTCTACTAAAAGTGAAACGGTGATGATCTTTCACTGTGAAGCTGTCGTAAAGAATAACTACGGTCACTGAGACTACTTTCGGAGATTAAGGGTGTTTACTCACCTGTTCCCCTCCTCGTCTGTGGGGGCGCTGCACAAAGAACCACAGAAGAAAACGACACAAAAATCTCAGAAGAAAACACTGAGCACGACTTATTTCTTCATGAAATGTAAACAAAAATGAAGTGGCGCCAGATTGTTGCAGGATTTTCCTTTTTTCTTTGGTGAAAAATCTCCGGTCATTTCTCCCGCTGGTGCTAGACTCTTGTTTTTGTTTTGGTCGCATTTACCCAGAATGCCCTGCACTGTAGTCTTCTTCCTGCTTTTGGAGCAGTTTATGGTCTGCTTGATGTTCACATACGCATTCAAACCGGTCCAGGGTTTACTTCAACCAAACCGAGAGCTAGATTTTTAGGTGGATCAGAGTTGAAAGTTTTTGGTCCGCATCAGAGTTTGATTACACATTCACATCTCCCCAAGCGAACCAAACTTTCTAGACTAACAAACTGGAGATCCACACAGAGCTATATCGTTTAGGTTTTCATTTGTTTCCCAGAAATCTGAAAATTGTGTGAATAAGAATAGAAGCTGTTGGTTTGAGAGTTAAACCCTCCACAAAGCTGGTGAGTCCTCTGAGCTGCCTGTTTCTTTGCTCCACCAGTCACTCCATTTAAGAACCAGACGTTGGCTCTTAAATGCCAACGCTCCGCTGAGGAAAGCCCACAGTGTGTTTTTAACTCCACTGCCCTCACTTTGAACGCTACCTCAGCGAGGCTGTGCTCTCATCGCACATTATCTCCTCGGGGATTATAGCACTCCATGCTGGAGAGCCGTCCCTCTTATTTTACCTCTTCAGACTGCTGTAATTCACCTGCTTTTTACACTCTGTTCTCCCCACCACCCACTGTGACAAGTGTGTGTCAGGGCAAAGCCTGCAGGGATTAAGAACCCCCATCTATTCAGAGGAACCCGGTGGAATTAAATATGCATGAGCGTTCGAACTGTTCTAGTTTGTACATATTATAAAGTTCAAGAAAAAGTTTAATCTGACAGGATTTATGTTTAAATTTAAAGTTGGGAAAAGATTACAAGTCTGTAAATTTAAGAGAATTTAGTTCATTTCTGTTTTCATTATTGCTAGAATGGTGTTGCCATACTAGCTAATTCCCTTGTGATTTGTTTCTCTGTTTATGATTTAGATCTAAAATGATTGTTTTGTGCGTTTGGATTTATTTCTCTTAGATCAGTTTTAGTATGTTCCTAGTGTTTATTATACATCTTCACTACCTGTGTTTGTTTCCATGTTAAATGTGCCAAGAACTTTGTTGATATTTGATGTAATGTTAAAGAAAACCCCACAATTTTACAGTTGCAGTGTTTCTATTAAAAAAGAAACGTAATTAAAATCACACATGAATAAATGTGTTCATGCGATAAGTCATTGAAAACAATCCCGTCATCCTCGTACCACTTCCTGTCGCCTTCTTTGTCTTTTCTGCCAATTCCACCCAGTTAGAATCCAACAACAATATTTGGGAACATTTCCTGGTTTCTCAGTTTGACAAATGTATTAAAATTTCCTTAATGTGTTCTGCAAGTGTCAAACTAAACAGGAAAAAATGTATGTGTCTTTACTTAACAGCAAGCTGAACTGAACTATGTGTTTTGTCAGTTATGTAGATTTTTATGCTGCTCTGGCTTTTAATAACTTCTGCTAAAAATTTGGCACTTGTGTGTTTTGGCAGCTGTGCTCAAGCTCTGTGGGAAACTCAAGCTGTGTGAGTCAAATCGGCTAAAGTGGAGCAGTAATGAAAGATGTCAGAACTTTGTCTGATACAGTTTACTTTGCTTATCTCATCATTTGAGCTTCACAGTATTTTAAATCCAGTTTCTGCAGCATCGCAATCACAAAATGAAATATTTGGTAGGCTGTATCATTTCAGGTGTCGTGCATTAAAGTTTTTGAGGAAGCGAGTTTGGGACATCGTGATGGGAATAGAAAGAAAAATCTAATTATGATAACATTAACACCCTGTTCAGCGTTATAACCTTAAAGCTTATTAAACAGTTTTCTGCTCACGCAATCCCCTTATTCTCTACATAAAAGCAATTCAGCTTAATTTGTGAAAAAAAAAATACTTTATTTATTTTAAGCTGCTTAGGACTTTTTCAGAATATGTATAAATGTGTAGTTTTTACACAAATTAAAAGGAATTAATCGACAAAATTTAACTTATGCTGGGTCAACCTTTTCAAATTGTTACTTTTTGATCTTTTTGTTCTTTCAAAATAGATTATTTTATTAGCTTGCAGACAGGGTTTCTCCGAGTGTATTATAATTTCATTTAAGAAAACTAGTGTCAGAACAGAACAGAAAACAATAACAAACTAATAAACACAAATCAGAAGAATTAACTAAAATGGTAACATCTTCCAGACAAAAATGAACACGGAGAAATGAACCTGTTACCACTGGGTTGCCAGTCGTAACGGCAACCCAATTGCCGTTACGACTGGAGCATTTCTTTCAAAAATAAAAAGAATTAATAAACCCAATTCTTGTGTTTCTGCACAATTAAACTGATGAAGTATTTTGTGGTTATGAGGGCTCAAATAGAGACCTGTGCTACAGCGATGACGGGATTGCTGAGGCTGACACAGAAATCGAAGCCAAAGCCTCATTGTCAGAGTCTGGATCTCTCTGCTGCATGAATCATAGTAATTGGCTCTTGTCTCAGAGGAGGAGCATCTATTAGCTTGGAGGCATGTTTGGGTTTTGCTTAGACAACTGGATATAAATGCTGTTGAAAGTTTTCACTCTGTTTGAGATGAAAGTCTGGGTCCAATCGCAGCAAACGGGAAACAAGAAGCAGGGTAAGTCGAGGACAAGCCGACAGAATCCACATCCAGTGTGATTAGGAAGAGAAAATCTGAATATTCATAATTCTGCTGGTCAAATTTTGTGTATTCTAGTAAATGACTTTCAAAGATCTGCCATAAGTGGATAAAATAGAGTTGGAGCAACTTTTAATGGTTTAACCTCTGAAAGGAAGACTTGATCCATTTTAAACCATCAGTTTTAACCATGTTTTTTGTTTTGCAGAAGAGTGTGACAGCCCTTTGGTGTCCAACCTGCTGCCTTCATCCTTCAGGAGCTCCTCCCAGCTGTCCAGCAGCCACGCACCGGGCTTCGCTAAACTCAACCGGAGAGACGGTGAGGAAAAGCTCAGTCTGTGTCCTATTCTGGTAATAAGTGATAATCATTCACTGATTGACTTTAAATATTGTTCTTTCTTCAGGTTAAGATGAGTAATTCATCAAATTAGACAACACATGGATAACTTTGACGGTCACATGTGAGAAATACTTTTATGTTTATATAAAAACACCCTGACTTTTTGGACTTTTTCACTCCTTGCAAGTCTGTCGTGAGTGTTTTGTGTTTGTATCAGGCTTAAATAATCTTTTCCAACACTTTTACTAGACTTTGAGTCAAAAATTAACCCCAACCCACATTTGTTCTCCTAAAACTAATTTTTCAAGATCCTTGTGTTAAAGTGAAAAAAGCAACAGAACAGCCTTTACAAAAAACTCATAGATCTGATTGTTTCACCAGTTAACTTTATAATTACTTGATAATAAAGTCTAAATAGCACATTTGTCAACAGATTGGATGACTTTTCCTGCAGATTTCGTCTTCTTCTAGCTAAAGCTCATCGGCTTTGCTTGCAAGTTTTTCCCTCCATTTCCTAATGACAGGATTTATTTTTTTCATTGCTTTTTCTTCACTTTGTATCAGTTTCAGACACAAAGCCAGTTGTATCTTAACTTTAGATCTTAACTTTTGTTCATTGCCATAACTGGACTGAAACTACAGAGTTCAGTTTTCAAAGTACAAACTCATTCCCTGCAAAAGAGACAAAAACAAGAAAACTCTTTTAGAAATAAATTGTCCTGTTCAACTATTTCATGGTCATTTGAAAGCTTTACTTTTAGCTTTCAGGCTGAAGGCAACATCAAAAATAAACTGCACAAACTAGATTTATTTAAAGTAAACACACTTAGGCACAAAATCCATGCCACAATGGCTGAATAAGTCTTTAAACCCTGCAGCACGAAAGCCAAAATATCAAAATCTAAATCTGTTTTTATAACCTCTCAGATAAACAGTCACAGCAGCAGTGAGATGTTGAAATATGTAGAGGATCAGAATGTATTTTGAGAGACAAGACAAAACAAGATTAAGCTTTCTTTGTCTTTATTCTCTGCTGTAGCTGATGTTTTGTTTTGTTTTCTTGCACCAGAGGCTTGTATCAGGAATGTGAATGGTGTTTGTTCCACCAGCTGGAAGTCTCATGCAGAAATCTGATTTGAGGCTTTGACAAAAATTGAGATTTTGGGATCGCTGCTTTATCTCCACATCAAAGGCCAGAATCAGCCGGGAGTGCAAGGCGGGTTTAATCTGGTTCTGACTGATTCTCACCACCTGGGAAGGCAAAGGAAGCTGAGCATGAAGAAATTCAGCAGCAGCCCATCTGCTGCCTTTGTTTGCTCACATGTGAACAAACAGGACTTGAAAAAGCTGTTCAAATAGTGAACATATTTGTAAAACACATTCGCACGACATAACGGGTTAAAATGAATATTTTTTTATACTGTCAGAAATTTAGCTTATTGCATTTAAAAGCTAAATTGATACACAAGTAATTTAAAAATTGCTTTAATGTTGATAGATTGGAATCTGGAAATATTTGAACATGAACAAAACTCTCTTCATATTATCTGTTCTTTTACTGCTGCAGACATTTCAGTTTCTCATCTGCTTTGTAGTGATACCTCTGATCTCAATTAGATATACAGCTGGATTAATGCAATAACTTTTTACAATAATTAATTCCCTATGTACCTTTTCAGAGGCGAAGCTGCTAAGACTAAAGCAGAGCTGTATTTGCATTACAATTCCCATAAATATAATATAAATAGTTATTTAGTTTCTCAAGAAAAAGTGATCAACTTAGGTACATCTTTGAAAAGCAGAAGTGGAGCCTCCTCCTCAATGCAGCAAGTGGTTTCTGGATGGTTAGTCATCAGCAGAACATTTGTCTTTTACAGCAGCTATTGAACATCACATACAGCTTGGGTTGCTAGGTAACGGGCTGAGCTCCACTGGGGTTGCTAAAAAAAAAAACATTAACTTGTTACCAAAAAACAACCGAGTGGATTTTTTTAAGCGCTTGTTTTGTTTTTAGAAACAGTAGAGATTCAGTTGAAACTAGAAAAATGAGAAAATTAGATGGCTAAGTTATTAGTAACTATACAAATTTTTAAAAATTTTTTATTTAGCTGTAGTTGTGATGTTATGACTAACCAGCAATTACCAGCTAAGATGAAGTCATACATTTAGGTTTAAAAGGCACATAATAATTGATTACTACAAACCCATAGCCGACTCGTAAATTGGGTGGAGGTGTCACTTCAGAACTGCATGCCTTTGCAGGTCAGAAGAGTCACTGTTTTTTCCCTCCTGACTTGCTGGTGCCCAAAGGATCCCATCTGTTTGCTGAGGAAATCAATGAATAAATGAAAGCCTCCGTCTCATTTACCGTTGCTGCTGCCGCTGTTGATGCTGTTAGTTACCAGAGGAGCAGCTTTGCTTTCAGCTCACTTATTTCCTCAATGAATGGAAATTATTATCTTCCCACAATAGCAACAACAAAACACATGCATTTGTATTTACACATCTGCATATGTTTGTTTTTTTTCTCATAACTTTATGTGAAAATCTACTGACTGGAAAATAAGTATGTTATTGGGACTTTATTTTGGAATAATTTTAACATTATTCTTGCAATATTGACACTATTTTTGTATTATTTTGACTTTTATATTACATTGACTTTGTAACATTATAACTTTATTCTCATAATATTTTGATTTTTATATTAAAAATATTGTAACTCTCATTATTATGACTTTATTTTTTGGATAACTTTTACTTTATTTTTGAAATATTATGGCTTCATTCTCATAATACTATCCATCCATCCATCCATCCATCCATCCATCCATCCATCCATCCATCCATCCATCCATCCATCCATCCATCCATCCATCCATCCATCCATCCATCCATCCATCCATCCATCCATTGGCACGGATGCCTCTGCCCATCTCCTGCCAATGTTCTAGACAAGATGCGCTTTGACTTTAGTTTCATGTTATTTTGACTTCTCGTAATTTTATTCATTTAGTTTTATTATTCTCAGGCTGAATCCTTTTGACATTTTGATTGCTGTTATTTTGATAAACTAGTGTCATTTACTTAATAAGTAAGTAAATGTGATGATGTAACGTTCTTAACCATCAAGCATTTCTCTTTTTGTTGTAATTTTGATAAATGTATAAGGAAGATTTTAATTAATTACGCACATAACTTTAAACATTTTTTGTAATTTGTGTTATTACGTTTTTGTGTTTTTAATCAAAATACCCTAACTTCTGATTTTTAGGAACGAAGGTTTAAGGGTAGAAACGGAAATCTTTCCATATCTTGTTTTGTTGTAAAGTATTGTTGGGGGTCAACAATACTTTATTCATAACGTTATTATTTGCAGGCTTGTTCCTGCAGTATTTGGCTCAAATTAAGCGCAGTTTTCATTCCTTTGTGAGCACTGTGTTATCATCTTCTGATTTCTCTTTCCAGCAGGATAATTCAATATTTCACAAGTTTAAATAAATTTACTGTTCTCCTACGTTCTCTATTGATGTGAGTTCTGGAGACTCACATCAGTAGAGAACGTTCAGGATGTGATGAACTGGAAGAGTTGCAGGCTGGCGTTTTGATTTAACACTTTATTTCTAATGAATATTAAACTGGTTTGCAAAATTCCCATGTTTTATTTCTTACTTTCATCCATGGCTTAAGAGCTTAGCCAATCAGCCTGCAAGATTATTTTAATATTCAGCAGCTGCAGGATGAATCCGTTTAGGCTTTATGTCTATCTGGTGAGATTTTATTTCCAGTTCTCAATGCTTCTGTTTAATTTCTGCTCAATCTAGTCTCTATCTTGTTACGAAAATGTTCCATATCCAGTCTCTGTTCCATAAATTATCTTTTTAATTTTCTCCTTTCTGTGCAATCATTTCACATTTTACTCATTAGCTTTCACTCCATCTATCAGTGAAAATGAATGGAGTGAACTTGCCAAAAGCTCATCGTGTTCTCTGTGTTCAAATATATATATATATATATATATATATATTTTATTTTGGTTGGTGGGGAGGTTATCAGCTGTTCTGGTTCAACTATTCTGGAACAGCCTTTAAAAAAAAAAAATACTGTGTTGCTTTTAATCAATTTCCAAATTAATTTGATATAAAAATGGAGGCTGTACCATAAATTGGAACACATTTGGTGTGTGATAATGGTCAACTAATTAGGTGCTTATTCACATCACTGTGTGTGTTGAGTGTTCAAAGTTCCAATGCTGCACTTGAAGCTTGAATGGAAATGTCATGTCTGCAGGAAACATTCAGTGTTGGCCAGTATCGAGCCTATTAGTCTCTCCGTCCGGATGACATATTATCAGGCTGCTGAAATTACCATCCAGTCCTGCTATTCTAATGCAAATGATGAGCTCTCACTCCACCGCTCTCTCCTTTTCGGCTGCTTGGCTGTCTGCGGAGCTGCCGGCCTCCTCTCACCTGTAACTAGCTCTTCATTTAACTTGTGTCTCTTTGAATTTTACAGCCTCTTGTATTTTCTGGTCAGGTGGAATATCAAGGCGGTATTAATGATTCAGCAGTCTTTTGTTTGCTTGCCTGCTTTGTACAGTGATGCATCTGACCACAGCAACTTTGACAGGCTTGATCTCATCTCAAAAGGTGGAGCAGAAAAATCCCACTGCACCTTAACTGGCAGTCAACACAACATGCACTGCTCAAATGACAAAAGTCCACTTGGTTTCAGTAGTAGGTCATTTTAGAGCACAATTAATAAATATGTGAACTTAAGTTGTTTTAAAAATGCTATATATGTCAAGTGTGACTTAAAATTAATTTTATTTGTTAATTTAAGACCCTGAAATTGGGCCTCTGTCTCTTTAAAATCTGCTCTTTTTGAAACTCTGATCCTACAATGAGCTCAGCAAATGTGCAGTTCTACCAGGGGTTTACTAATTGCTGCTAACTAGTCTGAAGGAGCTGAGTGGGGGAGTTGCTTGGAAACGGGGGATGCTGTGTCTCTAAGGTGGATCTAGGTCCACCCAGTCATTTTACAGAGCTAAATGGTTGCCATAGAGAATTAAGGTTTTCACAAACATGCATGAAAGAATCAAATCAACACTTTGGGCTTGTTTTTAATGAGAGAAAAACATTATAATATGGTGTAAAGCTCATTTTCAAAGTTTTGTTGTTGGCTCAAATCTCCCTTTAATCCTGCAACATGTTTTAACACCAGTGTTCAATAAATGTCATCAGGCATCAGAGGATAAAATAAGGTTAAATTAACTGCATTTTGCAAATCCAAAGGGAAGTCTCCAGGAAAACAATTTTCCTCGTAAATGGGTGCCAACCGGAGAAAATGGCACAGTGGTCAATTAGAATAATTCCAGCTAATCAAATCCAATTATTACAAGCAGGATCTCAGGGGTCTTTTTTTGTATTTTTGTATTTTTTTATTTTGCAAACATTACATTAATAAGACAAGGAAAATAGTTAGGTTTTTAAAATAGCTTTGTACCTACAATTGGGTCGCATGAGGTCATGTTGTGCCGCTTCATACATATAAATCCTCTCCTGTAGAAGCTAATGGTGCATCGGATAGCAACATGTATTCCAAGGTATTAATTACTTGACAGAACAAAACAAAAATGTACAAAACTCTTTAATCAATGTATTTTTGAACCCAATTTTGCTTTGCAAGTGTAACTAGTGTCTAAAGTTCACTTCTAAACCCAACCATGTAAAACATATTATGTTACTATAACTGGTTTCTGTCACTGAGCAGGAGAATTACATCTGACAGGGAGGACCCAGTAAATCTTTGCAACGCCTCTTAGTCACCGACACATTTGTCTCAGATCCCGCTCTCTGTTTCTCTGCCGTCTAATTGTCACAAGTAAAGGTCAGGATGTCTGCGCTTTTCTGTTCTGCTGTCGTTGAACCCATCTGGTAGTGAAGCGCTTATTAGCTCTGGCCTTTAGCTCCGAAAAGATCTAAAACAAAAAGAAAATACTGAAACTTTAAATGAATTTGCACTGCATACATGTGATATAACATTGAAGAAAATGCAGCCAATAAAGTGGAATAAGTATTTGGATTAAAAATTTAAATGCGTGAACATATAGGTGCTTTTAGTAAGATAAGACAAGTTATAAATTTGACGGCCGTCTAAATTAATGTTTTGATTGTTTATTCTATGTTACATAACTTTGTGTTTTTATGTTTGTTATGATGTAAAGCACTTTGAAATGCCTTACTGCTGAAATGTGCTATACAAATAAAATTTGATTGATTGATTGATTGATTGATAAGTCCTGGTTACCTTACTAAAGGTCTTCTGTTTTTATTTTTGTTTTTTTTTCTCAAAATTCAGATTAATTTTTTTTTCAGAGTTCAGATTATTTTAAAATCAGGATTCTGTCTTTTTTCAAGATTCTGACTTTTTTTCTCAGAATTCCGACATTTTTCCTGACCAAAATCTTCCGAGATCAAAACGAAGATTTTTGAGATTAAAGTCAGTTTTTTCCCCTTCTTCTGTACTAAATAAATTTGTTTCATGTAATTATTTTTTTTTTTAACAAATTGGGGAAGTATATCCACTCAAACAGCAATTGTTTTCTCTTGGTTAGCTTGTTTTATTTCTCCACTAATGTCATATGTGAAATGCTATATTCTTTTGTCAGAAACAGGTAAAATAAAGCAAACAAATGACAAACTAAATGAATGATTTAGCTACCAACTTACCAAAAACCAAGACGAAACATTAACATCTCGATGCAGAAAATAAAGCTTTTCTTATTAGTAGCGATGTTCAGTCGAAGAAACAAACCTTTACATTGGTTGTGAGACAACTCAAAGCTTGACATTAAAACCCTTTATTGATGATATTTGAAATGGATAAGGAACCAGTCTCAGAGAGAAGTTGCAGCACTAATCAATGTGCCGCTATGCAGCTTTTCAGCACAGCCGTATCAGGGGAGGCGTGCTAACAGTTTGACATTCATCACAGCTGTTCAATATGTTACTATTTAAACTTTTATAAGTAATGCTTTGTTTGGGGAAGTCCTCTTAATCTACAATAAAGTGCAAATTCAGCATTAAATGACAACAAATCATACAGGTGAAGGTAAAAAACTGAGTTTTGAAACTTTGGTGTTATTATTTTAATCTATTTCTAGTTTTTAATATCATTTTTTAAGCTTTTTATTTTAATTTCCTTTAAATGTGTGTGCACCACTCTGATTGGTTGTTTTTGCAGGGAGTGGTTAATTTCTTCAGACGAAAATAGCCGCACAGAGAGGAGTTTTCACAAATTATCATGACATGATGATAGTCTTAACAAATATGAAAAAAACATATATTTTTAAATCAAAGTTACATACGTCAGCTGTAATGTACTGTTTACATTTTTTCTGGAATTAATCAGTTTTATCTACAAGTAAATCAGCAAAATAAATTACAGAAGTCCAGATTCTAGAAAAAAAGAGCAAAGACTGTTAATATGGACTATAAAAAGCGATTTATTCCCCTCATCTGCATAATTTACTTTAATATTTCAGTTATTCCTGAAAGTCTGACATCTACAAAACACTTTTTCTTCTGCAGGAGCTGGAGGCTGGTCCCCCCTCACCTCAGACAGGTATCAGTGGCTGGAGGTGAACCTGGGTGAGCGAACCAAGATCACAGCTGTCGCCACACAGGGCCGCTACGGCAGCTCTGATTGGCTGACGTCTTACCAGCTGATGTTCAGCGACACGGGACACAACTGGAAGCAGTACAGACAGGAGGACAGCATAGGGGTGAGTCCATGAAGTAATAAAAAATGATAAAAAGTGGCTGAGGCTTCAGCTCAATTTAAGTCTCCTAGTATTTATGTGGTCATCAGTGTTTAACAATGCTAGTCTGCAGGGATCAGCCCCTTCCTGAGTAAATTATCACAGTCATCAGGAGCCTTTGACTCTTCATTAATAATGGATGAACCAATGAAAGAGCTCAGCTGACAGTCCTGAGCTGCTGCCAAAACACTTGAAGCTGTTGTTTACGGCCGCAGAGAGAGCAGAGACCCGCCTGAAGCGTTGGCTCGCTCACGCTGTGTGTTTTGGATCTGGAAGAAACTCCATAGCTGAAATTCTTCATGTTCAGTCTGTCAGAAGTACAAATCAAGTCAGTTGAAAATATAACAGAAGTGAGAAGATGGAAGGAAAACAATACCTCGATGTGGCTGAGCTTTTATGCTGTGATGTTGTTTCATTTGTACAAAAACTGCATTAAAAACATTTCTAAACGGAAGAAGATTAGGGCTACCAAAAGCATGTAAGTAAAATTCTGACTTGCCACTCAAGATTTTGACTTTTTTTTTTTTCTCAGAATCGTTTAAAAAAAGCCAGAATTATTCTCCACAATGAGCCGTTTTAGGGCCTCTTGTCATTTTAAATCCATATAAGTTGCTGCTGGCAGCGGCCCCCCTAACTCAACATTTACACTCGCACTTATAAATGGCTGCAAACAGATGCACAACTCTAAATCCTTGCATTTTTGAAAAGCAGAAGTAGCGCCTCCTGCACAACCAACAAGAAGGCTGCGCCTGGCTTCCGTTTGGTAAGTGAACAAAACACTTGTCTTTTCCAGCAGCGGTAAAACCAGCTGACCAAACATGCTGGAGCACTGCTTGGGTTGGTTGGGTAGGTGACGGACTGGGCTTGGCTGGGGTTGCTAGGTAACGGCACAGTTTGTGACTCGACAGTTTGGAGGTTTTTTGAAATGGCAGGTTTTCAAGTCACCAAAAAACATTAACTTATTTCCAAAAACAGCTGCCTATGGTTTATGCATTTGGGCTGTTTATGACCTGTCATGCAAAATGTGAATTTTTCTTCATAGGTCCCTTTAAATGCCCGATCAGTCTAACTGGGACAATATAAAATACATTTCCAGTACATCAACAGCCAGCAGGTAGGAACCATGCTGTATCGTACATTTAGGTGAAAGAGGACATTTATCCGGAGTCAAAACGCTGCAGGCTACATGGCGAAGGAGAGGGGATTTTGATTAGAGTTTGAGTCGAGGAACTTCGTTCATGCGGAGAGAATCCAGCTAAGCTAAGTACTAAGGATCTTCCCAAGAAGGGCTTCTTACGGATTAAAAGCATTTTGACCTGACACTCTGCATAAACGCTCACAATCTCTGTGACATTTCAGAGTGTTTGGAAGTCCTGTGAACTCAGAGCTTAGAGAGAGTAAAAATAGGATGTACTGGAGCGCATTTTTCTGTAACGCTGATTGCTTCAATTTTCTTAACTGTACAACTGCAGTGCCTTCAGTTACTATTGATATCCCTTATGTTGTGCAGATACAGTATGTAGAGCTATGCGACTTTGCATGAGTGAGTCAGCATAATTCTGACAAATCTATCATAAACCATTTGTGAGTAAGCTTTACTAAAAATTTTAAAGTACTAAAATTGGTTGATTTAGGTTTACAGAAGCACAAAAAAGATAGAAAACAACAAATTGCTACAGCTAATTATTCAAAATACCTCTGCAGGACAAGTTTTCTTCAGAAAACCTGAATGTTTTCTCTTGTTCTGATGGTTTGAATATCCTGAAATACATGCAGATGTTTAAGTTAATGACCAAACTATAGTTGCCTACATGTATTGATCCTAAATATGAAACATTTTTCAAATTACCCCAGGCTCCTGATTGCTGAGATATGCACTAGTGAAGAAGATATTTCTGAGTAACTGTAGTTTGTTTATAATGTGTGTTTTCAGTCTTTTCCAGGTAACTCTAATGCAGACAGCGTGGTTCAGTACAAACTGCAGCAGCCGGTCGTGGCCCGCTTCCTGCGCCTCATTCCTCTGGACTGGAATCCCAGCGGGCGGATCGGACTGCGCCTGGAGACCTACGGATGTCCATACAGTGAGTGCTCCATCCCTCACTGCTCTCATTAGAGTCTCTAGGGTTTAACAAAGAAAAAAAATCACACAGTATCTCACGTTTGTAGAATTACTCGTTAGTCTAACATATAGTGGATCCTAACGAGCGTTATAAGTGGTTTTAATTGATTTAATGGTCAGAGCTGCAGGTGATAATAAACAATTAAGGGATCTTTAAATGCATTGCCATTGAGTGATTCTAAATTTTATGGTGAAAGAAATAATGGCTGAACTAATGAACTTGTTGATTATTGTTTGTGTGTTTATAATTCAGGTGGTCCAAACCTCCAAACAACCAAACAAAAGTTTATTTCACATTTTAATCAGTGCCATTGGAGGAAATCATACACAACAAACAAAAACAAAGACAAACGTGATGCACCACGGCAAATGTATGAACAAGTCGGTAGAGCAGAAACGGATAAAATACTTTCTTTTTTTTTGTAAAATGTACTTGTTCCACACTTTAAATAGAAGTTTTGAGGGTTTTAAAATGGTATGATGCAAAATTATAAAATCTTGCCAAGTATTTTTGTTTTAGTTTCTAGTGCAAAAAGAAACTTGTTTATTGACTTGTTTAAAGTCAATAATTCAATAAATATAAGTACCACAGCAATTTATTTCACCAGTTGAATTAGCACCTTTTTAAAATCAGTTTAAGGAATTGACTTAAAACAAGCTCCTATTTATTGTTGAATAGTTTCTGTAAGTTAGTTTTATCTTAATTCAAGTGTGCTAAGATATGTCCTCTAGAAAATAGACCAAATATACTTGGTAAAAGTTTGTGTTTGAATTCAGCTTGTTTGCAAGTTTGAACACATTTTACTTAATAAAGATGAGTTTACGTTTATTTTGAATATCAAAAACTGCTTTAGGGATAACATTTCCTTTTGTTAGAAGAATATAGATGTTCAAAAATTGATCTCATAGAGTTTTTTAAGATGAAATAATCCTGAAGGTTTGGTTCCGATCCAACTTTGAGAGAAACTATCAGAGCTGATTTCTCTTAAATCTCGTTTTCTTAGTGCCAACATTCAAATGGTCATATCTTCTAAGTTACTTTTCTTTTAAAACATAATTGGAATGCTTTGAACCCACGCTGAAACTGTAAATAACCCAAAACACCCCAAAATGGACTTGTTCAATCTTTTGCCATGACCAGTCAGAAATTGTCCTCAAAGTTTGGATACAGGGCTCACTTCTACATACGCAAACATGCTGATATCTCTCTGCTTTGTTTTATTCTCCAGCCTCTGATGTGGTGAGTTTGGACGGCAGCAGCGGTTTGGTGTACAGACTAAGTCCCGGGTCCAGGCGGGCTCAGAGAGATGTCATCACATTGAAGCTCAAAACCCAGAGAAACTCCGGGACGCTGCTGCAGGCGGAGGGAAGAGAAGGACTCGGCCTCCGTCTGGAGTTAGACAGAGGAAAGCTG
This sequence comes from Poeciliopsis retropinna, assembly GCA_010277075.1. Taxonomy (NCBI): domain Eukaryota; kingdom Metazoa; phylum Chordata; class Actinopteri; order Cyprinodontiformes; family Poeciliidae; genus Poeciliopsis; species Poeciliopsis retropinna. The sequence goes on from VMRM01000021.1 coordinate 3,854,566, forward strand.
CTGCTGCTGTTCAGACAAGGTGCTGATGTCTATTGACAGACGCAGAGAGATCATGACATATTTACATCGATTCCATTTAATCTGCAAAGTTGGTGGAATCTATCCGTGATGGCATTTCTTCTGATGAGGAGCATTTCCATTTCAGTCACTAGGCACATCATTCAGACCTTTTAAATGGATGATGAGGAAAACACACCTTACTTCCTGATTAAATCTTTGTGCCCGCTTTTTTTTGCTGCATCCCAGTCTGGTTGAAGCCTTGATTGATGGCGCCCATTTGCTGCAGCATGTGTTAGGGCTGGACTCTGCTGGTCTCGATGCATGCCAGGTGTGTCGCTGTGTGTATGTGTGTGTGTGCTTGAATAGGATTACACCAGCGGTTGTCATGTTGCCCATGCTGAATCATCACCATCTGGCACCTCTCTCACCAGAACCCCCCGCTGACCACAGAAATGCGTCCAGCTTCTCCTCCTGCCTTCTTTTCTTTGAACCCTTTTTCCTTTTTTCAGATCTTTTCCTGGATTTTCTCCTGATTTCAACAAATTCCAGAATTAGAAATAAAGACTGGATGAAAGTTTCAGATCTCTTTATTTGCCAAACCTTATTTCATCCCATTTTTTTTGTAAACACTGCAATTATGATCAAACTAATTAGTTTTTACAATCAAGAATTTTACCTTTTTTTTTACAACAAAATGTGAAATGAAACAATGCTGTCTCACAAACAGCAACCACATACAGAGCTGTCTCTTTCACCACCAGCTGTGTTTCCATTTGCCTTAAAATTGCACAAATTGGAATTATGCAAAAAAAAAAAAAAAAGTTGAATGAAAACGTGCCAATTTTGACAAAACTCACGTTTTCTGCTAAAACGTTTTTGCGGTAGGATGAGGTGTTTGTTTTGCAGAACTACAAAGGGGGCAGAACTACAACAAAAACTTTTTGTTTCCATTACACAAGTCACGGGATCAACAAAAGGATGTTGCAGATAAAGTATTATGTTGGTGCATTGCAAAAACATAAAATCTTACCAGGAGTTTGTCTAGTTTCTAGTGCAAATATCTCTGCACACTTGAAAGAGGAGAAAACAAACTTATAAGTAATTTTTAAGCAAGATGTAGGTGCTTGTGTTAAGTAAATGTTTACTTAATATTGATGAAAAAGTAATTGTTTCATTGGCAGATTATCTCACTTATAACATTGGAAAAATGTCTTCTTATAACTGAAATTATCTGCCAATGGAACTAATACTTTTTCATTCATTTTGAGAAATTCTTGACTTAAAACAATCTGACATATCTTGCTGAAAAGATCGTTGTAAGTTAGTTTTATCTTATTTCAAGTGGATTAAAATATTTGCATTAGAAACTAGACAAAAAAAAAAAAAGTCTGTTTTTGCAGAAACAGAAAATGTTTGTGCACACAAAATAAACTACTTTGTGTTTATTTTTTTAGGAATTTTCAGCCTAAAGAATCCTCTTAAAAGCCCACGTCATTAAAGAGACACTATGCCTTAGTGAGTGGAAATTAAACCATTAAAATCACGGTACAAAGGCAAGAGATGGTTCTGAAGATACTTTCTTCTAACTACTCCCTCTCTGCCTTCACGTTTCTCTTTTAGTTTCCTGTTTTCCTTTGATTATTATTCGTCTTTGTTGTCTCCATGATAACAAGCGGTAATTTCTCTTTTTAATCTCCAGATATAGCATCTTTCAATCTGCTTTTTATCTATTATCCTGTCTCCCTCTTACATTACTTTGTATTTGAGTCTCTTGGTTGAATGATTTTTATATTTCTGATCCTCATTATTTCAGTTTCTGCCTTTGTCTTTGTTTTACTTTGGAAACTCTTCATCCACGGATCAGAAGTTTTGGTTTCAGACTTTGTAATTTCGTTCATCTGATTTGTACATTGGCCTGGAGCTCAGTCATGCTCCACTTTGCTGCGCTAACGACGACTCAATCCCCTTCAGAGAAGATATACTTTACTTTAAAAAGAAACAGTACTACCTAAAACATTTATTTTAAAACACACAGTAATCTGTAATTTACTGTAATTCAAAGAATGGAGGTCATCCATTTATATTTGGTTTTTGCACAGTGACTAAGCAGAGTATAAATATAAAAAGATCTGCAGAAATCATATTTCCAGATATCCAGTTGTTTTTACTTTTTAAAAACCACAGATTTTATTATGTAAATCTTTTATCATTCAAGACACTGGTCATACAATCACTGTTACCATCTGCATGAGTTGTTAAGTTTCCTGAAATAGTAAAATAGGTTACAAATAAATGAACAATTATGATCATCTTAGGGATGATTTTTGTATTTTTTGTTATGGTAAAGTTCATTGATATATCAGCTTGGTGCGTTACGGTTACCCATAAATACCAACTCGCAATTCACATCAATTTTATTCATTTTATTTTAATCAGGCTACAAAAACAAATTAATGCTGATATGCATCTGAAATTTATGTTTGCCAAATTTCCAACACTAATATTTACGTCCTCTGCTGTGGCCAGTAATTATGATGCACATAAGTAACACAAGAAACAGATGGAGGCAAGAACGTCTTATTTATCTATTTATTTATCTACTTTATGATAAGTGATGTAATAAAATCCCAAATGGCTCACCATTCTCATTGCACATGCAGCATTTTCCTTTCCAGTGATTGATAATTAAGGTTGGAGGTGATTAAAATGGGTATATCAGTGCATGAGGGATAATACTGCAGCGTAATCAGACCTCCTGCTCGGCCTAATGAAATTTATGGTGGGATGTGATTTACAGTTACTTCACAGAAAGTATTTAGGAGAGCTTTCAGGAATCAATTAAACAGCCAAAGTTGCAGTTGATCCCCTGCAACTTTCATTAAACATCACATGATTATTGGCATCTATTTGTTTATAAATATGCTTTTTAGTGAAAGTTATGCTGAGTAAGTTGGGACAGTTTTACAGCCAGGAAGTAATGAATCTTATTTGCCTTCTTAATTCTTTTAGTTCCTCCCCACATTGAGACACAGTGGACAAAACTGCTGATATAAAACAGACACCAATGTTTCATCTTATCAGCTTGCAGACTCTTTCTCAATATTCAATATTTATGATCCCATCAGCAAGGAGCTCATTGATTACAGGTGACCTCTATTACAATTCAGATCACAATCTGGTGCAAGGACTCATTTGCTTGGAGCAATATTTGGCTTTTATATCCTGCACCTCAATTTTTCAGAACAAAAATTCAAAGCGCTCTATTACACGACGGAGTATAAAGACGATTGTAGATGCAAAACAAGAGTTGTACATTTCTGCTAAAAAATCTGACATTTTCAGATTAATCTCTGAACTTTTCCAGGAAAATCATCTGAAATTTTCCAAGTCAAAATTTTGTAACTTTCGAAACTTTGAAATTTCCATTTTTTTTCTTACAAAATTTTTGAAAAATTTCCCAGGGTTTTTCACTTTTTAAACTCAGAAATTTCAACATTTTTTTTTTTTTTTTTCATAGATAGTTTCTGAGGTTAAACTAAATTTTTTCTTTTGGCAAATTTTTGACCGTTGGAACTCTCGTTCTTGTTTTTTCTAAAAATAAATTCTGAAATCACAATTTCACAATTTCAGATTTCTTTTGGTGGAAATTTACTACTCTTTTTCTCTACCTACAATATCCCTGATATTCTTGTCATGCTTGTCATAACATGATGTGTATATATAATCCTTGATTTGTTTTTGTTTTTTTGTTACAATACCACAAAATATATTCAATGCATTTTGTTTAGATTTTCTGTAAGGGACCAATGCAATTGTGTGTATAAAAGTGGAAAGAAATTGATTTTCAAAATGTTTTCAAACATAAATTGGAAAAGTCATGCACCTATTTATAAATGGAGTCCATTTTTGTGTAAATCAATATATCTATAAATAAATGCGATTGTTCTCTGATTATTTAATCCGTTTTCTGAAACATCACAATCATTAAAAACCATTCATCTCCACAATCCCAAAAAAAAGGGGCTAAAATATGGACACGTAACACTTCAGAAGAAAACTTGTGACATAGTTTAAGCGCAAAGCTTCACATGTTTGCATGTTTATAATATATTTAGCTAATCGGACTGACTTTTACTTCCGTCAATCATCACATTAATGCATATTTTCAGTTGCAGAATCTCACAAAGTTTGTTAGTGACATTTTGATGAAGAAAAGTCTTGAAACTGTTTTAATCATAATTGATATTGAAACCATACATCTATATGAGGGGTATTGAAATTGAAATAGTGTGAGAATTATGTTTTTTTTGCAAACTGTACATTTATTGATGCCTAAAATAAATGACCCTTAGTTTCAACTTGCAAAACGTTCAATAATGGGTGGGTAGAGCTGCAGACTGTGATATGGAAGAGCAAAAACAGAGACCACTTCATAAATGAATGTCAATTCATTCTCCTTGTTTGCACTCTCATATTGATTCCCTTTCTTACTTTTTCTTTTCAATTATTCAAGTTGTAATGAAATCTTCCCTCTGGAGAGATTCTATCATGCAGTCCTCTTCCTGGTCTCACTACTTCATACAAACTAATAACTGTTCCATTAATCAATGCAAGTCAAAAAATCTAATTTGCTTTCATGTTGTGCTGCCATCTTTTATTGACTGCAGCTTCTTTTTGTTTTTAATATACTAAAACTCTCACCGCATTTTTCCTCATATAAGTGAAGTTGTACATTTTTACCTTAAACCTTTTGTAAAATACTTTGCACTGCAAAGTACTTTAGTCCAGTTTCTAGTCTAAATAGCTTACTACAATTGAAATATGACAAAATTAACTTACAAGGAACTTTTCAGCAAAATATATGAGCTCAAGTCAATTATTCCTTAATATTAATGTAAAAGTACTTGCTTGATTGGCAGATTTTTCACTTATAGAAAGACATTTTTTCCATGTTATAAATACTGGAAATAGTACTCTTTTAACCGAGTACTATTTTACTTTTAATAAAAGAATTATTTACTTGAACCAAGTAACCAAGTGAGTATTGTCTGATTTCAAAAAATACTTTGTAAGATTTTGTGTTTTTTTGCAGTGTAAACTCACAAAATATTAAAACATGTTTCTCTGTCTTTTACCAAACTTTACATTTTCTCTCTGAAGTTAGAACTGATGTTGCCTTGCTAATATCTTATGCATTTTTAATGCTATATTGTATTCGGTTCTTTCTACTCTTCCGTCTTACAGCAGAAACAAGTTTTTTTCTCTCAGTTCTTTGGGGATTCTGGAATGCATCCACTAATTCGGGTCTGCTGGTGCTCATTTATGATTAATGATGCGTTCCCTCTATAGTCTTTCAAATTAGGCTTCATAACATATTTGGCTTCTATTTTTCGCTGCTGGTATATAGACGTTGACAGGAGTCTCCAGTGAATCTTGAGAAGGTGACCTCGCCATGACCCCCCCCATAGTCTGAACTGAATGAAAACATTCAGAGCAGAAAAGAAACTTTTACTCTATTGAAAACTTAATAACTTACATTTTTTTGTCTACTTAATTTTAGGTAGGACTTTATCTGCTGAACCTCAACATCTTGCAGCTCTTGGAAGCCTTTTGGATGATCAGCATTGGCACCATGTGGCAGTGGAGCTACACGGCCTTCACCTCAACCTCACAGTGGATAAACACACACAGAGGGTCAAAATCCCGCCACAGTTCCACCACCTTGACATCCAAGAGGTTTGATGAACCGAAAAGCTGCCCAGCTAACAGCATAAATCCACGGTTCTGAGTCGCTAATAACCTGTGTTTGGGGTCACAGCTGAGAGTGGGGGCAGTTCAGGCTCTCGGGTCTCACAAGCCATTTCACTCCAAGAGGAACTTCCACGGCTGTCTGGAAAACTTGCTGTTCAACGATTTCAACCTGATCGAACTCGCTAAAGTCAAGGACCACAAAGTTTCTCTAGTGGTAAGTTTAACCAACCACCAGGACTTCCTCCTCTGCTAGCAGTATCTATTCAGACTGGTTTTAAAAATAGATCTGTGGCTACATTCACACAGCAGGTCTTGAGGGTCATTAATTAATTTTTTTCTGAAATCTTATGTTGTTGTTTGCGGGTCGTTCATGCAACCAATCAAACCCGACTGTAACGAGGCTCGCGTGTGGACATTTATGTCCCCAAAGTGACCCGCATGCGCAGACGGAAAACATTGACGTTTCACAGCGTTTTATTCACCAATAAGAGGCGACAGGATTCACAGGATTATAACAAGATAAAGAAAGCTTAGAAAAAGAAAGCACAATTAATAGCGATCACCTTTTATGGAGCACTGACTGCAACTTCTGTAAGGACGTCTGTTTGTATGGGCAATCAGAGGCGAGAAGCACAACATAGAAGTTTGTTTTAAATCTATTATTCCTTAATATTGATGAGAAAGTATCAGACATAAGTGAAATAATATGCCAGTACTTTTTCATTTGAACTTGGAACAGGTACGATTTTGTCTTTTTGCAGTGTAATTATTTCTTTATACGCTTTCATTGTTGGAAATGATTAGAAATAATTTACCACTTTCCAGTTAGAATCGTTTATGAAGTCTGGTTCTTTAAGAATAAAATGGTAAAGAAACAAAATCATTAAGAACAGCAGAAAGAGAAACTTGACATTTAAAGTGTCCTAATGGTGTTTTTCCCGTTTAATTTTCTCCTTATTTCAGCAGTATCAGAGCCTTCAAGGTGTTTCTACAGACATTAAAGGAGCCATCGCTCTTAGGAGAAAATGTGAGGAACTCCTGCTGGGGATATTAAAAGCAAATTCAAACTGTGGACAAATATGTTCAGACTCTTGAAGTCAGGTGTTGTAATGAGGCTCTAACTCTGAAAGGGACTGTCAGCAAACTTACAGCCACTTCCACTGCAGAAAACTACAAAGTGCTTTTTAACGTTCTGCGGAGGACGCTTAACAAGAAAAGAGGTGGAGGAGATATCTTGTCAGTTCCCAGGGTTTTTAAGGTAACGTTTTCATGAGGCAATGAAGCCTACTGAGGCTTGAATCATTGCACGTCATTTTAAGTGCACCACAAAGAGTTTTTACATGTCAACTGTGCTTCCATTGCATTGTAAAAGCAACTGGGGATAAAACTTCCCGTATATCTGGCACTGTTACAGTTCGCTGATGCAGCCTGAGCAATGGACAGTTTCATCATCACTACTGAAAACAACAATCTGATGATGCAGGGCGCTCTCTTTTTTCTGTTTTTGATTTTTTTTAAATCTCTTTTACCTTTGCGTGAGGTGACTTTGGTATTTTAAGTATTCGTTTCTAATCTTATCCCAAGCTTCGCTGTTATCAATATGGAAATACAGTTGTCCTCCTTAAGGAGACTCGCTGATGAGATCACCGTGACAGAGGCCACATCAACGCGCCCTCTGCAGCTGATTAATATTCATGTTTTCTGATGTTTTATCTCTCCAGTAATCATTTAGTTCACTCTAAGTTTCTTTTTCTTTTTTGTTTTTCAAGGGCAATGCGACCTTTTCCTGTGCCGAGCCAGTTCCTGTTGCCGTGACGTTTCCCGGCCTCCAGAGCTTCCTCCAGTTGCCATGGACAACGCCATCGTCTTCGGGGAGCGTGTCGATTGGGTTTCAGTTTCGGACCTGGAACAAGGCGGGGCTTTTGCTCACCTTTGAGCTCCCACACCAAGGAGGCGTGGCCTGGGTGTTTCTGAGCGAGGCGAAACTTCGCCTCCAGATCCAGAAAGGAGGGCGGGTTCTGCTGGAGCTCAGTGCAGGTCAGCTAAACACCACTTCTAAACTACAATTTAATCAGTAGTCTATTGTCAGAAGAAACCATGAACAAGTAGCAAAGTTTGGTCACAGTTATATATCTGCATGTGTTTCAGGATGTTGTGCATCCATTAAAACAATCAAAACGAGTGTAAACATAATTGTTTCCACTATATAGCTCCAGGAACATTTTATTTGAAGGGGTGTGCATAACACTGACATCATAGATATGAATGTATTTAAGTGTTATTTGGTAAATAATTACACCTTTAATGCAAAATGTAATTAAAACTTGCATGAAAAGCGTCAATTTTGCATTAAAATGTCATTATTTACCGAATGACACTTCATGATAACAGTGATAAACATTCATGAAGTCTCCTTCATACTGAATACAGTGTCATGTCAGTGTTATGCACAACCCTTCAAATAAAGTTTTACCATGATTCCAAAATAAATTGACTCATGATTCAACTTACCCCAAAGCTACCATTTCAACTTCATTTGTGACCACACTTAAAATGCTACACTTTTATCTTCAGTTTATGTTGCAGCTCGTACGTAGCACGATTTATATATAAAATAAATTTAAAAATATAGAGTGTTGTCTACACATAATTGCTATAAAACTTATGATGGAATAAATTTACTTTCAAAAGTGAAAACTGTAAAAATCGAACCACTTTCCCCATTAGTTTCTTACATTTAAAAACTTTGTTTAATGATGCCTTCCTCCTAACTGTTTGGGCACATGATCAATGTTTTTTATTGATTCCAAGCATCAAGGAATGACTCAACTTACCCCAATCTGCCCTAGGCCAAGGCTGGGCGATAAATTGATTTTATGGAGAAATCAAATTTTCTGTTTTCAAACATTTCATTTGTGGAGATTCTGGATTTCTTTCTGTAATTCAGTCCTTGAGTTTCCATTGATCCAGCCAAGCATGTTTACAGAACCTTTTTTTTTTCTTTTCAACTTTGATATCAAGTCAATATATTTAGTTAAGATCTCATGTTAAACATAAATAAATTAAGTTTAAGAAACTTAATTTGACTACAAGTGACAAATTAACTCAATATTTTTTTAAGTTGGAACTCCATTCTCTTTGTTTGTTGTTTCTTCACCATCAGCACATGGAGCAGTTTATACACAAGCATTATTAACAGCACAAAGACCCTCCTCCTGGATCTGATTAGTTGTTTTTACTGGGAGTGATGCACTTCTGCAAACTGCAATAGAAGCACTGGGAAGAGCTAGATTTTTGTCTATCTCATATGACACAATCTGAATAAATATGTAAAAAACATTTTTGTTTTGTAAAAGTAATATACTGCAACTTTAAAGGGGATTTTAAAAAGATGTAACCCACCAACAAATACCCGTATTAACGATGTTGCATTATAATCTGAACATGTTTTTACTGATTGCTGGTAGTTGATCACATGGTGACCCTGAAGTATGAAGTTAGTCTGAGTAACACAAAACCTGTTAAAAATCTTTTGAGCCACTGATTTTCCTCTTCCTCACTTAATTTTGTCCCTAAACTCGGCGCCAGCGCTTTTCTTTGACTGCATGACAAATGGGTTTCGTCCCTCAGAAACCTGCATATGCCCAATTTATGACGGTGCATACTTTTGCCCTCGTTGGGCTCTTTGGAGGTGACTGACCTCTCTGCCAGGGGCCTTAGCACAGCATTTATTTACTTTTGCTTGGAGAGTGGGATTGTTTAGCTGTTTTGTGAGATCCCATGTGTTGCAGCCAGAACAATGGATAAAAGCCAAGCGCACAACAGCCGTGTTGCTTTAATATGCTACTTTATTTAGTCTGCAGTACATGTGATTAGGTTGTATCCTTTCATTACTATCCAGTTTGAAGGATCCCTACCTAGGGATGGTCATTTATCATACAGTTTATCATTTATCATGACATTTTTTTTATCATGATAACAATTTTGATTTGTGGTTGTCATAATAGATTTCAGTAACTGATGGTTACCTTTTAACCATATCAAATGTTATTAAAGCAATTTAAGAGCAGCTTGGTTGGAAACAACTTTCCAAATACAAACACATTTCAAATATATGGACTTGCAAAGTTGTTCTATCATTTACTGTTTGGTGAAGAATGTACATACAAAATCTATGTACAATTTTACCTTGTTAGCAAATGACAATAGCTTTATGTATAAATATTAGATTACACATGTTGTTTGGTCCCTGGAAGAGGACGCTGTGCACAATACCCCAAGATGTTGAAATGATGTTGTTGGGTAAATCATTGCCACAGGAAAAAAATTGGCAAAGGACATAATGAGATATTGATGCACTTCAACAACAAACAGATACCGAAGGCTGACGAAGCTCTGTGTGGGTTTGGAACAAGTCAATCACAGAAAGAGTGCAACTAACATGCCACTGCTGCTTCTGCTGTCAATATGTGTGAATGCTGTGAAATGCTGTCTTAATTATGAGACATGATTTCCAAAAAGCTGGTGGTCGGCTTGCACTGTAAAAACTCTAAGTCCTACAGAGTGTTTTTGACAAGCTTCTAGTGTCCATATCTTAATACATTTGAAATTAGACAAAACAAGCTGGAAAGTAATTTTTCAGCAGACCTTATTTTCAGTAAATTATTTTATTACAGGACATTTTTCCCATGTTTGCAATAATCTGCCGGTGGAAATGATTTAAATCAACATTAAGGATTTACTGACTTAAAACAGGTCCTATTTCATGCTGAAAAGTTCATTTTGTCTTATTTCAAATGAACTAAGACAAAAATACTTTGTAAGATTTTGTGTCTTTGCAGTATGGATTAGTTACCACACTGCAAAAATGCAAAATTTTACCAAGTTGTTTTCTAGTTTCTATAGCAAATATTGTAGGACACTTAAAATAAGACCAAAAAATACTTGTCAGATTTGATGTTTTTGCAGTGTAATGAAGGTTTTTAAATGGGAATCTGTCTTTAAGGTTCTGCTCTCAGTGACGGCCAGTGGCATTCAGTGAAACTGACATCCAGGCGAAGTCATCTGACTGTCTGTGTGGATAAAGATGAAGGCGACAGCGCTCAGGCCAGCCTGTCGTTTCCTCTCGCAGTAGAAAGTCACGTCTTCTTCGGTGGTAAGAGCTGAAACAAATCCTAACTGAGCAGTTCAGACTAAAGAATTAAACTTCAGCATCTTAACTGTCTTGTCTTCTCCTGAGGATGTCCTGCTGGAGATGCTCCAGGATGCAGAAACCTCTTCAGTTCCTTCCAGGGCTGCATGCGTTTACTCAGTCTGGACGGCAGGATTATAGACCTGATCGCGGTGCAACAGAAGCAGCTGGGAAATTACAGCAACCTGCAGATTGATATGTGTGGAATAATCGACAGGTTTGTAGTTTAAACAATCTTGATTACTCTTTCTTATCCGTGGTGCAGGCAGTTCTGGAAATGTATCTCTTTATACGCACAAAGACAAAGTGTGACACTTAAAAAAAGGTTTATTTGGACCTTTAAGATGCAGTTTTTATGGATAAGTCGGAAAACAAATCTATCCTTCCAGTTCTTCCTTTGATTCTTTTTCTTCCTTCATTTCCCCTTTCCTTCCTTCTTTGCTTTCATTTTCTTCCTTCCTTTTTTCCGCTTCCATCCATTCATCCATCCATTCATGTTCTTCTTTGTCTCTTTCTTAGCTCTTTTCTTAATTCCTGAAATTCAGCATTTTACATTTTTTAAGATATTTTATTGTTGGATCTCTAAGTGAAATCTCATCATAGATATGTAGCCCCCAGATGTGGCGACTTTTCTCTGATCATTCATAATCCACAGTGCTCAGGCGACAGTGGTCACATGTTTGTAGTCAACAAATAATGAGGTTATGCAACTTCTACTTTCTGAATGTTTTGCATTTACCTGAGGATAATATTTTGCATTTACAGTAATTACCATGAGACGAAATGAAAGTATCATATTTTATGGCTGCTCAGAATTAGCTCAAATCTCAGAGGTTAGAAAGATGCAGAAACGCGAAGGAAAAGATGTGGAGGAACGCTAATCGTTTTTCTGTTTTGGCTTTACACCAAACAGCGGCACGATTAATGAGACAATTGCAGCAATTATAAACCCGATTTTAGAGCCTGAGAGGACACAAGACAGTCACTAAAAAACCCAAACACACACACAGCTGCTCTCCACATAAACAGGATGTGAACATGGACTCAGACACTAGTATCCACAAATCATTGGCAGATAGGGAGAAACCACTTGAGTGATTTTAATTAAATATCTCTCAGCTTTTGCATCACAATTCATCAGGCTGCAGCTCCTCCACAGATCTGACTTTTCAGATGGAACAAAGAGAGAAAAAACAATCTGTTTTCCTGTAAAAGCAGAAAAATATACAGTGTGCTCCCTCTGTGTTACTCTGCTGATTTGATATGAGCCGCCTGGGACAATTTCTGCAGGAATGTCAGGTGGAAAATGTTTCAGCATGGTACCTTATATTCCTCAGCAGGTTATTACTGTATTTTCTACAGGGGGAGGGGTGAGGCAGGTTAGTGTTGCTGCAACCAGCAAAGAGTATTATTAGACAAACAGTCCATTAACAGCACAAATTGAATGCAATCCGGAGGGAGCCGTGCATCACCTCTGTACCCCACAACTCCACACATTTTGCTTTTTCTGCTTTAACAAACAGGTCTGTTCAAAACAAAAGTGCAAAAAAGAGCATTTCTTCAGAAGTCTATCATAAAAGGATTCAGTACTACACAGGAAGCGGTATTTTTTAAAACTGAACTGTGGATTTATTAGACTATTTTTATGCCAACTTAAGTATGTTATGGTCACAGGAAAGACTCAACAAGCAAAAGGTAGAGAGTCAAAGTAGAGATCGATAAGAAAAGTGATCAAAACAAAACCCTGGTGCTGCTAATCAGACGCACCTGACAGTCTGATCATCATCAGTAGCTGCGTCTCCATTACAAATATAATGCAAAATTTGGACGAATTCCACAAATTACAGAAAAAACAATTTCGGTGTTTTCATTTAAATCACGTGACTGTTTGTTCTTCTTTAGATTTTAACGGTAGCTTGCATCCACTGTTGGATTACTGCCATCTCTTGGATTTTATTACTCATTGCCTTTTGTCAATTTCTCCTAATGAAACCAGTATTTAAAAAAAAAAACAAAAAAAAAAATTCCTTTTCCTTCATTACTATGAAGCACCCACATTTTCAAATTTCAGCTCCTTATTGAAACCTGTTTCCATATTTAATGATCTAATAAGTTTATTCACTCAATAAGTCTTTAAAAAACATTATCCTCCAATAACTTTCTGTCGTCTTCTTCTTTGTTGTTTTTACCGGCATCAACATCCGGTTGTTAATCATGTGAAACAAAAGTGTTTCCATCGCGGTTTTGCGAAAAAAATAAATTTTGAGTGGGCAAACGTCTGGTAAACCCCAAACTCAGACTAATTACAGACTAAAAAGATGTAAAAATCTTGAAGAATCTTTCCGTATTTGCGTTCTAGGTGCTCTCTGAGTCGCTGTGAACATGGCGGCCGCTGCAGTCAGACCTGGACCGTTTTCCACTGCAACTGCTCAGACAGCGGCTACAGCGGCGCCACCTGCCACAGCTGTGAGTATTACTCCTACAAATAAACCGTAAAAGTTTGTTTTTAAGCTCACATGTTGTGTTTTTAGACCGACTTTTTTTTTTTTTTTTTTTTTAAATCTCAGTTTGCTTGTTGTTTGGTTAAAATAATGTATTTGCTGTGTATCATTTCTAAAATATTGTACTCTACGTTTCAATAAGTTTAATAATAAATATTTCACTACAAAAACAAAAATCTTAGAACAAATATTAACTTTTCATCAATGTTAATGAATTATTGTCCTAAAACAAGGTATTAAATCTTACTGAAAAGCTATAAATTAGTTGTTTTTTTTTCAATTGTACTAAGATATTTGCACTAGAAATTAGATTTCTGGATTTTGTGCTTTTGCAGTGCACAAAAGTTAAGTGATCGCCGACCATTTATGATTTTTTTCCTGTCACATATGTTCCTAACTTTCCTTCCAGTTTTTAATAACGCATTGCACAACTTTTAATCACGTTTTAGTAGCTTCTGCAATTTCTTTAGATGTTTTCTCAATGATTTGACCCATTTTAAACAAACAAACACCCTTTAGGACCCTGGGATGTGTCTGTCTACATGAGTTTTTAAAGAAGTCAGTTGGAGTTAAACAACTTGTTGCCTGCTGAAAGTTAATCTTCGATGTAGCAATTATCCGAAAGGAGGTTATTTGCAAACTCTAGTCAGAGACATTTCTTGTCCAGTGTGTTTCCATGTGAAGCAGTAATCATGATCTTTTCCAGCAGTGTTTGGTCTTCATCTCTGTCTCTGCTCCTGCAGGCGACTTCCTGACGATGTTCTCATTATTTTTCCTCCCAGCTGTGTATGAGCAGTCCTGTGAAGCGTACAAACACAGCGGCAACACGTCGGGATATTTTTACATCGACGTGGACGGCAGCGGACCCATCAAACCACAGCTGGTCTACTGCAACATGACAGGTATCACACACACACGCACACACACATATGCACGCATCGCAACTCTATTAAGTCATAACTTTGTTTTGAATGCTTGGAATTTGCATAATTGCAAATGATGATTCTTCACTCATCTCAGTCTGATTCACTTTATTTTCTACCTGCCTACCTGAAATGCTTTCTGTCCCCTGGTGTACAATCATCTTTATTATGATAGCATTGATGTTTCTTGTGCTTTTTTAAAATCTCCATTATAACGTCATCCATCCTTTCAGCCTCTTACATGCTTACACTATGATATAAAGAGTGATAGTACAGTTGTTTCATAACATGCAGCAGTTTTGGTGAAACTCAAATTGTTGTAGCTTATATGGCTGCAGAAAATTGATCACAATCATGTATATTAACCTGACTGAGGGCAAAGACTCTGTTGGGGATAAAATCTGTGAAAATTCTTGTCACTGTCTTGTCTTAAACAGGTTTTGTGCTTCGATAAAACAAACAAACAAAAAAAAAACTGAGCATATGGAATTATTTTCCTCTCAAAAAGAAAAACATACAAAAACTTTGTGATTCTGTTCCAAACAAACAAAAGAAAAGAAGAACCACCCAGCCAGTACACATAAACAAATGGGTTTATCCATATTTTCTATGATGGGCCCACATGGAAAGAGTTTTATATTTTTCTGTTGTATTCCACAGACTATAATTTACATCTCTAGGTCAGTTCAGTTATGTTTAATAATATGTTTGTTTTGTACAACTCATAATGTTAAAGCACTCCACAAGATACACAATAATGTAGAACCTAATTTACGTTATGTTGCATTTTAAAGCGAAAGGTCAGAAAGCATGACCTTTCTTATGCTGTAGATTCATTTCTGACAGCAGCAAGTGTTTCCGCTCAGCTCTTATCTTCTTACTTGGTTAATTTTAACAATCTTACATAATTAATTATTTGGTGATTCAGAAACACAAAATCTTCCCAAGTGTTTTGGTCATGGGAAATGAGACTAACTTACAAGTAACTTTTCAGCTTTTGTTTTAGGTTGAAGCTGGATTTAAAAATAAATTTCACTGGATTATTTACACTCATTTGCTTTCTTTGTTGAAAAAATTATAAAGTAATAATTAAACCAACACATTTTTATGTTTACAGAGAGCGACACATGGATGATCATCCAGCACAACAACACTGAGCTGACCAGGCTGCGACCGGTTTCTGGTGCGGACCAACAATCGCTCCACTTCAGCTACTCATCTGAAGAGGAGCAGCTTTTAGGCTCCATCAGCCAATCAGAGCACTGTGAACAGGAACTAGCCTACCACTGCAGGAAGTCGCGCCTTCTCAACACCCCAGGTAGAGATGCTCTTGTGTTTTCTTTATTATTATTTCAAGGCAGAACATTTAAAAGTGGTATTATGAACCATGAAGATGGATAAAACTGGTAAATGTAGCCGAAATATCTCTTTATTGTTCACTTCAAGTGGAAGACAGAAGGAAAAAAAACTAAGAATTTTTATCTGGAGTATTAAAATATTATGTTTAATTAGATTACAGTTATTTTGCTCAAGAAGCAAGCTCTTTGTTTTGTGTAGTTAAGAAAAATATGTTATTCTGGAGGAAGTCCTTAGTCTACATTCTTTCAATACGCCGTTCTTTTAATTAAATCAGTGTCTTAATTTTCTGTCCTGTTTGCTGTGCTACAGCTTGTTTACAGGTTTACATTTCTGTTAGACTTGATAATAAAATCTAATTATCAATGGGGAATTTTAAGGCAAGTATAGGTTATTTCAACAAGTTGATTTTCTTTAATGATGTGAATTATAATTAGTCAACAAAAGACCCGTACATATATAATTTACAACTATCCTAACAACTAGCTTCAGCAAGTGTTTGATATTTGATTTTTATGTTGGTTAATTATAATTATGTGTAAAGTAACCTGAAGTCCACGTGGACATTTGGAGTAAACTTGTCCAAAAAAAAAAAAAACATTGATAAAGAGTTGATTTCTGTCCAAAATGTTCGTGTAGCCATTGTGTGTGTGTTTCAGAGGGGTCTCCGTTCAGCTGGTGGCTCGGCGGCCGCGCCTCCGGCCGTGAGCAGACGTACTGGGGAGGAGCTCATCCAGACAGCCAGCAGTGTGGCTGCGGCCTGCGGGGCGACTGCGTGGATCCACAACACTACTGCAACTGTGACGCCGACAGATTGGAGTGGTACTGACTATTATAGACACATACAGTCGTCTGTCATGTGGTTTTCCAATCATATTTGGACGTCCATCCATCCAACCATCTATCTACACTCGCTTATCCTCACAAGGTTGCAGGGGAGTTAATGGTGCCTATCTCCAGCAGCCATCATTCGAGAGGCGGGGAACATGCTGGACAGATCGCCAGTCCATCACAGAGCAACACAAAGACACACAGGACAAAAATCACACACACACACACACACACCCACACACACCCCCCCACACACACACACACGTGTATGTACATGTAAAGATAATTTATTATAGTCCATTAACTTGAGAACCCATGCACGCAGAGGGAGAAAATTCAAACGCCAGTGAAATAATCTGCAAGTGAAACTAGTTCCTTTTTTAAATGAAGAAATTATTGACATATAATTGACATTTTGGCAGTTTTGAAATACTTCTATGGAATAATAATTTAACATTTCCAAAAGAAAACGTCAATGAGTGTCAGTAATATTATTTTAGGTCTCTTTTTCTTGTCATCAGGTTTGAGACTATCTGTAGGATACGCTGCAAGAACACAAAATCTTACCAAGTAGTTTCTGTCCAGTTTCTAGTGCTAGTATCTTAGCACACTTGAAATAAGATAAACTAACTTACAAATAACTTTTCAGCCAGAAATAGGAGCTTGTTTTAAGTAAATAGTTAATTAGTATTAATAAAAATGTGTCTGTTCTATTGGTAGATTATTTCACCTATAACAAGACATTTTTCCAATGTCATAAGTGAAATAATCTGCCATTGGAACTAGTATTTCTCTATCTAAATTAAGGAATTATTGACCGAAAACAAGCTTCTGTCTCTTGCTGGAAACTTACTTATTAATTAGTTTAGTGTTAAGTTTTCTAAGGTATTTGCATTATAAACTAGACAGAAACTATTTGGTAAGATTTTGTCTTTTGCAGTTCAAAGACTTATTGATGAATATAAACTTGCAAAATGAGGTCAAAGGCCAGATTCTTATCCTGCTGAGTTACTGTGGAGTGACTTGAAATGCTCTGCTGTATCAGCATCATTAAACAATATGGATGCTATTCTGTTATATTCTTCATCTAACTGCTGATACAGACTTTAAACAGCAGCACTTTCTGACCCCATCTGCCTCACAGTGCAGCTTGCCACACAGAAATGATTAACGATCAGCGAAGAAAACATGTCAAAATCAGAATGAAGTTATACGAACGCTCGGCCGACGTCAACACGCAGAAAATAAACGAGCCTCTCGCCGCATCTGAACCTTTCACCTCGCTCCGCTTCACACGAATGACTGGCAACGCACCATTTGCAACTTCAGTAGTTTAGCAAACACCAAATCATCTGGAATAAACTGACGAGGCAAAAACAAAAAAACTGCTTTAACCTTTGATCATGTTGTAAGCACAGAGCAACACCCACCTACAAATCCTGACTTCCATTATAATGTTTTTTCACAGAAAAGAGCTACTGCTGCTGCCTCAATATTTTATCAGGCATAAAATATTCTGTGCATCACTGATTTCAGTCCTGGTCATTGTTTTCTGTAATCCTGAATTTTTACTCTGCAAAAATGATATCAAATATAAAGATGAAGATGGACGTAAAAGTTTAATTTTGAAAGAACAAATCTTTCCAAGTATATTTGTCTAGTTTCTAGTGAAAATGTCTTAGAACACATGAAACTAACTTAAAAGTAACTTTTCAACAAGAAATATAAGCTTGTTTAAAGTCAATAATTCTTGAATATAGTTAAAGTACCAATTCCATTAGCATATTTTATTTCTGTCAAAAATACAATTTTCCTGTTATAAGGGAATAAAATCTGCAAGTGGAGCTAGTATTGTTGACTTAAAGAGCTTGTTTATCTTTTTGAAAACTTACTTGTATGTCTTACTCTAAGTGTACTAAAATATTGGCACTATAAACTAGACTAAAATTCATGATAAAACTTTGTGTTTTTGCAGTGAAGTGATGCATCTTGATGCTGCATTGTTAACCTACTATCTAATGTTGTAGCTAAATGAGTTGTACATCCTTGTGAATCTGCAAGCCATCAGTGAAGGAGCAGTTTTGGCATTTTTTTCTGCTTATTTTTTATCTTTTCTATGTTGTTTTTTTTTCCAGGACTGAGGACTCAGGTCTGGTTACCCATAAGGAAAGCCTTCCAGTCAGATCTCTTGTATTGGGTGACCTCCAGAGGCCGGGGTCAGAGGCAGCGTACAGGGTGGGACCGCTCCGTTGCTATGGAGACAGTAAGTTTCTCTAAACATTTTCTCATACAACAAAACATAAACCTCTCTAACTTATTTATCTTAAACATAGATTTTAGCAAGGGTCCTAAAAATCGGATTTCTACATAAGGTCATAAATCTTGGACAGCCTGTTTATTAGTTTATTAGTTGCACAAAATCTTCTTAATCAGATTTTAGTCTGGTCTGTCCTTCCTATTTGAACTTTTCTTTCTTTTTTTTTTTTTTTTTTTTTAGAATGAGTGATTTTATGGACTCTGTAACTTTAATTCCAGATAAGCTGCTGTAAACAATCTGAGCTTTACTGGGGTTGCTAAGTAACGGTGCAATCTGACTCAACAACCAGGAGGTTTTTGAATTGGCTCATTTTCCAGACACCAAAAAAAAAACACAAAACATTAACTTACCGCCAAAAAAACAACTGGGTGTTTTTTTTGTTGTTTTTTTTAGAAGCAGTTGAGACCAAAATAGAAATAAAACCCTGGAAACGGAAACAAAAAAAAAAAAAAACAACAACTGGAATTTTCACTTCTTTTCTTATTTCTTGAAGAGGTTTTGCAAAGAGAGCTGAAAAAGCCTTTTGCATGGGAGGTGAAACGTCGTAAAGAGCCCAGTAAATCCAGTTGCCTCCGACTTCAACACTTTATACACAACAGGAATTCATTCTCCATGCAATAAATTTTCCACAAATATGTCTAAAAATTAGACAAACAGCCAAAATGGTCATTTTAAATCTAAAACCTAAAAATTGTAGATTTATACATGCTGAGCAAGATTGCATGGATTTCATTTACTGTTTTCTAATTTAAGCCACATTTTCCAAAAACAAATTATAATTATAAAACACTTTCAGCCCTGTGCGCCGTCCTGGTTTGGTTTTTTTCTGAAGATCTTGACAGTAAATTTATTTTTTTCCCCCACTTTTTCACAGAGAACTTCTGGAACGCTGCATTTTTTGACAAGGAGACGTCATACCTCCACTTCCCCACCTTCCACGGTGAGCTGAGCGCAGACGTCTCCTTCCTTTTTAAGACCACCGCTTCCTCTGGAGTATTCCTGGAAAATCTTGGCATTAAGGACTTCATCCGGATCGAACTAAGCAGTGAGTAGAAACTGGAATATAACACTGAATATCACATGAGTGCAGGAGGGAATTAGTTACATTTTTTTGTGTTTATAATGAGTCTGAACTTTGATGTTTGTACTTTTAAAATGTCAGGAAAAAATTGTTTTTATATTTTTCTGAGAAGAATAAAATGTTTTGTTTGCCTGTTTAATGCTTGTCATCGAAAATGTATTCTGACAGCCCAAGCAGAAAACTGGGGATTATTCAAACCATTAAAGCAAAGCTACTAATTACCTTAGCCCATGTTTTTAATTTTATAAATGTTCCATCATGTTCCCTCCTCTGACCCTTCATTAAGTATTTTCCCTTGAGTAATGTGCAACAGATCATTCACATCACAATTGTGTAGTTTATTTGTGTAGTTTGTGGGTGATTGCACCTGCTGTCAGATGTTTTATTTAATTTAGATAAGTTTCTTGTTTTGTTTTTAGAAATTATCTGCAGCCATTATGCACAGAAATTCATTTATATCGACTAAAAACTGGTCCAAATCAATCAATTATGTAATTCTGTTTTGTTTAATCAAATTAATTACAGATTCCAGACTTTCTAACCCAGTATGATTGTGTTATGTAATTCTAATATAACAAATTAGTCAAGCAGAAGGAAATTAATGGATTAGTATGAATCTTTAGCAGAATGAAGTCCCTTATGAGCGAATTCAGGATGATGGACAACATTGGAAACAAGGAGAGCGATGGCAAAAGAAAAGAATTAGAAAAGATTTACTGCATTTAAGGTACAACTAGCCCCCAAATCAACTTTTTGTTGCTGGCAAACTGTCTCGATAGGTTATTTAGGGTTCTATCTTTAAGTTTTTGTGCAAATTTTTACGTTTTCGTGTACATTTTGTCCCATGTTGTTTTGCCTAAAACCATCTCAGTGTTTTTCTCTTCGGTCAGATATTGCCTAAGCAGTTTAATTCAATTCGCCTGTTTGTTTAAGACTGTACAGCTTTACGTCACGCGGTGCATTACGTACAGCCTTATTTTTCTGAGATAAACTTCTAACACTGGATGTAAAGCTGGGAGCTTTTCCACTTGTTTAAAGCCAGGCACCGTAGCAAAACAGCGACCAATCAGTGAGCAATTTCTATATGAAATGTTACCGACTGCAGGCCAAACGTTGGAGTCAAAACTCCAAGGTTATACATTACAGTTTTTTTAATCTTAGATGACAGTTATGTGTCATTTAGCACCATTTTGCAAACTTAGGGTTGGATTTCCAAGGATTAAGTGAAAATTTCTGTGATGGAGCCAGTTTTGGTGTGTTGTCAACTAAAGAAACATTATTTTATGAATGTAAATTACAGTATACTAAAGTCATATCTTGTTTAATAAATTAGAATATTAATTCAGATGAGTTTTGTTTGTAGGCATTAAACCTACTTTTAATTAAGTGCAAAATTCTGTATTAAAATGTGTTTTATTTTAATGATCTGATGTCAAATTTTAAATGTTTTTATTTGCTTTTAGCAGAAAATTATTATAATTAACAGAAATAAAGGCTTGAAAACATCAATCTGTTAATAAATCTGCATAATATGCTTTACTTAGTGAATTGAGCTGCTGAAATGAATGAACTTTTCAGTAAGTATTTATATTTTGAATATGACTGTAAAATGTGTCCCTCGGCCATTAGCTTCATGTTGTTCCATAAAAACTAAACTATGACGTCATAATTTTCAAATACTCGATTCATATTTATGTTGATAAAAATCCCAAAATGTTTTTATAACTCACATGAGCTGATACGATTGAGCCTATGAGTTTTATATGAAGTACAATGTTTGCAAAATGTGCATTTATTAAAATATAAAGAAAGATAGAAAAATCTTGGACTCCATATTTAAATTTTTAAAATAGCTTCTTATTAAAAATGTTTTACACTCCAAAAAACAGTAACTAGTCTGCTTGGAGCGGAGATGCAGGAAAGTATAAAACATAATTTAGTAAATCAAACTTTTCTTTTTTGTAGCTGTAAATCTGTGGATGCCTCACTGAACTCACCTAATCTCAAAAACAGATTTTTTTGTGTTTCTTATAATTAAATTGTCACATTGCAACACAACACACTTGTACTCATTTAAAATGAGGAGCGAGAGGCAGTGCATCTATCTGTTTGCTTTCTGTCCTTTTGCTGCTGATATACAGAAATGTCCTCACTGAGGGACAAATAAATAAAGGATTATTATATTTTCTGTCAATACTACATGAGATGGTGATTAATCATGATGGGAACACACCATTATTTCAATAATAATGGAAGTTTAATATCCAGAAAAAGAGACAAAAATCCATAAATAATTAGATGAACTGAAACAAATCAAAAACCATTTGCTGGTCCAGAACAATAAAGCAACAGGAATTGAGAATAAATGACTGGACCAAAGAAATAAATACTTCAGAAAGGTGATACTGTGTACCTGACCTTGGCTCTATATGTCATGTTTCAGGTTTAGACAGGATGTCGGGATAAATGTTTAATGATTAAACACAAAACATACAGAGATGGAACAAGTTGAACAGGATTAGAATAACATGATAAACCAGCAAAGAAGAATGGAAACCAGTGAGCTTCTTTACTGAGGGGAGAAAAGCTGCATTTCCACTAAAAATATGTCAATTTTACGCGTCACACAAAATCCCAAAAAAATATCCAACATCTGTTTTTGTTCACAGAACAACTAAGTTTTCTTCTTATATTGGAATGAAGTAATATAAAGACATAAACATGTTAATGTATCACTTATATAAGCTTAGCTTTGCTATGCAGATATTTTCCATGTTCAGGGATTCCTCACCGTTCTCGCTCACTTTCAGAGTCTGGCTCTGGCGTGGAAATATTCTCCTGAGGCCTTGAGATCTAATGAGATCTAATGCGCTCTCAGACACTACAATGTGTGGCCCCTCTTGCCCAATGACTGCTGGAGATAAGCAGCATCCCCCCACGACCCTGCAAGGATGAGTGGGCATGACAATGGATGGCTGGATCAGACGATGCTATTAGTTGTTTATCAACTCAGTAAATCAATTCAGATTTACTGACTCACAAAGAGAGAGAGAAAAAAAAAGCTCGTCAAAAAAGGGAAATAAAAAAAGAAGCAAATGAATGTGCAAATCAATCCTCTTAACAGCAAAGACAAATTATTTAATCAATGGAAGATTTTGTCATTATTATTGTTGCTATCTGTGCATCATTTTTGGTTAACATAGATAAAAATGATCCAGTCTAAAAACCGGAGAGCTCATAAAATATCCAGATTGAAATATGTTTTGGTCAATTTGTGACATTAAACAGCATTTTTTTTTAGTTACACAAGTGATCTGAGAATCAAAGGTAAATGTACAGACAGCATGTAACAGTTTGAAGTAGTTTCAGATTTATTTATGCAAGAATCAATATTGCTAAGATTTCTCTCACAAAGGTTTTCTGAAGACATAAGATGTAACGATGTGACTCAGTGAGACGGAAAAAGGAAGCGGAGGAGGAGCGCGGTTGTGCACCGAAGCATTTTTTCATTTTTTCTTCACATGTTTCATTGATTGGTTGAAAAATGAAAATAGGCAGTACTTTCTTTGTCTTGATCTCTTATCTGGAAACCTAACCTGCTCCGAAGCAATATGAGTTACCATGGTGACGGATTCAGGTATGAAGTCAAACCTGCTGTTACAGTTTCGGGGTAAGAATAGTCGTAGTTTCGGTAAGAGTAGAAACTGACAACAGCTGGGAGAGAAACCAGAATGTAACTCATGATGTTCTTATAGAAGACGCCCAACTACTCTGAAATCATTTGTTTGGGAGCATTTTGTGTTTCCAGTAGGAACAATAACTTTAGATTGATTTATTTGTTTTTATAAAAGGGACAATACATATTAATCAACATGAATACATTGTGTAAATATGCCAGAGCCAAATTTAATCTATAATCACCTGGCAGGTTGATGGAGGAGACTAAAAAGATTTTAATTAAAATGCAGAAAGCATCGCTATGACGACTGATGGCTGCAACTATGCTATCATTTGCAGTCAAATTATTGTCTGTCTGGAAATGGTAGATGTTATATTGCAGCTCATGCTTAGTCAAAACAGTGCACAAAGGTATGAAGAGATACATGGAATTTAGAAAAAGAAAAATTTCAGTTTGAGTTTGTGGCAAAAAAAAAGGAAAAAATGCAGAGTAAATAACTTTTGGCAGCCTAAATTTGATCTTTGAAAATTGTTTTTAAAGTAATTTTAAAATCTCATCCCATCTTGTTCTTGTGAGTTTTTGGCATTGTCAAACCCTGAATGGCGAATGAGCTACATAAATACCAACCTTCTATGAGTTGCACTACTAATAGTGACAATAATTAGTATTTTTAATAACTAATTATTTCACAGATACACCAAAGATAAAAGGAAAAGCTGCAAAGGAGATGGTAACTGATTTAAAAGTAGCTTTAGACATGCTAATATGAGAAAAAGAAATGTTACATTGCCAGAAAATTAGACAAAGATGGATTAAGTGGGAAAGTAGCAAGCAGGAAATAAAAAGTATATCCAACTGCAAATGTCAGCATATAAGAAGATGTACAGCGTTACCTGACACGGCCTGTTTTATGAGTTTTAGTGCATCATGACTCAGGTTTACGGTAAAGGTGTGTCACTACAACAGACTTGAAAGGGGGATTATTTTTTTCAGTTATGGATTGGTTGTTTTTTTTGTTTGTTTGGTTTTTTTTCTGCCTGGGTTAGATTTTGCAGTTGTTTTTGTTCCACTTTGGAGGAAGTCGTTGACTTTAAAGGACAAACAGAAGAAGAAGAAAAATCCAGCAGAGGGAAACCAACCCCCTAACATCCCTCTCAGGGGAAATCATTGTCTGTCTGGCTGTTCCACCTCTGTATACCAACCCCTCCCTCTCCATCACCAGCAGATTGCTCCGTAACATTGTAGCTGGGGCCTGGGAACAAATTTCTAAATGAAGTTATCGCTGGATGCCGGGGTATTTTTTTTCATCTTGTTCTGCACTCCCAAAGCAATACATCCCCAACTTCCAGCAGCAAAACATGAGGGATGGCGCTCCGCTTCCTCTGCACTCTCTTAAATCTTCTCCCTTTTGATAGGGGAAACAAATAGAGTGCAGCAGACACCCTGGAGGAAGTAAATAAAGACTTGTGGCGGAGCGGAGCTGTCTGTGGTGCTGAAACCCCGGGATGGCGGGGGAGCTGGCCGTGGTCCTGACATCTGACTGCAGGGGAAAACTCAGCAGCACAGATTAGATTCAGCGCCTTCTTGAAATCTAATGGATGAATCATCTTAAAAACGTTTCAGTTATACTATAAGTATTCAGGTAAAATAAGATTTGGACATAATAATGTCTTTCTTCTGCACTTTTTAAAACTCATTATTGCCAATCCACTTTCCTGTTCTCACTTCTATTTAACTGAGTTTCTTCTTATTATTGTAATGGACATAAAGCAGGTTAAATTAGTCTTGAATACATGATAATTTCTCTTAGTAAACGTTTAACTAAACTACACTGTTTAGAAAAATTAACAGTAATAATTTGGTTTAATTAGCCTGCCATAAAGAATAAATGTACGCATTTATTTTATATTTTCACCATGTTTTTTTATTCTTCATTGTCAGAGTTCCAAACTAAATATTTAATTCACAAGGAAAATATTTATATTACAAACTAAAGACTTAACTTTAAAATGTAATATTTGGTTAGGAAGCTAAATGTTTATTTTAGAAAATAAATATATAATTTGGAGCTCAATATTTAGTTTTACAACTCAATATTTAGTTTTCAAACTACTTAGCACAGACTTAAACATTTAGTTTGAAACTAAATGTTATGTTTTTAAACTGAATATTTGACTTACCAATGAAATATTAGTTTGGAACTCTAATATTAATAAATATAGGAATAATAAGGTGACAATATGACTTTGAGAAATGAACATAAACCAGTTTTACTACTTTACAAATGGATGCCATACTAAAGATGCTGTTGATATCAAATTTTCACCAGATGTTGCAAACAACCCAATTAATCGACACGTGTAAAGACACCAAAATAAAAAAAGTTATGTATATTAATGTGAAATGCCACGGGGAAAAAGTTTAAAAGGTGGTTTTGTTTTTACTACCTGTTCATTTTTCTTTCTTTGTCAGCTGAGAAATTTATCCCAACAGATTTGCTAAATTTGTCAGTACATGGCAAATAGTACGGCAGGCTGGAAAAAATGAGACGTGTCTGTTATTTATTTATTTTGTATGTAATCAGCTCATGGCCCCAAAATGGTCTTCTTTTGTTTGCTATCCTTTGAGGACTGTTCCCACTCTGCTTAGTTCGAAGCCATGTTGGCTTTATTGTTGTTTTGTTGTGACAGAGTAATTAAATTTCATTCCAGAGAGGCCGACGCTCCCCCTGTCTGCTTGTTTGTCTCTCTACGGTGGATGTTGCAGCTCCTGTCTCAATTCCCCATTCATTGCATTGGCTCATTTCAGGCCTGCACAGGGAACCATATGGAAACATGAGTGAGGCTTGAATCCAGCTGTATTTGGAAAGAACCATCTGTCTCTTTTCACAGAATCATAGAGATTTAACCCAGAAGTTCAATTCTCATTGACTGAGATTGATGTTTGCTGTTTGAATAAATGAAATGCTGATTGTTGTTGAGTGAAGCTGACATGTCAAATGTTTGGCTTCTCGTCAGATTGCTTTGATTATGCTTCACTTCTTCAAGCAGTAAGATGTTCTATAGAACCAAATAACAGATTCTGTCTGATATTTCTGTCCGGTTTTTTTCTTTATCAAGCGTCTACTCGGGTGGTTTTCTCCTTCGATGTTGGTAACGGCCCACTGGAAGTTCAGGTCGAGTCGACGGTCCCGTTGAATGACAACCGATGGCATCGAGTCCGAGCCGAGCGAAACATCAAGGAGGCGTCGCTTCGACTGGACGACCTGCCTGTGGCGACGCAGGAGGCGCCGGCTGACGGACACGTCCACCTGCAGCTCAACAGCCAGCTGTTCATTGGTGAGGAGTTAATTTATAGACAAATGTCTTTTCCTATTCAGTTTGATTTAAGACTATTTTATATAACAAGATTTTTAGTTGCAATAAAAATTCAATGGTTTTCTTTATTCATTACTTTTGAAATTATCTTTAATTTAGCCTATTTGCTTTAATGTAATCATAGAACTGGGTTGTTCATTCCTGGCCCTCTGAAGGATTTTGTTTGACCCCCGACCTCAATGCAACTACAGGTGGTCGATGCAAATGGACACATTTTCATCTTATAGAGCAAGATGTTTTACAAGCAAATAAAAAAAAATATGAGGTAAATTCCCATTTAGTAACTTTTTTCATTAATCTTAGGTTTGGACCAACTTTTACTCAAATGCAACACATTCAGCCCAAAAGTCAAGAACTGTGGGTCTGTCTTATGATAACGCAATTGTGCAAAACCATTTGTTTTATGTTTTGTATCTATTAAAATTAAAAAATTTTGATTTAAAAGTGATTTAAAATTTTACTTAGTGAGTTTTAGTGATATTTTTTTATTAGAGCTAAAGGAAGGAAAAAAAGTGTACAATACACATCTCACTATGCACACATACTAATCAATACACTCAATACAATACTGACGAAACATTGCACAAAAACAGAAATTACATCCCAGCAGTTTCAGCCCTTGTTTTCAACAGAAAAAAAGAAAAATTGAACTATAATAAAAAATAAAAAAAAAGCCCCAACTCTGCCTTCCCATAGTACATGATAAAATTTTAAGAAAAATAAACAAAAAAGCACAAAAGATTTATCATGACATTCTTCCCTGTTTTTGTATTCTGTGACATTCCTTTTAAAATTGTCTTCTTTTAAACTTTTTGTGTGTTTGTGTACCTTTATTGTAGGACAAAGATTACCGTAAAAAACACTAGTTGAAGAAACGGTAGATAAGTAATCTTTAAAGTTTGTTTTAAATAACTAATCTGCATAAAGATTTTAATTATATGCTCCATCAGAAAAGGATTATAATTTTTATTGCTCTTTTACTCGTTTGGTCCTCGTATTTCTGGTCAAAAACTATGAGGAGAACAATTTACCACTTTGTCATTTAGCTGCAACATCAGTCACTATTGTTGATTTTTATTTACCAAAGCCTACAGGTTTAAGAGCTTTTTAACTTATTTTTAAAGGTTTCTCAAAGCAAGACATGATGAAAAAGCTGAATTTCTTTTATTTCTATTGAGCAAGTATAATTTAGCCAACAATATCAAGCCGAAAAGAGAAGTTTCTGAAAGGATTATAAAAGTTTCTTGGGGAGTTGAATCATTTTGTTTGAATGTGCTGTTTAAGCCTGTTAATACCACAGAGCTTTTCTGTGGTTTGGCTTGCAGAAGAAACTGATCATAGTGAATGGAAAGTGCTGAGGTGAAGCTTTCTGATTGCTAAATGACATCCAGATTCATCAGCTGTGCAAGCATATCAGCAGTAAAATCTACCGGCTGGAAAACGCATCAGGATGAAAACAAATCGGAGCCTGTGTGTTGTTTACAGTATTTTTATGGTTATGTAAATTCCCTTCAGAGACGCTGAGATGCTGCATGGTTTACGAGGACCGTAGGTTATCTCAGTTCATTTCACATTCTGCAGTCCAATCCTGCTGATAGAGTTGGAGCCAAAAGTAATGAAAATCCATCATTCATTATCAGTTTTAATCAATCAGTAAATATTTTGGGCATCACTTCTTATCAGTGAATCCAAACTTGAAGCAAAAGGACCAAACAGTGAAATTGGACAAGGGAGCAGCAGAGAAAATGTGGAGGAATATTAATGTATTTATAGGACATTCAGCAGGTTCCATCAGCAACCTAAAAACGACAATTTAACGACTTCATCAGCTCTGCTTTGGAAGAAAATGTGTCTGGATATCAAATTGAGTGAGATGTTTTTTGGGGTTTTATTGCAGCATTTAGAGTTCAGTGTTTACATATTTATAACCCGTATTAATGCTTAACCAGGCGTCCGTTGTAGACATTCGCATTCATGTGCCATAATTCTACCTTTAACAGGTTTAGAGCAGCTTGTATTTCTGTTAAACATTTTAACGGACGCAGAGACGTTAAAATGTCTCTGTGTCCGTTAAAGTGTTAACTTCTGTTTTCAACTGACTGAAACTGTAATGTTTATGTTTTGGTGCTGCCAAGTCTCAGTCCAGACCTCAATAACTCCGAGATAATCTAAAGAATTTATGATTAAAATTCTTGCGGCAACAATCAAACAGCTTTCCAGAAAATACAGTATAACAAGTTTTTTGCTGTAGTGCTGATAAAGACTTTTCTATTAAATAATTTTCAAATAAAAACTCCTTGTTTGACGATAATCATCATAAATCCAGATTCATGTGGGGTATGAATAGTTTAGGTCTTAACCTTTTGCTACTTGATTACTTTTGTCATTATCTGAAATTGACATTTCAAACCTTTTAAGCAGCCTTTAAATTTAAAACTAAAAGCAAGTTTTATGAAATATTCTTTCTAAAACTGTGCTTCATGTTTTTGTTTAATGAAACAAGTTACTTTACACCATCTAAACAATCTGTTCACTTTATGCGGTTCTAGACATTTAGTCACTTTAGTCACTCATGTTTTGCTCAGAGCAAACCATGAGATTGTTTTTTCCCTCCATTGATTTTCACTCGGTTCATTGCTCAGTTTTATACTTTCTAAATCTGCAGGTGGAGGTTGTTTGCTTTTGGAGGGTAACTGTTGATACTTTGGCCTTCGTTTTGTTTAGAGTTTCTTTTTTCTTTTCAGTTTCACTCTAGTTTCGGGCTCAGAGCAGGTTGCACTTTCTCATCATAAACTCATGGACAATAACTGAGCTTCTCTTCTTGGATCATAAATTGTTCACCTGTGAAATTCTCACACATCCTTATTTCATCAGAGTTAGACTTATCTGCATGTTACTGTAATTTTTATACCTGTTTTTGTTAATGTCTATTTATCATAACTTCCACCTTTTCAGCTTAAGTTGACCTTTTTATTGGCCTTATTTCAGAAAAGCAAATAAAGAAGTAAATGAAACATGCTTTTAAAACATTGGCTCCTTAAATATTTACTTCAAACATTTAAACGTTTACAGTTGTAACCAGTAAGAAGCTTGTATGTTCATACATTTTTGCAAATTAAATGTTTGTTTTCATGTTAGCTCTCTTACTAGCTCATCACTTTAACTTATTCAACAAAGTAAAAATAAACATTTTCGTTTACAGAACACTGCAAAACACAAAATCATACCAAGTATTTTTGGTCTAGTTTTTTTTAGTACACTTGAAATGACACAAAATGTATGTACAAATAATGAAATGTAACGTAATGAAAAAGGCAAATTATTTCACTTAAAACAAGACGCAATGTTATAAATAAAATAATCTGCCAGTATAAATAGACCTTTTCATCAATATTAAAGAATTATTGATTTAAAACAAACTCTTTTATCTTGCAGAAAAGTTACTTGTAAGTTAGTTTTGTGTTTTGCACCAGAAATGAGACAAAAATACTTTGTAAGATTTTGTGATTTTGCAATTAATGGCACATCTATACACTAATTGAAAGCATTATTAACCGTATTCTTCATTAAGTTTGTTCAACTTCTGCAAAATAGAACATTCTCATTATTGTTAGGACCATTAATCTGTTATTACCCACTTACAAATATGAGCCTTTACATGCATTCAGTACTAGCCTGAAGTTTGTCAAGTTTGAAAATGTGCTTAATGATTTGTGTCAGTTCTGAAACAAATGTAAACAGAAATGCTGTAGAAAATGAGTCGAACTGGTAAAAAACCAAAACACATTAATTCTTGGTGGTTTCCAGTCTCCTGCATTCATCAGCTGCGTACTGATGAACCCGTCTGCAGCTGAAAAGATGCGATAGACAGACATAAGGAAAGCAGATTAGTGTTGTCTTTGAATGCGCCTTTCCACCTACAGCCTGTTGCTATTTCTGTGTTTATATTTGACAATTTGATGCTTCTGGAGGAGCTGATGTGACATGTGGGTTTGTTGTAAATGTCAGGTGAAATAAATGGAAAACCACAAGGAAAGAAAAGTGCAGGCTTTTCAGCTCAGGTAGCAATAATTGAGACTCTTGAGCAAAGATGACAGACGGGAAAAGTAGCTCTAACATGCTTTTGTCCTTATTTTCCAATTTCACACGGCTGAGCCACTTGCACCGACTTCTGTCCTCCCATGTTTTCAGGAGGCACGGCGTCCAGGCAGAGGGGTTTCAGAGGCTGCATCCGCGCTCTGCAGCTGAACGGTGTTACTCTGGACCTGGAGGAAAGGGCAGAGATGACGCCCGGCGTTCGGCCCGGCTGCCCGGGTCACTGCAGCAGCTACGGCTCGCTGTGCCAGAACCAGGGCCGCTGTGTGGAGAGAGCCGCTGGCTTCCACTGCGACTGCAGCCTGTCGGCTTACACTGGAGTCTTCTGCCAAACAGGTGAGACCCATGTTAAATAAAACTGGGAACAAATGTCTAAAACATGATTCTATAAACACATATTGATCTGCTTTCTGACTGGAACAAAACCAAAACATATAAAACATTATTTAGTTAAGCCTCCGCAATTCAATTTAGCATAGTTTTAATTTTAATTATTTTTAAATCTTGTCCTGAGGTTAATGTATTTGAGTCAGTGTCTTTTTATTTGTTTTGTCATTTTTATTTATTTATTTTTTATTTATTAATTTACTGTTTTTATGGTTTTTTATACTTTAAAGTATTTTGCAACAGGTCATTTTAGCTAAATTCACGCTGCAGCCTGAAGCGAACCAAATCAGAAAAACTCATTTTATTAAATTCTTTAGGAAACTAAAGCCATGGAAATGTTAAAAAGGCTCAAACACATTCTTTTTAAATCTGTTTATTTAGTTAACTGGATAAATCTAATCTATTTAATAATTATTCACAGCTTGTGCAGAGATCTGAACACTCCTAAGCTGCTCTTATTGCACCTGTAGGCTTTATCTTTTTGTTGATCAATAAGAACATTGAGAGTTTGAAAACAATTCAGATACTCAGATTGGAGAAAATACTTCACTAACTCTCACAAGACTCTGGTTAAAATATAAACTCTTAATCACTTTTTAACAGTTTCCAAGTGTCTTCTGATATTCATTGTGTACAAACAATCAAAAGAAAATGCATGAAAAAGGTGCAACAACCTATTTGGAAAAGAGTCCACACACCTAAATTAAGAAATTATTGATTAAGCTGCATTTTGAGCACTTAATATTCATTGGAAACTAACCTGTAAATCAACATTTAGATTAATTGTGCAAATATTTGTAGCTTGTTGTGTTCCTGTAAAATGTCTCCAGCACAGAAGGCAGCTTTCTTTTTTTGGCACTTTCTACGGATTAGAAAGTTTCATGTTAGCATATTTGCCATATGGAGTCTGTTTGTTTTGTTAGCATTAAATGTGAAGAAATAATTGAGCTTCCTGGAAGTTGGAACCAAGGATAAAACTAACTGCTTTTTTTTAAAAATGTTTTATTTAGGCTTATTTTCACATGATGTCACACAAGAAAACACTGCATTTGACACGTTTTCTTAAAACTGACCCACAGCTTTTTCTATTTACATCAAATAACCTAATTAGAAGTTTAAAGTCAACTTCTGGGCTCTCCCACATTGTTTGAAATGATCGTAAACATCGTGTTATAAATCATGAGGAAACCTTGAGCAGTGTTTCATGGTTTTACACCATGACAGGTTTTGTCCTCAGCTTCAGTGTGTGGGTGTTTTAAAGGTTAAGCATCTATATATTTCTACAAGACCTTTTTCTGTGTTTGCAACACTTAACACTCATTTGAAAGCATTTGGATACCACATGAAATCAAAGGTTCAGTGAGTCATAATCCTGTTTCAGAAGAAAAATGCCGCCACAGTGAAATCTGTTTGGGTTCAGCAGGTTCAGTCACTGCCAGAGTTTCATGACAACTTTCTTCTCACTAAGAGTGATGGATTATAATCTGACCGTTTCCTTTGTAGAGCTGTCAGCCAGTTTCAAACCGGGAACGTCGATCAGCTACACCTTCAAGGAGCCGTACGAGTTGACCAGAAACAGCAGCGCTCTGCCGTCCTCCATCTACTCCGACACGACGCTGAGAGGAGAAAATGTCTCCATGAGTTTTAGGACGACTCAGAGTCCGGCTCTGCTGCTTTACGTCGGCTCTTACTACAGAGAGTACATGGCCGTGCTCATCAACAAGCACGGTGAGAAAGCTTCCACTGCAAAAACACTAAATATCACCAAGGATTTTTGGTCTGTCCTCTTTTGCTCTGCAGTGAGAGAGGTTTGACTGACCGACCGGCCAATCAGATCATGTCTGCATTTTTGCAGTTGACAATAGACAACTGTTGTCAACTCGGTGACTTTCTTCCTATTTTGAGCAACATTTAAGAAAAAATACTTGATATAGGCCAAAATCACAATCGGCAGATCAGGCTTTTTAAAAATCAGTAATCAGCCAGAAAACTGCAATCAGTGCATTTTTACTTACTTTAGTCTTTTTTCAAGTGCACTCAGTTAAAAGTAACTTTTCAGCAAAATATAGTTTGACTTGACTTGTTTTAGTCAGTATTTCCTTAATATTGATGAAAAAGCATTACCGTATTTCACAGATTACCGTATTTCTCACATAACAGGACATTTTCCTCATGTTATAAGTGAAATAATCTGCCAATGGAACTAGTATTTCTGTCTTTTTTGTCTTATTTCTGGTGTACTAATACACTCGAATACATTGTACTAAAAACTAGACCAAAAATACTTGGCAGGAATTTGTTTTTGTGGTGTTTTTGTCTGAATAAAATTTGATTTTAGTGGATAAATCTTTGCATCCTTTTCACCATAAGATGCTTGTCATCCAACAGCTGATTTTCTGAATTTTTCAGCTTTCTCTCATTTTCTCCCACTCAAGTTTCCTCATCTCCTCCTTTAATGTCTTACCCTCTTTCTGCACCCTTGTTATTTCCTCAGGAATCTTTCAGATCTTCCCCCCCATCTGGGTTTACCTCATTAACCCCCGCTGGTTTTCATCAGTACAGCTTCACCAGCTGTTATGTTGTGCTTTTATCACAGAGACACCGTAAACAGTGCTGCAGAAATGGGACTTTGTTCTGGCGCTAATAGGTGATAGATCAGGGAAATGTTGAATAAAAAAGCCACAAACTTTGTTGGATAATTACTTTGTGCCTTTTAAGAGTTGAAGTAGTGAAACTTTGAACTTAGAATTACATTTTCAACATCCAGGAGTCTTGGAAAATTGGCACTTTGCACCTAGATTAGCTTTAAATAGATTCTTTCCCTGGTCCTAATGACTCAGAAAACTAATAGGAAGCAGGGCATTAAGGTTCTGCGCTGGCCGCGGATTCACCAGGTAAAGGCTTTTAATAAGAAAGTGTCCATGTAGATCCCTAAGCGCTTTCTTTCACTTCCTCTGCACCGTTTTTAACCATTTTTAGTCCAGGACAAAGAATTTCCCCCTTTTCTTCCCGTCTCTGTGACAAACAGTGATTTCTTCTCTCTAGACTGTGAAGAAAAACTTCAGTAAATTTTAATCCTGAACTGTTTGTAATGGGATTAATCATAATAAAAATTGTAATAAAGTAAACATGTGCGCTTCACAAGGACAAGGTGCAATTCATCCTTTCTAATCTTAAAGCCTCCAGAAACTATTCTTCCATTGAATTCACTCCTAATGCTCTCAATATTATAAAAAATTTATTAGATTTAGAGTTATTTCATAAATAGGGACTTACAACTAATCCTCTTAACATGAAAAGCGTTATTACCTCAGATACTCATCGTTCTGAATCATTGCTGAGGTGCAAAGGGCATCTGCAAACAGAGGTGAAGAGATTAAGGAACAAAGACGAGGCCATTTTCACCGAGAAGTTTAAATTGAGGTGGAAAAAAATAAACTTTTTTTGTGTGTTTAGATAAGCTGGAGGTGAGATACAAGCTGGAGGGCAACCGAGACGCTGAAGTGTTGAGGAGCAGCAGCACGAGGAACCTGGCCAATGGACAGCTGCACAGCGTTACCGTCAGGAGACTGACACACGCGGTGTCTGTGCAGGTGGCTGTGCACACAGAAGACGCTTACGCTGCAAAAACACAACATCCCGTCCAGTTGTTTTGGTCTGGTTTCTAGTGCAAATATCCTATGATACTTAAAATAAGACCAAGCTAACTTACAGGTAACTTTTCAGCAAAACATAGTAGCTTGTTTTCAGTCAATAATTCCTTAATGTTGATGAACATTAAGGACTCTGCTAGTTCCATTAGCAGATTATTTCACTTTTAACCAGACATTTTTACCAATTAAAGGTGAAATAATCTGCCAGTAGAGCTAGTGCTACTGGCAGCTGTGCCCCGTAGCTCTTATCGTTTTAATAATCTGCGCACACCAATGAACTATTGTCATTTTGTGGTGAATATCCCGCCATTGAAAGGTTGCCTTAAAATGTCAAGTTTGATTAAAAAACAAAGGAGCATAACGAGATTTTGCATCTGTTTTTAATACAAAGACGTATATAAAACCAGCCGAAGCTCAGTGCGTTTCTGTCACAGCCAGCAAACTAAACGACGGGCTTAATTGTTGCCATCAGGTTCATCGTTAGTGTGGAGTTGGAGTGCTATACGGCATTCAGACGAGATGAGACAAGAAAATATATGATGTGGTCTCCATGGCAACGAGACAAGAGTTCCACTTCATTGTTGGAAAAAAAATGAAAATCCACATTTTGCCCTTTCACAAATACGAGTAGAGGAAAACACACCTTTTAATATGCCTACAGCATCAGAGATTGTGAAATTAGGACTTTTGTAAAGAATTCCTTAAAACTTAACACAGTAAAATATGTTTTTATACATATTATATGCATGTGTGAGAGAGGAGGTAGTTTATCATTAAAGCATGTTTCTGACCTTTATATTATGCAAAAATAAGATGTTTACCTCACAAAGATATTAGTGATGTGTGTTTTTTAAAGTTGAGAATAATAAAATACTCTTAGCTTAAATTGTATATTGTGTGGGTGTTTCAGTGGGAGGCACAGAGAATTTGGTAAACAAACATTTTTTCCATTCAAGATGCAAATGACATTTCTTTTAAGAAAATAGCGATCTAAATTTATGTCGCCGTTTGTTTTTCATAATAAATGTGAACTACTCCTAAGATTTCTTTTCCATATAACTTTTTTTTATCACACTTATCCCTTGTGCTTAATGCAGACATCTGGTTGCTGTATAATCACAAAAAAACATTTGTTTTCTTGAACAAGTACAATTGACTTAAATCAAGCATCTAAATCTTGCTGCTGAAACAAAATCTTACAAAGTATTTTGTCTAATTTGTTGTGCAAATATCTTAATACACTTGAAATAAGACAAAAGTAACTTATAAGTACATTTTTAGCAAGACACAGGAACTTGTTTATGGCCAATAAATCCTTAATATTGATGAAAAGTACTTGTTTTATTGGCAGAATATTTCATTTACAAGATGGGAAAATGTTTTGTTGTAGATTACGGTAAAAAATCTACTAGAGAAACTACAACTTTTTATCAATATTAAAGAATTATTTGCTTAATAAAATCTCCTACATCTTTCTGAACAGTTATTTGTTAGTTAGCTTTATCTTAATTCAAGTGTATCAAGATATTTGCACTAGAAACTAGACAAAAATACTTGTTACAGATGTAGTTTCAACCTGCCTTCCTGGATGGAAGTCCTTCCCCAAAACCAGCCTAGAATCGTTTTATGTTATGACTGCAGGCCTTAAGGGAACAAAATACATCAACCAACTAATTAAATTACACTTCAAATGAAATATGAGGCATGGTAATCTTATCTGGATCCAACAACTCTCCCAGCTTGTTCACAGCAGTCGGGTTTGATCTATGAGGACAGCACTTACAACCAGGAGTCAGTACCTCGAATGTCTCTTTAATTATAAACAATGTGAGATAAAATACAAGGTGACCTCATCCTGATTTGCCGCGTGTGAGGCTGCAATGAAATATGAAGTGCGCTTCGTTGTGTCTGCTTCCATCATCATGAATCATTGCTTTGTTATCAACATGCTGTGAGGGAGCAGGGCGGGTTTTACTGGGGGTTTCATGCAGCCATTTCCTGATGGCCAGCAGTCTCTCAAATGGACATAATCATCTCCGCCGCCCTGACCTCATAAAAAATTACCCAGTAAAGGCGAAATCGCTCCAGCAGTATGTTGGATCGCCGGGTTCTGGCTCTTATCGGGGCTCCCTTTGTTCGCGATTCTTTTGGGTTTTACAGACGGTGTTTCATTACGGCTGGAAAGCAGTAAATCAGGCTGACAGGGAGCGAAAAATAAAGTCCTGGCCTCAACGTAAGGAGCGCTTCGTGTTCAGACTGCTAAATACAAACAAACCAGGAAACATGGAGATGGTCAAATAAATCAGGTAACAGTAAAGTAAAACAAGCTTTATTCAACTGGCTATAAGTGGCATTGCTTGTAATAATCTAGTTAAACTTTAAACAGGATTTCACACATTTACTGCATGAGCTAATCAATCGATCGATCACGTTTATTTGTATCGCACATTTCAGTAACAAGGCAGTTCAAAGTGCTTTGCATGAAATGGAATAAAAGCAAAAACAACAACGAAATAAAAGAAAAAACAGGCACAGCAAAAAAACCAAAAAAAAACTGCACTTTAAAATGTTCCAGTTTCAGTTGCTTTTAATTGTTAGTATGAACCACCATGAAAAAATTAAAAAAACTTTTCAACAAAGAATCAGAAGTGAGTTTCAGGACTTGCTGTTTGATGATTTGATATTTCAAAAATTTAGTACAGAATTTCATCTACAAAGATGAAGCCATTTCACATGAGAAGTTATGTCAGATAGCAAAAAAAACAGTAGGTCCAGAAGAAACAGGCCCACAGCATCACACCTCCATTACCTTACTAAACAGTGGGCATTGGGTGTTTTCCCAGACATCGATCCTTTGTTTAGTCCAGACCAAACTGTTTTTTTTGTTAACAAAAAGCTCAAGGAGAGTACAGAAAAGTTCATATTTTAAAGTTTGTATTGGTAGAGAAAACCGGCTTTGTCCTGATATGTGCTAAACATGTCATGTTGGTATTTAGATGTTTGTTTTAATGGTTGTTAAAAGTCTTATGGGCCATTTTGAAGAAGCACAGATCAAAAAGTGTCATTGGCATTGACAGTAATGGCTTCACATAAAATACTTATCAGTTTCTGACAGCTCTTAAATTGCAGGTATGGCTGGGTTATTGGCAAAATCAAAGTACAATGCTTTCTGTGCTTCATCTGAAACTTGACTTTTAAAACTTTTTGTGGGTCTTTTTACAGCTGAGAATCTTAACATTTCAAGCCAATTTAAAGAAATCAAATAAAAAGTTCAGTAAAATTTCTTTGCATTCTCACAATAAGTACATTTTCAGTGAAAGTGCTTTAAAACTTTGATAACCTAATTAAATGTTAATTTACACGCCATGCTGGGAAATTATGAATGTTTGATTTCCACATAGTTAAAAAGGGGAATATAAAATTATCCTTCAGTTTTGAACTTAACAACATGAAACTCTTTAGAAGCATTTCCTCCAGATAATTTCCCCAGGAAACTTCTGGAATGATTATTAATTTTAAATTTGGTTTTGTTGAGTTAAGGCTCTTAAAACTGCACTGCAAAAACACAAAATCTTACCAAGATTTTTTTTTTTCCAAAAACATTGGACAACATTTTGTGTTTTTGCAGTGTGCACATACAGAAAGGCTTATGAAAAATACCCATAAAAACTAAATTCAAATTTCTTTTTTTTCCTATTAGGTTGACCAGAATGCAAGAGAAGACTTCAACCTCACGTCTGACGGAGAGTTTAATGCCGTCAAGTCGCTGGTGTTGGGCAAAGTGCATGGTAAGTGAGGAGGCAGTGAGAGCGAGCAGAAAATAGATATTTTTGGCTTTAAAGCACTCAGACTTGTTCGCTCTCCTCCAACACTCAGCATGTACACTTTCACAAGAATAAAAGGAAAAATCTGGACTAAATTCATTGTTACTGCACATTAAAAAAATGCTCAAAAGTCTTCTGAAGAGCAGCTGGCACTGATTTCTTTTATATTATATTTTCTCTAATGATTAAAAATCAACAATATTGAATAGTTTCTTGCAGTTTGATTAAAAAAAAACATAGTTGTTCAGAAATTTCTTTTTGTTCTGAAGAAATTTTTGTTGTGAATCAACTTCCATCCTTATCGCCACAACCAGTCCCTAATAATGAGTCTTTGAAGAAACGGCCTGGTACCACGGAAATAAAAATGGTTAAATTTGTTGTGCTTTTCCAAAAGTTAGAGCAGAGTTACAGCTCAGAACTTTTAGTCTTTAAAAAGCAAAGTTGGAGTTAAAAAGTACATTTCTGCTCCATATTATTAAATAACTGTCAGGTCTGGAATGATAAGGAAGTTGCTGCCTTCAGAGCAAAATGTCTCCCATCTGCTGCATTGTTGGTTCAGAGCAGGTGGGAAAGGTGACTAGAGTAGGACATATGTGAAGTACTAATATACAGGAAGGCGCATAAAATGGTTTGAGTCAAGATTATAATAAAAAACTACCTGCTTCCTGACCTGATTACCAATCCAAAATGCCTGACTAAAGTCCTACACTGCAAAAACACAAAATATTATGAAGTATTTTTGCTTAGTTTTTAGTGCAAATATCTTATCACACTTAAAATATAAAAAAATAATCTGTAAGTAATGTTTCTGCAGGATATATGAGCTTGTTTTAAGTCAATTATTCTTAAATATTGGTGAAAAAGTTTTACTTCCACTGGCAGAACGTGGAAAAAGTTGTTTTTTTTTTTACTTTATTTATCAATATTAACGAATTATTGACTGAAAACAAGCACCTATATCTTCCTGAAAGTAACTTGTAAGTGAATACAGACATTTGCACTAGAAACTAGACAAAAATACTTGGTGAGTATTTGTGTGTTTTTACAGTGCAGATTGTGCAGATAATTTAACTTCTGCTAAAGGATCAGATTTTCTGAGACAACTCAATCCTTGACCAAACAAATACATACAAGTTTATACAAAACACAGGATTTTTTCCTAAAAAGAAAACATATACATTACAATACAGGGTCACATAAAACCCCTCTCTCACCTGGGGGCCAGTCCTGAAAACCGTTTAACACTCTGGTCACGAAGCAACAAGCTTATCTACCCGGCAACAGCGCGCCATAAACTCCATGCTGGAGTCACTGGAGAGTGTGAGGAGTGGGTGTGTTAAGTCATTCTGTGGCAGAAAAACCCTCTAAATATGATTTCTAGAGAACATTTCTCTCTCTTCTTAACTCAGTTCTTCCTTCTTTGTTCTGATGTTTTTATAACACTGAACAAAAGTGCAGTAAGAATGAAAGAAAGCAACATTTTTGCTGATTCTTTGTCGTATTTTTTTTTTACTTTCTTAGAGCTTGCCTTGTTAGTTAATTTATTAGTTACTCCTTTGAATAGTTTGTTAGTTTTCACCTGGTTTGCGATTTCTCTGAGTCCCAGTTCATCTCTGTGTTTCGTTTTACCTTAAAATTGCACAAATTGGAATCACGATGATAAATTTGCTTAATGGAAACACAGCAATTTAAATTTAAAAACTTTTTTTTTCCATTGCAAGTTTTTGTTTTATAAGAGGTTTGTGGATTTTGCAAAACTGCAACGGAAAAACTTTTTTTTTTGCACCACTCTGGTTTGCAAATAGTTTGAAGTATTAGAACCACGCTCATAAAATAAAATAAATTAAACTATGAGAATAAAGTCAAAATTAGAAGAATAAAGAAATAATATGAGCACATTATGACTTTATTTTGTTAGGCTTTTCTGGTATTGTTACAACTTTATTCTCATATTATTTTGATTTTGTTCTCATATTTTTATGACTTTATCCTGTTTTTGTTTTCTTAGTATGGCCCTTTGTAGTAGACAGCAGCTTATTTGGACAATGGACCGTTCTGCACTTGGGTCCTTTTCATGACCTACACTTTTTGACAATTTTCCAAAACTCTAAAACCCTCAAAAACCTTTCTGCGTTTGTTCAATCAAGCTGAAAACCACTTTTATTGGTGGAAATTAGCTCAAAAGAAGAATGATGTTGAGAGAAAATAAACTTATTTAACAGAAATCTATTATTATTTTTTTTTTTTACTTTTTTTCCCTTAATGAGTGAATTTTAAATAATTAATCTTCAATGGAGAAACAAAAGGAAGCCATCCTGTTCTGACAGCTGTGCTCTCCTCTGTACAAAACCTTTCTTTTTGTGTCATGTCCAGCAAATATTTGAGGACTTGTCAGGATTTAACATGGGCCTGGCTACTGCACTGGCAGGGACCGATGAGGACTTTCTACCCTTGAGTTCTTCAAAATTCATTGCCTAAAGATTTTTAGTCTTAAAGTAAAAGATCAATTATCTTTATTCTTGCAAACCATATGCAGACCTGAACTCCCCTTGTTGCAGAAGGATGCACAGAGCTAAATGAGAGACTGTATGTTGGTAGCAAAAGGTCTTAGCCAGAATTTGTCTGAGGTTAAATAAATTTAAAATGCATTCATCATGAGTACAGGAATGCTTAAATCCATGCAGGTTAGGGTGAAAATTGATGCATTCCAGATTAATAAAAGATTGTGCTTCTATAGATTTTAGTCATTGTGAAAATGGCAGCAGATGAGTCTGATTTTACCCCCATTTTTACCACTTTCATGCCACATTGTAAAAACATGGCACTTCTATTATATGCACTGAAAAAACACAAAATCTTACCAAGTATTTGTTGTTAATTTCTAGTGCAAATATGTAAGTACACTTGAAATAAAACAAAAACAATTTGCAAGTAACTTTTCAGCAAGAAATTTGTTTATTTTAAGTCAAAAATCCTTAATATTGCTGAAACATACTTTAAGTTAAACATTTTTAATTATTTTAAATTATAGTCTTGTTCCACTGGCAGATTATTTTACCTATAACTAGTACTTTTTCATCAATATTGACTTAAAACAACCTCTTAAATCTTTCTGAAAAGTTACTTATGAGTTAGTTTTGTCTTTTTTTCAGGTGGACTCAAACACCAAATATTTGGTGAGATTTTGTATTTTTGAAGTTTTTTTCAGCATATTGGTGCCAAACTGAATGAAAATGTGAGGTTTTCACCCATTTCCACATGCTGAAAATGCATTGGTTCTGTTGGATCACTGTTTGAGCAAACAGTTTTAGATGAAATTAGTTTAAATGCTTTTTAAAAGCAACAATCCATGTGTTAGCTTCAGCTGAAACATTTCCACACGATCTGGGTTTAGCAAAATGCCGTAATGTATTTCATAATGGACTTTTAAAAGCAGGCTTGGGCATCGTTTTAGAAGCTGGTGAAATCCTTATGCCACTCCGTTTTGCACTTGTTGCCCTCCGAAAATAAAAAAATAAAAAGCATCGTATGTAGCCTCTGGGTGATGTATTTAGAGAATTTGGATTTTTGTACTTCTCATATGTGCATAAGTGTTTATTTCTTTGCATTATTGGAAAGACTTGGGAATGTGTGGTGTTTCATTGCTATGATTTATCCACCTAAATGTGCATTTGAAGACAGGGAATTGTAAAAGGCTCAGGATGACAAGACTAATAGGGAGCACGTCATGATTTATTCATGTTTCCTTTAAGCGGCTCTTTCACAGAGCGTCTGAAATATAAGTTGCAAATAACATGAGGA
Organism: Poeciliopsis retropinna; assembly: GCA_010277075.1. Lineage (NCBI taxonomy): Eukaryota > Metazoa > Chordata > Actinopteri > Cyprinodontiformes > Poeciliidae > Poeciliopsis > Poeciliopsis retropinna. The sequence goes on from VMRM01000021.1 coordinate 3,897,333, forward strand.
GCTGAGAGGCCGCAGCCTTCAGCCAGACTGTCACTTTAAAGAGTATCGCCCATTTATTCTAGCTTTATCTGAACAGACTGTCATTATAGTTGGAGAATTATACATTTCACTAGTTTGTCTGAGTTGAATGTGAAATTAGGATTGTTTTTTCTTGCAGAACAGATTGAGAAAAGACCTAAAAGGCTGCACGGTTGTGTCGTTCTTAGCACTGTTGCCTTGTAACAAGAAAGTCATGGGTTCAATTCCCTGCCTTGGGTTTTTTCTGCATGAAATTTGCTTTTAGTCCCCATGAATATGTGGGTTTTCTCAGAGTACGCCGACTTCCTCCCACAGTCCAAAAACACAACTGTTAGGTTAACTGGTTGCTCTAATTGCTTCTAGATTTGAGTGCATGTACGGTTGTTGTTTTGTTTTTTTTGCAGAGTTGGCTAAGAATAACTACTTGCATTTTATATAGTTACTTTATGGTCTAAAATCTAGTACAAATATCTTAGTACAGTTGAAATAAGACAAAACTAACTTACTAGTATGTTTTTTAGCAAGATACAGGAGCTTGTTTTAAGAAAATAAGTACTTAATATTGATTAAAAGTTACTAATTCTCCTGGCAGATTGTTTCACTTCTAGCATGGGAAAAATGTCTTGCTTTAAATTAAACAATCTGCCTGTGGAACTAGTATTCTTTCTTAATCAAAATTAAGGAATTATTGACTTAAAAGAAGCTACTACCTCATGCTGAAAAGTTACTTTTAAGTACGTTTTATCTTAATTTAGGTGTACTAAGTTATAATACGTAGTCAGATTTTCTTGCCACATCATTGAAATAATTTGTCCTTTAAAACACCCCAAGAGGTACATTTTTAATGACATTTACAACAGCTCTATTTCAGGTAACTTAATAAATCCTCATTTTATTGCAGTCTGGTGTAAAAGCTCAGGTTTGTTGTCACACAGCTGAACGAGTGCGGCGCGTTTCAACCCTGTCATGTCGACGCATAACCTGCTGTCCACTCTGTCAAACCGACAGAGGCAGAGACTCTGATCAGAATCAGAAAAAGCAGCGGCGAAGTGGATTCCCCGTCGCTTCCCCCCAGCCTCGTCATCCATCAGGCTAACTAATGGAGCCAGAAGGAACACAGGGAGGCTGGGAGAGACGTGATGTAGCGAGCAAAGCAACAGCTGAAAGACGGCTGTAATGTTTCCTCATCAACATGCAGATGTGTTCAGGTAACAGTCAGCTCTCAGTCATCTGATGAAGCTGTTTGTCGGCTTTAGCAGCTGCTGTTTACGCTGCAGTGAGGAGTTCAGATGAGTGATGGGGAGGATGGAGTCGGTGAAATTAACAGATAAAGGCAGAGAGGGAAGATTTGTCTCAACATATGATGAATACAGGTGGAAATCGGAAGAATTGAAGGCTGATGATGAATTAAAGATCTGTCAGCTTTGGTCTCATTTATGTTCCAGGAGCAAAGTTGGGTACTAACTAGATACATTTACTCAATTACATTTACTTGAGTAACTTTTTTTTTTGTATTAATTACTTCTGGGGGTATTTTTAGTTGAGTAATTTTATTATGAAGTATTTCTTCTCTTCCTTGAGTAAAATTTCTGGATTTTCTTCCCACTGAATGAAAAACAAACATGTTTTGACCAAAACTTCACCAGACACAGAAACACACCTGGAGTTTTTTGTTAAAGCTTCATAAGTTTTGAATTGAAAGAAATTGATTTGGAAACATTTTCTTTAGCCTGATTTTATTTTATTTTTTTAAATTATTGTCATTTTTGTTCTCATAAGTACAGATACTCTTGAGTACAATTTTTGGAAATTCTGTCCAGGAGCAGCTAAATAATCTTCCAGTTTTCAGTTAAGATAACATCCATTATTTCCACAATGCAGAGGAACAGCATTGTGGAAAATGATGTGCATTTCAAAAGCATTCGTACCACTTTAATTGTTTTTTTTTGTTTTTTTTATGTTAAAACTGCAATTTGAAGAAAAAATGTTTTCTACAAATTTATTAAAGCTGTCACCATGTTGTGGCAGTGTAATATGAGACAGATAATATGTGAAGAAATTCACTGCCACCAATCAAAAAATCAATCATAGCCAGGAGGAGGGTTTTAGCACCGTCAATCAAGCATGTGAATGCGCTGCTAAATGTGTAAAGGTGGAGAAACAGCTCACCGTCATCGGTGGCTAACTACCCTTAGTATTCACAATGCTGCTGAATAATTTTCTAGTATTTTTACTTTGTTTTGCAGAGTCTGGTGATTTGGACCCTCATCTGGCACGGCTAGCGTCTCTGGGTTTCACCGGCTGCCTGTCAGTAGTTCAGTTCAACTCCATCAATCCTCTGAAAGCTGCTCTGCTCCACCCAGACACCAGCCCCATCATCATCACCGGACCTTTGGTTCGGTCCAACTGTGGCTCTGCAGCCTCAGCCAATCCCTACGCAGCTGAAAACATTCACCATATATCAGGTAAAACATGGAGTTACGGATCAAACTTTGAGATTTCTGTCATCAATGGAAGTTTGATTTGTGTTTACTTGTGCTGCTTTATTCAGTTTGTCTGTAATTGTGTGCCTGATCCTATAAACTTAAGAAATAAATAAAGTATTTTATTCAGGGTCAAATACAGAACATCTAGAAGAACAATGAAATTAGATTTTTATTTATTCCTCTGGAGAAACATTTTAGCCGTAATTATGTTCTGGTTCATTTCTTCCTCTTCTTCTTCTCTTTTCTATATTTTCTTGGTAGTTATTTTGTTGATTGGGTTTTCATTCTACTCTTTTTCTGCAACAACACAAAATCTTAGTCTAGTTTCTAGTGCAAATATCTTAATACAAGTTGTAAGTAACTTTTCACAAAGATGGATGGAGTACTGGTACGATTGGCAGGTTTTTGTGTAGGGGAACAAAAACCTTTATCATACTTTTACTAAACTTAAAACAATGAGAGTAAAAACTATTTTCAGTTTTGATAAATTTTAAAGGGGGAAATGAGGGTTCTGTGTTTATCTTTCCAGCAGGTAAAACCAGTTTGAATCAGTTTAAAGCTAACTGGATGCATCAGTATTTCTCTTGTTTTGCCGTCTGTACATAATTTCTGCATCTGTCATTTTCCTCCTCGATTCGGTGATGACTTCTGGCTTTTCATGTTGGTCTTTCTAACTTCTCTCTTGCTCTGATTTGTTCCTCCTGATTTTTCCGTGTCTGCTGTAGACCGGTCCGGCTCAGTGGGCTCAGGTCAGCCTTTAGTCAATGCCATCAGGACCGACTCGGCTCTGATTGGAGGTACTAAACCATTTCTCTCACTGCACTGGAATCTGTTTTATCTTTGCTCACACCATCAGTTTTAAATCAGGCATAGCATCTTTTATAAAACGTGGCTTTAATGTGTTTGTTCAGGCGACATTTAAAACGTTTGGAGCGAGAAATGTGCTAGACATGACTCGATTTAAAACCAATTTAAACTTTGGTTCTCTGCCAGCATTAATTGATTCAAAGTGGAGACTATCCGAGGTGGGAACTGTGGAAGTCATTTAAAACTGTCCATTCAATCCTGTTGTACACAAAGGCCAGAAAACCTAATCGAACTACAGAAATCTGCTGAGAACACATACAAAACATGGTCATTTTTTAATGCATTATTAAACTGATTTTAAATTCTGCTTCAAGCTATTAAACTCTAGTTAGTTTCCCTAAAGTGCCTCAGGTTTTATCTTAACTGATGGAAAACTTTTTAAAGTGTCTTTTAGATTAGCAATTCAATCAGCTGTGCATAAAAGAAATGTGCTGCAGTTCTGTTATTCCAGAGTTTCTCCATATAAATTAGAATAGAGAAATCAATTCAATAAGTTAAACCTGTATAGATTCAACCCACAGACTCATTTATTTCAAGTGTTTCTTTCCCTTTTGATGATTAGAGCTTACAGCTAATAAAAAACAAGTTTCGGTTTCTCAGTAAATGTATTAGACTAAAAAAAAATGTTTTTAATGTATAATGTTTATGGCTCATACAAGAAGACAACTGGTTTTACAGTCTGGGTCACTGCTAAAGACGACAGATTTCAGAGTGCTGTATGTTAATGGAAAGTTGAGTGGAAGGAAAAACTGTGCTAGGAAAAATGTGCATAAGCAACATGGTTAATCTACAACCAAGAGAGATTTTTTACTAAATGGTTGGATTTCATTTAAAAAGTATATGTAATTATAAATTTATTATTAAAAATTGTTTTTATTTTTGCATATTTTTTCTCGTCTTTCTTCCAGCTATTAAAAAAAAAAAAGCCTCTAGCGCCCCCTGGCGGATTCCACTTTTAAAAGATTTATGAACTAGTAGCTGCATGTAATCGTGCAATTTGACATTTTTAAAACAAATTTGCTCAATGGAAACATGGCAGTTTTACTTTTTGTTAGTTTTCACCTAAATGTTTTGGTGCTAGATTGAAAAGCCATTTTTGTTAAATTTCTAGTGCAAATATCTCAGTAGTCTTGAAATAAAACAAACTAATTTACAAGTAACTTTCAGCAAGAAATATAAATGTTTTAAGTCAATAATTCCTCAATATTGATAAATTATTTGTTCTATTGGTAAATTATTTCACTTATGGGAAAAATGTCTTGTTGGAAGTGAAACAATCTGCCAAAAGGACATGTACTTTTTTTATTAATATTAAGGAATTATTGAATTAAAATTAAGCTTAACTTAAACCTACTTACAAGTCGGTCAAAATTATGTTTTTGCAGTGAAGGAACTCTTGAATCTGTACTGTAAACTTTTCAGTATTTTGTCTTTTTTTATTTGCTCCCACAATCAAGATTACCATAAAATAAATGCTGTTTATTGAATTAAATAAACCTTTTCCTGATATTGTAATTCCAGGTGTCATAGCGGTCGTCATCTTCATGGTTCTGACCGGTTTGGCCGTCACCGCGCGGTACCTCTACAGGAGGAAGGACACGTATCGAAACCAGGAGGGGAATGCAGTCAAACAGGAAGACAGTCCAGATTTCCCTTTCAACAACCAGACTGATTCCCAGAACCTGTCCTCTGAAAACCCAAAGGAGTATTTTATCTAACAGGAGTTCTGCCGACCCGATGCGCTGCCGCTGTTTTACAGGGTCGGAGGTGAAGAAGACGACTTGAAGACCCTCTGGACTCGTCGCTCGACTCAAGAGCCTCCAAGACTCTTGTTACCAAAAGTGGCTCAACTTCAAGGCGAAGGCAAAAGCAAACAGTTTGATGTTGTGTTTCTGTTGCTTTACTGTAAAATTGTGGATATTCTGATACAAACAGGCAACAGTGTTTAACTTCAAGGTGGTAATATGCATTTTTACAGAAACTGAAATGTGGGATTTGTGTCTTGGCAACAAGTTTTGGCTGCTTTCACTTTGTTACTTTTTCAATGTTGAAGTCGTCAATCTTTTGTTGAAGTGCTAGGGAGAAAATGTGAAGTTCTGCCCCCTTGTGGCAACTTGTAAAGATTATTTCCAGATTGATGTTTGGATTTAAAGGGAGTCCACAAAATATTCATTAATGTTTTACTTTTCTCCAATTTTCAGGTGCATACTTTAATTCCCTTAGTGCATATTTTGGTTTTCTTACACCAGCTGCCAAATTTATTCCACAACTTAAGCCAAGGGTGTCCAAACTTTTTATCACATATGCCAAGTAAAAAGAATTAGCAGGGCAAAAAAAAAAAACTATAATTTTTATTGTGTTATCTTATGTTTTTTACTGCTCAACAATAAACTAAGTATACAATCATTTTTAATTAAATAAATAAGTCAGTTTTTTGCAGGAAATATAAGTTTAAATCTTTGTAAATTTAAAAAGGGTTTTCCATTTTAAGCATCCATTTTGAAAAATATTTTTGGCCTGCATAAAAAAAGATAAATATTAAACCTATTGTCTGCTACAAGAACAGGATTTTATTTAAAAATGTTTTCTATATTAAACCAAGTTTAATCAATTAATCAATTAAAAGCAAATTTGAGTTATCTAAAGTCTGCAAAGAAGCAAATCTGGTTTTATTAACAGAGTCAAAGAGAAATCAAAAAATGTTTTTATTAAGACATACTTTGTCTTGCATGTAAGATTTTTTATTGAAACATTTTAATTTATTAAAAATTAAAGATAAAAAAAAGTCTCCATCTGCATCAACCACGTTTGCTGACAGGGCCACACAGAATCAATTCAAGGGTCAAAAATGGCCCCCGAGCCGCACTTTGGACACCCCTGACTTAAGCACACATTCTGTAGAATATAAAGGTGCATTTAGTATTGTTTTAAAAATCATTGTACCAAAACACAATGTAAAATGTTACTATGGACTTTGTGAAGCATTTAGGCTTATCTTAGTTGCCTTAGCAACTCCGTTCCTTTATTTTTTATTTTTTTGGACAAACTGAGACAAAAATGTTTCTGATCTTTGAGATACTGTCCTCAAGAGACTGTGGAGACAAAAAACAATTGAGTAAAACATGGAGTCTTTTGATGTGTCATTAACATTTGTAGCCACAGATCTGGTTCAGTTGATGCAGCAAGCAGTGGTTAAATTGCTTAGTAAAAACAGAAAAAAGTGTTTTGCAAGAGGTTGAGTATAGATTGCAGTGTGTAACATGAAGTTAAAATAATGCAAAAGTATCAGTAATTGACATCTGTATGGTTGTTTTCACAAAGGCGAAGTGAATTTCTGCATTTTGTTAAAGCCCACGAGGGATGACGGTTTCAGACGTTCCATTAAAAGTGACCAAATTCGCTAGTACGTACATTGCATCTAATGGTCAGTCATGACTAAGTAGGTCATTTCCAGGCTCAGACATTTTAAGATTTAGCTCGAAGCTAATGAGGAAAAGTCTCATCAGCCTCAAGCTAATGATCCTAAAATGCTTTGCTAAAAGTTGGATTGAAACTCTGTGCCGGGAGCAGCAAAACTAATTTGGTGAGTGTGAAGGACGCCTGTTTTTGCACTGCAGAAGGGGAAGAAATCTCCTAATACATTCCAATGTTTGAAAATCTTTTTGTAAAACTGAGCAGTTTCCCCTGAGCCTGGATGTCTGAAGCATGAGGTATCTTTTGAAAACCAGCAATAGACCAAGGGGTATAGTCAAAGGCTTTGATTATTTTCACATTTGCTCTTCATTTCTGGTCAAGGTTGTAGTGAAAAAAAGAAAGAAATATTGAAAAGCATAAAAGATAATAGGTGAGAGCTTAGAATGATGTTATGTTTAGAAACCGAAAGGTTAATTTATGCAATGAGGAAGAGAGGATACATTTTTTTCAATAGTAATTTGGAGACATATCAAACCTACACCCTTTAAAGGGACTTAAGAGAGCACATTGTTGAGCCAAGTCATCCTTTAAATCACCAGTTTGATAACTTTGTGACAAAGCTGATTTGAAACACTGAAATTCTGGCAGCATTCAAACTAACACCATTTCTGCTCCTGTTCTGACCAGCATTTTCTTTATTATTATTATTATTATTTTGACCTCTAATCATACACGTCATCACTGTGAGATCTGAGAGTACATTTACAACAGAGACTATTTTAACAGACAAAATCATAAACACAGCAACATAACAAGCAATGTAGAAATGTACTCGTTATGTTGCCGACCAGGCCCATTTCACTGCTGTTGTTCCTCCCAGCTACTTCAGAACAGACACTTTTCAAACGTAAGAGACCACACACAACGATAAAAAATATTAGGTATTAGAAGGATGTTTGGTCCTACAGTGTGCGTGTGGTGAGCAACACACCACACAACAGATTTCACTCACCAGCATTCAGAGTCCGAAGGGAAATCTTACGAGATCAAATGTGAATTCAGAGTAAACAAACATGGCTGACAGGGAAGAAGCAATTGTTTGCAGAGTAACAGAGAAAAAATGTCTCTGACCATGGAACCATGGAAGTGGTTTTGTCTGAATTTTGAGTTCCCCACTGCCTTTCTCTCACCTCGCTTTCAGATTGGCTGCAAGTCACATTCAACAAGCTGCGTTCTCGTTTCTCCACATGATATCAGTGCCAACATGTAGAATATCCTGGACTTTAGATTGGAGCGATTCCAAACACAGCAGCACCGTCTCGTAAGATTTTTCTGATAAGAAAGTTCTTAAAATTGTCGAAAAGGAAAAATCTTGTGAGAACCAGGCATCAGTGAGTCAATCAGTCGTTATGCAAGTCTCACTTTTTTCCACATAACTATCAAAATCTTATAATAATGTAGTTTAATGGTGTAGCATTAGTCTGAAAAAACTTCAAACTAATGCTACATTTGTTATGGATGGAATGGAGGTTAAACTACTTAATTTGGAGTTCACTGTCAAATATTTCCATTTTGCTCCCACACTGTCCTAATTATTGAAGTAAATAATGGAAAAGCCAGTTGTTAATTTGGGTTTTGTAGTTTTAAAATCTTTATTTATTTTAGCTAAAAAAACTAAAGGTAGGGGTGAATATTTATTGTGAAAAATTTCTTATAAGAACTCAGATTTATTGTTAGGATACATTTCAATTAGAGACAGTAAATTAAAAATATTAAATGTTATTTTTGCTGCTTTCTCTGGTATTCTTTCCACAACAGCCTCAATAAATATCAGTAAATTCAGAAATATGATTAAATGCAGTTGCATTGTGATAAATCACATTTTTTCTTAAATGAGAATATTTTTAGGATCAACATTTGTGTTTGTGGTGCTATGAATGCTGCCATGCAGCTACCTAAAAAATACATAATACATTTATTTTTTTTCATAATCTTTATTGTTATCGCAGTAGTGCCACAGAATATTGCGATAAAATTCGACCTCCAGCTCGCCCACGCCTCCTCTGAAGTATGAGGTTGTTCACTTGTCTAAAAACCGCGACTGCTTCCAGGGAACTTTCCTTTCTCGATTTCTTAATGCGTTTCAGCCGTGAGGTTTCTGAGTAGCAGCAGCAGCAGCCCACTCTTAACGCTGTCGCCTCATTTGCTTCACGCAGAGACCATTCTTAGACACTAATCTGCTTTGATGTGCAGGTAGATGTGGACAAAGCGCCAAACTGTGAGAGGAGGCGAGTCAGTCAGGAACAGAATCAGACATTTTCCAAGCAGACATCCTTCTAATCAAAATAAATTTTCTCAAGTGCAGCTCATATGCAAACAACGCAAAAGATGAGAAGCGTGTCAATTATTGAAGTTTGTAACAAACAGAACTATCTCCATCCTAAACTCTGAAGTGCAAATGTGAATTTAATGACAAGTTGTTAAAGTTCGGGTTGGTTCAGTTTCTGTCTTTCAGCTTTGTAGATCAGACTGAGTGAAACTGGACGAACGTTTCTGTCAGTGCAGCTGAGAAGCAAATATTTACACTCTGATGACATGGGTCATAATGAAGTAAACCAAGTTAACTTTTGTTTTTGTGCCTCCTGATTAAAAGATGGCCTCAAAGTAAACATTTTTTGAGAAGCATGTGTGGGTTTGATTTTTCTTTCAACAATAAAATTGTTTTCTGCATTTGTTTTTTTGTTTTTTGTTTTTTTTTTTAAAAGGATGAATTCTGTCTGTTAATGTTTCAAAATACGTTTGTTTCCCACATCATTTTTAAACTTCTGACTTTAGAGACCAATAAGGCATAACATTATGACCACCTGTCCACAGTCTTGATTAATCAATGGTTTATTTACATACACATATCCCTCTGGATGTTTTACCCTTTTAAAGGCTTTTACAATCAATCACGATCAACAAAATTTGGTTTTTAAATTTTTTTTAAAAAAAAGTCTATTTTTCACATATTGCCTTACAAGTTCTTTATTGTATGATTGACTACATGATTCAAGATGGCCGCTCTTTGTGTAAAAAAAAAGCGTTTCCATTGCAGTTCTGCGAAATACATCTCCTCATCCTAGTGCAAGAAAACTTTTAATTTGAAGATTTTTTGTGTTTTTTTCAAAATTTGCATGTTTACACATAAATTCATGTCATCCAGACAAATTGAAAAGATATATAATCAATGCCACTACTTTGTTTTCCAAGGAAAACTAATCAAATAAAATCAGCTCTGTTGGACAAAAATGAGAAAATCCTGTTTTCAACTGAATTTTGTTTATTTTTTTATTCAGAAATGAATTGGATGTGCGACATTCTTTTGTCAGATTTAGGTGAATAGTCAAAAAGGAGAAAAACACATGTAAGTTTGTTACAAAATTAATTAATTTTTTTTGTTGGTTTTGTTTTTTTAAAGTTGAAAAATTCATATTGAATGAAGTCAGTTTTATTTTATATTATAAAACATGTGGAGTAAAGGTTTCCTTATGTTAACGAATTAAATGCAAAATTTTCCAGATCAGGTTTGATCAATCTAAGTGTTTTAGATTTTGTATATATATATATATATATATATATATATATATATATATATATATATATATATATATATATATATAATATGAAGTATGTATGTACTCTATGAGTAAAATTCAAAAATTTCCCTTTAGTCCAAAACTGCTAAAAGGTAAAGTTTTGCTCTTTAAATTTCCACTGAGACATCACTGCATTTCCTTTGCCTTCACTTTCTGCCCTCCTTCCTGTTGTTACTCAGAGATTCATTACCGTTCCACTTGAACAAGTTGCTTTGCATAACATCGATTAGACTCATTGAGGTAAATGTAGAAGTGGCGTCTGCAGAAGAGAGGAGTCAGTTTGACAGAGGCGGGCGCAGATCGAGATCTGGGAACAGCCGCCACAGAGGAGCTGGAGACAGGCTGACTGTGTTCCTCCCTGCATGGCTGCTTTAATGACAGGCAGCAAACTCATTCAGCAGCACAAACAAAAACACTCTGAACCTGCTGCATGCTGGAGGTTTATGACCACTGAGACAGGGGAGGCTTTAATATGAACCGAACAGAACTTCTGATAAAGATGGGTCCTAATGAAATGTGCATGTTATTGAAAATGTATGCTATTTATCCTTTAAAATGTCAACTTTGAAACTTGTTTTCAACACTAGTAATGATGCCACAGCTGGAGATGTGGATCAGATTTTGAGTATCCCCCGACTTTCTGCTTGCAAGGTCAGACAACTTTATAGTTTTTGTAAAATTCTGACCCGGTGTGACCTGTTTAGGCCAGGAGTCTGCAACCTTCACAACCCAAAAGAGCCATCTCTGTCCTAAAAACAAAAACTTTGAAGCCACAAATGTTTGAAAACAGTCCGCTTTGGAAATGTGTTGTGATTTTTATTGCTTTTTATTTCTATTATTAATGGTTTCAGATATAGGAAAAGGATAAAAGAACAATTATGGACAATTATGTGGCGGGGACAAAAAAACATGACAAAAAAAAAAACATATATGTAGTGTCATCCATTAAAAACAAACAAAACAAAAAAAACCATTGTCATGTTTCAGTGTGTTTATTAGACACAAATGCAGACAGAGGCAGCAAGTTGACGGTGAGATTTCAAAAAGAAAAATAATAAAACAAAAAAACAACACAGTAAATGAGGGAGACGTTTAAATACTGAGTTTTAATGCTGGAACAATGGACAGGTACTAATTTGAAAACAAGGCGCAGCTTTGAGGGGAGAGCCGAAGGCAGACTGAGTGAGAGAGAAAGAAATGACAGAAGAGCAAGAGCATGCTATTTGACAGAAAGTTTTGGCGCTAGGATTGGTCATATCCAAATTGGTTTATTTCTGCAAAACTACAATAGAAACACTGCATCATATGGAGTCACATGATTGACAATTGGATGTTGCCACCGATGCAAACCATGAAGAAGACGACAACAGGAAAGTAGTTGGAAAATGACAGAACAGAACAAAGTTATTTACTTGTGACATTAATATTAATCGCGTTTCTTTTTTAATTGTGTTTTTTTGACATTTGTGGAATGTTGACAGAGTTTTGAGCATATTTGTAATGGAAACACAAAAAAAGGGAAACATTGAAGTTAAGACAAAAAACAAGAGAATGTCTCCACAATTATCTGGACTAATCAGTGTGTTGGTGGGTTTACTGTTACTAATTTTATGGATCTATTAGAGAAATCCAGGTCTCATTTGTCATTTACTCCCTTTTGTTTAGAGAAATAAAATATACAGGTGGTGTCGATCTATGCTTGAAAATCTTGAAGTTTTAAACCTCATATTGCACATTTTTCTCCCCGCCATATTCTTTTTAACCATCACTTCAGCAGATTCATTAGCATGAGCCTTGCTGACCAACCCGGCCTGAAAGGTTGTGCATGATTGACACATGTGATGTGCTTAAGAGTTGCCCAATTAATTCTGACAAACGGCTCGATGTATTCAACATCACGATGTGCAGCAGCATGAAATGAGCTTTAATTACTGCAGGCCATCGCAGGTCTGATATTACTCGTGCTTTGTTGCGCTTCAGCAGACAAACCTCACGTTTGTTTTGTAGATTAGCTCAGTGTTCTCAGCAGATCTGTGCAGGACTGAATAGATGATGTGGAACAAATTCAGCCATCTTTGTTTTTAAGACTTTATGGGCTTGTAGTGTTTAGACATATTTGAGTGGCGTTATGAAGTTCATGTTACCGCAATGCCAGTTTATTTGCATGTATTATGTTTTTATGAGGATTTAGCTAAAATAACGATAGTTAACATCGGTTATTTTGATGCTTTTTTATTTCTTGCATTTTGTCCAAGTATTTTGGTTCATATAAAATACCTTGTCTTGTTCACCCAGAAGTGACTGAAAATGTAAGATTTCTCATGTTGTTGAAATCATTTTAAGTAAAAATAGATTTTCTCTTTGAGAATCGACTTTTTACCAACCCAACTGGCCTTTACACACCAATTACCAACCAGGTGTTGTTTATTTGAATCTAAATGTGTATGACTTTTGGATTTTATTTGAATTTAGGCCTGTTTTGTCTTTTTAAAGCACCATAAGATGGCTCTAAATAAACTGACTGACGTCACAGATTAGTATTGTGTAATTTTTCATCGTTGGAAGAGGCTGTTTTATATATTTAATCAATAAAAGGTGAGTTTCTGCCATAATGTAGTCAACTAATTGGGTGCTTTGATGTTTGCCTCTTTGTTTTTAGAGTTTATTGCTTAGGAATGTTGATGAAGGGATTTGGGCATTCATGACAGTGAAATGCATTTAATAGACGCTGAAAGACTTTTACTGCCACCTTGTGGTCTAAATGGAGAACTACAACGCACGTCTAAAACTTGCACCTCATGATCTCCTGTTCTGGATGAGTTTGCTGAATGAAGAATTTGAGCAGTATATTTAATATTTAACAATATTATATAGTAGTATTAATTTAAAAAAACACACAGTTTTGATGTTTTTTGCTCACATATTAATACATATTTCTTTTGATCATATAAGAATTAATATTTAATACTAATATGTTTTGCATCAAATGAGATTCCAGGAATGTTTTTTTATGTAAAGTTGAGATGTTTGGCCATTTTGTCAAAAGAAACCCAGATGTATATAAAACCAACTCTCCAGCACTGTTCAGGATTGTTTATGTTAGGTTTATATGAAATTTTTTATAGTTTATGAAACTGATCTTTTTTATAATGCAATATGTAAAACCAAATAAAAGAGCAAAACCCCTACAGTGCAGTGATAACTTCAGCCTTTTATTTGTTCTTTCAGTTTAACTCCAGGTCTAAAGTGTCAAATCACAAGCAGACAGGAAGTCACTCAGAGGTGCTGTCTTACATTTTATTGTGATGGGGAGTCATAAAAATGGAGCAAACCTAAAATAAAAACCATACAAAAAAGACAGTGGATTTACAAAGGGTTGTATAGACAAACATTATGCAGCCTTCAACGGTACAATGGAAAATACAAAGTTGGCACACAACAAAAGACAGGGCGGCGGGACGATGCAGATTTGGCTTGATAAAATAAAAAAAGGAGGATTAACGACTTCATAACAAGATCCTTCATTAAAACGGCGACGACTCATGCGTTTAAAGTCACAGAATTCAGTAGCTTAATAACGACGGATGCACATGTAACAGTTTGTATTTCTCACTTCATTCCTGTCTTTTTTTTTCCTTTATTTTCTCAGCTTAAAACAAAAGTCAAGTTTACAGAGTACACTTTTTATTTTAATCCTTTTTTTTTTTTTTTTTTTTTTTTTTTTTTTTACTATTTTTTGTTAAAACAAACTTCATCTCCCAGAACCACATTTTGGGATTCTTGTTTGCCTCAAGAGTATTTTTCATACTAAAATATATTATTGTATCAATTCAAACTACAGTAATGTACACTACAATGTGTAATAAATAAGCATAAAAGAAAATATAAAAATAAGACACATAAATATAAAAAAGTTTTCTAAAAACTAAACCGGATTCTTTTTTTCCTGTGAAAAGGGTTCAAATACTGCTGTTATTGACAAAAACACATAAAAAAAAAAAAAAAAAAAAAAAAAAAAGAATAAAAGGGACAAAAAACAAAAGCACTATAAAACACTGTTTGGGTAAAAACTAAAAACTTTTCAGACCACATTCACTAATGTTTGTTACCTGAAGTGCGGGACAGCTTGTCACAGTTCATCTCTTTTTGAGGAAAAACAAGTGCACCAGAGAGAATCTGCTCTAATTCATTAATATTTCTAATAGTTTCATCTCTCTCTTTTTTTTTTTTAAACCAGATTAGGAAAAAACATTCCCATATCAAGCTAAAACTCAACCTAAACTGAGAACATTTTACAACTTTAAAGGGACAGGACAACGCTGAGTGGCAAAACAACCCATTAGGACCAGATGCAAGAGCTTTTATCCTTTAGGTTTGAATAAACAAAGATTAAAAAAAATTTTTTTCAGAAAAAGTTTTTCATGAATGAGACGCCTCAGAACTTTCTTGAAAAATTATTTTCTGGTATTTGACAGTATTTATGTACACAAAATTAAAAACAAAACATTTTTTATTCATACTGTAGCTAAAACGTTGCATCATACTGATATGAACATTTAAAAAAATGTTATTGTATAACGATATATGAGCTGGTTAATTAGTCAGGCTATCTGCTCAGGTTAGCCAGCCTGCAGTCTGATGCAAATTCAGCTGTAAAGCAGCGTTATTTTGATGAGACGGTAACAGTCATGCTACAGTGGTTTTCTCATGCTATTCTCTGCTAACTGGCAGTGCGCAGCAACAAGTGGGGGAGGGGAAACCAAACGTTTTCAGTCAAACCAGTCATACATCTGGTTTCTCCATCATTTTCACTTGCATTTCTGTAAAAGACTTGAAATGTTAAGATAAAAACCTTTAGTGGTTTTAAAACTGTAAAATTTGTAATATTTTTAGCATGGGTTGACATGGCAACCGGAGCATCCTGGCTCCTGAGTTTTCTAAATCTTTAAGGAAAAGCTTGCATCAGGTCTGAATGGGTTTAATTGACGTAACAGCTGCTTGGTTACTTTGAGCAAAAAACAGTACATGGTAAGTTTTGCTAGTGTATTATTATATTTCATCAAATGATTATAACGAACTATAGAGAACAAAACTCATTGTGATAAAATATGCTGCAGTTGCTTAGTCATTGATGCATCCTATGATATTTGAAAAGATCTTGTACTTGTGACAAGTTCACTGTTCTGTGCGCGCTAACAAACATTAACCAACATGGGTGGTGTGTAAATAAGAGAGGAACATAACACTGGCTACATGTGAAGAAGAAGAAGAAGAAGAAGAAGAAGAAATAACACTGTTCAATGGCACTTTTAACAGCACACAGGTCTTGCATAAGGCTGGAGGCATCGGGGTGGAGCAGGAAGCAACCTGATCCTTCACATACACTTCAAATGTAAGCTGATAACACTGACACGGAGAAAATAAAGTGGAACGGAAAAGCAGGAGAAAATTGATAGGATTTTGTGTGTGTGTTTGCGTGTGCATGTGTGTGTTTTGGACCAGAAGACGAGCCTGGAGGCGGAGCTCTTCTCCGGTCCGTCCACAGAAGCGCCGATGCTGGCTTTGAGGTTGACCTTTTCTTCCCTGATTGGACTAATTTGGTTATGGCAAACAGAAGCCGCCTTCTCCTCCCCGTCCCGTCCCGTCCCGTCCCGTCCCGTCCCGTCCCGTCCCGTCCCGTCCCGTCCCGTCCCGTCCCGTCCCGTCCCGTCCCGTCCCGTCCCACCCCACCCCATCCCCAGGAATACCTAGTTTTCCTTAAGGCTAACAGTCGAAACTGAAAACAAACAGAATGCCAGCTAGCAAAGGCTAACACTAACACAAACAACATCCCGCTAGCTAGCGTACATATACAACACTGAAGGGCATACGATGCATGAGGCATGTATCCGTAGGTAAACTAGGAATACTGTAGTGCAGAGGTTTTTGTTCGTCAAACTCAATTAAATACTGATTTAGGAAAATTCATTGGCAATAAAAAGGTATAGAAATCTTTCTCTATACAGGTTAAAATGTCTTCAAACAAGAACAAGATTAGTAACACTGACTGGCTGAGGAAAAAAAAAAAACCAAAAAAAAAAACCTGGGAAGTCTCAGTAACAAGTCTAACAAGATGATAGATGGTACTACTTCAAATCTGTACTTCTATAAACACTTTAAAACATGAATATTTTACTTTTCACAAATAAAAAGTCACTGTCTTTGTTTTTTCTAAGTTCAGGCACACCTGGGTTTTTGTACACAGTAGTGGACCGTTAAGATTAGGCAACTTTCAGACGTGCTGCTTCTTGATGTGGTTTTTGTCTGAAATGACTTTGACCGAGGAATTGGTTTCCTTCATTTCGATTTCGCAACTTCCTGCGACTCCTCAGTGCTGTCCGATTCCTCCTTCATGACTTTGTCTGTTTCTGCTTCGCAGTCTGCCCGTTTCTCTGCTGCTGTTCCAGCCGGTTCCTCCTTTTCTTCACGTTTCCCCTCCGAAGTGCCGTTCTCCGCGTGTTCGTTCCCCAGCTCCACTTCCACCACGTCGCAAAAAAAATCCTGTCCCTCCCCCTGCGCCTGCCCAGCCTCCGTGTCTTCCTCCTCCTCCTCTTCCTCCTCGTCGTCGAAGTTGCCTTCGTAGATCTCGCACTCGCCGTCATCCACCTGCACCACCCGGATGTCGTCCACACACATGGCCTCGTCGTCCTCTTCCTCGCTCTCCCGCTCGTCCGAGTCCATTTGGGACTGCGGCGTAGTGGTCCGGCTGTCTGACAGCGCGCCGCCGCCGGGGCTGCCCAGCTCCAACTGACCCCTGCGTGACCCCAGGCCGGAGCCCAGGATGGACCAGTCCTTCTTGCAGTAGGAGTAGCGGTGGTTCATGTGCTGCGAGTACGAGCCCGAATGGGAGAAACGCTTCCCACATTTGTCGCACTGGTAGGGTTTTTCGCCGGAGTGCAGCCTGGAGTGTTCAATCAGGTGATGCTTGTGTTTGAAAGCTTTATTGCAGATGGTGCATTCATGGGGCCGTTTTCCTGCAGGAGAAACAAGCGTCAGGAGGACACGCTTCCAAAACCTAGAACTACATTTTAATAGAACATTTTGCTCTTTACAACCATAAAGCTAACCTGCCTAAAGTTTTTAGTATAGGTGGGTGATAAATTAGAATGTTATCACAATGTTTTGTACTATTGTGTTAACAATAAAATGAAGATAAATTAGTTATTATGTATTTTCTTAGGAAACATTTCCATTTAAAACAGAATCGCTCTTCATTTGCTTAAAGAGCGATTTATGTCACTAAACTGTTCACAGCATTTAGGATATTTAC
Organism: Poeciliopsis retropinna; assembly: GCA_010277075.1. NCBI lineage: Eukaryota > Metazoa > Chordata > Actinopteri > Cyprinodontiformes > Poeciliidae > Poeciliopsis > Poeciliopsis retropinna. The sequence goes on from VMRM01000021.1 coordinate 3,915,065, forward strand.
TGACGCTCTCAGTGGCGAAAACAATGAAATCAACATTTCCAATAAAGCTGTCAGTTTTAGTTTTATCTTAACATCATTAATTTTAATGTATCATGGTGACAATAAGTCAAAAATCCTTATCATGATGAGAAGTTTTCACAATAATTGATAAACAATTTAATTACATTTATTCTCATTTTTAGTACTTTTTTTTCCAGTTTTCTTCTTCTACTGTGATGGCTGCAATTTATATCCTGTCACATTTTAACTAAATATCAGTTTATAAACATTGTTTAAATAATTAGTAGGGTTGCAATTAACAATTATTTTATACGTAGACAATTAATTAGATAAAAACAATTGACACATCATGCAAATGTGAATATCTGTACAATCTGTAAAATGTAAAAAATTTAATAAGTAGATACATTTCAATGGCTACAATGCAGTATATTATTCCCTTAGTGAACTCTCAATCATTTGTAGCAAACGAAGTTTCTGCAGCAAAAAATGCTTCTAACATCAACATGAGAAAAACGCAACTCTTTCTGCTTGACTGATCTGGCAATTGATTAATAATTGGAAAGCAAAAAGTGATTAATTTTTACAGTATTGTAGACAGAAATGTATATGTTGTTGTACAGTTGTGGTTTAATTACTGCTCTGAATATGTAGTCCTGAGTCTGTGTGTTCCAGTTAATGATTAATCGATCATCAAATTTGTTGATAATTATTTCAGAGATCGATTCATCACAATTAATCAGCCCTAATAATTAGTGTCATGGAAACTCATAGCAGCCACAAAACATCTGTTGAATATTTTTACATTTGATCACACTCCAACCATAAACTTTATCATATTTTATTGGGACGTTTTGTGATCTCAACTGCAAACCTACACAGACACGTAAACCGACAGGATCAGGAAGGAGAGCGATAATCAGAGAAGAAGAAAAGACGGCCATAGTGAGCCAACCTGTTCAAGGTTTGTGAGAAATAAGAGACTGAAGGAATTGTTTGATTGTTTTAGTTAGTTTTAGTAGTTTGGACAACAATGTGTTAAGTTTCCCATTTATATTTATGAGCATTACCTCAATGTGCAGTTAAACAAGTTTGTATTGTTGCATGCGTATTGTTCAAGCAATAAAGTTTGTGTCTGTAGCATGACTAAAAGTGAAAACACGTAAATAGGAGTGAAAAGTTCTGCATGTTTATAATGTTAGCTAGGTGACTGGAGTTAAAGTTGAGTCAGTTACGAATCGTCAGACTGCATGAAGTGTAGGAGGAATACCTGTGTGTTCATATTTGTGTCTGAGCAGCGAACTGCCCTTCTGGAAGACCTTGGAGCAAAGATCACAGGGATAGACGCCATTTTCCACCCGCCGCTTCTTGCTGTCCTGCTCCTCTGCAGAGGAAGCCCCGTCAGTGTTGCTCTCTGAACGTTTCTCCTGCACAACAAAACATATTCCTGGGTTCCAAACAGCATTATCTTCTGGCTGGGAAACCAACAGACAAGGCTACAAAATATGTTAATGCTGCCTAATTCTTTCAGATTTTCCTTTGCTGCTTTTGGTTTTCTATTCTCAAAAACTTGCTAACTTGCATTATGTGCTTGCTATGGCAACTATGCTAACTTGAGGAGTAATGCAACTTTATAAATTTGACTGGCAGCCAATCAGAAAGGCGAGAATGGCAAATAATATTTCAACAAATTATTTATAATATTTTATAATAATTATAGAGAAATTGCACCAGCATGTAGGGCCACATCAAGAAAAAAAAACAAAATTACGAGAATGAATTCATATGAAATAGTCAAAATAATACGAGAATAGTCACAATATTAAGACTTTATTCACAAAATATGACAACTCATGTAAGGTTTTTTTTTTTATTTGTTCTTAATGTGACTAATTCTCCGTTGTCAAAAATGTATTTTTGAAAAAGATTTCAGATGTGTTGCACTGAAATGCTAATTTCCCTGTGGTGTTAATAAAGTATAATCATTCAATCATTAGATTTTATGGTTTAAAAAATTTGTTAGGTTTTTTTTTTTTTAATTAGATTAAATTTTTTAATTTTTTTCCCCTCTCTTCCCTCCAGTTTTCTGAGGCCCTCTATTCCCGCCTTTGCAGCTCCCAGGATCCCAAGACCCCCACTTTGACAAACACATTTTCTAAATAACCAGAGAGGAAACGCAATGTGGAGCCGAGTCCCACCAAGCTGCAGCAGCACCAACCTTATGGCCGTTGAGGACGACAGTCTTGGCTCCGGTGGCGTTGCCGGTGGTGGCTGCGTAGGTGTAGGTGAGCTGGGGGATGAGGATGGTGCGTTTTGTGGTGGTGTTGATGGCGCCGAGGCAGCCCACCGTCCCCTGACTGGCGATGGCCACTAGTGTGGGCAGCTGGGTGGCGGTGACGATGTTGACAGGGTTGGTGCTCTGAGGTGTGGTGACAAAGAGCGTCTGGCCGTCCTTCCTCAGGCAGGTCAGGTTCAGAGGATGCTCCTGCTGCTTTGGAGGAGGCGTGGCTTTCTTTTCTGATGGTGGGATCTCATGTTTGGGAAGAGAGAGGTCCAGAGGTTCTGCTTGGGAGTCTGCTTCCTCTGGGTCTTCTGGCTCGCTTTTGACGATCACCAGATCCCCGCTGAGAGACAGCGAGTCTGACGGCGAGCTGGCGCGGGACTGAGGTCTGTCACATTCCTCCTGGCTGCCGTTCTCATCGTTATTCAAAGTCTCCTCTGAGCTGGAGTTTGTGGTTTTAGCCTCTTCTGGAGGATCTGACGACTCAGTGTGACATTTACTCGTGTTTTTCCCAGAATTCATCTTGATGAACCACTTCTTGACCACTTCCATGGGAATATTGACAGACTTGGAGATCTTTGTCAGCTCCTCTTCACTGGGGTTGGCGTTGGAGGCGAAGTAAGTCTTGAGGAGCGAGAGGAGGTCTTCCACTGGCGGCTCCTCCAGCATCACGCCGGCCTCGCTGAGCAGAGCGGCAAACGACGGGTCCAACGCGGCCGAGTCCACGGCCTCCCCGTTGGCAGCTTTGCGATGTTGCAGTAGATGCAGCGCCTCCAGGTTATCAGGACAGTCGTCACACAGTAAACACGTATTGCTGCTGCTGGATTTGGGTACTTTAGCTGGTTCCGACTCCTTCACGGTTTCTTCCGCTGTTGCCTCCGTCTTTGTGTCTTTAATGGGTTCTGCTACTGGATTTTTCTTCAGACTGAGGTCCGTTACCTCAGGCGTTTCAAGCTGATCCGTTTTTGTTGCGGTCGGGGCAGCAGCTGCTGCGGTGGTGACGACGGGAGCAGGGGGAAGGTTGTTTTTGATGACGAGCGGCGTGGGTAGGGCGGTGGCGGCGTTGGTGCCGGCTGCAGGGCTGATGCTGTAGTTGATGATGATCTTTGTGGTGCCGTCGTGATCCACGAAGGCGGGGAGGCTGATGATCTGCTGCTGAGGCTGCTGGACTACGATTCCCTGCTTTCCCTGCGCCACAACGCCGTTGGCTGAGCCCAGCACCTGCCTGAGCACGTTTCCGTCCATCGCCACCTTCAGCACGCTCTGCAGGTCGTTCAGATTGATGCTGACCGGCGACATGAGGCCCACGGTTGGGACAACCATGGCTACGCTCTGAGGGATGGCTGCCGCTGGAGCTGCTGCTGGTGGTGCTGCCCCGCCGTTCACCACTCCATTGTTGCCGGTTGAAGTCGCCGGCGCCGCCATGACCGGCTTGCACTCGTATTCCACAGGTTCGGATTTGATCTGGGTGACGGGCAGCTGCTCCTGGAGCGGTTTGCTTTCAGTCTTTTCTTTGACAGGAAGTTGTGCTGGAGCGATTGCAACAGGTTTAGTCTGAGTGCTTGGGGACGTGGTCTTCACCACTGTTACAGTCACACTGTTCTGAGTTGCTGCTCCCACACACTTCTTGCTACTGATGTGGGAGCTGTAGGAGCCAGAGTGGGAGAATCGCTTCTTGCAGTTTGAGCATTCATATGGCTTCTCACCTAAAAAAACATAATAAAACTTCCAGCTCAGAGAATTGACTTTAAAATACTGTTATTTATAAATGACTTTATTCAACTGAAAATTCGCAAATTACCCCTTTAGAGATTATCTGAAAAAATTGACTTAGGGAATCTAAGTGCACTAAATATTTTCAAAGTTAGCAAAAACAAAACTTTAATTCTGCTATTGTCAGTAAAGGTAATGGTAGAGTAACAATCATTATTTTGCAAAAAAAAAAAAAAGATTCATGGTGATATTTTAATTCTTTGTAGTTTCATTGTCTTTTATCTAAAATATATTTCAACATTACAGGTTCAGAATGTACTTTTAATTTTAAAGTCACGGTTTGGGACATAAATCAGTTGGATATTGGTAACGTGAGTGTTTGAGCAGCTGAGTGTCTGGTTTCTCCTTACCGCTGTGAATGCGCAGGTGTTCCTTAAGGTGGTGTTTGTATTTGAAGGCCTTTGAACATTCGGTACACTTGAACTTGCGGGTTCCACCTGTACCTCCTGATCCTGCTGTGGACTGGGAAACGTGACGCTGAGACAGAAAACACAAGTCTCCTTAAAATCAATTTTTACAAATTAAAAACTGTTAACTTTTTTTCTGCACTCAAAAAGAGTTTCCAACCCAAAGTAATAACCAATCAGTCAAAAAGTACATCTGTACCTGCATACTACATGCCTGTAAATGTACTACCTGCATGTTTAATGTCCTTAGCCGTGCATGTTGCACTGGACTGATTGTATTTTTAATTTCATTGTTCATGTGACAATGATAATACAATTGCTATTATTTTCAGAATTAAGTTGTAAAAACACCAGACAAAAAGTAAAGAACAAATTAAAAATGTTACTTTGGGTTATGTCACTGTTAGAGACATGCAGCTGAAACAAGAAGTGCATAGATTATATAAAAAAAACATACATACTTTTTTCTCACTATTGTAAGTTAAATTAAACAAAACTTATCTTGTTTTAAGACTGAATTACCCAAATTATTTTTATTTCTAAATGCCACAATAATGAGAACATTTTATTCTCCCTCAATGTTGACCATAACAGAGTAAATTCATTACTGTTGATCCAGAAGAGGCCTGGAGTTTGTTTGGAGCACATCGGACAGACAGTATCTCAGAGTTTAGCCCACAGCACTTTCATTGTGGGACCAATCAGGCAGTAAAAGGACTCAAATACATACACTCACTAATTAAAACCATCAACTCCTCCTGGAGCTGGTGGTGGTTTGGTTTTCAGAGCTGATCTCAGTCTCACTGTGGTGCCTGCGGCCTTGTTAAGACGTGTGAGTTGACACCTTTCGGGCTGAGAGGTGTTACCTGCTCCTTGTTGCCTCGGTGGTGGCTCATGTGCCTCTCCAGCTGCGAGCGGTAGGTGAAGGTGTAGCTGCACTGCGAGCAGCTGTAGTTGTCCTCGCTGGTCTCGTGGCGGTACTTGATGTGCTCCTTCAGCGAAGCGTTGCGTTTGTAGCCCCGAGAACAGTACGGGCAAATGTGCAAGTGGGAGAAGCTGTCGGGTGTGCCTGACGAAGAGAAAAGTTCTTTAGATTTGTCATCCTGTATCTGACTCTGTCTCTGCAGAGGAAATGCCAATTTTCTATTTTTTTGGTGCTATTTTTTATGCTTCTCCTGACATTTAAGTATGAAAACTTTCCCCTGAAAACAGAATCCATATCTGCACAAATCATACGTTTTTTTTCAGCATACTCTATAACTTAAATTTGCTCAATTTGAAAATTAATACTTAGCCTGAATTACTACTTCTTGTTTAATCTTAGTGATTTTCTTCACGTGTAGACCCAATCTTTTATTTATTTAACATTTACAGTGACAAAATGTTGATATTCATGCAAAGAAACTAACAAATAGAGTTGGGTCTTCCTGAAGACAACATAACTACACAAGTTTGCACCTTACATTAAGGAAACAAGGGCAAAATTACCAAAGTTGAGGTAGAGGTATTTATTCAATAAGAAAATTGAAAAAAAAAATGGTTTAGAAATAGCTAAGTGTTTATTTTGTCATCCCACAACAAAAAAGATTCCTGAACATACACATCATTATGAACTCTATAACTTTCTGCCATAACATTCAGAGCCACTTCTTGCACTGAATGGATAGCTGCAGGTAAAAAGCTTTGACCTCCAGTCAACAGCTCTTCAGCGTCGCTCTTGAGTTTAACACTGTAAATGTCTGAAGAGACTCTTATCTGTGCTTCCCTTTTCACCTTGACATGAACTAGTTCAGCATCTTGTTTTGAATCAGAATATGATGTTTGGTATTTTCATGTGATGAAGCAGAAAGGTAAGCACACAGAGCGGGGTTTCGTTACCGTTTTCATCAGCGTCTCCCGTCTCAGCCGGACTCTGCTCGTCCTCTGGAGCTTCAGGATAAATGATGGCGGTGTCGCTCTGCTGGAGAATCTCCTCCACTAGAGCGTCCTTCACCTCCTCGTCCTCCTCCTCCTCCGACACACACTCCTCCTTCACTGAAACACACACACACACAAACAAGGTTCATTTCAGCAGCTGAGAGTTTACCTACACACAGCGTTCAGACATGATCCTCAAATAGGATGGATCTTCTTTCCATTTCAGTGATTAATTTAAAAACTTCTGCTAAAATTTTTCAAATGATGAATAATTTATAATTTATGTTATTACCACATTAAGAGTCATTTTAGACATGTCTATACTTGGTAATAAAAGTTTTTGCTGGCATTAAACCAGGCCTAATTCAATGTGGATCTAAGGTCCACCACTAGGGAGCGCCAAACTACTTCCAATAACCAAACAACTTGACTCCAGATTAATTAAAACAATGTATGTTAGAAAATAGGGGGGGGGAAAAACAAAAAGAAAAAAGGTGTCTTTACCCACATATGCTAATCAATTACATTTTTGTTCTGTTTGTCTTGCCTTAAATATTTAGATTTTAATTTGTACTTTTTTGTGGTGGTTTTACTTTTCTGATTGTTCTCTTTGCTTATCCAGTTGGTTATTTTGTAGAGCAATACCTCTGTCTGCAAGCCTTTAATGTTTGTTTTGTATGCATTGATTGGTGAACTAAGATATTAATAAAAAACCTGATAAACTGTTGAGATCCTGACCAATTTTTGGATGTTAATAAAACTGATTAATATCAACTTACAAGAAGAACAAAGTTGACAATGAAATTTAAAATAATCAGGGACTGGTTTTATATAATCAGTCACTTAAATTAAGTTGTTAGGCTTGTAAAAAATAAAAGCCTTAAAAAAGAGAAAAGTCAGAACAAAGAATTCTTTTGTTTTCTAATATGATTATAAAAGTAATACTATTTTACATTTATTATTCCAATTAGTTGAAATTGTTAGTTACAGCTCAGATGTTCAGCCTGCTCAGACTTGGGGAGACATCTTATTCATTTGTATTTGTATTTACAATAATAATAATAATAATTAAAAAAAACAGTGCGCTGCATCATTATTATATTAAAAAGTTTAAAATGTATTAGAAAGTGTTAAGTAACATTTTTCAAGGTACAGCAGATGATCAATTAGCTTTTAATATGAAACAACATCAAGAATGGATTTGGGTCATGAGACAGAGACTTCATCCAAACGTTTTATATTTTACTTTTCTTTTTAAGATCCTAATCAGTAAAAACTAGAAAGCTAAACCAAATAATTTCTTCTCTACACTTATTAAATATTTATCATAGCACTTCAGTAAGAAGGTTTCTGCTTGATAAAGTTTTTCAAATCAGCTTTAGCTGCTTTTTTCCACCTGCTGCATCAAAAATATCTGCTTTTTACTGCAAACTGCAGCCTGTAAGAGAAGGCAAAAAAGGAACCGGAACGAAGACATTTCATGTTGTGTGCACGAAAACACTGATAACGAGCAGTGAAGTGAAACTGTAACCACTGCTGCTATGGAAATAAGGCATTTTAAATGCAGATAGGAGCAGAGCCAAAGGCCACGCCTCTTCCTGCTGAGCTGTGTCAGCGACAGGTGCAGCTATGTGTGTGTGTGGGTGTGTGTCTGTGTGTGGAGGAGGGGGGTCTGCAATCACAAAAAACAGTAATAAAAGGAAAAAAGAACCAGTCTACACTGAGCTGTGTGTGAGAGCCCTCATAAAGAGGCGGGCTCCTGTTGAACTCTGCTTTAAACACTGATCTTAGCTTCCCATGATCTCATCCAAAAGCTTTCCAAATCTCTTTTTCCTCTGAGGTTCACACAGCCTACCTTCCATCCTTACCTCAGTGCAATCACTCCTCTATCTTCCTTAATGACCCTCTCTTTTCTCCATCCAAAACCTTTCTCCAGTCTGTTCTGTTGAGCTCAAAACCATCTATTATGCCTCTTGATATTTGTGATGTAAAAACATCTGCCTCATAGCAGGAAAATGGGGAAAAAAGGTATGGTTAGATGAGGGTATGAATGCACTGATAAGAAAATTTATATAACGCTGTTATTACCCCAAATTTTAAACATTTCTTCACTTTTTCAACAAAGCTGACATTGTGCCTCTGCTTCAGCTCAACTCATCACCAAACAGAAATACAACTCAACCGACCCCAACAACTTCCTGAAACACACACAGAAGCTGAAATAAGATGGAAATAAACATTGATTATTAATATTAGCCCAGTTTTACTTATGGGATCGACTGAAAAATGATTAACATCTGTTAATACAAGGGTACTCTAAGAAATTGGCCCCAATTTCATGACTTTTGAGCAATCATTTGATACTTACATATATCTTATCCGCCAATATTATCTCCTTCTGCACATGTCTGAAAATCCTCCACTGTTGCCAACCCACCAACTTTGTCGCTCTATTTTGCGACTTTTCAGACGAAAAAAATTTACCAAAATCGGAATCAGCAGGTCAGGCTTTTTAAAGATCGTGATCGGTCAGGAAAGTGGAATCAGTGCTCTTGTAGCCCATAAACACAAAATGCCCAGATGCATTTTGTATTTGACTAATTTCTCAGATTTTCAGTCTTAAAGTTCGCTTTACTAGAACTGGGAATATTTTTTCCCCACAAGAGGGACATCGATGGGTGGAGCTGGAGCTTTTGGTTTCACACTGCAACGGGTCTACATCTAATGAGTTTTTGTTTATCTCCATAGCAACATGCCTCATTCTGTAAACCAGCTGGAAGTACTAACACACTTTTGTAAATGCAAGGAGATTAGGACTCTTCTGAATGAGTATCTTATGAGAAGCTTAAAAAAAAAAACTGACACATAAATCTAATGGTAAGAAAAAATCTGTGAGTCAAGTTTAAGGCCTATATTTCCTCATCGTTAAATACCCAAACATAGACAGATGGAGTCTCCTCTGCATCTTCTTGCTTAATTTTGGACGCATTTCTAGTGTACACTCAACACAAAGCTGACAGAGGAGGGACGGAGAAGTTTTTGACCGAGAATAGAAAAAGGGAGTCTGAGGTGACTTTACTTTCCAGGAAAGATGAGGAATGTTTACTGTGAATGTAAAATGTTATGCACTTTTTTCTCCCACTGAAATGTTAGCAATAATGTTTCACATTTTCCACCAAAATGTTAAAAAGCTATATACCTTTCAGAAAAAGAACAAGTTGATAAGTAACCAATTTACAGTTTTAAAAGTCTAAAATCTCAGTGAATCACTTGCACTTTTTGTCATTTGGGAATCACAGACTGAGCAGTCGTGATTAAATGTTACAAACTGAATGTAGTAATTGTTTTAAAACTATAGTACAGTAAAATGCGACTGGCAACAAATTAAAATTTTAATTGCTGCAACTCATTTTGTTAATCTATCTTGATAAACAGGTGGTTTGTACAGATAAATAGTTACATAAGATCAGAATCTCAATAGTATTTCAATTGGGATTTATGATACATAGACAAAAAAAAAGTGAGAACAATTCGATCAGTAACTTTGAGAGCAGTGTGCTGTAGGATGACTTGTGTGTCATCAGCAAAAGGAACGAAGAAGACGACGAAAACAGAAATGGCTCAACGTCTCTATTGTGCCAAAATGTGTATAATTATAATACTGCATCTCATTTAACGCCTTTCTGAAAATGTTCATCAAGATTTCATCCACTTTCATTATATTCGCTATTTCCCCTGAATTTAGTAACAAACTCAGAACTTTATTTTAGTGACTAACAACAATGCAAACTTACAAAAAGACATTAAAAGCATGAGGGCAATGATGCTTGACAACGTTAGAAACAGATGAAACTATTTCCACACATAGAGGAAAGCTAAAAAAAAAAAAAACGGCCCTGTAATGGGGCCCTGGTATTACAACATCCTCTGTTTAATGTTCTCTAGATAAGTATTTCAAGGTTCAAGGTGATCTTGTTCTGCTGTATAATATCTGTCTCAACCAAAGCAGTTGGAAAAGTTTAGTTTCTTCTCCCCCTTTCTTTTTATCACCTTCCTCCTCCTTTTGCTTGTAACCCAGGAGTTTCTTCTCTCCAGTTTCATCACATCTGTCGAATATCATCCCCCCGCCCTCCTCATCCTGCAGACTACACCTCTCTGCATATTTTCCCACAATACTCCACAATTACACTTAATGCCTCACAAAATGCTAAGCACTAATGACAACCAGAACCCAGCAGCACACACAATGTAATATAAGAATGGAATGAAAACAGGAAACCATGTGGTGGACTCAAACACATGTGCGCACACATTCTTCACCAGCACACACACACCCACACAAACTGGAGGAGTTTCTCGCCATCTCACACACTCTGCACTCATATACCTTGCCAGAACCTGTCACTGAGAGTCCATGTTGAATTTATAAAGCAGGATGGATTGGAGCTGCAGTGCGGCCCAGACTGCAGGGGGAGTAGCGCGCAACTAATCTCTCACCAGAGGATCAATTCACCACCAGCTGCTCGCCCCTCTCGCCTCGGACAGAGAGGGAAGATGGAAAGAAAGTCAAGACAATCCAAAAACATTAGCCCAGGCTTTTCAAGGCTTCCCAGGGTAGCTCTGCAGCAGAGCAACAAGACTTTTTCATGACTTGTTTTAGTGTGCGCTTCTGCGCTCCTGCGCACACTAAAAGTGTAGCTCCTACCTGGTTTGTTAATGTTTCTCTAAAGGAGGGGACAGGCTCCTTTTTACTGCAGGTGCAGTTGGAAACTTCAGGTGCAGCTGCGAACACGAGGCTCATTTAGCTGTGCTTTGTTTAAAATTTCAAATAAATTAACTTTGGAGGACACATTACCAGAATGGGGAAAATGTCTACTCCCCTGCCTTTGATTTAAGAACAAACAAATTCCTTTGAGCTTATGTGATTCCAAAAGGTGATTAGTTTTTACTTGAATACTAAAACAGCAGAAATCAATTTTTCCCCCAACAGCAACACCCAGATCAGATGCAGTATTTGAACAGCTTCTCTATAGCTGTCAGATTGATAGTTGACACTCTAGCTGCACCGATCTAATATTAATATCTGTATCGGTGTATTGAAAAAAAAAAAAAAATAGATTGGGTATGAGTGACAGTGTGCCCTATCCGTAAGGGCAGATCTAGCCAGTCTAATTCTATGCTTTCTGCTCTACGTCCTTTTTTTTTAAATTTTACATTACATTTAAAATTCCTAAATGTACTTCCTGAACAATTTCAAAGAAGGTTTGTTAAAGTTTATTAGTTTCATTTTCTTTGTTATTTATTTTCTATTGGCTGTTATTCTCCTAACTGCACTGACTGAACAAATTAAGTTGTCTTCACATGTTTGACCAAGCTTGTGAAGCTGTTGGTGTGATTAAGAGTGTTGTACCGCTGTAGAGTTATCAAATAAATTATAATTCAGTATATTTATGTCTGTTTAAAAAAAGAAGTGTTAAGTTTATTGGGTGCCGTTTTCCATATCAGATACTAAACCTCGGATATCTGTATCAGTATCAGAAGTGAAAAAAGTGGATCAGTGCATCCCAAGTTGACATATTTTAAACCCAAAGAGTTTTAAATAACACAAATAGCCTTTGTGGTACGTCTATTAAATCCTTTGTTTATCTGAAGAAGAAGAACTGAAAACATAAAGAAATTTAGTTAATCAACATTCAAGTTTTTTTTTGGACATATATTAAAATAAAGGTAATTCTGTGGTATTTTATTTAAGTGTGACACCCCTGATCACCCACAAACCCCAAAGCAAATTTATCTGATAAGATGTAGAAAAGACGACTTCTGCCTTCTGTCTAAACAGTCTGTAAATGTGGTTAATGGGGTTGATGTGGCAAAAAGCTAAACTAAGACTAATTAAGACTCATGTAAAACACATTTTATAACAAGGCAAGATAAAAAAAAATATATTGCAGAATGAACTATAGTTTCACTGGTCGTTATTTTTCTGTCATTTGCAAACAAGTCAAACCTAAAACATAAATCACTGTTAGACAGAAAGAAGTGATTAATTGATCTGAATTTTCAGTCGATGCTTCACTGAAAACTGCAGATTTTTAAGGTTTAGTAAATTTTAAAAAATTACAGATAAGTTTTAAGTCCCCATTGTTTAATGAAAGAAATAAACTTAAATGTTGCCTAGAAGATTAAATGATATCTTAAACATTAGAGTAAAAGTTTGTGAGAAATAATTTAACAGGTTATGCTACAGGAGCGGCTTACCAAACAGGATGTGCAAAACTCTCAAAGGCAATTAATACCCAACAACAGACTATTTGCATCTGGATTACTGACAAGAAAGAATCTGAGAAGAAAAGGACTGAGCATTCAAGAGCAAATCCAACTGGAAGAACGCTGCAAACTGAAAAGAAACCTGTGTGTGGAGTATGAGTACACAGAGCGGAGAGGATTGAGCTGAGAGGGCGAGAGAGAAAAAACGTGTTTGAGATTGAGTAGCTCTCATGAGCGCAGCTCACACCATGTAAGGCTTTATTCAGCAACAATGAAACAAGCCTTCAGAGCAATATCTCTGAGTGTCACATTCTCCAAGTCTCCATGGTTTTCCTGTGTTTCCCGCCCGACTCTAACTAACTACAGCCGAGGTGAAGGCGGATGCTTGCGTAGGCCGAGGTGTTGGTGGAGAATCAACAATTAAAAGGACGAAGAGAAACGGTGAAAACCTAAAACCAATCAGACTTTGCTGTTGAATCGTTGGTTGTTAAGTCTTGAGGCAGACTTAAGTTGTGTTCTCTGTGCTAACAAAGGTAATTAGTAGAGATTTAAACTCACAATTGGAAAGAGCTTTTGTTTCACATTTGAAAATAAAAGAATACCCTTTTGATGACCACCGCATACACACAGAACAGTGGGTGGTAGATTTATAACCATCATGCGATCCAAACGCATTTATTAAAGCAAATATGGTGAATACTTAATTACCTGGCTTGGATTAATCTCCAATCACAAGTGCAATGTAAAGACTCCTGTCTGAAGAGATGAACAATAAGCAGCTGACTCAACTCCCCCACAACCTTTCACCCTCTCTGCACTGGTAATGAGGAAACTCATTTATGTATGTCATTATTATCTCAGTCAACACTTGCGTTTCTAATAAGCAAGTAGATGAAATTGTATGCAACTAATAAGCAAATATTCAATCAAATCTGTGTATTTGTTATATGCTGTTGTTAAAAGCATGGAGCAGAAAAACAGGATTTATCCATTATTTTAAACTTTTTGATCCCAGTCTGGACAGCGGGGAGTTAGTACCTGCACACCCTGGACCGACTGACACAGAGGATTAACATATACAACTAATGAGGCAACCATAAACACACACAAACCCAACAACACCTGAGGGCACTCTGCAATTAATAGTGCATGTTTGTGAACTGTGGGAGAAAAAACCAGAGAAAAAGACATGATGCATCGGTCGATGCAAACATCGACCGAATGGCTGCTCAGGAGTGAAAATGGAAAATGAGACATACTTAAAAAATAAACGCATAAAAAAAAACACAGAATTATGATTTTACATCATCCAAAAGAGACATTTACGGATTTGACCATTGAGAGTATTCTATTATTATCAGATCCATTGAGCCATTTCAAAATGTTGCATTATTGAAATGAGGAGATATTTTAGATCTGAAAGTGACATAACAAAATTTTGTAATGAAAAAATGAAAAGACATTTGTATCTGACATGATGGTTGTCTTTTGTATGTGTGTATTTCTGCTCTGTTAGTTTGATTAGCTGTGAGGATGAGCTGTGGTAGACGAAGATGTGAATGTAAGAGACAGAAAAGACTGAGCATCTGGTTTTGCAGGTGAGCTGGTTCTCCCTGATGCCGAGGAGGAGGAAATGGAGGTAATCTGATCAAAGCAACGGCAACACATCAGCAATCTGAACCACTGGAGCCCACAGTACTGCATGAAATAATGATGCTCTAAAATGTTTACAAGAGGCTTTTTATATATATAATTTTGCATTTAGAGAGAGGATTGTTGTTGGAAATTAGCAACCAAATATTAAAAGTCAAACATTGTGAATATTAGGACTAAAGCTAACACTCGTAACAGTGTAACAAAAATATACTTAATTAATTAATTTTGAGGTTTTAAAATCACGATATATATTGTATAATAATATATTGTGACTGTATGTTATTGTAGCCCAGCAGTGCATATGATGCAGGCAAGTCAGACCTTGTCAGATATTGTACTAAGTGAAATATGAAAACAGTAAGAACTGTTCTCACAGCCTGCCATATATCAACATACTTTGGTGTTTGAAGTCCATTGAAGGGTCAAGTCAGCAAGGCTTTTATTTCGAATATTTTCTATAAGTTGTATTACTTTTTAATGCATCATTTAATTTGATTTAAAATGTCAAACTTAATTTTTCAGAAAACTAACCAATAAAATACAGATTATTTTGTTTTGAAAATATGTGTAATTACTAGTTTTTGTACATAGCGATGAATATAAATTAGAATCTCTTATTTTGAAGGGTATCTGTCAGCTTTATTTTGAAAGTCCACATTAATCTCTTGCTGTACGCAGGTGTAATTTGGATACGTTTTGCAGTCATTTCAGGTTTGGGATGTATTTAGGGTTGTGCTCTCTACTCACTGCTACTACACGACTAATCTCGTTATTGGTGAATCTGACATAAACGAGATGTTGCTCGATGGAAGACGGAATATTTGTTGCAGCCTGTTGGATAAAATGCTGTCATCACAAGACATGTTTGGAAATAAAGAGGATTTATTAAATGTTTCAAGGCTTTGAGCTGGAGATTACAGAAGAAAACCTCCACATGACTTTCAGGTAGATTATGCATTAGAGTATTACTGAAGTGTGTTTTCCCAGCCCCCCTTCTTCCCTTCTCAATCAGTCTCTATCAGTGTGCCTCTTAGTCTTCCTTCTTCCCATGTTCTCACCTCTGCTTGCTCATTCTTCCTCCTTATGTGGAAATGCCAACGTACAGCTGGGATTGTGCTGATAAAGAAGTCTTTGTGTATGTTAATGTACAGTAAAACTCAGTAAGTGTTTTTTTTTAAAGGATAAATTTTCATTTTAGTATAACAGAGCTGCCATATAATAAGCACATCACTATAGCAATACCTTTACTCACATATGTTTAAGATTAATTAATAACAGAAATATGGATCAATAAAAACACTTCTCTATAAACGTCCTACCAAGTCTGATTATCATTGTTAATATCTAAGATGATCTTCAAATAGCAGGTCTTAAATATGACCCCTTATATTTTCTGGAACCAGTTCAGATAGGTCTATGGGCGATACAAAATATGTTAATTATATTTTTTGCACAAACTCGTTCTTGGATAATGAGATTTTAGTTAGTTTATTTTACCGTATTTTTCGGACTATAAGACGCTACTTTTTTCCCATGCTTTGAACCATGCAGCTTGTAGCCCGGTGCGGCTTTTCTGTGGATTTTTATTTGACTTTAGCAGGAAGTAAATCATTGGAAGAGAGCGGCGGAGATATCAGTCCGGTGCGGCTTATGTATGTACGTTTCGATTAAAAAAAAACAACAACAAAAAAACTTTGTTGGTGTGGCTTATAGTGAGGTGAGCGCTACATTCTGGAAAATATAGTACTTTAGACAGTTCTGCCTATTTTGTGCTGTTTTAGGGCATCTTGTCACTTTACATCCTAATTAGCTGGATGTAAAGCTTGTGGCTGCTGGCCACAAGCCCCAATTCAGCGTTTACACTGTCATGTGAAAATGGCTGAAAAAAATGCACAATTATCGTACATCTTTGAAAAGCATAAGTGGAGCCTCCTGCACAACCACCAAGATTGCAGCAAGTGGACAACAAAACACTTGTCTTTTCCAGCAGCCAATGTACAACAATAAAACCAGCTAACCAAGAATACTGGAGCTCCACTTGTGTTGCTAGGTAGCAGCAAAGTGCCCATCAAGTGTGACTTAACATCTGGGAGGATTTTGAAATGTGCTTTAATCGCTAGGGATGTCATTAGAAGCCGAAATGGGATAACAGAAACGTGTAAAATGTGAATTTTGCTTAATTAACACTCAATTAAAAAAATGTTTATGACTGTAATCAAATTTTAGTTTGGACGCAAAAGAAAATGTTGACATCGCACAACAGCGCACTGCTTACAGAAGTGATATGGACCGATTTTAAAGTTTTGGAGGAAAGGCTACCGACAGTGTTGTCACAAGATTTTAACAAAAAAGGAAGTTTAAAAAAAGAAAAAGAAAATTAAGTGTTGGCAGTGTTTACCTGAGTCATTGTTTATATCCAGATTTACCAAATCATGCTCCTTCTGGTGCAGAAATATGACGTATGTCAATGATGTAAAAGTCAGAAGATTTTTTTATCTGATAGAAGGTGCTTCGGACATATTTTTGATCTGATTTGTGTCACATATGGAAGTGACACAAATCAGATTTTGGGGGGCAGAGAGAGTAAATAAGATCAAATCAGGGCTGTTTAGACTGCCATGAAAAAATCAGATATGGGCAAACAAAATTAACTTGGGTTGCATTTTCATGCTGTGGGAATGTAGTCTTATAGAACCATCTAAATTTAGAATGCAAAACTTGGTCCAAATAAAATCTTTTAAAGTACATCCTGAGTTACATCAGGAAACTGGTTTGTAACTCATGTTCAGCTTGTGGCTGGATGTTCTTGTATGAATCTAAGCAACTTTATTTCATCAACTTACATCCCAAGCAACATTGCTCACTGCAGAGTGATGGTAGCGTCTCACCTCCATTCCAGGAGCCATTGTGGGGTAATACTGTTATGGCGGTATCATGGTTCTCCAGCGCTGTGGCCCCGTCCGTTTCCGTGGCATCATTCTCCAACAGGCTGTCCTCCTCCACAATATGTAGCTTGTCCTCATCGTCTGAGTCTGAACTGGCCTCCAAGCCATTGTTGAAGTTTGTTACTGGAAAGGAAAAATATATGGATATTAAATAATTTATAGCTAAACCACAAAGAATATAACAGACTAAGCTTTAGTTTCCCATCTGTGATCTACATTAAAGGCAATCAGCTGAAGTAAGTGTTTGGCATCAGAGCTGCATGAAAGAAAAATGATTCTGCGTACTCATATTTCATGTTAGCACAAATCAAGACAAATTTGAGTGCCATAATTTTTCCTTTGAAAACCTGGTGAAATTGTGTGAAATCTGATACACGTTCTGGATCATTCTCCTCCTTATTAACAAAGAAGAAATCCAGAATTAGGTCAGCATAATTGAAAATGACCCTACATATTTTTAAAGGCATATTAATTAGATTAAGAAAGAACGGTGCATGCTTTAAAAGGTTCTCTTCTTTTTCCCTTCTTTCCTTTGGATAGAAATTAAGATTGAGTTAGCAAACTGGGTAAGGTTTTATTTTTAAAGGTAGAAGAATTACAAACAACTGAGTCCAATGTAAAGTGAACTGCAACTCTTTTTACTGGAGAAATTGGCTTGTTAGTGATATCGGTTGATTTTCACCTTAACTAATCCTGACTCATTGGAAATGTAATCATTTGTTTGTTTCCAAAATTTCAAAACACTTTGAAATTGGTTAACAAGATCTCTTTAAGGTGACCTATTGTGCTTCTTGTCACTTTAAATAAGCTGCAGTTGGCCACCGCCTCCCCACAAATTCCACATTTACACTTGCACATGACAATTGCTGCAAACAGATGAGCAACTATACAACAGTGCATCTTTGAAAAGCAGAAGTGGCGCCTCCTGCACAACAAACAAGAATGCAACAAGAAGTTCTAAATTGTAAATCATCAATAAAACACTTGTCTTTTCCAGCAGCCGGTGTACAACGGTGAAACCAGCTGACTAAACAAGATGAAGCTCCACTTAGGTTGCTAGGTAATGCTGCAGCGCCCTTTAATTGTGACTCAACAATCGGGAAGTTTTTGAAATGGCAAATTTTCTAGACGTCAAACAACATGAACTTATTTCCAAAACAAGGGCAGTGGAATTTCTTAAAAGCATTCAGGGTGTTTTTAGAAGCAGGTGAGAACCAAATGGAAGTATAAAAAAACAGAAATAAGAGAATTTTGAATTACAAGTCGACAGAAGTTTGATAATTGGATCCAAACTATCTACATGTTTTTCTTCTTGGCTTAAACTTCACAAACAATAAAGTTTACTCCAGCCTCTTTGATGAAAATTTAAATAAGAAAGATTAAACTAAACAGCTTTTGACACACACCAGTCTCAACATTATGTATGAATCGCAGAGCTCACTAGTTCTCCTCTGACCCACTGAGAAGACAGAAAAGAAAGCTAAACGACAGCAGAGAGGAAAATGATCTCTTGTTTATAAGCTTCAGGAAGCAAAGCTATTTTACGGCGCGTTGTGGTCAGTGAGTTTGTCTGAGGGGCAAAGATTCATAATGGAAGCTTGTTGTGAAAAATGGACCAAATCATCTGCTCTGACTCAACTTCACAATGTTTAGCTCGGAGGTCACACATGCCTGCAACATGGAGCCACACGGGGTTCAAGTGATGATGAGAAAATGCTTCGGTGGGTGTTTCACCGACAGCACCTGTGCAACTGTAAACTGGTGCAAGGACATGTTAGGAAAAGTGTGCAGGTGTGTGGGTGTGGGTGTGTGTGTGTGTGTGCATGCTCTGAAGGAAAGCTGTACATCTCAGCAGAGGTGCTAGAGACGTCTAATGAGGAGGAAAGCTTGGTGTGTTTGTTCCTCGCTGTGACAGGTGCACACACACTCACACACACACAGAGGACAAGGCTGCATCAAACCTGAGCTACATCAAGCTGTAGCTCAGGTACAACAGTGGTTTGTATGTGCAAAACGGGCTCATGCACACACTGCGACACACCCTGAGCAAGCTACTACACAAACAGTCATTATGACTCCATCGTCAGCCTTCCAGGTTTACGTGAAGCTTTCTGGGAACCATTATGTGTGAAGATGAGCTGGATCAATGCGAGTCTCTGTGGGTAAAACAGGAGCTCCGGGTGTCGATCACAACAAGGCAGACAATGGAGAGAATATAAAACTTGGAAACGCTTGTATGGTTACTGTTCCAGTATTATGAACAGGTTCATCTGAAATATGAAGGCCACACAAAACGTATTTTATATATAATCTCCAAAAAATACAAAAGAATTGTGATTAAAATAGAAAAACTCAAAATATGCTTCAGTGGAAGCCATTTTTTTGGATTTGCTAAATGCCTTAAGCAGTACATAACCTAGATTTTTTTGTCACTCCATTGAGTAAAACAAATTATTGTTTTTTATGTATGGTAAAGGTCTTTTTTAATAAACTTTATTTTTTTGTACACAAGGAAACAGAATCACTGAAAAGGACGTTTGTGACAATTACAGTAAACAATAAAGCTATACTTAAATATAGATTTTGCTACCCAGATTATATTTCCCACTCGGATAAACAAAACACTAATCTATTTACTGTTTTAGGTCTGCTAAAACAAAGTGTGAAATAATATTTATCATATTCTTACTTATTTCCTTCATAAGATCAAGTCATTTTGTGACAGCAAAATGTTTTTTGCAACAGGAAATTAAGTTATTTGGGGTTTGTCAAAAACAATAATTCAGGAAATATGTCAATAAAAGAATTCAGGTTAGCTCTCATGTTAGTTTTCTTTTGATAAATTATTTTATTAGAAACTCATTTACTGTTAGATGATATTGCTAAACAATCATCCGACAGAAAAAGTCTGATTAAAAACAAACATGATTATATGTGTGAAAATCACTGAGGTTTGGTGAGATGCAAATTCATAATCAGTAGCTGCAGCTTGAACTTAGACTGCTTCAGGAAGCTGGTTTATAAAAAACAACAAACTCTGCTTCTCTCCTTTGCATCCTAAGATACAACAGAAATGACTAAACAGACAGGAGTGTGGCAACCAATAACAAAGGGTCTCTTTTAAAAAAAAAAAAAGTTATAACCCATCAGTGTTCTTTTACTGTACAAGTAAGCTGAAGCCTTTGTAAATCAATCAAAAAACCCTGTTTCTCCCACCCCCAATTTTACAGTGTAATATGGACTTATAACATGTGAAAAATGCATGAAATAACTGCAAACCTATGTCATCAAAAATCCAAAAGAGATCTTAACAGTTGAAGTTTCATAAGTCCTCACTCCATCAGTTTATTTATTAAGCATGCTTTGTGGAAAGAGCTTAGCAGCAAATCAATGCATTCACCTTGATCAATGTGTTGCTGCCTGTGTTGCTGTGTATAATATAAACAACTTGTAAAAATGCACTGAAGCAAAATAATATTTTATCTAGATCTGATCATAATTTACTGTTTTGGATACATACATAACAGCCTTGTGCATCTTTCCCAGCCTCTACATTTGGAGTCACTGCACTATGTCACATCTGTCCAGCAGCTTTCAAAAGCTTTACAAAACAAATTAAAATGGTTACATACGCTAAGAAATAATTTTATTTCCCATTGATCAATGGGAACTTTTAGTTTTTCTTGATGTTAATCTGTATTACATAGGTTATCATTTAAAATCTGTTTAGATACAATAACACTTTTCTTCTATAGCCAAATATAATTCAGGCATCGGTAGGGTATCTTGGCTGCTTATCTTATTAATTTAAAGATAGAAATTAAGCAAATAACCAACAAATTAGCTGTTTTTGTCATATTTTTATTTGTTTTATCATGTGAGAAAACATGTTTGTTAGTTTTGAAGTCAGATAGGTATCTATCGGTTGCAGTTCTTTTATTTCTTTGTAACCATAGGCTCAAAATATATATAGATAAGTAGTAAATACAAATTTATTCATATAACCCATTCAGACCCACATAAAGATAGTTACAAAGTCGGCCTTCAATCACCTGAAGAACATTTCCAGGATTAAACGACTAAATGTCCCAGCTCTAGAAAAATCTAGAAAAACTCATCCATGTGTTTATTTTTAGTCATATTAATTACTGCAACTGTGTCTTCACAGGTCTGCCTAAAAAAATCAAATCCAGGATGCTGTTTTGTGTTCTGACTAACCGGGAAGTTTTCATCAGAAATAAAACTTGACTAAAGTTTCAGTTTTAGTTCACCACAATTCTAAAGTCTCTACACTGGCTCCCCCTAGCTCAGATAATACACTTTAAAATACAGTTTTTAGCTTAGAAATAGCTAAGCAACAACATATATCAAAGATCTGATGTTGTCAACCTTCCAGACCTCAATGGAGAAGCAGCATTCAGCTTTTATGCACCACCAAATGTGGAACAAACGTTCAGAAAACTGCAAAGATGCTGAAACACTGAGTTCCTTTAAGTCTAGACTAAAACCAAAGCTGTTTAGAGTTGCCTTTGATAGTAGTGAATGGATCATTGATCAGCATATTTGATGTATATTTGATGATGGCATTTGACAACATATGACGTTTATTTCTTGTTTCACATTTGGTGTTGCTTAAATGTGTCAAACAAATAAACTTGACTTCAAGACAACAAGAAAAGAACTGGTGAGGAGGTTATTACTTTTTAGCAGGGTGTAGTTCCCCCAGTAGCAGACAGAGGGCAGCATAGGGTAAAACAGAAATGATTAAACTCCACTGGGGAAGCTAGATTCTCTGTACAGGACCGAGTGAAACCGAGACCTGTCCACATCATCATAACAATGTATCAAGTCAACTGTTAACTCCCCATCTGGAGTCGCGGGAGAGACGTCTAGACAAAAGCCTTCCTCCCTTCCTGCCATCCGTCTCTCTGATTACAACTCTTTCATGATGTATCCCTTCATTATTACTTCTTTCCATGCGTTGTTGACATCTGTGATCTGTCAAATTTTACTTTTCACTTACGCAAGACTTTTTTATTCAATGACATGAGAGATTATTTGACACTTCAGTCAAAACTGAGCTGTAATTGCAGGGATCAACACTAACAACCGCTTGCCAGAAGGTTAGCATTTCCCTTTTATTAAGACAGTAAGTTGCAGGCTAGAATTTCTAATTTCCTCTCTCTGAACTTTACTTGACCTCATCAAGGAAGCAGCACAGAACACTTGCAAAAATCGGCTTTCTAAACAAGTAAGCCCAAGAATTCATTAAAGTTAGAAACAACAGTTCACCACCACCTCTGAATCTGTTACAGATTTCGTTCTGTTACTGTTAATGCTTTCGTTTGTCTATGAATCGGATCAGAAGAAGGAAGCGAGGGGAAAACGGCAGACCATCACACAGCCAGGCTCTCATCATGACATGTGACCATGGAGCGGAAATCATGTGTCTGACACGCCTCAACACTGGACCACATGGACTGAGATGTGGGTCAAAGGTCAGTGCCTCAGCAGTCAGCATGGGGGAAGGGATAGAGAAAGGTGGGTGGGCTGAGAATAAACTACAATCAGACTGCATGGACAGCATGGCAGGATGCTGCTGGCTAAAGGGTGGCTCTCTGAGGCACATCACTTTAAAGCAAATAGAATAGTCATTCAGTAAGAAGTTGGGTATTAAATGTTGTAGGGATATATGATATATAAGTATTTCTTATTTAATGATTTCATGGTCATATGTTGGAACATAAATAATTTTTTACTCCTGCACACAAAGTGATCGATCAGCAGTTCAGTTGTTTGTGTCAGCCAATCAGATGACAGGCCATGTAGAAAACATAAACACTGAAATACACAAATTCAATTAATGTTTTCACAAAATGTGTTGACATTTAGTTATTTATGTAATAAGAAATTACTGATTCAATATAGAGCAGCAGTATATATCCAAATTACAATGATCATCATACTGTTACACTGATAAAGTCCTAGTTGGATGTAACATTTGTTAGAATAATACTATGTATTTCATGTGACATGGATTCAACACTAGTAGTAAATATATACATGAAACCAGTTACATACATTGGATTTATGCTGATTCACGGGTCAGTAGATTAATTTTTCTCTAGATTGTAACTAAAAGGCATAACTATTCACAGAAAGTTCACTTATTCATGGATTATTTTCAGCATGTCTAAAAAATTTGAAAGAAAATGCAGCTTAGGAAGTCATAATATGTAGCCACGATGCTATCTGACATATGATTAGAGCTGCCATTCATTTGCCTTGGCGCTGATTGACTGAAGCCCCCAGAACAGCAACAGGGTGATAGTGGATGTAGCAGAACTGATACGGTTTCCACTGTGCATTTTAATGCATATTAAAGTATATTCGGTATACTGTGGTCCGTCGGTCTATGAAACATGCATAACTATTATTTTCAGTCTGACATTAATTAAATAAACTTTTCCTCTAGTTGTTCAGTTAGGACAGTAAGATCAATTCTATTTGGCAAAACAGAATATTCTCTCGGTTAATTTTCTATTATTTTCTGTAATTTCAGAAGTTTATAGACATTTCCTTGGTTTTGGTCAGAATTGCCTTTTAAGCTGTGAGACTTGGGTCAAATGATTTTCTCCCATAAGCTTCTAATAATATTAAGAAGCTTATAAAAAGCCTTTTAGTGCTCCTTATGCAAACCGTCAATAGAGATGCTAATGAGCAAGATGCTAAAGCTCAGGAAGAGTTAAGACAATGAAAAAGAAAGAGAAAAATATGGGTCAATATCATCATCGCAACATTAAAATAAATAGATTTTTTGGTCGTAATACGTCAATATGTTCATATATATAATTATTTGTTTAAAGTATATTTTTCGACATTGTATTTACTCACACAATCATATTTATTTGTCATATTTATTTATTTTAGGATAGTGGTACTTTTGGCCCTTGCTGTTAATCCCACAGAAGAGCTATATAAGGACACTGGATCTCTGTATACTTTATCTCTCGGGTTGCTCCAAATCAACCTCACGGTGGCGCTACAGGGAAAGTAAGATGATCACTGATGTCAGTAGGTCACGTGAGACATAATTTCATGACAATCAATAAAAACCTGGTTAAATAATTCTGGATAAAAGAGATAAACTGCTGTAAATATTTAACGCTGAACATTTTGGTTAAACTATAACACAAAACAAATGTAATAACCTTCACCTTCAAAATACACCAAAATACTTCATCATCATCGCCTCCTTCAGCTGAGTAAACATTCAGTGCAGAACACACAAATAGAAACCTGTCGACTTATCATTTCTGTAGAAAGTTCTGATGACAGACACGAGTGAAACAACAGGGTGTGTGAAAAGACCACAGCTAGTTTTCTTGGTTTGTTGTGTGCGTGTGTGTGTGTGTGTGGGGGGTGTGTGTGTGGCTGTATGTGTGTGCGTCGACCCCGTGCAGCTGTGCAGCATGGGAGCTCTGCCAAACCTCTAACAGACAATTATCCCACTGTGTGCGTGTGTGTGTGTGTGTGTGTGTGTGTGGGGGTGTGTGTGTGTGTGTGTGGTGTGTGTGTGTGTCTGAGACAGAACGGAGAGCGGGAGAGACGGTCAAACAGAGGAGAGTACATCACTAGAGCTGCCTGTCTGCTAATAGATGTGACCAGACTTTACATGGTGAGCAGCTGCAGAGAGTCAGCCCACTTAAAGGTGCAGTCACCCATTTTATTTTTGTCTTATTACACCAGCAAACTGTATTCTGTATTTAGTTAAGACGACAAAGGGAATTGGCTTTTTACAGTAGTTATAGCTGGATGTCTATCTTGTAGCTTTTGACATCTAGAAACTGAATTTTTGGACCACTGGACCACTCTAACGAATTAATATGTTTGACCTAACTAATGTTTGTTTATGCACAGTCTCCTGCCAGAAAATGAACGTTAGCTCCACTCAAGTGTTTTGCAGCCGTTAGCACGTTCCCCTCCCTGATTGCCCTGCAGCTGCGTCAGCTTCTCTGCCTTGCTACAGTAAAGCATCCCCACAGCATGATGGTGCCAGTGACATGTTAGAGGGTGGAAGGTTGCCAAGAGACATTAGTAAACTCTGACATGCACACACTAAATAACTGAATAATGAAAAAATGTTGATTGCAGTGGTGTGTTTCTTTAAATCCTGTGGCGTTCTGCTGCTGTTAAGCTTATCTGCTCTCGAGTAACTCTTACACATAAAAAGTAGCTGAATTATTACCTGCTACTTTTATATTTTTTTTAAAAATACACAAAGTAGCAAAGATGGCAAAATACTTGGCAATGTTAATAAGAGACAAAACTTCCGTTTTAAAAGTAAACAGGATGGAAATTGCCTTCAGCTGTGAAGCTTGAAATTGTTAACTATGTAAGATTGACTCATATTCCTCATATGCCATTAAAAGTGGGCATCATGAGGTAAGACGGAGGCTACGTCACCCACACACACACACCCTCACACACACAGAAAGAAAGAGGGAGAGAGGTGTGGTTGCACATTTCTTTGGCACATACTGCTATGTTTCCATGCCCACCTTATAAAGCTGACAACCTCTGGACGTGCCCATAGTGCAGAGCTCCAAACACACACACACTCCTACAGAGGAAAGCCCCTCTGCTTGCAGCCAGCAGTGTAAAACACAATCCAGACACCAAGCTCTGAAACAAACAGATGATCTGCCACGTGTGCTGTACGGTCATATGTGTCTCTGCTGCAGGCAGTGTGAGAATCTCAGTTATACACTCTGCTAAATCAATGAAGACAAACTTGTCTCAGGCTTTGTGTGTGAGGGGGTGTGGATGTGAGCCCTGGTTAATCAGAACTCTCCAGCTGCTTCCTGCTTGGCCCAGGTGCTCAATCAGACCTCTTTCTTCCTCCTTCAAGGCCCCCCACTAACCCACAGGGACTGTGGGCTACCTGTCGAATCTCCTTATACTAAACAAGACCAACAACCTACACAAACACACAGGATTTCAACATTAAAATGTAACTACATGTATCTGTTTTAGAAAATAAAGTATATTTACACCAATAAATTACAACTAAAGGGTACACTGTCAAAGCTATTCATTATATCTCTGTTTAAGACGCAAGTTACAAAGTCATTAATGCATATTTTAAATCCCAGAGGTGGGCACCACTAACTAAGAAGTTAGAGCGCTAACCTCTAACGCGCTAATCATAAACATTAGTTCCACTAACACTGAAGCACTCACACCAACATGGTATTTAGCAGAAGCTAATGCTAAAGCACTAACTGAATTCTGATATTATAATTTACATGTTCCATAAAGCCCTTAGGCATTGTATTTATGTTTACATCTTGTTCTCAACTGCCAGTGTTTAATTTTGCACCTGTGTTTTGTTTGAAATAAAGTTACTGGTAAAAAAGAAAGAGATCTTGAAAAGAGGAAACTGAACCGATGTAACCACTTCAAAATAAGAGCATGAGTATAAACATAACTACTCAAAGAATTCTTAACATTTGACAACCAAAACTTCAGCACAGATTCAATTACAAGTTTATAAAACAGTCAAGTAAATTCATAATTTAACTGAAAAAATTTACTTAGGGTAAGCTAAATGGGCTAAACATTAGCAACTCAGAAAAAGAGCTAAAAGACAGATTAGCTCCACTACTATTGCACTGTTGGAAGTGTTCTCACCACTGTTATTTTCTAATGTTAGCCTCTGCAAATGTTTATCTTGGTATACAAAAATGTAGCCCACATCTCTCAGTATGATACTAGTTATCTTCACATAAATCTAAGATACTATTTTCAGTCATAAAATTTGCTATAAGGGCAAAGTACCACATGTAATTAAATATATTCTACGTTCAAGACACTCAATTTAGATTTTTTCTATACAAAAAAACAAAACAAAACAAAAAAACAACACTCATTTGCAATAAAGGCAATATTGTAAACAGGTACAAAATTAGTATGAATGCTGATTTTTGTAAAAGAGTTCATATACATCAGCTAAATACTGTGAACACTGGGACCTTCTAAATTTTTCTTTTCAGTGAGTCATGCTCTACAGGGGGTGGCAGTACATCAAGGTGTTACATAACCCTCACAGCTCTGATCTCAGTCCTGCTACAGCTGCATGGAAAAATCACAAACTTCTGTGCACCTCTGTATGCCTTCACCATCTGTCTAATTCGGTTGAATTAATCAGTGAGTCACATTAGCACGAGTAGGTGATGAGGTGTGGACAAAAACAAGTCTGAGGAAAGATTTCTGCCCCAAAATAGTCCTGCCTATATCTGTTTGGAGCTTAAGAGGTGGCTTAAATCTTCATTTTAACAAATAAACAGATTCTAGAGAAATTATTCCATTAAGTAAAATATTCCATAGCTTCATTGGATTAACGGTGGTGCTAATCAAATATAGCTAATGGACTAACCATCAGTGGATGAGAACAACCTCTATAAAAGCAACAAATTCATCAAGGGACACCTACAAAAAGACTGAATGTCTTTGGGCACAATATACAGCACCAGGTTGGGTGGAAAATTCAACATAGTATATTTACCCAAATACCTCTAATCCACTGTCAAGAAAAAAAGGTAGAAGATTGATGATCTGGGTTTGTTTCAGACCTTTAGACCAAAATTCAAAGCATTCTAGAGTTAAACATGAGGCCATCTGTCCAACAGCTGAAGCTTGGCTAACAACTGGGTCACCAACAAAACAATGATCCCAAACACAGGAGCAAATCTACAACAGAATGTCTGAAAAAGAAAATAAGCAAGATGTTGCAAGGGCACAATAAAAGTCCTGTTCTCAGCCTGATTCAAATGTTGCGTTGTGCCAAAACAAAGGCCTGTAACTCAAGCAAGTTGGAAAGAACAAGGAGCCAAAATTCCTTCACAACGAGGTGAGAGACTCAAAAAGACAAACAGAAAACAACTTTTCCTTCACAATCCAAGCAACTGAGTCAAACTGTGTACTTAGTTTTTTTCCATTAGTGTATGGAAAATCAACAAACCTTTTTATTCCAGCAACTTTAGTCTTCTATCCTGTACGTCAGCCAAATTTTTTAAAAAGAGTGATGGTGAAAACTGCTTTTATATCTTTGAAACCAAGAATGAACTCTAACCATAAGAAACCATAAAATCTGTAAATCTTTATGAATCAGGTACAAAAGATGTTTTTGCTAGCACAATGTAAGAAAAATAAGAAATGCTTTGATAAACAAATACAATTTGTGGACGAGGAGCAAAGGAACTGCAGTCAGTGATGATGAGTCAAAAAAAGAAACAAATTAATCAAAGGAAGTGATCTAATCTTCACATTAAAGCTATTGTATGCATGCTCCACAATGCCTTGAGATTGAATGCATGCAGAAGGTTTGCACTATTATTAGAAGTAAAAAAGCTGTTTAAATTTAAGGTACTGATTCAAAATTGCATAGACAGGTATAAAACACAAAACTTTACTACAATGCCAAGTTCCTGTTTTTAGCCACTTAGTGAATCAGCAATGTTCATTTGCATTTCCAAAAATCACACCAGATGCAGCATCCGGTGTGATCTTCATCTCCGGTCTGCTCAGGACCAGAACCAGGTACTTCTATGTTCCTGAAGTTACTGATGTTCAATGTAGCAGACAGGAATTTTACAGCAAAATAAAAATCTGTTTATCCTTTCCAGTTCTGAATAGTAGGAATGTTGCAAGGGCACAATTGATCAGCGTCAACATCAGTATCGGTTTTTAAATATATTGGTATTGGTCCAATAACTAAAAGCAGGTAGATACTAACAGACGATGTTCACTTCCTTCTTCTTGCCGTTTGTGTTTCAGGAAGAGGGACAGAAGGGGCACAGTCCTGAGCTGCATCATGTGATAGTGATGCAGCTCAGGACTGTGACGTTTTCCTCCACAGTGTAGAAAGTTTAGAGAAATATATAAATTTGGCTAAATATCGGTTATTTGCCATAACATCAGTATCAATATCGAGTACTAATATTGGTTAAAATTTTCCTAATGGTGCCTCCCTACTGAATACAAACAGAAAGAACTCTTTACATTAATATTGATATTTCTTTATAAATCCCTAATGCTGGATTTAAATACAAGAAGTCCAAGATTTTCAATTCAAAATTCCTTCCTCTGAATCCAAACGTCTCTGACTCTGCAGAGGAACTCACAACAATGCAGAGATTAAAGATTGCAGAAAGTCCCAGTGAGCCTGAGTCTGAAAAGAATGATCCATCAGTGAGATTCATCTCAGACAATCACCTTCCACAGTGGCTTACTGCTGCATGCCTAACAGCGTGTGTGTGTGTGTGTGTGTACGTTCAGCAGGATTTAATTCCCTCCGACAACAACTGGGTCAGCTGCTAAGATTATGCTGTTTGGGGTTTTCTCCCACATGTGCGCTCAGAAAAAACACAGTCTAAACAAAGCTTTGGCCCACATTACAGGCACATCACTTGTCAAAAATACACATTTGTACTTCTGTGGTTCACGGTTAAGAAATCAAACCTGAGCAAGCTTACAGTAAACAGGCGTCCACCGAAAAAGAGGAAGTGAAATACTGGGAAGTGAAGGGAGGGTGACGTGTTGAGTGGTCACTTCCTGTTTACATATAGTCTTTAGTACCTTGCCTCTTCCTGTCTTCATCTGATCTTTTAAAGGGCATTCATACACTACAATGAAATCAACTACTGTGTAAATTCAGATAAAAACTAATGTGCCACGCTACAAAATTGTCTGGAAATTATGACTGAAGTCTAACACTGCAGGCAAATAATATTAATATTACATAATTACAACCTGCACAGCTTTGAATGCATTATTATTTACAAAAAACTAGATGGATGTTACAGCATTGCAAATGTTTTGGACTTTAATGCGCTCTTTGAAAGATAAACTCTTTGAAAGATAAGAAAAAACATAATCCAAATACTACTTCTAGAAAAATTTATAAGTTGTAGAAATAGTTTCATAGCATTTAGGGACAGTGGTGGATATGAAAGAGGTTATGATCATGCACCAATCAATTACAGTTTTCTGTTAATTGGCTCTGGCAGGTGGTCAGTCAAAAATGCCAAAGTAAAGATTTTTATTGTTGTTAGTTAAATGATACTTGAACATCTAATTGGTCTGTATATGTGACAAAGATGTTCTTTGTTCCGTTTTCTTTTGAATGTTGTAAAAATCATTGTTAGAGGATTATACTTTGATGCATAATTTGGAAAAATCTCATACAAACTTTGGTTACTACTGTCAAGTTATACCAATATCTTGAATAGATGTGGTTAAAACCAAAGCATTCTGGTTTTTAACATGAACATTCTAAGAGAACTTGCACATTTTATTTGGAACCAATGAGTTTGCATGTGTTAATCGTTTAAATTAAACTCTGAAATTACTTGTAACACTTCAAATAAAATCACTAATTGGTATTGGGCATCTAAAGAGGCTTCTTATTTGTGTATCAGCCAGTTTGTGGTATTTTAATTAGCTTTAGTGCAGTGAAGTTGAAAATAAGTTGTGGCTTCTTTTACGCAAACATCTGTTAAACCTTGTAGTACATAACAACCAAAAAAATAAAACAGATTCCAAAAATTATATTTTGGTCCAAAAACTGTAGATCCAAAAACTATTCTGTTAGATCCAGAAAAATAATCAAGGGTTGAACCTATTTTGAGGTTCAAAATATCAGTCTCCAATGTGTACGGTCCATTAAGTCAATCTTAACATCTTTCGACACTAGATTTCAATTCTCTCAGCATTTAATGTGCTTCTTCACAATTAATATGGTAACTAAAGGCAAGTGTCCCAAGTACAATAACAAAGTGCTAATGTATTATTTTCAAACTAAAAAATATTTTTAATTTCACTGTCTTTTAACCTTTTATGGACTATTGTTTGAGCTTCAGCAATGGTCTAATTTTAAGGGATGTGTTCAGAGCTTTTGTTACCTTGATTACTCAACATATAGAATATTTTGTCTTTAATCAGCTAATCATCACCAAGTTTCTGAGAAGTAGATACAAATCTGTAACAGCTTGCTGCCTACTGGATTAATTATTGCACTCATTTTTGATTCATGCCTGGAAACCAAACAGGGACATGAGCAAACAGAAACGGAAACTCCCTGCTGTTGGTCTGGTACTTTTTAATTTTTTTTAAAATTTTTTTTATTAGGTTTTAACATCAAAATACAAAATGTGCAAAAATATATGAACAAGATATGTAGACTTTTTTCTATAACAGAACCGAACATAAGTCGTACAGTACACATGGATAAGCCTTCCCAAGTAAAATCCAGAGGAATAAGAAAAGAAAACAAGAAAAAACAAAAAGTAGCTATGTTGGAAGAAGAAAGAAAAAAAGACATTAGTCTTATGTGCAAAGTACAATAATATAAATATAGGTCTTAATAGTGAAAAAAAAAAAGAAAAAAAGGTGGAAGGAATTAAGAAAAGTGTACGTCAATGGGTATTAATGACAAAATAAATAATATGATAATAATGTAGATAAAAAGGTCAGGCAAAAGTAAAATTTAGTTGGGCACCATACGGGACGGTAACGTCTGAATAAAATCAAAAAACGGCTGCCAAAGCTGTAAAAATGTAGTTGTGGAACCTCGAAGAGTAAATTTAATCTTATCAAGTTTACTAAAGTGTAAAGCATCTTTAATCCAGATTTCAAGTGAGGGAGGTAAAGCTGATTTTCAGCACAACAATATTCTACGCCTCGCCAACAAAGTGAGAAATGAAACCAGATCAGCCTTAAGTCTTGACAAAGAAACCCTCTCAGAAAGTACACCAAACAGTGCAGTTAGTGGATCAGGCTGGATGGACATATGAACTGCTTCAGACAAGGCTGCAAAAATGTTTGTCCAATATTGTTTTAGTGATGGGCATGACCAAAAGTACAATAGGAACTGAAGAGGCTGGTTTAGAAATATAGAGAAGCAAGTCGTCGGCGTACAAGGAAAGCCGTTGTTCAATGCCTGATCTTGTGACCCCACTTAAATGTTTATTGGATCTAAGTGAGATGGCCAATGGCTCTATAGCAATTGCAAAAAGTAAAGGGGACATGGGCCACCCCTGTCTAGTGCCTCTGAAAAGAGGAAAGTATTTAGAGTAAATGGAATTTGTTTTGACAGAGGCAAGTGGGGAAGTGTACAAGAGCTTTATCCATGAAACAAACTTATTCCCAAATCCAAATTGTTGGCGTACATAGAAAAGGTAGCCCCACTCCACTCTATCAAACGCCTTCTCCGCATCCAGACTAATCACAAATTCAGCTCCACTAGAGTCTGTAGGGTTATAGAGCACATTGAATAACTGTCTAACATTGGAGAAGGCATATCTCCCCTTAATAAATCCAGGCTGGTCAGGACTGATCAAAGGTGGCAAGACAGTTTCTAAACGGAGGGCTAAAAGTTTGGCGAGAATTTTGTAGTCTACATTTAAAAGAGAAATTGGGCGATAAAGATAAAGGATCTTTATCCTTCTTCAGGATCAAAGAAATAGAAGCCTGTAACAAGGATGCTGGGAGAGTTCCGGTTTCAAATGAGTGCCTAAACATATTCAGCAGGAGGGGAGGTCCGGTACTTTAAAAGACGTACCATCTATTTTTATGTGCATGTATGTGAGAGAAATACAGGATGTTGATCACAAAACCTGCACCGTCATAGTCACTCATAAACTTCCGCTCACCTCATGCACAGGCGCTTTCTCTTCTCCCCCAAACCCCTGAGCTCCCACTCGGCCTCATTCTTACAGTCTGGCAGGGCGTTCCCCCACCTTCTGCAGAGTGCAGCCTAAATTTAATTTAATCTTACAAGACACACATTAATCTGGCGCTTCAATAGGCAAGCACACTCAAATGCACTAATCTTTTTCTGCCAGGAGTGCATCCGAACAAGCTCGACACCTGGATTAAACGCTTTCAAACAGTAAATCTATCATGGTGGATTTACTGCAGCCAGCCACTGTTTGTACGCTGTACTCGTTAGGTTTTACCTCCTGAATGTCAATTATGTCAATGATCTGAGTGTACATGCTAACAAAGGAAGACCAATGTCTAGATTAAAGCAAGAACGTGATGCATTTAAAATTATTATCCATTTACGTTGTTCCAGACAAAAATGTGCGTTTGATTCAAGAACCTGGCAACAGTAAAGATCCCAGATGTGTTCAAGAGGATGAATGAATCCTTCTGATTTCTATTACTATTGTAGAAAAAAACGACGACTAAACAACATGAAAATGTGGTTGAAACTGAAAGGTCACAACAGGGTATTGCAAAGATGTCTATTTATATTTAAATATGGTTGAAAAGTTCATCAGATGAGCTAACTAAAGTCTGACTTTCAACATCCTTGTTTTACGAAACTTAGGCAAAACATAAAAACAAAAAAGTCACCTTTTCAATCATTAGTTTTTACAAATACTGAGCCCTCAAGAAATTAAGAAAATGACAAACATGTCATCAAATTATAAGAGTTTTACTCTGCGCCTATACCAAATAGGTCACTCAAAGGGGCAGTAGTATGTGTTTTCCTAATTTTATTGCACAATCAAGAAACTATCTTACCTTCAGTTGGTATAAAAATACAACATATGAAGTATGATGTGAAAGAAATTTTACTTTGTAATTTAATGCCTTGAAATTGGGTCTCCGTCTCTTTAAAAACTTCTGCTCTTTCTGAAACTCCACCTTCAGGATGTTACCACAATAGTGCTTCTCTATTGTTGGTTAACAACATTTACACCATTGTTGCATTAAGAAGTAGCTCCTATAGTGATCTCAGTAGATGCTCAGCTCCACCAGGTGTTTGCTAATTGCTGCAGGCTAGTCTTAAGGAGTTGAGAGGGGGAATTATGGGAGCAGTCAGGTCTGTGAGGCGAAAGCTTGAAAGTCTGTAATCCATCCATCATCCATCTAAGGCGGAGCTAGGTTCACCCATAGCTGAATGGTTACCATGGAAATTAAAGGATTTCTCAAACATGCATGAAAGTATTAGAGTCACGCCAGGTATATTTTAGATGAGGAAATAACATGATGTACAGGATGTAAAGCTTAAAATAGTCAATCTCACATAACTTTCGCCTGTTTGAGTCTCAGAAACAAGAGGCTGGAATCTGGTGAAATCTTTTCAATTGCCAAGTGCCTGTGATAAACGCTGAGCACCTGGTTAGAAAACTGTTCAAAGCGAGATGTGTGTGAGTGTGTCAAGGTTGCTCCGCCAGGAATAGGTGATTAAGAGGAGATGACCCGGTTTCCTAGTAGCCGCTCCAGCAGACCCATAGGGATAAATGACTGGGGGGGGGTTACATAAGAACACACCTAATATACAGTCTGACCTCCACTGTCACAGAGAGACTTTGTGCTAGTAAGTGGCTCATACTGTCATAAAATGAGGCCCTGCAGCAGTTAATTAGTGCTTGCTGCATCCTGTTGATTATTTAGAGATTCTTTAAAACATAATGGAGCCCAGAAAAGAAGCTGGCGCAAAATAATCAAAATCAATCTAATAGCCTGGCTTTCCATGCCGGGGGCCACACAGGGGCCCAGGGGACCTGTGAACAACTGATTGAATTTACCTGAGGAGCTAAGGCTAGCTGTTATTGAGAAGAAAAAAGACAAACAAACTGTGGCGTATCCACAAAGACTGAACTATGGGGTCTGCAATTTCTTACAATTTAATTTTGTATTTTCACCTGAGAAGCAGGAAAAGAGACATTAAATCCAGCATATATATATATATAATATAAATGTATATATACAGTACACAGAAGAAGAAATAACTTTCCCTGTCCTTAAGGATTTTATATCAGATATGTAGACTTCCTCAAGAAATCCCCAAGTGCTTCTTCAATAGCTTTATGAATAAATGGTTGTTACAGTGATTGCAGCAATCACATGGTCTACAGAATGATTGTTATTAAAAGAAAGAGATGAAAAAACAGCTTCTTTGATTGTCTGTCATTGCACAGCACCCCCCGCCCAGGGAAACACTATAATCTCATTCTGTGAATGCACGTCCACATGCTGGTTATGTATTCTCCATGATTCACCTGAATGTGACGCTTAGATTTCAATATGATTACACCAAGCATTACCTGCTGTAAACAAATCCAACCGGGATGCATCTTGTAATAAAGTCAGTGTCTACATTACTGCTTTTAGTACATGAGTTAGGATTTAACAAGCCACCCGTCTCATTTACAGAGGACAAATTTTGTCTATGTAATCATGACATGCTAGTTAAAGATAGCTGAACTTATTGCACTTTCTTGCCCCGACCAACCTTCTGATCACAGTACACCTTATTCTTGTTAAATCAAACCTGTACCTCCTGAACACAGCATGCCTTCTGTTTTCTTTTTTCAACCTATTGATTATAATGTCTGCAATCCATTTGTGTCCCTCACATTGTTGTGTTCCTGTCTTTCAATTAAATACAGCAGAAAAACATGATGTCACAGCAA
This sequence comes from Poeciliopsis retropinna, assembly GCA_010277075.1. Lineage (NCBI taxonomy): Eukaryota > Metazoa > Chordata > Actinopteri > Cyprinodontiformes > Poeciliidae > Poeciliopsis > Poeciliopsis retropinna. The sequence goes on from VMRM01000021.1 coordinate 3,950,802, forward strand.
AACAAAGCCCCAGCAAAGCCTTCCAGTGCATTTAACATTGTAGCATAAATACATTTTTTAAATACATTTTTGAAAAATTCTGCTACACAAACTCTCCAGCTTAAACAAACCGTGTCCTCCACATCTGCTTTACAAATATTCACACTATCACTGAACTTCACTCAACTCGGCATGCTTGAGGCTTGAGACTGAAAGTGAAAATGACAACATGACTTACATTTTGACTAATTAGGTCTAATAATTATGTCTACTTGAGGGCACAGAAAAAATACTGAAGTGATTCAGTTATGACGCTGCACAACTTAAGAATTGCACACTTTTTATTGTAACATATGTGTTCTATTCAGGACAGGAGCCTAATAAACCTTCAACAACATGACAGGACTTGATGTCTCACAGAAATACCTTCATTTACTCATGCTTATACACGTTTTTTAAAACACCAGCATAAAGAGCAACATGGCCTTTACTACCCGATACTCAACCTTTTCTGAAAAATAAAAATTTGACAAGAGAAATTATGAGTCTGAAGAATACAAAAACAAACTTAAGGTCTGCAGAAAGTACAAAAGTTGCCAAGGATGTATGATAGACACCAACAGCTTCATCTGCTACACAGCATGGAGAGGTGTTCCAGCGTAAAACCAGAGGCAAGAAGTGCTGCAACTGTCAACTTTTAAAAGTTTAGAAAGGTCGCTGTCTGGCCACTCTTGCTGACCAACTGGGAACAAAAACACTATGAGAAGCCAATTTCTAAAAGGAAGAAGAGGCAGGACGACCAGGACACAAGTTAGGTCAGTGTCCTGAGGGGACGGGAAAACTCTATACATGTTACCTGCTAGCCACATGACGTGGCTGTTTGCTAGTTTGCCTGAATAAATTTGAAATCACTTTATCCTGCAGCTGACATAGAGAGGAACCTGAGCCTGCTACACTTCACTATTAGATAAGGATTTATATTCTTGTCTGAACAGCTGAGTGAGCTTTCTGCCAGAAAGATTTGGAAGAATCCCAAATTTGGTTATTATATTGCTGAACAAGCCATGCAACTATCATTTCTGCCCTCAACAAGAACCAAATGTTTCTCTCCACAACAACAAAAGAAAAGCATTTGAATCATGTTGTATCAGAGACATTTAAAGCTACTACTGGGAATTAGTGCTCTATAAATAAACTGAAGTGAATTTATGAACTGAAGCTTCTTCTGTTGGTTTGGAATTTGCAGAGGTCAACAACCTTTCTCTTCAGAGCAGGTGGTACAGATTGTTTTTGTCTGAGATATTTAATCTCAGAACATGCTTGATTGTGTATGACTGGGCAGGCTGGGGTCAGTGACCAATTTATAATCACATCACAGCCTTCTGAATTGTTATCCCACAGCAGAGAGTAAAGAATCCTAACCCAACATTCAACCAGATCAAGAAAAAGCCAATAATGCCCAAAACACAACAAGTGATCCACCTAGGAAAGATTCATCTTTATTTGCAAATCCTGCACATTTCCTCCCAACTCTTTGAACCAACTTTAGGGATGGTACAAGCCAGGCCGAACCGGGTATTGCACGCAAGCGGTTTGATTGGCAGAAGACTGCTTTCGTTGATCGGCCCGTGGATTTACATCACTGTATGAATGAAGGGACTACTTATGGAACAGTGCATACAGCCTCTACTGGACAGGGCAATTCACAACGAACAAATATACAAAGAGATTTCACAGGAATTTTCTGTCCACTACCCTGGCCATTGCCTTCCTATGTAATGAAGTGAATTTTTCTGGTAGAATTTCAACAGGGACGATCAGCGAACAGAAGAAGTTGTGAATGATGACATTGGTTTGCTGAGGTGTCTTGCAATTTTAGCCTGCCTGAAGTTTTAGCAACGTCAGCAGACGAACTGAATTCATGACAGTCTCACTTCCAAATATTGGATTGAACTGCCGTCATCCCAATATTTTCCCATAACGTGCCTCATGCATTATGGGCAACCGCTAGTGATTGGGTAACGCTTAAAACAAAGTCTACACCTCCAGTAAGATATCGTTTCTCAATAGCCGAGGGTACAGACCTTCTGGATGAAGTAAGTGTGGAACAAGAAGCTGGTTATACCAGGCTAGCAGCCCATAGGTACACATATAAAATGACATCATCAGTGTCAACCACACCTTTTATGCATTCACAGCCCGCTCATGTTCCGACATTCACGGCGACATTCCTGCCTACATAGGGAGGAACTCACTGCCAACGGAGACACACCCAACTTGGCTAGATCCAATCCATACATTAACTGCCTAGGGTGAGATCTGACAATGGAGAAGGGGCTAAACCCCTTAATGATCAAGCTCAGACATCAGAGATCTGATGTATGACGTTGGTGAAGAGCGATGCTATGTGTGGTGAATAATTGCTATATAAACTGAACTCAACTGAAAACTGAACTGAATTGAAACAGCTCTCAAACAAGAAAATAGTGTTTTTCTTTAAAAGCCTAATATTAATTTTTCCCCGCTTTGTAAGAACAGCAAATGTTATAATTTTTTCTTCGGACTCTTAGGACTTGAATGCGCATTGTTTCTGTGTGTATGGAAACAGTCATTAAAAGGATTATGAACTTCACTTGCTAACCACCCTGATCTTATATCAAACACAGCTGTACATGTACATTTTATGTTTAAACATGATACAACCAATGCTTTCTGCCTAGAAAAGAAAGAAATTCTAATCAACAACATCTGAATTAACACATCAGGATTTTGAATGTAGAATAAAATTTGAAGCCAGTCTACTCTGACCATTTTCTTCTAAAAGCATAATTATTTTAGTGGTACAAAATTACCGTTATTTTCCTTTTACAGACACCTTGATCAATGCCTCTGAAGTCAGTAGCCTGTTAGAAAGCAGCAGATAGGCTCCATTACAACCATAAATCAGAGCAGGTTTCTGACTGAATTTAACTGCTTTCAGTTTTTATTGATTCAGAACACAGAATTATGCTCCTGACACTCCCCATAAATCAGTCAGATTTGGAAATGCTAGCTTGATATGTAACCACAAAAGTCTTTAGGAAAATGTGGTGCACATCTGGAGGAGGTCCTTTAAACAGCATTTTATTCAGCTCCTCCTGATCTGTGTGAAATGTGCATACACAACACTTTCTTCATCAGGGTGCATCTTATGATAGACAAAACAAACAAACACGCGGCAGATGACGGTTCTCTAAAAAAAAAAAAAAAAAACAGTCACTCAGTTTTTTATTTTGTTTGTGCAGCCTAATTGGAAAGGATCTTGTTTGTTTTAATCAATGTTGATTCAGAATAAGTATCTGTCATATTATTTTAGTTTTTTTAATCTCATGCACAGTGCATTCATTTTGAAAAAAGCAGACAGGTGAGTTGTGATTTAACAACAGCCTGTTAACAGTTAATTATTTTATTTGTTTCATTGCTGCAACTAAAAAAACAGCAAAGAAGTAAATATTTAAAGGGAATTTTCTCACTCTGTTATAGATGAATTAGCACTATCATTATGGCCACATGGCTTTTAATAGGTAGATTCTTTTTGTGTAATAAAAAGAGCTCTCATGTATCAGGTCTTGGTCAAAAACATCTGAGGGAATCCAAAAGTCTGAACCAAAGCTGTGAGTAACGTATCATTTGGACCATATTGGTATACTGGGATTGGAACCATGACCAGTAAGTTTGGACATAAACAACTGGAATCCTCTAACACAAATCCACCCAATCTTAAGTTTGAAAAAATAAAATAAAACAAAACACTTCTGACCTTTTTAAAAACATCCAAATGACTGGTCAGCTGTTACTTCTCTGAGACCTTGTCTGGTCTCAAACTCCAGTCCTCAAGGGCCGGAGTCTCTCTGCGTCAGCACACCTGGCTCCAATATTAGCTCATTAGCAGAGCTCTGTGGAGCTTGACTATATGCTAGTGAGGCAGTTTTGCCTTTGTATTCAAGTGTGTAGGACAAGGGACATCTAAAAGTTGCAGGATTCTGACCCTTCGAGGATTGTAGATCACTGATCTAAACTCACACGACGAGATAGCTTTATTTTACTGGTGGTTTCATAAATGGCAGATTTTATCTTTATTTAAAAAAATAATTTAAAAGAACCAGAGCCGACACAAATTGCTATAGACACACAAAAGAAGAGAATTCAGATGAAAGATAAAACTAAGTTCTGCTGAGGTCGAAAGCCATGGGAAAAAAAAAGATACGTTTAAAGACGAACTTTGAAAGTGGACAGTGAAGGAGCCTCTGATCTTCTGACAACTACTTCATCTGCTGATTAGTTCATCTGTTCTCAACCTGTTAATGACAAAAAGGCCTGGTTTTATATTACAACTTTTGAGAATAAAAGTAAACAGAATGGAGCCCTTTGTGGTCTGATCTGGTGCTGTGACTCATCATAATCAGTAATTTGCATCATTTTTGTAAATATATCTTATTTAATTACTTTATCTTGAGAAAACCGTCTTTCCTTAACACCAAATGTGTTAACCTAAGAATCAGAGTAATACAGTTGGGTAAAGAGGGATGTGCAACCTCTGCAGGGTTTGGTATTTTAACTCTGGAGAAGCTCAATGTCTGAGATTCTGACAAGACAACACCCTGGAGGCTACTGATGAAGAACTGACAGAAAAGACAAAATCACCCCGAGTTATTTTACTTTTAGGGTTAAAGCTCTGTTTGAGCGGAGCTCGATGTCTGTCGGCAAAATGTTCCTCAGAATAACCACAGATACATCAAATAAACATTTGATGTACCTGAATGTGTTTCTGCCTAAATGAAGCTACTGAAACTGCACAGCAACTTTTATCTATATAATTAAAACATAAGCAAAATTAGAACTATGACACATATTGAATAAGTGAAGTTCCTCAGTGTTATTACAACATAATAACACTGATTAGATGCATTTATTAATGCATCTAATATAAACAGATTCTTTCTCCTTTCGAGCTGTTCTTATAACTAAAATTAGGTTTATTTTTGTTTCCTTCCAGTTTAATCACATCATACTTGACATTCATAACAAGATTGACTATTTTTGTAAAAACATAAATAATAAAAAATGCTTTATTTGTTGCTGTCAAGCTGAAGTTGATTTAAAATAGACGTAAATAAGCTGTGCATTATTGTGTATTTGGTTTAAGTTTATTTATGGAAGAAAATTGTCTTGAATCTAAATAATTTATTTAGAATAATTATAAATGAAAAATGTGTCTTTTTGCTTCTGTACCTTTTTTACGCTGCCAATGTCTCCAGCATATCTCAGAAATATTCTGAGAGACTACAGGTCAGGTCAGCTTATTAATGTATATTTCTTATTTCAAAATTACAAATGTAACATCTCCTAGCCCTTTTACAATTTCACTGGGAAAGAAGAATAAAAATGTTATCTTATAATGGTATAATCTTACTGTAGCTGATTAACAAATTATTTAGTTCCTAATCAGTTCCCATGGAGACTGATTACTATGAATGCATTATGTGTAAATCCTCTCCAAATTTGCCAGCATGTAGGACTGTTTTTCTACTTCTAAAACATCTAACCACTGGTTCCCCTCCCCATGTATTCTTTTAAACCGATCGTGTTTTTAAGAAGCACTTGCAGAATTAATCACCAGTCTCCTCTCACACTTCCTCTGAGAGTTTACAGAATATAAAACACCACTTCCGTCTTATCAATAGTAATATTACTAAGGCTGATTTATGCCCCAGCAGGTACTGCACTGCTGCTGTGGTCCTGTTCCCTTACACCCCACTGGCTCGCTACATTTTTCTTCTTTTTCTCCCCTGCTCAGTATTCAAATCACACACGCAGCCTCACCGGCAGAAAACTCCTTGGGAAAACGGTCTGAGAACTGTGGACCTGTTCGGGTTACTAAGAGCTGCTAAGATCAGCAAGAGCTGGGCATTGTGATGTACAAAACACGGCATCTGTGAGTTTAACTGTGTCTTTTGCATGAGAGAGGCGCCTCTCCAACACAAAGCTGCTCTGTAGGGGACCTGTGTGTTGCCCTGAGCGGTTTCTGTTTGCAGCTCAGCTACACAGAACTAAGTGCTCAGCTTTACAGAAAAACCAGGAAGACCTCAGAGGAACCTGAGCTGTAGAGGGAAAATGCACTCTGGCAGCTGCTGTCCTGTCACAACTATTTGTTCACCTCTGGATGGACATAAGCAGGTTAACAGGGGTTAAAATATTTGGATGAAACATGTAGCATGTGGAGCTGTTCACTTTTGCTTCTCGGAAAACATCACACAGAGAAGCTAGGCTGCTGAATTAGTGCTTCTTCTTCTTCACTTTTATCAAACAGGAACTAAAGGTATTTAGAGAAGAAAATGAGCAACCAAATAGTTGCTCATTTTTCTTCTTTCGAACGACATAAGAAATAAGTGAGGCAGAGAAATTGTTCACCTTGTTCTTCCAAGCTTGAGGAATTTCATGTTTCATATCATGATGGGTATCAATAATTTACCTAGCTTGATGATGCTTTCGTTTTAGAGGCAGGTCCTCTGAAGGATCTAGTAGTATGTTATTTATGCTCTCTAATGCAGTCACGTATGTTTAGTTTGAACTAAAATTACATTTTAAAGGGTAACGGATGAATAAATAAAGCAGAGCCATTCCTGATAAACCTATGAAGTCTGTGTGTTGTGTAACATGTGCTGCTACTGCATGGTATTGGGATGAAAGGTGTAAACTCTGCAATTTGCAAGTTACTGTTTCCACAATGTTATGTCATTGTTGTCTGACTTTGGGTTTAAATTTTGGGTTTAAAGTTGCTCAGTATACTCAGTATATTTAACAATGATCGGTGAAATTAGACAGGAAAAAATTGATTTCTCTGTGAAAGTGTTGTAGTTCCGCTGTCATCCAGCAGAAGGCACTGATGGTCATCCTTAAGTGGTGCCAGTTGGTACAGAAATAATAATGGTGGAGGCATCCCAGGAAAGGAAGTGAAATGGTCCAAAAGGAGTTCGGTTTGGGATGCAAGACACATTTTATGTTCTTCTATTTTGAAACACTCACCAAGCTCCTTAAGTTTCACCTTCCTATCGCTCATTAGGCAGAGCGCTCCAGTTTTGTTATTTTATAATATTTCTAATTTTGGTAATGTGAGAAAACCCAATTTTCTGTTTCTTCAGTCAGTATTTAATACAGCTGACAAAAATGTCAAAATATAATGATGTGCTTCTTTTTCTAAATTCACCACAAAAAATTGCCCTTCATGTTATGGGAAGACTTGCGACCATCTTGATACAAAAGAAAAATGTCCAGTTATCAATTAATTATTAGTTAGATCAATCAACTTTAGATTGAATGACAAATCAATGACCTGCATCCCTAGTGCAGACCTGTGGCTCTGGTAGTGCAGAGTGAATTGCTGACCAGTTTCAACAAATCTTCATAACTTTTACTTGCACACTGAAAAACTGAAAAGTGTAGAACTGATGATACGAGAATGATATTAAGATCAGCAAATGTTTCAGGGTAGTGCTGTTATATTTTGGTAAATCAAATATCACGGCACTACTTTTGATAGGTATAAAATGCTTTTTTTGCAATCCAAGAACATGATTGCTAAAATAAAGTCATGTCGTAAAAAACAGACAATGATATTTGTATCAGTTCTTCTTGTTTTCTACAGATTAAGCCTTTTTGAAGGGCTTCGAACAGCCGGTGTGAAGCTTAATTGCATAAATACAACGCTGATGAATGCTAAAATCTCAATCTTCTTTATCCAGCAGACTGCTTCACACCACCCCACCAGTTTACACAATATTACTTAATCAGACTGCGGTGTTTTTGGCTCTGCCAGTACAATACCTTCCATCTACTGTATGTCAGGAGTTGGCACCAAGCGTTGGGAGCTCTGCAGGCAGCGCTCTGGCGCAGAGCCTCGGCTGGCAATGCAATCCACAGTAAATGAAGACCATCCGCTGCCGTCTGGACATTGGACAGCTATGTGTCCCGCTTTGAATGGCTGTCATCAACAAGAGCGTCAAGCTGAGCTATCATGGAGCAGTCGATGTTGATAAACAGTACAAAAATAGATCTGGGCTTGATCTCCATTTGGTTTCAGGAGACTGGACTCAAAGTTCAGCCGACTATCTGGGACTGCGACGCCTGGCAGGGTTTCAGGATGCCGTGGTGGCTGTGCTGGAGCTCCATCTGGGAATATTTCAATGGAAATGTCTGTCTAATCTTTAGTTTATTAACTTACACGCAAACAAATCAAATAGCCATGTTTAAGGCATCAAAGTGCTTGTTCTGGCAACTCTGTGCGGATTCCTAAGCTTGAGCGAAGAACAGAGCGAGCAGCAGAAATCCTACCTGAACTGAATTTAAAATCGCCATCCTGTTTCAACAGCATAATGAGATGCTAACCTACTTTAGCTTCAAAGGTGTGTTTTGGGAAAACATCAAAACAATAAAGAGCTTAGGCTGATCTCCTCATGGAAGGCAGTGAAAGACAAAAGGCAGAGTCCTGAACTTGTAACGGCACAAAGCGTGCTCCCCTGACGTAGCGCGGGAGACGTGTTGCTGCGCTGTGCTGCTTACACCGTCGCACAATGCGGGGAGGAGGAGAAGGAAAATGGAGGGACGCGTCAGACCTTTCCTAGCGCCGTTTAGCAAAATGTCAAGGAGGTTTAGATCACCACTCCACAGAAATGTCATCTGCGTGAGGATAAATATTGAGGCTTGTACCAACCTCTGGCAAATGATGTGCCACATCTGCTGGAAAACTAAATGAAAACCATTAAATTTTAATCTGATATGTGTTTTTTCCATGACATATGATTAAATTAATCTTAAAACTTCAGTGCCAATGTATGTTTTGGACTGATTTAGTTTTAAAAATACCTAAAAATCAGCCAGCGTATATCAGGTTAAGCCAAATTAATTGGTGATGTTGTTCTTAAGGAAGCAAGTCTGAAACTTAGTAATTAACCTGAGCAATAAAAACAGCTTAAATATGAAGCCTGAAGAGCCATCTTTGAGCAGCGGCCGGTTGGGTCCGTTAAGAGCCTCAACAGAGGGCTGCAGGGCTCCTCTTCTTAAGTGTGCCATAATATAATTGTGCTGAAGGGCTGCGCGCCACGGGAAGAGGGTTTTATATCGAGGCCTGCCTGCTGTAATGGTGTCAGGTGGTATTTATGAGACTTGTAATGGCGCTGAAGCTCAGGCACACCTGCTACGCCGAGAAGGCTCTTCCACACAGACACGCAAACACCAAATTACAGTGAGCAAACCCTCATGTTGCCTCTTTCACTTTGGTTTACACTGTTTTGTTTTTTTGGGTTTTTCTTTTTATATATATACAAAACGCTGCAGTGGTGGGACAGTATATGACTTAAGAGTTCACTTGAGGTTTTTATACATAAATTTGTCAACAGCAAAATACAAACATGAATACTTACTGCATCATTTCCATGGACCTATTTATTATAAATAGGTCACGGCAGCAGGAAAATGATGAGTAATTATGACTACCATATTAAAGGAGATATTTCTTTCTTACATATTCTGAAAAAGTGACAGATATATCAAAGGAAAAACCTCAAATTTTCTGTTAAATACACATCTTGGCATTTGCCAAGAGTGCTATAATCAAGTGTATCAATGTAATGTTAAGTGGAAGGGAAAACTACATTATAAATAGTTGCAAGTGAAAACATATCAGTTTGTGAGTGGCCAGCTAACTTGCCTGACTAATTCTTCTTAAAGTCAATCCATGAAGCTGTGTCAAAATGAAAATGACAGAGATAATACCTCTAGATGCACTGAAGATTTATGTTAAGCTTTAATAAAATCTCCTGTAAAATTCACAATTTCTCAGAAACTGTAGTTTGGCTTTTCATTAGCTGTAAACCAAGATCAATATTAAAAGTAATACATGGTTGGAATACATATCTCTTTGTGTACAATGAATAAATATTGAAATTCAAATTAAAAAATACTTTATTGATCCCAAAAGGAAATTAAATGTGTCTCTATTTGTTTTGCTATTTTGTTAGAAATCTATGTAAAATGTCCCCTAAGAGAAGAATCCATGAACACATTTGCTGGATACATACCGCACACTTTCTTTATTCTTTCCCTTCTGTATTTTTCTATTTTTTATTTTAATACTCATCAGTGATTGCAGTAATTACAGTCTATGTTTAAATTTATTTTAAAAAATCAGTCAGGAAAGTGATAAGCCACCATAATGATTACTAATACCAGCTGATTGGCTCCATTATTATGTCCCTAATGATGTCATCAGCTCAAAAACACGCAAAGCAGAATTGACAGCTATTTTTACTTTGGTTCAAACTTTATTTTCTAAAGTTTTTGACCTAGCTGTGGTTTTACTGTCACTCTAGATTAGTTAGTGAAGACAAATTTAGCACTGGATGATACTTTTAAACTACTATTTTAGAAATCTTTTAGGAGCAGAGTGACTGGTGGCTAATGAGCCTCTGCACACGCCGTCTCCCCTCAGGTTGGTGAGACACACACCAAGCATTGCTGAGCTCGCATGGAGGGACCTGGTGCAGGAGACTAAAGAGCAGAACAAACAGAGTTGATGAGAAGCAGTCAAAAAAGTCAAAGCTGGAGCCTCTGAGGTTGCTCCTGTGCCAGTAATCCTGTTCCAATAACAGAACGAAAAACTGCAGCTCAGACAGGCGTTCGCTTAGGTTTCATCCTTAATTAAGATGGGAAATTAAACTGAAAAGTCAATCCCCAATCTGAACTAATATTACTGAAGCTAGACTGGCATAGTTATGTTTGCATCTCCTTCAGACTGCACACGCAGAAACTCATCGACACAAGCAGCAGCTACACAGACTGGAAAAGCTGAGCGAGTGAGCCTTGTTGCCCCAGATCGCATGCAGACGCACAGCTGACACCTCAGCAGTCGTGCTGCTGCAGCAGCAGCAACGCTGATGCTTCAGCTGCTTTGATCAACACAAGTAACGGATCACGGCGGCAGGCTGAATGGCAGCGCTGGAGACTTTAAACTGAACACTGAGAGCTCAGCAGTAACAAGGCAAGCAAACTTGGTGATAACAAGACAGGGAGCTCTGCTGAAAATCTGATGAAATAATAAAATTTAAAAAAGTCACTGGGCTGGCTCTCCTCTGATAAACCATATCAGTAATTGTTGTTTTATTATTTACTTTCCTACAGGGGACAGAAAATGATCAGTTCTGTGAGAAGTAACAGGATTATTTATTTCAGTTTTAAGCTTTGTGGTGCTGCAGCGTACATGATGCAAATCTTGCTACTTTTATTTTTATCCTTTCTAGAGTTTATAAAGCACTCTATACTATTTGTCATGCATTCAATCTCATGTGAATGCCTTGTGAATTATTCTGCATCCCTTAAATGATTTCTTCATTCATTGAAGCAGCACAATGTCACAGTTGACAAATTAAACCTTTAATTTGTAAACGTTTATTCACAATAGAAAAAATACATCACTAAAAATACGAAAAATATACAATATAAATTCAAAATTGTCACAAGTATTCAAGAATAAATGTTATTGAAGCATATTTTTTTATTTTGCCATGTCAGTATTTTTTAATACAGAGCTAAATGTGCTGAACAGACAAAACGCATGTATGCAATGTGATTATTTATTATTAATACTTTGGTGATCAGACTACTTATCTCCCAAGAGGAAAACCACTCTACTGACTGACGTCAAACAGAAGAAGCAAAAATATTTAGTCATTTTTGCTTCAGCAAAATCACAAATTTTCTGGATGTCCCTAAAAAATGTCGGTTAAAAATACTGATTTAGAAAAAGATACAGGAAACGATACAATAAACTATATACAGCTATGGTCACAGAAAGTGACCAATTTCCGATTTAAATCATAAGAAGCATCATTCTTACATGTTCTATTACTTATATTTTCTGCGGTTTACAAAGATGTCAGGTTTTTTTTATTCCTTGTCTTTGAGGCTAAAAATGTGCAGAAATTTCCAATATTTTCTGAATTTCTCAGCCCAGCAGAAGCTTGGAGTAAAACCAGATCAGGTGTGTCCAGCCAGTCGTAAAATAATCTGCTCTGTGCAGAAGATTTAGAAATCCCAAGAGACGAGGAAGCATTTTAAAAGAATTTTATGTAAGAAAGACTCCCATTTAATTCTTGTTTTGCTTATACAAAAATTAAAAAATATCAATTCAAATCAGTATACGCTTTTTATTTCAGAACAAATTAATATAATTATCCATGTTAATCTCTAGCAAACACTCTTTTTAATTACAATCTTAACCAAAAAAACGCTAATGTTAGGCCTCATTCTGACTTGTTTTCATGCATCTGCTTCGTCAATAAGCGTGTGTGTGTGAGTAAACAGTGTGTGTGTCATGATGCTACGGCAGTGCTGTGAACCACAGTGACATGGTAAAACAGTTCACAGCTTTGGTTGCAATGTGTTGCTTCAAGCCTTCAAGCTTCAATTCCAGCAGCGTCACCCCGGGCAACGCTGCCGCCGCCGTTTCCTCCACCTCCATCCATAGGCTGGGTGGCGTCCATTAGCGCTCCTCCGTGGGGACGGGACGGCCTCTATAGCACAGCACTCAGGGAGCACGCACTTTCCCCTAACAGCTTCATCAAGTCTGCATCCCCAGAGCCCGACACACAGGCTCACACTGAGGACATGCGCCATCTCTGGAGGGCCCAATTAGCAGCCATCACCTGTAATTCAATAACACTCCTATTCTTCCAGCTCTCTCTTTTGCTCCACCGTGAATTAACTCCCTTGCTTTGGGAGGAACGGAGCTTAATTGTGTTCAGTGTCAGCAAACAAATCTAAATCTGCGCTGACAGTTTGAACAGATCAGCATATTTTGGTTTGGAAGCGACTCCTCGGGCCGTCTTTAATCTAGAGTCATGTTAGAGGTAACATGGACCATAAATCAAAGCTCAGAGAGGGCGTCCACAAATCCACTCTAATGCTAATCAAATCCTCTGTTCCCTCTCCATGGATCCTGCTGGCTGGTAGAGGGACAGAGCGCAGCGACACCTCAATCAGCTAATGCTAACACTAACGTTAGGAAAATGCACATTACTAATCATTGATAGAAACACTGCCAGTAATAAGCCCTCTCACTAAAATTACTCTAAAATTATTTCATCCAGGAAGTGACAACAGAACCCACAGCAAAATCTCAACACTCCAGATTATAATTTAAGGTCAGAGTTCTTGGTTGACTAATGCAACAAAAGTTATTTTTTTTCTGTAAGGTGTTTCCAGTCACATGTGGGACAAAACAAACACAGCATATCAAACATGGTGGTCGTAGTGTGATGGTCTGCAGCCGCATTAATGCCTCTGGACCTGGACGACTTGCTGCTATTCACTAAAAGATGGTAGTGTCTTCAGGAGGTTACTGGAGATTTTTAATTTATTCATAAGTAAGAAAAATACTTCTCTATATTTCTTTCATCATAACCAAAACATCAAAACATCATAACCAGATTGAATCAAAATCAGCAGGTCAGAGTTTAACAACGCTGCAAATCTTTGATTGGTACATCTATTAACTGAATCAATCAATTAGTATATTCAGTATAACAAGATAAAAATAATAAAAATAATCAAATATCTTTGGAAAACAGTAGGAAAACACACCAATGTGAGAAAAAACATTGGTTTTTCTATACAATGCCTATTGTATAGAAATAGGCATTTCTGTGCCTATTTCCAGTCAATACAATGCCTATAGTTTTAGTACAAGAGACCTGTGGCCAACACCAGGCGAGTATCATCCAAATATAACCTGTACAACACTAATGAGACAGCATGGAAACCAGAGCAATGAGCTCATCATGCACCAGTACTTCATGGAAACCAGTAATGGAGGAAAAGGCACTGGTGAATTTAAAGACGTAAAAAAAGAGTAAGTCAGTAGTCAGTTTAAAGGGCATCACATTACCTTCTAAACATCACAAAATAAAAACAGGAAACTATATCAGCTGTGTGTGACCAAAACTTTCTTTCTACACCAATAGTAAGAGCGAGGAAGAGTCACTTGTTGGTCAGATACAGTCACATGCACACACACACACATCCAAATAACAAGATCCACTCACAAATAAGAGCAAATATCTCAAACAGTGTCCACTTTCATTTTCTGCTTCAATGATAAAAATATTCCCCAAATGGAGAGCAGAGTAAAAAGACGGAGAATAAATCATTCTGCTGTGGCTCTAATCTAATTCTCTGCTCCCCCACTCCCACCAATCCTGCCGCCACCACCGCAGGTCTCTCTGCCACCTCAGGAGTGTCTTTAGCAAGTCAGACCCCTCCAAACCCACCTGTCCATCTCCCATGATTAATTTCTCCTGAGAACAGTGGAGCTGCTCGGAAGTCTCCTCCCATCCTATTGTCCGTTGTACATTCTTCTGCTGAGCTTTTCCTCATTTTACTGGTAAGATGCCAGAAAATTTAACACACACTGTTTGAAAAATATATCCTGAATTAAGTGTGTCTTCTAGTTCAGGGCTTAAACATTCATGCCAAGCTTAAAAACACAAAAGAGACAGTTACCAGCATTAAGCTTTACACTGTATTCGCAGGGGGTACGAATAACTAAAATCCACAAAAACTTGAGATTCCCTCTAAAAACGCCTATGACTGTCTGTCTTAATGGTTTAAACATTAAATTCACCTTAATATCCATTTATACGCACAGTGGAAACCATCTTGGCACTACTGCAGAAGCTAACATCCACAGTTTTCTTCTTTTACGCTCTTGAAGGTTCAGCCAATGAGCAGCATGGGAAATGGGAGGTGTTCCTGGATTGGATGGTTTGCAAATGCCAGCTAGTAGCGACTCAAGTAGCATTTCAGCTTCCAAAGCTGAATTTTCTCTAGAATATTTCTAGAAGTGCTAAAAGAATGACAATAAAAACATTATTCTCACTGTAGTAGTATTTTCCCAGGAGTAAGAATAATTTTTGGGGGGACTTCAAACAAATAATTAAATAATGGTTTTTTTTGTGTGTAAATATCCTGAAACTGATATTTTTCCTTAAGGTTATCATACTTGGTTGGAATCTAAAAACAAGTTTTTCAAGTAAATTTTTAATATACAAGCCCTGACGAGATTGTCTGTGTTTTTACTGTTATTGTTCTGGAGATCTGTTTTAAACTTAAGCAGAAGTGAATTAAAGCCTTCCCCCTACAGGCTGACATCCACTTCAGTGGCCGACGCGCCTGGGATTCCTGCTGTAACAGCGCCCTCTCCACTCTGGCTTGATGTTGTGCCTGGAGGCAGGCGGCAAGCTCTGAGCTCAGTTTTTCATCCACTTTGCCTCTCAGGCTGCAGAAAAACAGAGAATGGGGCTTGCAGGGGTATGCAAATTTTACCGCCACCAAAGCAGAGGAAGAGAAGGTTCCCACTGGCTGAGTGTGAGGGACTTTTCTCCTTTTCTCTCTCACAACAACTTTCAATGGGACTCTTTCTTCTAACAAACCGCGGCCAGCACCGACACGTCCTCCACACACACTCCGGGATCAAAACTAATACCTCGGCTTATGGATTTCACATTCAAACTGAGACTTCGTGCATTCAGAAATCTATTGAGTAGCTTCACCACAAGGTGGCTTTCAGAGAGCTGAGGTAAAGGTTGCAGCTGGGAGCTTCTTAAAGACATGAATATTCAGGTTCTTTATTTAAATGAGCAGACCCACATCTAAAAGAGTTTGGCTGTTCCTCAGACTTCAGTTCTGGTTCTGTATAAGACTGGCTATAAGCGAGGGAGTTTTTTGCTTCCTTTCTTATGTTCCACCTGTAATTTCCTCCTTTTGTTTAATAAATTATTTATTTCTGAATTACCTCCAAAGCTTCCAAATGACCGTAATCGTTATAAGGTTTCATAAAAAAAAAAAAAAAAAAAAGTTTGACATTTCTAAAGAGAGCTGAAGTCAAGTCAGAAAGAGACACAATTAGTTGCTCTTGGTTTCGTTTTAAATCAGAGGGCAGCGCACCGTTTCCCTTTCACCTTGACTAAAAATAAGCCTGACGCTGAGCGTTTGCAAGTCACACCTGCACAGCGGCCAACACGTCTGAGTCGGGAAACGCTTTGAGTATCTGTCCCATGATCGTTTCAACTTCATGAATGCTCCCTTCACATTGCTTTGCAAAAGTATTCACGTTGTTTGAACTTTTACATGTTTTGTAATGTAACTGCTAGCTTCAATAAAGTTTATTGGGAATTTCTGTGACATGAAAGGAAAATTAAACATAATTTTACATATTGAAGAAAGTGAAGTCGTATTTTAATTTATGTTCCTGTATTCTGATTGCACTAAATAAAATTATTAGTAAGCTAATTAGTAAACAGTTTTAATTGAGGTGTTCTGAAAAGGTCTAGGAGGTTTGCTAAAGAACATTATTGACCACATATCTTCATAAAAACCAAGGAGCACAGAAGACAGTTCAGGTTTGTTTACAGAGACTTCATAATTCATTTTATTTGTTGTTTGTCTTATTTTATTTATTGTAGATAGTTAAAAAGTCTTCCAGTTCCAGTGTTAAATGTTCACTAGAATTTAAAGTTTATTGATCTTTGAGAATGTGTTCTTGCTTTTATGCTATTTTATGCCATTGTAATACTTGAAACTGGTTTCAAACCGACAATATTATCATTTATCACAATAACTTTGATGTTAGACTGGCAGTTAGATGTTAGACTGGTCAATGAAACCAACTTTTCAACTCCTCTGGGATTTGGGCTCAGAGTTCATGTATTATTTGAGCTTTTGAGATGCTGACCAGCTGCTACCAATTGTAAAAACACTACTATAGACTATAGTAACTCTGGGGGAGCTGTTGTTGTAGAGATCAACAGCTCAAGTGGAAGAATCTATTTACAGGGCAACTACTGTGCATTCATAATTATGGCGTCTACTAAAGAGAGGCAAGAAGTCTCACTTATAGATTGCCGCAATCCACCTCGGGGATGGCGCAAACATGTGAAAGGAAGCGCTCTGGTCAAAAGAGACCAAAATTAAACTCTTTGGCCTACATTCACAATTATCTCTGCACATCGTCTTAAACACACTGTCCCTGCAGGGACGCATGGTAGCAGCAACATCATGCTTCTGGGAAGCTTTTTTCAGCCGGGGAATTCTGCAAAACTCAGGTGCTGAAAAACACTAAAGACTGAGACAGAGGTTCACTTAGTAGCAGAACAAGAAGCTAAACAATACAGCAGGAGGAAAAAAATGGAATGGTTTTGACTGAATAATATACATCGGTTAGAAAGGCCCAGTCAAAGTCTGAGCCTAAATCAAATTGAGAATCTATATCAAGATTTGAAAACTGATGTTTACAAACATTCTCCATCCAATCTGACTAGATATATTTTACAAAAACAATGTGTAAAAGATTCAGTATTATGTTTCCATTACAAATGTGTGCAAAATCTTTTGGATATTCAGCTAATGTCAAAAAAGAACCCCCACAATTTTGCAATTGTGGTGTTTCTATTAAATAAGAAACGTAATTGAAATTACTGCATGTTTTCATTGCAGTTTTGCGAAATACACACATTTTGATACAGCTGAAATCCCACCTCGTCGTGGCACAAAATCTTTTTATCAAAAAACATAAAGAGCATTTAAAAACTGACATGTTTCAATTAAGCAAATTCATTTTCATAATTCTAATTTGCGCAATTTTAAGGTCAATGGAAACTCAGCTACTGTCTAACTGTGTAAAGCAATCTATGATATCAAGTACTGACTCAAGTGTAACTGACACAAACGCACCACACGCTTTTCATAGGATTGTAGAAATATTGAAAACTGTCACATTTTCTTTTAATGTCATAATTATGCAGTGCTTTCTATAGCTCTATTGCATAAAATCCAAATAAAAAAGTTAAATGTTTCAGGGGATATGGTTACTTTTGCAGAGCAAAAGACATTTTCTTGGGGACAGATTTCCTGAAACACATTAATGAAAACAATTGCAAGAAGAGCATAAATATAATCCAAATGAGAAAACTGGGCTATATTTTCCAACATGTAGTTTCATCCTGATGCGTTTATCCTTATCGGGGTTTACGCTGATTTTATCTCACTGATACACAACAACAACACTGTAACTGCTGACTTCTTTTACCTCATGGTAGTTAATGCATGTAAATCCAAACAAAGAGCTTGTGTTCTTATGCAAAGCCTCAAGAAAAGTAGCAGTTTCCCACATTCATCCTCAAATCCACAACACACATATACACACACACACTTTCCTCAATTAGTCACAGCAACAGCATCTCTGGTCTCGATGCGCCGTCCCCTCCAGACCATAAAAGGCGATGGGGCGGGGTCAGTGTTGACTTAGTGAAGACATCCTGTAGTGCTTTGTCATTCCACAGGCCCATTTATTCAAAGGATACATGCAGCAGCCCCAGGCTCTCCAGCATGAGGAGAAAGTCATGAGGATGGCCACAGGTTACAGATCAATTACAAAACACTGTTACAAACAAACACACAGCAATAAATACTAACATAACTCAAATGGAACATACATAAAAACATTTCAATCCAGCATTGTATGGGAGCTAAGAAAATACATATCCAGGATAATACTACAATAACATGTGGGATTAGTGTAGCAACATTTGCTAATCAGAGCACTAAGGTGAGTCGAGTCTGTGGCAAACCATGTTAGCTGCAAATACGCTCAGTGTTCCCTCTGAGGCAGGACACTCACATGACTCCTTCACACTGTAAAACAGCTGGAACCAGAGAACCTCAGGCTGGAGCACAGCCACTCAGAGACAGAGCTCTCTGCTTTCTTTGAAGAAGGTGTTTTAATAAACCTGCTCTGCAGAGTCAGACTGTTCAGTTCAGATTTTAAAAGCTGAGGCAAAAGAAACGCTTACAGGCATTTCTTTTGACTTTATAAAAAAAAATATTTTTTATGCATTTGTTCAAATTGTCACTATGTCATGACACTTTGGTATGAGAAAGATAATTTGTGAAAAAACTGAGCTCATCTCCCCATGTGATGCTGCTCATTAGCTAGCATAGCCTGTCGTGAATGATCAGGCTAGTCAGCATGATCACCGATAACAGAGGATAAACGGTTTTCCTTTAACAATACGTTGGTTCTCTGCCATTAACACATTAAGCATTCAGTACATGAGTTGATTGACAGCAGTAAGACCCTCCTCCTGGCTCTGGTTGGAAGTGGTGCACTTCTTCAGAGGGCAATAGCAGTTAATGGAGGAGGTGGCGGAGATAAATCTTTTCACATATTATCTGTTTCGTAGCACACTGTCTCAATATGGTGACAGTTTTAACAAATACTTAAAAAACATGTATTTTTATGAAAGTTACATACTGCAGGTTTAAATGAAGATGGAAACATGCCAGTAGAAAAAAATATGCAAACATGAAGAGTGTTTTCTAGCGTTAGGAGCAAGATAAAGAGAACATATAGTGAAATTGTTCCTTATCTTCCACTCAAACCGCAAATTGATGAACGTTTTATCAACATATCATCTCCTTAAAACTATTTTTTTGAAGAATCCCTAAAAACCCGACAATGCTGTACTTTGCAAAAGCAAAATAGCATGAAGTCCAAAACCAAAACGGGAACATAAGGAACAACAACAGATCCACCAAGTAAAGTTTTCACTTCCTGTGGACAGATGGCGGTAAGGAGTGGCGTTCTCGCTGACTCCTGACACCGAACAGCTCCAGCCTGGGAGTAGGCTGCTTTGTTTATCCTGTAAAGGTATGTTAACACTAGGCTGCATTCCTGCAGGCCCTAAATTGCAGTGTAAGATTACAGTACAGTGGAGCCTGCATCCATGCGCAGACAAACACGGAGCTCTTTGCTGGCGCAGGATGACGAAGCCGTGACCGCTTAGACGTGACGTTGGGACGAATGTCAACACCTTTAATTTACAGCAGAACTGCAGTCAGTGAATTTCCTATTAGAATAACACCGTCTGAAACCTGGAGGATCTCTCTCAACACACTGTTACAAGAACAGGAAATATATAATGGTGAAAATGAAGCAAAAAGATTCTATTTTGATGTGTTGACTTTTTAAAATAACATTTGAAGAGCGCGAAAGCAAGAACCTTTTCCTAAATACAAATTAAAGTGAGCTAGTCAGCTAAGCCTGTGTCCTTTCCCTTGTTTTGTGGCTCTTTAGGGGCAGTGCTTGATAAATTAGTGTAGACTAAAGTATAAAAACACAGTTTAAAAAATGAATCAGCAGATAAATAAATAGCATCCACTGCTTTTCTCATATTTCTCACTTGTTTAAACTGCATTTCAATACAGAACAGTCAATGTTTAGCTTAATTGCAATATCCGCTAGCCTCTGACAAGCTACAAGCTCTGCACTTATGGAAAACCATCAACTAATGTTTTTGTAGCAGTTTACAAAACTGCTGTGTCCAGCTACTGTTGTACTAAAATGAAACTAAATCCATAAATGCATTTAATTCAAGCATAATAAACTTTTTATCTTATGATTAGGAACATCCCAACAAAATGTTAACCTGTAATATCTATAAATAAAATAAATAATTTTCTTTATAGCATTATTTTAAAGAGGCTGTTATGAATAAGAGCAACATCTTCCCTTTCAGTTAATGAAACTCTGTTAATAATTTGTCAGGTGTTAATAAATTCACAAACTTGTGGTCAATTTTCACTGACAACATCTACATAAATGTTTTATGTAGATGTTGATGCTGTGGGCATCAACAACATGGGTGAAACAACAATCACTGCTTACCCACTTCTCTTGCTTTTGCTGCTCCTCTAAATCTCGGTTGCATCATAGCAATCCAAAAATACAAAAGTAAGAGGAAAACTACTTTCAGCTGCACAGAATTTGAGGCCATAATTATTGTCCAAAAAGCAACATCTCTGCCAAAACATTATGAACAAACGTCCACAAAAAGAGAAAATCAGAACTAACCTAACAGAGTTACTCCAACAAATGTAAAATGGGAAGAAATTACAGGCAGATAAAAGCACTGTTACAATCAGAGTAAATCGTCTGTAAATCTGAAATCATTGAAGAATAATCCAGGTCAAGTTTGGATCATCTTCAGTGTGTTAGATTTTTAATTAGAGGTGATTAATAGATAGAAACATGAAGTATTAACATGGTTTCTGTAAAGTGCACTGTATATGTACAAGCAGTTTCTGATTTTACTTATATGGTGAGGTAGAGGTCTGCACACCTGTGCAATCTGGTAAAATATAGAGGTACTGAGAACAGAAATGTGCTGACTAATGTGGAAAAAAAATACTGATAGACTATTAAACTAATCATTAGTTCCACCCTTGCAATTGCTGAGGAGTTGTTATTATCAGCCACATCTAGCTTCTAATTTAAGATAAGCACAGCAGGGGTCTTCTTAATAACTTTCCAGCAGAGTTCAGTAACCTTTGAGTATGCAGACAGATTCATTTCATTTGTTGATAATATAAGGTGACCCGAGGACGTGAACTGCTGAAGCTAAAAGAAACTGCAGCTTCTGAGATATTCTAGCTGGTATCAGCAGCTGTTTGCCTCATTATGGTGATGACTGGCAGGGGGTCTTGGTACCATTAGCACAGGCTAATGAAAATCAAAGAGGTGCTTGTGATCAAGCTGCCTGTGTCAGGTGGAATCAAACTAAGACAGACACACGTCTGAAATGAGGCGGGCTGAAACTGAGAGAGAGGAGGAAGAGGAGGTGGATGGAAGCGCTGCGCAATGATTCACACACACACCAAACACCTTTTGCCATCTTGATTGTGCGCCTCGTTTTTACCTCTCAGAACGAGAGGTAAAAACAATCTCTTTTGGTAACAAAATAACTGGAAATCAGCTGGGAATCGAGATTCGTCGCTTTTGGTGGCGAGAAAATCCAGTAATAATCGGTGAAAATACACCTTTAAAGGTGTTGCATCACCTTGCATACCTGGCTGTCTCCCGTCCAGGAAAAAAAAAAACCCCACCTTCACTGCAGTAACGGCACTGACCGCCATTCCCTCCAGCGAAACCAAATTGCATAACGATTCGTCGCAGCACAATAGATCTACAAGGAGATATTTGATAGAGATGCGCTGCTATTTTAGCGCTCTGCGTGAAAAATAACGGAAGAATAACCACCTTATGCGCCGCTCATTTTCCACAGTAGACACACACACACACACGCTCAGATTTACACGGAGAGCATGGGGTGCACGCGACCAAACGGGGCAATCAGTCCACAGAAAGAAGCACATAAAAGGAGAGATAAAGCATGCACAAGTGGGTCAGAAATGCGATAAATCCCGCGAGAACAGAGGGCGGCAAGCATCCAAGCGAAGCTGACATGGCACACGGGAGAGGGGAAAAAAAAACTACAAAAATAAAATAATTAAAAAAAAAAAAACATCCATGTCTCTACCTGCGCAAGTTGACATTTGGAGCGCTAATCCTGGCTCGTCGAGAAACACAGAGCCTTTTTAGGAAACGGTGAGAGGATCCTGAGAGCCGCAGGTGTTATTTGTATTTATTTCTAGGACATTTGTCCGCCCCGCTATCCGCGTTCAGGTAAACATGATGATGATGGTGGTGATGATGATGATGGCTCCTGTACAGACGTACAGAGTCACCGTCGTGGCGTCAGCAGGAGGAAAAAAAGGTGCTTTCCAGCTCCTCTGCTCAATCACACACACAGATAACGCTTTAAAATGATCTAAAATGTCTATTTATGGGCTTGTATTATTGGCTGGAGCCGAGAGGAGGAGGACAGGTAAGAAACGGTCCAATGAGAGGGTCCGTCTCAAAAAGGTCGGCTAAATTTAAAGTTATTACACAAAATCCTATTTATAATGCTTCCACTTCAGTACAGAAATAATCCGACCCACAAACACACATTCCGAGGTTGCTTTAGTGAGAATTGTATTACCTCTAACAGAGACATATACTCAATATATTTTGTTGTGGCAATATATATTGACTCCTTGACAAAAAATTATAAGATTTCCTAACGCTCACAAATCTGAAATTACAGGTGCTCACAGCATTGGGACATAATCTAAAGGGTTGAATTTAGATATATTTGGGACACAGCATAACCAAAGTTAGAGTCGTCAAGAAAGCCTCTTATTATATCGCAAACATATCGTCAACTCAACATTAGTATTTGCAATATCTATATTCCAATAAAATATTTGGAGTGCAATATTTGTTGCCTAATATATTCCAAGTGTTATGACCTTGCATTTTTCAAGCTAATGTAATATTTAGCTGGTTGTACAGAGACCATCAGCATAAGATGCTCACAATGGACTTCAATGACATAGCCCGAAATGCTAAAGTGAAGTGCTAAGGAACATCTTTATTGGTAGACCAATGCATTTCGCCTTGTGACCTCAATGAAGGTGATTCAATTCAGGGATAATGACCCAGATAAAAGCCACAAGCCAAAATGCGTTGGATTACCAAAATAGTTATTTCTCAGGGTGATTTCACACTTAATAGTCCACTAGACTTAGTTTGATTTGGGATTAACACTACAACATTTGCTACATTTTCAGTTGGTGTGGTTCACTTTCACACTGTACTTTCACCAAAAACCACTGACTGAAACGATAGAAAAACTTCTGAAGAAGATAACGTTCTTCTTCACACAATGTAAACAAAAACAAAATGGTGTCAGATTTTTAGCAGTTGCAGATTTTTAGCAGTCCAAAGATAAAAGATTCTTTTGTCTTTGGTAAAAGACCACCAGTCATTTTACCAATTTACCATTTTAACATATAAGCGTTAGACTTATATGTTTGTCTTGGTTGTATTTACCCAAAATGCCCTGCACTGTAGTCCATGTCCCGCTTTTGGAATAGTCTCCAGTCTGCACTAGAGTTCACTTCAATCAAATGAGACCTAGGTTTATAGGTGGGCCAGAGTTTGCTTTTTTGGCCCGCTTCAGAGTTCAATTACGCATTCACACCTCCCCAAACGAACTGGACTTTCTAGGCAAACAAATTAGAATTGAACTAAAGTGGACTAAACAGGGCTGGTGTGAATGCACCCTTTGTACTTCAAGTGTTGCTGAAGTCTTCACCTTACAGGTCCTTGACCCTTCCTCTGAAACTTGGGAGTCAAAGAAGATGTACGAGAAAGGTTTTGGAATACCACAAAAAATAAACAAAACTGTGCAAGATTTTCTAATATCATGTAGCTCTTTGTGGCACTTCCTTAGTTTCTACATCATGTTCCCAATGTTTCCAAACAGTCAAAATCTGTCTTTGCTCTATTCACAAAAAAGAGAAGTAGCCTTCTTTCAGCCAGCTGACTGCACAGCAACAGCTGGAGAAGAGGGGTGCCACATTACAATGCACCCATAAGGCAAGAGAAAATTTCATTCACTCCAACAAGTTCTCTTGCACTACATGTTCCTTTAGGAACCCCTACAAACTGCTAGTGGCTAATTGCTATATCAATTAATAAGGGACATAAAAAGCATTTTGCTCCTTAAATCTAATGGTGCCAATGAGAAGCTAGTCACTTCACCCCCTTGCAATTTTCTATCATTATACTTTCAATCTTTTCATATTGATCTTTCTTGGGTATAAATGAAGCTGTCAGCCATGGAAATCATGACTCCCTTTCCAATCATATGGGGCATTTTGTTAGCCCATGATTTAAAATAAATGCCTATATTCTACTCTGAGTCTAGTCAAAGCAATGTCAATAAGTTGGCTTTAAAGCATATAATCAAAGTCACATGACACGACTGAGGCAACATCATTCAGGGGTGGGTGTGGTCAGCATCAAACATGAGGCTGATCCCTAAAATACAGAGTTAAGCATGTGCTTCTAACATTTGTCTCTATTACAGATATAATGATGTAAAACATTTCAGACCTATTGGACTCAAATACACAGAGGTCACACCCTCGCAGCATCCACGTGAAGCAAAGCTGCACAAAGCACAAAGTTGCAAAAAAACTTATACAAAGCTGTACAAAGTAGTAAATTGGGCATTCATTCATTCAGATAACACAACCCTGAATATGTATAAAATTAAATGTATTACTGGTGTTTGCATATAAAGCCTGATTAAAAGTTGTGGTGATTTAATGTATGTAAATATACTTAGGTTTTAGACAGAGATATCTAGATTGAGGAAGAACAGTGTAAAAACTGGGGTTTAGTTGGAAAGAAGTTTAAAAAATGGAAGGAGGACAGGATGAGGAGAACTACAGAGTAACACAGAGGAATACAAAGGCAGAGCACAGCTTTAAGGCATGGAATATCAAAATCTAATCTCCTACAAAAACACTGCAGAACGGAAAAGCAGCAACAGTAATCACATGGACAGCAGAACTTGTGTCAATAAAACTGGGCCCCAAATGATCAAACATGACACTTAAAGTTTGTTTGGGGTCATCTACAACAAAATGCTGAGCTGCACTTTCACACAACATCATAAACACTTGATTAGTTGAGGTCACACCTTGAGAAACTTAGAAATGACCAACACTTTTGGCTCTGATCAGTTACAAAAACCTAAAAACTGATGCTCCTCAGTATTTTAAAACATAATTAAAAAGCAAAATTAGTTTGGTAAATAAATTTAAGAAACACGTCATACAGCTTTATCAAACACAGCTATATATTTCTGATGCTTATTTCTGTTAATTTCAATGATTATTGGCTATATCTAATTGAAACTCAACATTCAGTTTCTAAGATAATTACATTAAGCCCAAATAAAATAAAAACATTTTTTAAAACAAAATGTACAGGTCAGAGATATGGACAGCAAAGACTTATCGATAATTTGTGGAATTTATTGTGATCACAATAAAAGTAGAACAAGTGTTTGAAAATGTGTTACCATCATGATTGTCTTTTTGTTTATTCTTCTGTCTCTACAAACAACCACAATTCAGCAAACACAAATACCGCTCTAACCGTGAACTTGCCATATTCAGTAGACTATTGAATGCACAATTACTGCATTAAATCATATTGTTAAATGTAATTATTCAATAGGCGCATTCATGTCACTAAAATTGGAAAACGGATAGTTCAAACTGCAAATGTAACAACCTCAATCAAAGTTTTGTGAGTCTGAAAGTTGATCAAGCATTATCGATTATTTTACCATAGTTAGAATTTTTCCCATAATATCTTATTTTCCACAATAATGATAAATGGTACATTAACTGCCCATCCCAATGTCTCATACACCTTCTTTTCTTACATGTTTTTCTTCCACTAAACTTTCCACTAATATCTTTGGGGAAGGCAGTCAGAGTGCAGCCAGTTTCTTTATCAATGACGTTTTGTGGCCTACCCTCCTTATCAGTGTCAATGACAGCTGAATAACTGTCAAGTCAACAGTCTCCCTTGATTGTGTTGTAGGCCCCAACATGCACATAACATAACTTTTCTGTATGAATAATACTTGTTTTATTAATCTTATGTAACATTATCTTCTCTACGAAACTGCATTATGAGTTCTTATGAGCTAAAAGTCATAATCTTCAAAATTATCAAAATAAGTGTAATAAATCTTCAGTATCTGAATTTAATTTTTAAAATGTAACATGCTAAATTTCTGATAAACTAAATGACTGACTCTTTATGAGCTGTAAAAACATCAAAACCATCAAAATAATACTTGATATACAATATTTCATGATTAATAAGATAACATTAAATAAATAAAGTTTGAATGATATTCTACCTTATTAAAATGCACCTGTACAACCTTTTTGGGGAAAAGTCTACTGTAAAGCCTGCATGATTAACTAAATTACAAAGACATGATAAAGATTAAAATTGTAATAATAATAACTACTTTTGTGTTAAATGTGTAATATCAAGAAAACTACACAGCAACCTGTCATGAACTAATAATAACCATCGCCAGGATTTCATAATTTAAAAAAAGGACAGGTGAAACCGAATCAGAATGCATTTACTGACATAAACTGTCTTGAATCACTTAAAGAAGCTAAAATCCAGCTTTCCTTACAGTTTGCAGGTGCACAGAGCAGAGAACTAAAAATGTCGACTTTTAAACAACAGCTATTATAGTTTCAACTCTTACCTCAACAAAGCCAACATGTGTTGCTGTAGTTGTGGCGAGCAAGGCGGGGTGAAGAGGACATAGAATAAACAATCCCACTGCACTGAACACAGCACGAACTCTTGCTTTCTCAATTTACCATGCGGCCATAAAAGCAACACAAGACGAAGTTCAATCATTTTCAACGGGAAGAGAGGAGAAAGCTTGTGTCCGGCCCGAGGTGGCAGCAAGTTAGCATTGCAACTAACCCCGCAACAACCTCGCCCTAAAAATCACTAAACTGCAGCGGGCCACGTTGTTACGTGAAAGCCCCTCCAACCTGCCGCCAAGTGTTGCTGATCGGCGAGAAAGTGCTAAAAAGGACCGCCGGGAGTAAAGATGGGTGACAAAAAGTGAAGGAAAGTCGAGGATACATCCGAGAACGAAGCGCTCCTCGGGTTATTCTAACAGGCGGATAACGGTTCTCTAACGGCCAGGCGGCCCCAGAGCACCGCTAGGCGGAGAGCAGAGAGAGCCCAGCCAGGTATAACGGTACACCACCGCACTCATTCGCCCGTCAAAAAGTCCCCGAAATTACCTCCAACTCGCTCCCAAAAGTCTCCGGGAGGACTTTACCGAGCGAGAAAGCTCTCGGACAGCCCGTCCGGGCCCCCTAAAGGCGGTTTGAGTGGACTTTGGACTTACCGCTGCTCCTCCTCGGGTTCGCCTGTTTTCTGCGCTTACACCTGGGGCCATCCGCCATGATCCTCTCGCTGAGTCTGAAGCGCAGCCGTTCCGCGAGTTACCTCCTCCCTCACCCGCCTCCCTCCTACTCTTCCTCAACCCCCCTCCCCTCCTGTCCCTTAGCAAAAAACACCTGGTTTGCGACACACCAGCAGCTTTTACGGCTTTTCGAACACCTCAGCACGGCCCCTCCTGCTGGCCGCACAAGGGTGGATGTTCTCCGGACAGCTCTACCAGACTAAGCCCGCTACCAAGTATGATCAAGATGCAAGGTGGATCTTGTACAGGTGGACATGAGGAAATGTGGCAATAAAGGGAGGTGGAAAGAAAATACTAACTTTACAACAATGGTAGAAATTATTGTTAAAAAAATTCTAATCAGGATTGTGGGTCAAATAGGCAAATTATTTTTATGGCTACCTGTAAAACTCAGTCCTCTACTAAAAAGCAGAAAGATGAGAAAAGTTAAAGAAAATGGTTTGTTTAACTAGTTCTCAATAATTATAAAATTAATTCAATCAAAACCAGTTTTCTCATATTTTTATACTATATAAAAACCAGCATACACACATATTGATATTTTATTTCTGTTAATGATGACAACTAATACAAACATATTTAATTTTATAGATATTGAAAATTATTTGCTAACTCAGTTTTCTAATAGATAGATAGATAGATAGATAGATAGATAGATAGATAGATAGATAGATAGATAGATAGATAGATAGATAGATAGATAGATAGATAGATAGATAGATAGATAGATAGATAGATATTGGAAATGACAGTACATATATACATTGAGAAGGAAGTATTTTATGACATACTTTAAAATCAGACCCACCTGGAATGTTGCCGAAAAGCTCCATCTTGATCTCATCTTACGAAAGCAGGTTATTTCAATTAGAGCCTAAAAAAAAACACAGTTATGTTAGTGATAGTAAGAGAGAAAATAACTTTAGACATGCCTCCCATTCAAACAGTTAGCATGTAGATAGTATGTTATGGTTGCTATGGAGACTTAGTGCCACCAAGATGCCTTTCTGTGCTGCAGACCTCATGCTGGGACTTTTTTAAAGATATTTTATCTCTTTTCTCATCCTCTTGACTATGAATAGGGGCATGATTTGAACCTCCTTTGGCGTCATTTATCACAGTTCCAGTTCTTTTACACTTTTACTGGGTTGATCTAACTGTACATAGGGTCACGTTTAGGCAAGACTTAATTTTACTGTATTTTTTCTGTCTTACATGACATGTTTCCTCATGTTTCCCATTTTCAAGAGAGGCCAAGAAAACAAGGAAACTATAAAATAAAATAATATTTTTGTGCAATGTTTTCTTAATAAAGTGCAAGAAATTATAATTTGAGAAAAAAACTCTAAGCAACATTTTTTACAGTAGAGTTTAAAGAACTATAACACAAGAAATAACATTTCAAGAGGGAATCTGAAACTACAGTATTGATCTTATCACTTTAGTATTGATCTGATACTAATGTTGACTTGGAAGCAATATTATAAATATTTTTGCATAGATCTGCCCCCTTTAACTCTTATCAAATTAAGTTAAAGATTTAATCTTTATTCTATAGGAATTGTTGGACCTGCCGATGGTTACTTAAAACATGTATTTAGTAATGTGAGACTCTATTTTTTCAAATTTATTTCAAGTAAAGGCTTTATTCTTATTTCAGTGTGAGGTTATGCTGCTCCATTAAAATATGAATTTGTGTTAAGGCTTTTCAAGGCTGCCTAAGCTGAGGATGTTACTTTAAACAAAAACAAGGTGCAGAGTGTTTCCTCTGAGCAGGAACAGAAGATCAGGAACAGTTTATGGAGGGCCAGATGAGGGGCCTTGAAGGTCTGGCAGAGCTATTCTTGTACCTGCTGATGATCAGGTTTCTGGTTAAGACATAACAGGTGCCGAAGAAACGCCTCACGTCTATTTAGCTAGCAAATTTCGTCTGGATGTCCTGGCAGTGTATGAACATCAGGTGGGTTCAACAAGAGAACAAGGAGCAGGAAATAATAAACATTGTTAAATAACATTGCTCCATGTTTTCCAATCTGACAACAGTCAGGCTGAAATGCAAAAAGCAGAATGTTTCATTTTGATGTTGCAAAAGTGTGCAAACATCACAAAATAAAATTTCGGAATTTCAAAAGTTGAACATTTTTGGCTTTTGAAACTCAATTAATTTCTTAAACGTTTCATTTTTCAAACACAGAAATTTCACAATTTTTCTCAAAAATTTCTGAGATTAACCTAAAAAAATTGAGTTTTTTTCTAGCAAATTTTCAGCTGAAATTTGCTCTTTTCTTTTATCTAATATGCCATAGTACATGACAGATCAGTTAAGTAAGAATTAAAATCAAACGCTGAATTTATGAATAACACTTTTTTCTAATCTGTTGCAATAATATGATTTTCTGATGCTTCTTTACAAAACCTAATCTAATACATATTCATGTACAGATTCAAGGGAATAAGTTGACAAAACCTCTGATGTTTGAGTCATAACTCAAAACAAATGCTTCCTGTCATTTGTGTAATGAAGGCAATAGGTAATGCACTAACAATGTCACTTTACAGCTCCTACGACTTCAAATGGGTGCCCAGCCAACCCGTCCATCAGATCAAACTAAGCCCCCAAATCAACAAGCAACTCAAACCTCTTCTGCATCACTAATGCTTTAATTGAATCTCTCCCTGGGAGGATATGAAGCGCTATAGAGTCGCCCCCCGCTACCTCACATCTCTACAAGCCGCTGCTGCCCTGCTGCCTGCAAAGTGAAAGGGGAAACTGACGGCATTATTCGATGCTAATTTGGTATTGACATGAATGGCTTCTGGGCTGAAGAGGCTTTTCCCTCTTTTTAGTGGTTTCTTTCTTATTTATGCAGAAAAATCCTCCTCAATGACGGGTCAGTCAGTTTGTTACAGTATTAGCATTGCTGTTAGAGGAAGAGCTAAACCTTCAGGCTAAATTCCTGTTTCTTTGGCTCCTCAGGTGTTTCTTTTGTCATACATCAGGTAAGAGTTAAACTTATCTACCCCTGACTGACATGTAAGAATTAAAATCTCACAAGCCTACAAGTATTATTTAATTTCAATATTTTCCAAAGACAAAATATATGAATTAAAAACATTTCCATAATGTTGTAATGTTGAGACATTTTTATTTTTGTCCATAAAACAGTTGCAACATTTTAGCCCTTATTTTCTTCAATTTTTGCAGAACCTCTTAAACTTTTAATCTGCTGACATTGCTTTGTTACTGTGAATAATCAACTCATCAGGTGAGGACGAAAAGTTGCGAGTCACTTTGAAATGCTAATAGAGGGCTAACATCCAGAGCTGACCTCCAACAGTGATCACAGCAGTGCTAAAGCTGTAATAAACCTGCATTAGTGCCTTTGATGCTCATCTACTGTTCACACTCAAATGTCACCTGTTGGTCATGATATGTTTGCCCTTTGAATTAGGTGTGTCCTTCCAGGTTAAATACTTCCGTTAAAAATTGAGAAACGTGTTTGATGCGATAACCTTCCTAAAGATGCAGAATTTCAAACCAAAAATAAATGAATGAACCAATAAAATCAATTAGCTTCCCCTTTACTGTCCTGTGCTACAGCAGGCCAGAGAGGAGCAGTGACCAGAAGATGAATAATGTACTTTTGTGTCAGGATGACTAATGCACGTACAGATCACTTGTCGGGATCTGTGTCTGGGGAGAAGATGATAATAGCGAGTCCTCTCACGGAGATGATACAGCAGGAGGAGACAGATTATTTTTTTCTGTCTGGGGCACTTTTCCCATTAAAGGCTGCGCAGCTGCATCTCATTATGAATGAGGAAACAATGTGAACTTGAACTAAAGGAAGATGTCAGTGAGGAAATGTTAATATTGTAAGAACTTAAAGAAAAGTTTCTTTTTAACCACAATCCTCTTTACAGCAACTCATCTATCTAAATGTAACTTCTACAAAAATATGTTTTAAGATATGTTATCGCCCTCTAAATGAATGCACTGCACCCAACCAAAAAGGATCTTAGTGCTGTCAATCAATACCATGTACTGGCTGCACAATGTGTTAATGGTGGAGGAACAACTTATTGTTCAAGAAAAACTGTTCATCTGCCATGATAACTAGCGTTAGCATTCGTGTCAGGCTATTTTGCGGGGGAGAGGGGTTAGCATGAGAATGATTGACAACACTAAGCCCCTCCTCCTGGCTCTGATTGGTTGTTTTTGGCTGGAGTGGTTTATTTCTACAGTTGGTACTGGGAGCACTGGGAAAAGGCAGAGGAACTACTTTTTGTCACAGATCATCTGTGCAAAAATTTAAAAACACACACACACTCACATATATGTTTATTTATTTATTTTTAATAAAACTTACCAACTGCAGCTTCAAAGATAACTTCACATGTTCTCTAAAACTTTTCTCTATTTCCTAATGCTTTTTCTGAGCTTTTTTTTTTCTTTTTTTTTTTTTTTATTTAGTTCAGGTTGCAGCTTGCTACCTGAGATAAGAGCCATGTTTGATGAGCCAAAGTCTGCAGGTAAACCAGGGTCAGTTTGTTCTTTGCTCAGGTATGTTTGGATGATGTTTGTTCTGCAGTAAATGTAAATAGAAAGTTTGCTAAAAGAAACTTTCTTTTTGTAAAAATATGCAAGAAAATTCTTAATTTCCAGCCTCTTTTCCTTTCTGTCCTCTCCTTACTGTCTCCGCTACCTTAAGTGCAGACTTCGAATTCCCTTTCTTTACTTACATCATCCTCTTTCTCATCTTCTATCTCTCCTTTTCTCTGTGATACAAAGAAGCCTGAGCTCACACAAGCGAAGTGGATAGAGGATTAGCTTAACCGGCGTCTCATCATATAAGAGTTGCTGAAATCTGAAATACGTAATTTCCAACCGGAGCTCACATCCTCGGCACTATAAGCTGGACATGATCAGGGACCTGCTGCTGTTTCTAAAATTCAGGGCCACAAAGCTCATTATGCTAAGTTTGCTGATGCTGATATGTTGAAATGCCACAGTGGCACTCAAAGTAATTAAGATGTAGATTCAAGACAGATCCTTTTGATTCAATCTGACTGAAATGGCCTCAACAGTAGATTAAGTAATGATTAAACTCTGGTTTAATGTTTATAATGACTTGAGTGATGGGGGACCATTAGGAACCAACAGTAGGTTTTCAGTAAAGTTTATCTGTGTAGCACATTTTAGCAACAGTTCAAAGGGTTTTACATTTAAAAAAAAAGCAAGCACAATATGGTAACCAATCATGAATCAACTAAGATTCATAATTGGTTAGTTTGACATCTCGGTTGCACTCCTAATTCCAGTTACAAAAAACATGTCAGGAGTGTTTTAATGCTTTGAAATAGCATAAATAAAGAAGTATTAGGAGGTTTTCCCCCCGTAGGCGACATTGTAAGCGAAAGATAAAATGTTTCCTGTTTTTCCTTCAATATTTTATAATTTGTTTAATAAACGGTGGTGCAGGTGTTGGCGCTGTTGGTTTTCTTGGGTTCTGCATGGAGTTTGCGTGTTGTTCCACATAAATTGCCTTTAGGTATTAGTGTATGTGTGTATGATTGTGTGCCAGTCCTCTGCTCCTGCATAATCTCGTCATATGTCAAGTGCTTGTCAAGCACCAAACAGAAAACTAAAAATGTTAGCAATTAGATGAGAAACACAGTTCTGCAGTGGCAGTGGAAGCAATAACGACTAGTGGGGGAGAAAAAAAAAATCAAAATGAAGGATAATATGCTATGATTTTGCAGCTCTCTGTATTCTAAAGACGTATGGACACAGGGCCTAAATCTGCCCGAACACACAATATATCGACAGCTTCCTTGTGCAACATTCATTTCCTGCTCAGCGACCAGGATCCTCCTCCCATCAAACCGGGGATCAATAGGCTCATGCCCACTTCAGGTGATGGGAGCGCTGATAACCTGGCCTCTTTGCTCGCTTGCAGCAGAGATAATGTCGAGCCTCCAGCAGCCAGCCTTGTAATGAGTCACATGCAAAAGCAGGAGCGACTGATGTCATTTTGCATCACTTCATCTTCACTGTGGCCCAGACACGCTGTTTGTGTTTATGCATGATGTGTCTGTGGATCTGCAGCGCACTGTAAGCTTTAATATGTGCACTTCCACACAGTGTGTGCGTGTGTGTGAAGGAGTGTTCGTCCTGGGGTTCTGCCTGCTGTTTAAGCCCATACCTGGAGGCTGACCTCATTTGTTGCAACACTGCAGCTCAGGACAGACTGAAGTCACATGACCAGGCCCTGCCAAGTCCATATGGAGCTCAAACCTCCTGCTGCATTTATTCCTCTGTAGCTGCATTTTTATTACAAATGTGCTCAAAACTTTGTCACTATTCCACTAATGTCAGAAAACACTATTTTGTAATTGTGATGTTTCCATTAAATAAGAAACACAATTAAAATCACATGTAAATATGGTTGTAAAAACATGCCGCTCCTTGGTCCTCCAACTGCTTCCTGTTGTCTTCTTTGTAGTTTTTGCCAGTGACAACACCTGGTTGCTGCTCATGTGACTCCTGAGATGCAAAAAAAGTGTTTCCATTGCAGTTTTGCAAATAAATCAATTTCGATTTGGCCCAAAAAAAAAAAAAACTGCTGTTGACCATTCATGACGCGTTTAGAATAGAAAGAAAGAAACTGTCCTCGACCAATTGTTATAGCAGTCCACACTTCTTTGTTGTTTATATGTGTCGTCGTAGTTTTTCTATTTTTTTTTTTAAACTGAAGTCTAGATTTCCATCAATAAACTAATATTAGACATTTTCAGGAAAAAAAACTAAACTTTTTTTGTATTTAACTTACAGTGAGGCTGAATCTCATTCATTAGAACCAAAGCGAACAGCACAATTTTTCAGCACAGTCTGTGTTGGTCTTAGCTTTAAATATAACCACAGTGAGCTCATGTGTGGGATTATAAAATACCTTTTAGACCAGGCATGCAAATTCTATCAAATTAAACCACCAGCTATGGCACATTCATGAAATTTCCATGTATATGAGAAAAAATGTATGTAGCAGGCTGTAAATCAAAAGGATTGTGATTATATAATTCTTACAACTGTGATGCATGTAAAGCTAATGCAATCTGAAAGATATTAAGGCTTTATCAGTTTAATATTCAAATATACATGAAACTGAATTTCCTTGTAAAACGGGCTGCATACCCCCGTTGTTAAGTACTGTTTCTCTTATACTTCCAGGATCCATCAGAGTAACTTTATATTTCCGCTAAGCACTCCCTCGGGGTCTCAGCAGTGATTTCACCCAGCCTCAGTCCCAGAGCATGATGGGATACGGAGCAGTGCTCACTGTGAGCAGTGTAAGCCACTGCGACGACGCCCCGTGACTCATCCAAGTTGACATTATTTAAGATGAAAGTCAGACTTGCTTCTCGTCTGTAATAACTGGAGGTAAAGGAAGGAGTTCAGAGAAAAGAGAGAAAATCCTTATATTTTATTTATGCAGCTGGCAGAAACGAGAATTACATGGTGAATTCAGGCATGCAAAAAGACTTACAATAAGCTGAAGGTACAATGTGCATGACATTTTGCATGGATAATCTCCTTAATCTCATGGAAATTACAATTTTCCAAAGGAATGTCCAGATTTTGGCAGCTTTCTGCTTAAAACATGTAAGTGTAACATGGATGTGCAGAAGAGATTATGCATTAAACTCATCGCTGTTATTCTTAAAGCCATTATTTATGACACTGAGTATAGCTTACAATTTACACTTACACTGTTTAGACCAGGGGTGCCCTTCATTAGATTTGGTTGTTTCAAAAAATGGGATGCATCCTGCACTATTGGGATAGGAACTTGGGTTTTACCCAATAGTGTAAAACTGTTTTACCCAACAGTTTTACCCAATAGTGTGATGAGTTCCTGAAGGCGGAGTTTCAGAAACAGCATGAGTTTTTAAAGAGACAGAGCCCCAGTTTCAAGATGTAAATGACAAATAAATTATATATGCAGCATTCTTTAACAACTGAAGTTACAGTTTATTAATTGTTCTATAAAATGGCAGTATACATAATATTGCCTTCTTAAATGATTTATCAAACATACATGAAAGAATCAAAGCAACACTACAGCTATATTTTTGACAAAGGAAAAAAAGTATAACATGATACAAAGCTCAAAGTAGTAAATTTAAATAATATTACCCCTTTAATTTTAATATATGTACATTGGGGAGAAAAACTTTAAGAAATAATTGTTTAAAAGAATCACTTTTCAATAAAAGTTTACCGACAGAGAACCAACAGAGTCATCAGAGTTAATCTCCACATTAACTTACTTAAATGGTTGTATTCGTATTCCCTGAGTACCATTCATCATCCTCCTCCTCCACACAAACCTTCCTCCCTTCATCACGTCTTTTCTTTGATAATATGTGGTTGAGATCAAACTGCCTCCTTGTGTTTCTCTCACTCTTCAAAAGTCTCTCTGACACTTGACAGTCTCTAAAAAGGGCTTCATATCTCACAATTCAGACCGACATCCAGTTCCAAGTGATAAAAGCCTGATTTATTATTTAAACCTACTTCTTTTCAAAATACCCATCCCTGTCACCTTCAACCTTTCCCTGCACCTCAGAACTTCAAAATCACTTTAATCTTTGGGTAGTTGTTAAAAGGGGAGATCGCTCTCTGCCTGGTTTGATTTGCTGCTACTCCATGTTATCTGTATCTTGTAAAAATCATCAGATAACCATCCATTATCTGCTTATTCTTTCAGGCTGGTGGGACAGAGTGTACCTCACCTCTCTTGCTGCGTTTCCATTACAAATTTGTTGATATTCACACATTTTAAAAAATATATAAATTTACAATTCAGATGTTTGCATTAAATAACAAAACCAATTCAAATGAATAAGTTTGTTAATTAAAAAACATAATCCGTTGCCTCTACTACTGGTGGAAAAGGCGAAGAAGACGACAGGAAGTAGTAGGAAGATGATGGTTTGTTTTTCGTTTTTTTTGGACAATGTGAAGCTGGATTCACTAGAGATATCACAGAATTGCAGTTTATAAAAAGTTGTTGAATCAAAGGTGTTGAATCCACAGCTCTTCTACAAAATTAGAAGAGCTCTTCTACAAAATTAGAAGAGCTGTGGCTACAATTTTCCCAAAGCATCACAAGCGTAGCTGCTTCCAAGTACAAGAGGCTTTTTGCTCCAACACCTGAATAGGACACAAACGTCTCTTCTGATTGGCTGCATTATAAATATATTTTATATAACTGTTTACATCTGCTGCTGCTGCTGCCATAATTTGTAATGACTTATTCATTCATTTTATTTCTTATTTAATGGAAACACTGCAATAGCAAAATTGTGTTTCTTCGTCATGAGGAGAATATAGGCAAAGATTTGATCTCATTTGTAGAAAAAATGGGCTGCACAGTGGCGCAGTTGGTAGCACTGTTGCCTTACAGCAAGAAGGTTCTGGGTTCGATTCCTGGCCCAGGGTCTTTCTGCACAGAGTTTGCATGTTCTCCCTGTGCATGCGTGGGTTCTCTCCAGGTTCTCCAGCTTCCAAAAACATGACCGTTAATTGGTCTTTCCAAATTCTCCCTAGGTGTGTGTGCATGGTTGTTAGTCCTGTTTGTTTCTGTGGTGCCCTGCGACAGACTGGCAACCTGTCCAGGGTGAACCCCGCCTCTCTCCCAGAACGTAGCTGGAGATCGGCACCAGCAACTCCCGACCCCATTAGGGACAAGGGAAAATGGATGGATGGATATAGAAAAGATGCAGCCCTTGTCTGTAGCTGCCTTTCCATTAAAGCTATATTTGCACAATTTTACATTTCGAAAATAAATTTGCATCATGGAAATGTGCCAGATTTTTTTGTAATAAAAAGTTTGGCACTAAGATGAGGTAGATTTTTGGCTGTAAAGAAATTGGTTTATAAACTGCAATGGAAACAATTTTTCTTGTCACACGAGTCACATGACCAACAACCAGGTGTTGCCACCGGTGAAAACATAGATGATAGCACAGCATGTTTTTTAATGATTTTTAAATTTGTGTCTTATTTGATCGAAACACAGCAATTGTGAAATTGTGTTTGTTTGACATTAGGTTGATATTGGCAAAGTTTTGCGCTCATTTTAATGGAAACACAACTCATGACATTTAATATGCAACCCTTTTACTACATTTACGCATGTTAACAAGTTAAAAAATCTTCCCACAATCCTTTGGGACAATTCAATCAGTACCTAAACTCTCACAGATGTTCCTCCATGGTGAGATACCCAGCAGCTCATCTCCAGTTTGGCCTACATGGAATCTAACCGCTGAAATACCGACAAACACTTTCACCAGTAGTTTATTCAGCCTCTCCTCTCCACGGCTGCAGAATGTTTCATGTCTGCACGTTTCCATGAGGCCACCGTGGCAGGAGCCATGGCACCACTTAAAACATGGGAAGTGCATAAAAGGTTGAATTATGAATGGAGAAGCAGAGAGGCAGAAGAAATCATTGTGATAATAGCATGACGGCATATTTAATTTCCAGATAATTGCACTTTGAATGCTTTTAAGGCACTCAAATATTTATTCAAATAAGAGAAATTGTGATTGTTCTCACGTTAGAACAGCCTAAAAATGGCATTTGAGGGAAAATGACTTGTCAGCTCTTTTTTAATCTAGCCCATGACGAAAAGAGAGGGAAACCGTGAGCATGCAGTCATTAAAAAACTATTACAACTTTGCCTTGGTTTAAATATTTACCTCTGACAGGCCAATCAGGGTGGACCAATGGAAAGCTGTGTTCCAAAAACACCAAGCACTACAGTAGCTCTGCTTCTTGTGACAATATATTTGAAGAAATCGAAATTACAAACATAAATTTACCCAACGGAAACACGGTGGAAAAACGTTTAAACATTTTTGAGTTATGATGAGGTGGTTTTTCGGCTGTATTAAAATTTGTGTATTTCAATAGGAACACTTTTTCATATCACACAAAGAAGACAACAGGAAGTGGTAAGCAGATGATGATGAAGCATGTTTTTTACTGACGTGTTGCGTAAACAAACGTATTCACATCATTTTAATTGGTTGTGTTATTTAGAGCTGCAGTATGTAACTTTTATTAAAAATATATTTTTTTACATATTTGTTAAAACATGTCATATGTCATGACAGTATGAGATACCTCCTCCACGGGCTGCCAGTGTCTTCTGAAGAAATGCACGACATTTCAACCAATCAGAGCCAGGAGGAGGGTCTTGCTGTCAATCAACCATTTGTAGTCGCTGCTAAATGTACTAATGGGAAAACAACGTACGGTTACAGGGAAAACAATTGTCTGCGTCATTAGTCTCCAATCTAGTCAGCTTTAGCATTCACCACATAAAGTATACCACTGAGCAAAGGGGGAGGAAGAAGAGGATGAGCAGTGCCTTACAAGATTGTGATTGACAGCGCTGTGAGAAGACAGCCTAGATAGCAAGCTCGCGACATAGTGACAGTTTAAACAAATATTTTAAAAAATATATCTTTTAGTAAAAGTTACAGAATGCAATTTTAATGGGCACACCACAATTGCTTAACTGTGTTTTTTCCAAATTAGTGGAATATCAACAAGGTTTTGTGCACATTTGTAATGGAAACACAGCGAGTGAGTTGGCAGTGAAAAAAAAGTTTTACTGGCACATCGTGATCTGACTGATTTTGAAACAGTGGGATTCCCAGGCAGCTGGGAATCCCACTGCCAGGTAAATAAATAACCTGTATTTATTTAGGTTAAATAAATACAGGTTTATTTAACCTGTATTTAGTACAGGTTAAATAAACAAAACGATCTATGTTCACTCTCTGGACTCCATAAAGCAAGGTGATTTCCTTCAGCTGATCCCGCCAGACGATCAGAGCGAATGCCAAAAAGCTGTGAAGAATCACAGAGCTGATGGTTGTACGGGACGCCTCGGAGCGGAGAGAGACGGTCGGATTCTTCCATGTACCTGTCAGCCTGAAATGATGACTGACTTCCTGTGAGCTGGAGAAACACTAATCGTCTCCAGATGGACAGAGAGGAGTCCTCGCCGTGTGTGTGCGTGTGTTTGCTTTGAACAGCAGGAAATCTTACACCTATGATAGGACATTGGAGGATTGCTTAAACACATGTGGATCTCTGTGTTCACCTGGTGCGGTACTTTCCTGGTTCAAAAAGAAGAAAAGAGAGTAAGACTTTCATGAAGTCTAAAATCTGTGAAAGTATTCTTGTAATATTATGATTTTGTACTTGGTAATTTTCCCTAATAAAGAAAAAACCGCTTGATTCTCATCTCCCCTCACTTCTCCATCTGGGATTTCTCCCATTGGCTTTGATTGTCTCTGGTAGCTTTTCTACTGGGCCAGTCAGCAAACATAAGGATCTTTTTAAAATTGTAGTCTGCTTGTAGCTTTAGGAAAGACAGTGGAGGAAGTGAACAAAGCTGTTCAGTCTGTGTTGGCAACGCTTCCAAATATTAAATTAGCACTAACATCGTCCTCGTTCGGATCGGCATTTCTCTCTTCGCAGCAAAGGAGGATTGTTTACAGAGCAGGCAATTTCCTGTAAGCTTCCTAGTGTCAAACTAGAGCATTACAAAAGTCATGAACACACATTGGGTACAATTGTAAATTTCAATGGAGTCTATACCTCCAGTTTCTTGATAGCCAAGGTATATTTGATGTTTTAACTATTAAAATAAGAAAATATAAGTGCTTTTGGAGCTCTCAATAATTTCAGTGTCAACTATTCACAGGAATGTGTGGTTCCAGAGTCCCTGGGAATATTTTTTGAACTCTTGCAAGATTATCAGAGAACATTCTAAAACATCAACGAGAAATTTTGTCAGGACACCTTTGGACCGCTTATCAACTAAATATTTTAAAGGATGGACTTTCTAAACTGTTAATTTACTGAGAAGACTTGTTGAGCTTACAGATATGTTGCATTTTTGAATTTCTCTGAAAATTGTTGAAAAATATTTAGTTTTTTAAATGTTTTGACCTCCATGTTTAAACATTTATTAACTATTTTTTCTTTAAGAATAAAATACAAAAAAATAAATAAATACAGATGATCAGTGTATACCTGTTTAATAAAAATCTTGTATTCTCAGTTCCAACTAAATGTAGTAGATTTATTGATGCACTAAGCAGCAGGAGCTTAGTGCAAACTCCACAGTGGATATCCATATATATCCACAGTTTGCCCTATGGATATATATGCATAAATCCAATGCATATTCAAATGCATTGGATCTCCAACTGCAAGATGGCATTATGATATATCTTTGTTGCTTCAATTGCGACACTGAATCTCCACTAAGATTAATGTGTATCTGTGAATCAACTCACAATATCAAGAAATGGTGTGCATAAACCAGGAAGGGATTTACAGGGGTTATTTTTAATTTTGAGTCAAAGCGACATCCTTCTGGGAAACATTTTGACCTCTACTTAAAAGTGAAACTCCTTCTTCACTGCTTATAATTACCATCAAATGCTCAGTAAGGAAGGAATCCACTGCAACAAACCAAAGAACCCAATAAGCAACAAAAACAAACCACACATAAAACAGTGTGTTATCCTTTATTTTTGAATGATTTTGCTTTTCCCTTTAAACATCAAAAATATTCTGCTACCCACAGAAATTTGGCTGTGAGAATAAAAACGGAATGGAAACTTGGTGTGCAGCACTCTATTTTGGATGGAAAAATATAAAAATTTCTGCCGACTTTCCCCTCAGTTAGTTCCATAGGGTAAAGAGAAGCAATCTTAAGCTCATCAAAATTTCTCTTTATTCAGGGAAGTACTTCCCCTTGTAATCCTGTCATGTATGTTTCATAGCGCCGGCATCCACCCGGTTTTGACATCTCTGAAATTGCAGCTTGGCTGCTTTGATCTGACAGGGGAAAAAAAACTGCACTGCGTCTCTGGGGAAAGACAAAAGCATTTCTCACTAATCTCTAACACACATTCAAGTGTTTCCTCTGAAGATATATAAGTAATACTTCAAAGCAGAGTTGGAAATAGCTGCTTGTGTCAGGTCTGTGCTGTGTGTTGTAGTTTGGAGTTTACTCGTCAACACGCAGACTTTTGACTGTTCAGTTCAAACTTGTTTGGGTTTCTGTTCGTAGCTGAATTCCCCTCAAAGATATTCAAAAATGATTTAACTCGGGTTAGATCTTGTCAGGCAAAGGGAGTTAAAGCATGCTGAAACCATTACAGAACCTGCACGCTTTTGGCTGTTTCTCAGCCTCTTTAAAGTACGAGCTACAGTCAGACCGCATCACATACTTTAGATATCAGGACTTAGGAATGTGTGTGTGTTTGATGTGCTTCTTTCCGTCCTGAGGTGTGTTTTCAAGGTCTCAGGGATGCGTGGAGGTCCGGTTTGCAGACCCGCGCCACATTAAAGCCACATGTCGGTGTTTTCCTTTCCTTCAGGCTTGGGATACCTGCAGCTCTTACGTCCGACTCTCTCGTAAGTCAGAAAAATTTCAAAAGTGAAAACTCCACAGGCATTAAAGTCCTGACTTTACGTGACTGGGTGGATTAATCAAATCATTGAGGATATAAATGTTCAAACGTGCAAAAATGTGAGACTTAGAGAGGACTAACTGGTAAAACTGGGGGTTTGTGGGTGACTGGATGCGTTAGACTGGATTTCATGTCTTTTTTGGGGAATGTCCCATGAAACACTTGGCAATCAAAGTCTTGACCAATGCCAGGAATATATTATGAATATTTTCCATACCTGGATTATGAGCTGAACCACCTCTTATATTAT
This sequence comes from Poeciliopsis retropinna, assembly GCA_010277075.1. Classification (NCBI taxonomy): domain Eukaryota; kingdom Metazoa; phylum Chordata; class Actinopteri; order Cyprinodontiformes; family Poeciliidae; genus Poeciliopsis; species Poeciliopsis retropinna. The sequence continues at coordinate 3,993,471 of VMRM01000021.1, forward strand.
ATTGGATGCAATCTGAACAGGGAAAATCAAGCTGGAGAGTGTTGGACTGTGGAAAGAAATCAGAGTTTTTAAACTGTATGATAAAGAAGAATGCATTTATTTTTTAAACCATGATCCTTATCCTGAGATGTCGCCATCATGGCACAGTGGCACCTTAAATGTGATAAATGTTACATTTTTAATCTATTTCAGAAGAAAACCAAGTTGGATCGCCTATTTTTAAAGAGGCAGTTTTATGTACATCACGTTGAAATGTTAATCCCTCATCAAAGCATACCTAAGAGTGTTGTTTTGATTCTTTTATGGATGTTTGAGAAATCCTTAAATCTCCATGGCAACCAGTGAGATATGCAAAACACTTTGACGTTGAAGCTCCTGCAGACTAGCCAGCAGCAATTAGCAAACACCTGGTGGAACTGCACGTCAGCTGAGCTACTTCTCAGTGAAAAGTTGGCAAACACAGAAAAAGAAAAACTTAGTTTAAAGGCAAATAGAAGAGCGCTGTTGTGACGACTTTCAGAAAGAGCAGGAGTTTCTTAAAGAGACAGAGGCCCTATTTAAAGAAAGTAAAATTTCTTTTAAGCCATATTTGATATATATGTAGCATTTTTATAACTAAAGGTAACAACTACTTGGCTGTTCAATAGAATGGCATAATGTGCCTGGAAAATACACAATATTTCCCCTTTATGTATGCAGTTAGAATCTTTTCAGTTTCTTATTTTTTCATGTTTCTAGAGTTGTCTCCTCTGCATAATAGATGCTGCTTCTGAATCACAAATACAAATCAAATAATTTGCAATTTTGCTCAATTTTTATTCAGTTTCGCAGATCATCCAGTCAAATTTGTTTATTTTAAGTAAAAACATTTAGAAATTTGTAGCAACTTTGATCCCAAATGCAACTTTTTGTCAGTCCATCAGTTATGATTCAACTTTTAATGATTTAAGATAATTAAATACAAATAGTCACACAGGTCGTGTAATTAGCGTGCATATTTGATTTGTAATTGATTTAACCTTAAATTCTAACATGAGTAGTCTTCACCACTGCTCAACATTTGAACTTTAAACCTTCAGACAATAAAGCACAGGCCATACGATATAATCTTCCTCTCTGATCCTGATTTAGAGCCGGACAGGAAGGGTTGAGTTTCACGTTTCCTTTGCTGCCTTCCTCCAGAGGTGGGCGGACGTCTTGATGTGAAACGTTCCCAGTTTCCTGCAGCTCCCAGGTGAGTGAGTGACTGCTAAATCCCCTCTCCTGTTGTGTCCGTATGAATACATTTTTGCTTTACTTAAGCAACTTGTGGATAAGTATCAGTGCCAGAGAAACTTTTACAGTTCAGGGTTATGAATGGTCTCTGAAATGATAGTATTGATTATGGGGAATATTAAAAAAAAGTTTTTGATTGCTTTGTGTTGTCAGTGGCCTTCAGGTTATCAGTATAAATAAATGTCCAAACAAAATCCTGTTTTTTTTATTTTATTTTTAAATCCATTAGATAATATGAAAGGCAGACTGTTTGTGTCTAGAGACTAAAAAAAGAGAAGCTGCCATTATCTCAGTTTCTCTCATTCTTTCTCAGATATGTAACTGTATCCTGCTTTTTCATTTCCTCCCTTGGCTCCTCCATCTTTCTTTATGGTGTGCTGGTTAGGAGCCTTCAGAAGAACATCTGTACGCTGATTTTTTCTGGACACGGAGAGGAAACTCACTTATCTCATCACGGTATTCAATTGCAGCTGGTAAAGAAAATCAAATCAGTCAATAACTGCCTTCACGGTGCAATTCCCACCTCTGCTATCGCAGCAGCTGCAGAAATACATTCTTCTCTCGCTTTACCACACCCTGTTTTCTTCTGTTTAGTTTTGTGGAAAGAGGCTGAATCATCTCAGGTGCTGACACACTCAGGAAGAGTAAAACTGTTGAAAGGAACAGAGGAAAGCTTCTGCCTCTGAATACCTATAGCTAAATATATCCCAGAGATGCATGTGAACCTCCCCCAAGCCTCCACCCTTATCTTAATTATTTCCAGACCTCTCGGGCTACATATAAACACAAACACACATGAATACACAGCTGATAAAAAAAATACTAGTGTGCTGACCTTCCTTTTAATCTGTAAACACATCGGTATGTGCTTTTTTATGGACGGTTTAAAACACCAAACAATATATGGTAATAAAATATCATCCTGATATATTCATCCAAAAATAATTTCCAAATCTCACAGTATTACTGCTAGAAAGAAATGTAAACAGTTAGGCGTTGTAGCAGGAAGAACCTTTGGATTTCATTAAGTGTTCTGAACCTCCTTTGCTTTGGTGTTCCTTCCTGAACATAAACTTTTATTTCGGTCCTGTTAGTTGATTTCTTGGAGTCCTCCCATTAAACATCCACACTACATCATGCTGCCTCCACCGATGATATGAAAACGGCAACATTTAATTTCAGTTTGGGCTTAATAAAGTAATTTTAATTTAGTTGTAATAGTTCTAAAGTGGGCTGAAAGCGGTAGGGAATCATTTATTTTAATAAGTAAGCGTCACAACAACAGAATGACCATATTTCTGAGTTTTTTTCATTCCCTGGTTGACTTATATTATATATTCTGGGCACACAAATTGCCAAAAATAAACTCATAGCATACGCAATGCCACTCTTGTAGTAGTTTGTATTTAAGATGGTGTAATTAGCAACCAGACAGCTGGGAGTTTAGTCAGCTTTTTGTTAGCATGGTTAGATTTGATAAATGGATCAATATTCACATAATCTATGTTGTCTTGCTGAGCATCGCAGTCGTTGTGGTTCTACATGGATTTTTCATGCTGCCTCTGGATCCTCAAGCTTCACACAATCGACTAGACTGGCAGTTCAGGCTCATTTGTCAGTCTGAACTGCCCTTTGCTGTGATTGTTTGTGTGCATGCTAATTTGTCCTGCGTGTCTCTGTGTTGACTGACGGGTTGACGCCTGCTCCAGTGCAACCATGCAGCCACTAATCGGGTATAAACAGCACATGGGTGGACAGGTGAGAAAGCTTTTTCAGATTTGTTGTGTTTTTTAATCCATTTAGAAGCTTTATGGAGACGGTTTGAATCTAGATGATGAAGAAAACAAAGACAGTGCAATTTTAATAAGAAAAATATTGGTCTAAAATACCAGAAAAGGGTTTTCGATTTGGTCAATTGATGGTTATTATTGGATCCGTCCTCTTCATTCCACTTTCAGTGATTAATGGCTCCCCAGTTTTATAAACCTTTTCTTGTCCATATTATTCATCCTTTTGTACTATAAAAGTGTGCAGAAGTTTTAAGAGCTTGATCCTGTTATCATTTGCTGGACTGTCAACAGGACTGTAAAGAGAAAGAAAGATTTATCTTTACTAAACATTCCCTGCAGAAATTTTAATTTCAAATTTTTAATCTCATACTAACATCACTGTGTCTTCACAGCTACTGAAGTGCATTATTAAATGTGTTTGTTTTTGGATCAAAAATAACATAATAACATCAAACATTTGCGATCTTATTTCAGGAATTAGGCAGCAGATGAAAAAAAAAATATGCAAGTGGGTTAGTGATGTGATAATTTGAAGAAATAATTGGTCCCTGTAGGAAAATCTGCGAATATTTTGTGTCACTGAATCAAATCAAATGCCTCACTGACACAGATAGTTGCTCATAAATAAATATTCATGATGATTAGCTGCTTTTTCAGACATCAACTTTGGGGAAAATGTATTTTAGTATAGGCACAAATGGTTTCTTAATGATCCTGAATGTAAAACAAGAGCATGTAATAAGATAAAGTCAGTGAAAGACAGTTTTATGAAAGCAGATTAGATTTCCTGAACTGAGAAGGATAATGATGGCTTCATCTCTGCAGGCTATCTGTTGTCATTCTGCATAAAACCCCCAAAATACAGCAACTTGCAGCTGAAAACAGTTTTTAAAATTAATTAGCGTTATTCTCTGTGGTGCTTTTCTTCCAATTAAATCTAGAATTTGAATGAGTGCTAGGTTTTTCTTTTGTTAGACAAGCAAAAACAGATGGTGCCTTCAGGTTTTTCACTGTCTCACATTTTTCCACTGATAAAGCAGTAATGTAAACTTTTAATTTTTTACTATCATTAAAAGTTTGATGTCAATCTTGTAAAGAAAGTCAGGTTTTACATGATCACAGCTCCCTTTAGGCAACACACCAAGAGCTGAATGCTTACATTAGTGCTGCAATTAAATCGGAACACGACCTGCAATGTGCAGCTAGTTGTGTGCAAATTATACACACTATGAGTGCAATTGATTTGTTTATAGATATTAGATGTCCATAAATTATACATGCACAATATGTCCATGAATCATATATTATTCTGTCATCAGCTCTGAATTAAGTATAATGTTGGGTTTTTTTAAATATCCGTTTTCACAATTCATTAAAAAATTGCAAGAAATATTAACCTTCATTTTATATTTTCATTTTCATCTTTTCCATTTGCATTATTCTCGAAATTCTGCAGAGCCTCCTGTTGTTGGCTTTAATTTTACATTTTATTAGGGTGAAGGGACAACAGATGGAAATTAGCCTTTGGGGTACATCATGTACATTTACAGGGTCCAACAACATTTATGTGTACTGTCCCTTTATTAAATAAAGAAGTAAAGGAAGAAATAAGCAGAACCTTGACACTCTAAGACAGTAGATTAACCTTTTGGAAGCCCAAGTAACGCAGAAATCTCCCAAGAGAACATAAAAACATTTGGAAAACAACAGACACAGAAGATGTTATCGTCTATTTTAATGTTTTTTAGTTCTGGTCCTCAGCAATTACTTCTCTTCATGTTTTAGATGTTTCCCAGGTTTGGCTTGTTCTTTTGATTAATGGGTTATTATCAAGCTTCTGCTGAGTTTGATGATAAGCTGGGGAGGTAATCTAATCCTTGCCTTGCTTAAAGGTACAGTACTTCCCAGCAGAGGGAGGATGATTTCTTTCCCCCTCTGGTAACATTTGAAGGATTTTTCTTCCCTTGATTGTTTTAATTGACTCTTAATTTGTTCAAGAACAAAACAAAAATCCCACAAGTGACATGCAAATAACCCCTCCACCAGTGAGTGACAGAATTAGCTTTTTTAGAGCTGCTTTCATTGTCAGGTCTCAAGATGATGTAGTATAATAAAGCGATTTCCCTCTCGACACTTTATCCTCTTTTATTCATGTAGCGTTCATTACACAACCCCTGAACTCCCTCCTGCAGGTTTCACAGCTCGTCTCTTAGCTGTCATAAGCTCCCAAAATGAGGCCACGCTGTTTAATTTGAGGCTTTTCTAACTTTCCACAAGCAGACAAGCTTAAGTTTATTCTGTTTGTGTACGTTGAATAAGATATGTCATGATTCTTTTTAATTTATTCAGAGTTCTGGTGTTAAGACAAGAGAAGAGTCCAAGCCTGAGTTTTCTTTGTCCAGCTAAACAAGTCTGCAACCATTTCTGCTCTGCTTTTAATATGGAAATAGAGCAGCATTTTGCTGATTCTGTAACTGAAATGATGTAAAAGCCTCTTTCTTACATTTATTCTTCTATTTGTCGACTCTCTTTTCATCTGGCAGGTGGACTGTGAGTCGGAAAACAACTATAATAGCTCTGCCTTTTATCTCGGAGTCAAAAATAAAGTATAAAAAAAGGGAACAAGCAGCAAGGCAGAAAGAAAGACAGTATTAAGCTCTTGCAAAAGTCTAAAAAGTAGCAACAAGATGACTAGTTACTATGATGACTGAGCTGAATAACTTTATGGAAATGCAAACTGCTGCAGAAAATTCAGCTTACATAAGTCTTCTGCTGGAGCCCATGTATGGTCATTCACATCAAAACATATTTACAATTATCTTAAAATTATTTAAACAACAAGACTTGAATCTGAGAAGGATCATTAAGTAACTTTCCAAAAAAAAATCTATCTTCCAGACTTACAGGTGTAAACGAACATGTTTCTGTTTTTCGTTTCTTTACACTGGGATGTGATGTGTTGCTTCATAAGTTCCTACTTCATGTTGTTTGACAGGTTCTATTTAAGTAATTTTGTTATTCTACAGGTCTGGCAGTAATTAAACCCAAGTGTGACTTTTAAAATCCAACCAGAAAACTTGATTATTCAGATGCAATCAATGATTTCATAATGGGGAAAAATAAAATTTACACATAACTCCAAGGTTGTTTGGGTCACGTTTATTCTTCATTAAGAAATTATAGATTATTTGAAAACTGTTTATGGAATTTAGTGGCATTTTAAAGATCATTTGACTAAAAATACAGTTATTTAATTAAATAATATTTAGAATATTTCATCTATATATTTTGCATTTCTTTGCTCATTAATCAGTCGTGTTGCATCAGGCTGCTGATATGACTGACTTCCCAGCAGACTGAGGGGATATAAACAAGTTCAAATCAGTTTGCTGAGCTTTTGCATTTCTGCTTTACTAATGGCAATAAAATAAGGCAGATGGTTGTTCTTTGAGTAGCTTCATTCCTATTTTTAAAGCTCCTGAAAGAACTCAAAATTTCAAGATTTGTACATAAAGGCTAACTTTTACATTTTATTTAAATTTCTTTGAGAATAACTCACCTTATTTTTTTAGGATTATTTAAAATTTGCTTTCCAACTATAGTTAATCAATTTATGCTTCTGAACGTACCTTTCTAATTGGGCTGGTAGTTTTCTATTTAGCTGTAGCACCACCTTGTGTTTGTTTAAAGTGTTGCAGAATGCAAGATAAATTGCTTCAGGATTGAAGAAAAAGAAATTTTTATACTATATGTATACATAAATAAAATTACCATATACTTTAGTTATGCATAAAAACTTAACTCTATAGGATATTAGCAGGCCTAAATTAGAAGCCTGTAAATATGCATATTCCAAACTGATATAAAACATGAAAAACTTGGACTATGTCTCTATGAACATTGCAGGTCTCGGTGGGATCATATTGAGGTAAATATCACTTTAGATACATTTACAGAACGGAAAATCTGTCTTTTACATTTAAAGTCCTGATGAGAATCACTGAGACGCACCGCTTTGGGATCAGAACAGATGGTTTAGACATCACTGCTAAATGAACTAAACAAAGATGAAACATTAACTCTGATTGTTCACTAGAGAGGAAAACGTCTCACCTGCAAGATTATGTGAATCAAAGGTTGTTGAGTGTGATTGATTCAAATATTTTGAAACTAAAGAGCAATTAAGTTTTCAAAGAACATCTTAATTGTGGCCAAAACCAAGATGAAAAGACATTAACGCAATCCACCAGGAACAGAAATTCCGAGAAACATGATGCAGGCTGTGATTCCCAGAATAGATTTTTACAAAACGAAACCAATCAGTTTCTCAGGAAGAGTCTCTCCCTGGCAGCTCCATAAAAATAAAATGCTCTTATGAGACAGAACAATATGCAGAACATTTTATCACACAAAAACATATTTTAAAGGAACATATCCTGCTAATAAATTCAGAAAATTTATTTTGGTGAACATGTTTTGGGTAATAGGGGCGTCTCCCATAATGTCTGTCAATCTTTAGAGTAGTTTCAGATTTAAACCAGAATTTTAAAACATAATCAACAACCAAGAAACTTGTGAATTTGAATGACAGAAACAAAACCGACATCTTTAAAGCTGAACTACAAGATACTGGAAATCAAATTCTTTCATTAAATCTGAATAATGGGAATTAGATTCAGTGGTTTGTTTTTACCAAAACATTTTTTCACTTAAAGGTGACCTATTATGCTTCCTGATACAACTCAGCTTTTATACTCCCACTTGAAAATAGCTCTAAACAGACGTGCCATTACACAACTGCAAATCTTTGAAAAGCATCAGTAGAGCCTCGTGCATAGCTAACAAGAATGCAGCCAAAGGTTTCTGAATAGAAAGCGAACAACAAACACATGTCTTTTCCAGCAGTAAAACTAGCTAAACGTGCTGGAGCTTGGGTTGCTAGGTGACGGGCGGAGTTCCGTTGGGGTTGCTAGGTAACGAGCAGCGCCTGTTGATTTGTGACGTTACATTCTGAAGGTTTGTGAAACGGTTCATTTTCAAGACATCAAAAACTTATTGCCAAAAACTGTATGGGTGTGTTTTTTTAAACACTTGAGCTGTTTTTAGAAGCAGCAGAGACCCAAATTTTAGTTTAAAAACATGCAAACTCATTTCATACTTTAAGAATCAGTTAAATTGAAAACATTTCTAACATTTGTTTTAGCAGCAAACAAGTTGAACAGACACAGCACTTCGAGAATGTCTCAGATAAATATATATTTTGGCACAGAGATGCTGGCTCCTGTTATTAGCACGCTAAGCTAATTACAGTGTAGCAGGCATCTAACACAGCCTAAATATACAGAGGTGACACGATAGCTTGGTAATTGTAAGTCCTTCAGCTTCTTCCTGTTTTTTTCTGTTGATAAGCAGTCTGCCTTGGAAACGTGAACAGCAAACACCTGCAGCAGCAGCACAAACTCCTAATTATCTGTTATGTAGGAAATGTTACAATCTCCTACTCGTGACTTTTTGGTGTTTTGGGAAGCAAGTTAGGGTGTTTGGTTCTTATTTAAATATTTATCTATGTAATATTCCTGTAATGGCTCCTTGCAAGCTGCAGCAGAGGTGTGGAGGCGAACGCAGCGGCTTACATAACAGTCATAATGTTGCATTAGGAGCTGGAGACGTTGAGGAGGAACATGAAATAACCACATCTGGTCTGGTTTATAAACCTCAGCAACAAGGACTGTGTTGATTAAACAGATTTCTCAAAAGTTCAGACTGGGCTTCGTGTAGCTTAAAAAGTTTCAGAGCACTTTAAAAAATCCCCCTGAAGGAACATTTTCTCCTCTTCGTCAACGTGTTGCACTTTCTGGTTTATTATTCCTCATTAAAAATGCATCAGTTGGTGTAAACAAAGTGCCTGCAGCGGCAATCTGAAAACATGGTGTGCTGAGAAATCATTTTCAGTTGGAGACGTGTGTTTTTTTAATTAATAGAAATAATAAATAAATAAGTAAATAAAATAAGAAGTAACAGCAATATCTTTAAAGTCTGGATTGCAATTGTGAAACTGGGAGTTGCAAAGGGTGGATTCTGCAAAAGAATGAGATAAACAGACCAGAAATATTTATTTTAGCTATTTATAGTAGTGATGGACAATATGTTGGCACTGACATCAGTATTGGCTCATGTTAACAGGTCAGTATCTTTCCAATAAATAAATTTGTGCCAATATTATTTGAGTGAAGCAAAGAAGCAATTTGGTCTTATTTTTTTTCCCCACCAACCTGACTTTATATCCCTTTTTGAATTAGTGGAGCTCTGCAGCCTGGACTGTTGCAGCCGTTAGCTATACGATGCAAGTGTTTTGTTTTACATTTGGGGGAAAAAAGTTTCAGTAATACAAGTACAATGTCCAGCCTTGTTATAAAATCCCATCTGATTTTAGAGCAGCTAAAGACAGTGAGCAAGAGAGTTGTCTGAAGTTCAAAAGTTCACTGTGTCAAGGCGATGAAAAGCATCTGTGAACAGCTGCCAACGCTGCAGCACTCAGAACTGATGGGGTGTTAATAACATATGCCTGTAAAAGCTTCATGTCAGGGTTGAAGAACTGATATTTAATGATATGGAAGAACAGAAATATGGACTCATGTCTTCCTAGAACTAAGAACATGTTTGTATTTTAAACAAAAAGTACAACAAAACGGTGAAGCGGAATGGATAAGTGTTACTTAAATGTATTTCCAAATTAAAATCTAAAAGTACATGCAGTGTCTAACTTTTCCAAAATGTGTTTTTTCCGTATTTCTTAGAAGTGTCACCATCTTGTGACAATATAAGAATGATAATCTGTGGAAAAAAATCAAGCTCTTCCACCTACTCCTAGTGCTACTATTGCCATCTGTAAAAATGCTTTGCTCCCAGTAAAAAAAACCAAAAAACTATCAGAACCTGGAGGAGGATCTTAGTGCTGATAATCAACCTCATGTATGTGCTGATCAATGTGCTAAGGCAGGAAATGGGAAGATGGAAAGCTTTCCATCAATTCTGACTTTTGATCTCAGAAGATTAACTCTGAGATTCATTTAAAAAGTCAGAATTATGTGAGGAACAAAAAATAAATCAAAATTCTGAGAAAAACTGTGAGAATTCTGTGATTAGACTCGGAATTCTGAGAGATCTATGCGTTCCAATCTTTTCTTTTTAAACTCAGCAACAAACTAACCTTAATCCCTTTCGACCAAGGAATGCCAAAGCACAAACCTGAGTTAAAGTTGCACCTTCTTCTCTTCATGCAGGTACAGCAGAAGAACAAACAACCCCCTCTGATAAAAGCTAGAGGCTGATGCGTCCTCTGTGGAGTCGAAATGACAGAAAGGGAGCAGATCTAGAAACACAAAGAACAGGAGGGAAGGAGAAAGGGATTTTTCAGTGATGCAGCTTAATAAGCCAAGGAGGCAGATCAAGGTCTTCGTGAACTCTGCAGCGAACCTGGGAAGAACAATAACACGTTATCTCTCCTCTCAGGGGAGACATAATTGGCTGACTTGGTTACTAATACGTCATGTTCTGTTAACTGCTTCTTTTAAAGCTGTCAAGGTTGTTTTGGTGTTGCCGGTGATGCTCTGTCACAATGTGGAAGCTGGAGCACCCAAACATAGACGCAGGTATTGTAAGAAAAAAAGTTTTATGCGAATAAAAGTAAAAACGCTGCTTCAGAGGAAAAGAGATCCAACACACAGAAAGAAGAAGCGCACCATGGCATAAAGCGTAACTGAAAACCTGGGATTAATGTTTCATTTCATTTATCTGCAGATAACATTACACCCAGGTTTAATACGTTTTAGTTCCAGGTTGGAGAACGAGGATTTAATCACTGCTAGACTCTGATCTGTATCAGTATAACCTTATAACCAGTGTGCTTTAAAGTTATCCCTTTAAAGGGGCGCCATGAGATATTTTGCAGTTACCTGGTGCCATTCTATAGTACGATTTAGCTTTGCAATTTAATGCCTTGAAATTGGTCTCTTTAGGTGAACATGTTGGCCTAATTATGTTGTCATGTTCCTACTAACTAGAAATTGCTGTTTGTGATATGCAAAAACTCATAATTACTTACAAAATTTAGATCTTTCATTATATTTTTCACCCACAAACGGTTTATCACCTGTACAATGCATGCTGGGTTGATGACGCATTCAGGTGCATTGTTTTATTGGAATCTACAGATTAAACGCTTCTTCTTCTTCTTCGATGTATTTTGGCGGTTTGGCAAACAAGGAAACCGGTGCATTACCGCCACCGACTGGTATAGCGTGTGGACCAGAATGTCACAGAATTAAATTCTGGTTTGCAAGCAAAATATCATCTGATAAATTATACTAGGAGTTATTTCTAAATAAATAAACTAAACCTAGTTTATCTTTAATTCGATTTAAATTTTGAATCAGTTGTTGTCTGTCTTCTTTATAATTTTGATAGAATAATAGAACATGCTCTATTGTCTCATTAACCGCACAATAATCCCACTTGCCCTAGCAACGTTTCCCCCAAATAAAGAATGCTATTTAACCAACTGTGCCTAAATACAATACATGAAATAATGTATTTTCTCCTCATTCTCTCTGTATTTCTCATTTCTCCAGTCTTCTTTTGAATTTTTTAAACCAATCTACTTTTATTTCCTTTCTTATTGTGTTTGCCATTAATCTTTCATTTTCTCTTTAAAAATGTTATTCCTGTTTTACTAAAATTAACAACTAAGTCCACTGAGTTTTTAGCAGCTCCCTTTGCTACCCTTACTGCCATTTCTTTCCCTTTAACACCATAATGAGCTGGTGCTCATAGAAAGTTAATTATTGAACCCTTTGTATTTATCTATAATACTTTTAGAATTTCTATTAAAATATCTGGCCTGTTTTCTGAATGGTTGCATTTTAAACTAATGATTAGCAGGAATCTGAAAAATTACTGATCTCACTGGAATTATTTCTTCAGTCCACTGAATAGTTAATAATATTGCAAGCATTCTGCCGGTGTATAGTGAAAGTCCTTCATTTATGCTTTTTCCACTTTTGATATTAAACTCTTTCACATCGCTTCTGATCAATCTCTATGAAAAACGACTCGCATTATCGACCACAACAGAACTAAATGAACCCGGTATTGTGTGAGGTTCTTCTTAAGCAGCATGAAGCTCATACTATGTAATGTTTGTTACCCCATTGGACATGGACAAAAATCTCAATCTTACCATCACACACAACTATTGTTCAGAATTTGGAAACATTTGCTCTTTGTTTGCCAAAGGAGGGAAACCAAACATCTCAGCTGTCTGACATAATCTGTTCCCCCTCAGAAACATAGGAACTAATTATTCTTTCCAAAACTCCTCAATTGTGTTTATTTCTCTCATGGACAACAAATCATGTGGATTCGGAAATATTTGCCCTTTGTTTGCCAAAGTTACATGGGGGAAACCAAATAAAAACAAAGCAGTAACAGAAGAATTATAAGTCTTTATTGGTTTGCAATGTGATCTTTCACAACTTCGTAACATTTCTAACACGTATTACGGCCACAGTAAGAAAAAATAAAATTATAAGAATAAAGTAATAATATTAAGAGAAATTTGTACGAAAATAAAGTCATAATATTACAAGAGTTTACATCTACCCTCCAGTATTTGTTGATTTCCTTTTTGCAATGAAAGAACACCATTTGGCACAGATTTATAAAAGCACAACAATGTTAAATCACAGAACTACGTCATGCGGCTGCAGTTTGTCCAGGAGACCACAGCTTTCTGTGATTTCTACATCACTGCTACCACCTCCAGCCTCTGGAGGTGAAGAAAATGACTCCCTGCGGAGTGATGCCGGTGACGTATTTTATCGTGCCACTGTGTCCGTCCCCTGACTCCATATTGGACGCCGTCTCCGTGGAAACCTCAAAGCAGCCGACGATCTTGGGAAGCTGTCTTCCAAAAGTCTCCAGGAACAGCCGAGGCATACTGACCCACACCCGCTCTCTGTCCGGCCAGTGGACCGGCGAAGACATGCATGCGTACAACGTGGCGACCATGTCCTCGAATGCAGCGTCAGCTGTTTCTTGCTGCATGTTAAATAAATAACTTCTTTGATTCACCAGAAAATTCAACTGTAGACGCATTAAGGTGAGGAGAACCATCTGAAAGTGAGTCAACTTTGTTGCAACCTGCGGCAGGAAAGGTTTGATGTGGCGCAACAAGACCTGGAAAGTGGAATGGCTCTGAAGTCCAGTGTAATATTTTACCCTTTTGTCACCCTTAAGAACAGTTCGGTAAGATTAAGTTCACTGAGTTCACTCTTTAGACTAGTGATTTGCTTCAAAGCACATTGGTCAAGCATGTTTTCCTCTGAACTTTCCTCAACAGGTTGTGAGAGGCCAGTTTCCTCCCGTTTCTCCTCCTCTTCTTCACATTTTTGCACAGCCTTGACCGTGTGTGGCGTCTCCTGCTGCTCTTTTTCTTGCCTGACCTCCTTCTGGCCCAGCAGCAGAGACGGTTTCCAGTCAGGATGGGTCGTTAGCATTTCACACACTGGTTTTCCTGGAAAAACATTAAGTGGGTTAGTAGAGTCGAATTCAAAGGCCTTCAATTGCAGCAAAATTTACAGCGTAAAAACTGGAAAACTAAGTACAAGCCAAACCACGTAGAGAAACAAGAAAAGGACTCATAGCAGTATTAGGTTCTGCTAATATTTATTTAGAATTCAAATCATTTTAAACTGTAAGAACAGCATGCATCTGTAACTGCTACAATTTGCTATAATAAAAAAAATATTTTAAATTACCTGCCTTTTATGTTCACCAAAAGAAGTGTGCAATCATCACAGAGGAAATTAGATTAACCCTAAACTGTATTGATGTCAAGTTAAAGAGCTTAGAAGTACTATTAAAAGGACTTTTTAAATGCAGATGCATTCTTTGCTATACATGATCAAGTGTACAAAAGGAATGCTGATGTTGCATTTTAGACAGTAAAATGTTTATTTTCTTTTTTTTTTTTTTTAATATAATTTAAATTCAAATTAACTTTACTTAATCAAGGGCAGAATAGTAAACAACGTTGCATGAGAAAAAACAGCTGCCATTGTTTTGTACAAAGGTTTTCTAGCCACAGGCTAATTTTCAAATCCAATTTAATACATGAAAAAAAGTAATTATATGTTTATTTGCACCGTTTAATGTATGTTTAATATTGCATACAAAGGCTTAAATAAAAATATATATTTATCAGAATAATAAATAAATAAAATAATCATTAGCTGCAGCCCTAATCAAGATCATGAGTGTCCTCAAAGGGGTAATTGCAGAAGAATGTATTGAATTTTTAAAAATAAACATCAGTACTGCTTAAAATTAAATAATACATATCTTTATATTGACATCATTTGACACAATATAGACAAAATTGCTTTGATTTCATTGCTAAAATATAGCTGAATCACACAACTGTTTTCTTGAAGGTTCTGTTAATGTGTGAGGGAGGGCCACCTGAAAAGTTAAGGCGGGCTAGATTTGGCCCCCGCGCCTTGAGTTGTTCACATGCGCAGAATAGTTTGTTTAACAACCAGACGACTATTTATCGGTTTAGAAAGGATTTCTGAGGTCTAACCGACTAACTGTGCTTAAAAAAAAACAGCATCTTGAGAGATGCGTTCATGGTCTCCACGTAGAAAATGGCAACACAAGTGCAAAATACCACACATAGTAAAACAAAGCGTCACTTTTACTAGCGAGTATTAAATCGAGAGCGTACCTGAATGAAAACGAAGGGAGCAGACCCATTTGTGATGGTAAAATGCAGTCGACAGTGACGTCCTCCTTCCAACTGCTGTTACCCAGGCCAAGCATTCGTCACCTCCGACACAAGTTTGTCTTTACGTTTCTTCGGAAAGCAGAAGAAACGCAGTCCGTTGTTTAATTTCTCTTCGTTCTCACCGTGTGAACAACTGGAACAGCCGTGAAGGCAAAAGCGATAGCCGGGCATGTTTGTCCACAAAGCCCAAAACTCCACATAAAAAGCAACGAAGCCGTTACAACCGTATTCGTGTCTATGGCTACAACACTGTGGCGGGTGTGACGTCAGTTCTTCCGTCGCCACTACGTTCTTCTTCTTTCTACCTTCTGTTTTAAGGGCATATTTGCTGCCACCTAGTGGACCGTAGTGTAATACAGAAAATTGCAATATTAAAAAAAAGAAATCATTCCTTTAACAAAACAACAGTAATAAACTAAATACAAGAAATTGTGTTTTACCAAGAATGCTAAAAAAAAGCTAATAAAAATATATCTCAAGTGTGTTAGAAAGGGGATGTACTTGAAAGCTGTTCTAAAAAACAGATAATCAGGTCTCAAAATGTTTTTATTGCAATTAATGTTAAAGACATTCAGTTAAAAAGCTGCAAGAAATTAAATGTTTATGGTAATACGACAGTGCCGCTGTTTCACTTCCAGAAAAACCCAGACTTTCATGAATTAAAACTGTAGAAAATCACATAAAACCTATTTTTCTTCAAATTGACATTAAATTGGAACAAACTTTCCATGTTTTGGTTCCTGAAATATTTATATTTTCTAAATGGCATAAACGGGGGTAGCAGCTTCTTAGGCTGCTACCCCGCGACCCGACCCCGGATAAGTGGAAGAGATGATGGATGGATGGATAAATGGCATAACAATAGTGTTTCTTTTTTTATTATTATTAAATTGCTTTCAAAGACATGTGCTTATATAGACTGAGTTAAGGTTTACTTTAATTGCGCATTTTCAAACTGTAACCTGTCTATTTTCTCGTCGTCTTTGGAGTAACGGCTTCCTTTCAGCCCCAAACTGTCTTTTATATATCTTGGCTGGTTTTTGATTATTTTAAGGACAGCAGCACTATATCTTGGATTTAGTTTGAGTTTTGTCACAGTTTAAGTGAGTTCTGAAGAACTCCTGGATCTTCCTCCATAGATGGACTTCAGCAGTAGCGTGGGCCCTGGGCTCCCCCCCCCACAGGACCAAATTAGGTATGATCCCATGGTAGCTGGAAGGGCAGTACGGTCCAAACGGGGGCTCTAAATGATGCCCAGCTCCAGGGTAGCTCACACTCTCAAAGTTCTCCTTCCCATGACGCTTCAGTCTGTCCACCATCTCGTCCATGTAGGCCTTGCTGTCCCAGTTCAAGTCGTCCTCCGAAGCTACAAACAGGAAACGTCCACTTGCTCGTTCGATAGGCACCAAGGATGCCTTGTTTTCTTCCTTCAGAGGATCATGCATGGCATATTTGGTGAGCAAGGCTCCAGACTGTGTGGAAATCACTTTGTTGATGTCAAACTTCAATGCTGAGAGAATCTGTCTATTCTTATAATAAAGGGGTAAGGCTGCATTAGCGGAGCAGCCGTTGATGCACACCACAGCTTCAACTCCGGGCACAAAAGCAGCGAGGGAAAGCGCGATGTCGCCCCCCTTAGATCGCGATATTAACCCAACTCCTTTACTGCTCACCTGTGAAAAACATGAAATTAAGAAATAATGATCAATACAGTCAGTTCAGGAGTTAAAGAATTATTCAGATAAATATACAGTTAGAAAAACTTACATTAAGAGAAAATGTGATCACTACTTCTTACAAGAGGACTTTAAAAGCCGATTGACATTTGGTCATTTAAAACAAAAGTTAGACACTGTGAAGTCAGTAATTTCAGGGTTTTTTGTGAAAATGTTTCTTTTCTAAGTTTACTCTGTAACAAAAGATAAATGTATTATATAGTGTGTTAAACATCTTAATGGTGGTTTCCATTCTATAATCACGTCCCAGAATACAGGAGGAAGGATGAGATGTTGCATGTTGTCCAATTTCTTAGTTTTCTTCTTTAACATAAAGTGATTTTATGTAAACTAGGAAACTGGATGTGTCTTGTCACCTTTTGCTGGTTTTGTAGGAACTTCACTGCTTCTTCAAAGTCATCCAGATTCATCCTTTTTGGTTTGGATTTGTCAGGGAATACTGGTAAAGCAAGAACTATGAAGCCTTTATTGGCCAGCAGAGAGGCCCTTTTCTCTGACATGAAGGTGCACAGATCCAACACAGCAGGAAACGGACCATCTCCTAAAACCAAAAAAGAAAACAAATACTACTCATTTATTAAGATATAAATGTTCATTTATCTTTATTAAAGGTGATCTATTATGCTTCCTTAAACAGGTTAGGATAGGTCTGTGTGCTATACAAAACATGTTCATTGCATTTTTTTTTCACAAAATCAATCTTAGTTAATGAAATTCCATTCTGCTCATTTCTTCCTATGTTGAGCTGTTAAAGGGCCTCTTGTCTGCTGCTCGCCACGCCCCCCTTAACTTAACGTTTACACTTGCAAATGAAAATGGCTGCGAGTCGATGCCTAACTATACATCTTTGAAAAGCAGAAGTGGAGACTCCTGTACAATCAACAAGACTGTAGCATGTGGTTTCTGAATGGTAAACAACAAAACAATAATCTCCCCAGCAGCCATTGTGCAGAGCTGTGCTTGGGTTGCTAGGTGACGGCAGTGGCTGATGATTATGGAGACTCAGGACTTTTATACTACTCACGTAGTATAAAATATATTATTTTATACTACAGACTCCCTATATGTAGTGGTTGAGCAGAATAAGCTCAACCAATTTTTATTTCCAAAAATAAAACAAACAAACAATCTGGACAACCAGATTGTTTGTTTGACCAGTTTCTTGATCCATTTTGTTAAATGTGCTTCTTTTGCTTCAGTCTTTCTTGAACTTTAACAGAACTGAACTGTATTAGGCAAAACCTTAGCCAGAAAACATTAAAAGCATCATTACTTTGCAAATTCAACAAAGAGATAAAGCAACAAAGACCAACCTGGGGGAGTAAAAAGCACCCCACGAATATTTCCCTGTTTGATGGGAACTCGGCTGACCCCATCTCCCATCAGAAACCTCTCATTGGTCGCCTCAGCCAGCGTCCCGCCCTCCTCTTCATGCACTGAGAAGTTCACCACATGGGGATTCAAGGAGTTTATCTTCTGAAACTCTGTGTGCAAGGCGTCTGGCCTCAGAGACCACAGCAGACCCATGGGTTCGACCCCAACGTAGTTCCCACTGAGGGAGGCGTCTCTGTTCAGGTCGATCTCCCCGCTGCTGTCGGCCCTGTAGGTGGCCGAGGAGATGAAGACCACTCCCTTCTCGTCTGTGGATCTGGCTCTCATGGTGACCACCTGCTTGGACTTTAGACCAGCCACTTTCACCTGGACGGGCTCGTCGAACAGACACTTGGCGCTGGGCAGCAGCCTCAGCCTGACTTGATTGGACATCTGTGAAGTGAAACAAAATTAAACAAAAGGTTTCATCAAGCATTTTGGCTTTTTAAAGTGAACTTGCTGTTGACTTTTGCAGAGCAGATTTCAGAAATAGGTGAAAATTTAGCTTTTTAATTTATAATACAAAGAAGTGTTTCACTTGACTTGGTGAAATATACAAATAATTTACTTTATTCAAGGCACCAGCACCCTTCCTGATCCCACTAGGGACAAGGGTGGGTGGATGGATGGATTTATTTTATTCACTCTTAATATTATTAATCATATTATAAAAAGATGTGGGTAGCAACTAGTTAAATTTACTTAATTAGATTTAGTTGAGTAACTTTCTTGAGAAAAATACTTTCAGGAGTATTTTTTACTACACTTTACTTTTTAATTTTGAGTAATTTTATTATTAAGTATCACGACTTTTGCTTGAGTAAAATGTCTGGATTCTCCACCGACTGTGAGTAACTTCACTGAAAGAACAAGCACGTTTTAACCATTTATTCAATGATTGATAAGTTGATGTTGCTCTTGAGGAGACTTTTCACCAAAGACTTTTTACACTTACTTTTTTGTTTTTTAAATTTTACTTTCATTTGCGTAAAAATATGTTTTAAGTACGGCTACTCTTAGCTGTGTACAATTTTTTGGATTCTCTGTTTTAAAACTCCTGTTAAAGGATTGAAATGGGGACTAAACACTGCGCTTCAGCACAAACACTTTACACTTACTTTTTGCAAACTACAGCTACAATTTACCCAATCCAGCAATAAACTGAGTTAAAATAACCTCAAGGACGATAAAAGCATAAACAGGTTACTAACTTTCAAAGACATTAACAAACTGGATCTTATTCTACGTGACGTCATAGCAAAAGTAAAGAGTAAACATTCGTACCGTGGCTAATTTTCACCCAAAGTAAAAAAAACCCCAAAAACCTTCAGCGCCCTGTTTTTTCAAAACAGTGTGAAAAACTTTAGAGGTTCACTAAACAACTTCAACGCGTTTCGGGGAAGGTCCGTTCCCGCACCTTTCTGTTTGCTGCAGCAATGTGTACTTAGATGTAAACAAAAACAACCGGAAGTGGCGTCAGCTTCTTCAAAAATAAAAGTAATAATAGAATAGTTAAAAATTTGTTGTAGATACAAATGCTGAAGCAGAAGAAACGCAGTCCGTTGTTTAATTTCTCTTCGTTCTTGCCGTGTGAAGGACTGGAACAGCCGTGTATGCAGCTGTTACAACCTGACCAATATGGCGGATCTGTCGTCGCTTCTTCTGTCACCACTACGTTCTTCTTTTTGGCATTGTTTTGAGGGCATATTACTGCCACCTACTGGACCCTAATGTAAATTATACAGAAAATTGTAGTATAAAAAAATATTCCGGTTCCTTTAAAAAAAAAATAACAGTCATAAACAAGAAATTATGTTTTCCCAAGAATGTTGTTAAAAATAAAAGAAGAAAAAAAAAAGCACTTAAATAATATGTCTCAGGTGTGTTAGAAAAGGGATGTATTTAAAAGTTGTCATAGGAAACAGATAAAAATCAGTTCTCGGATTGTTCTTTACTAGAATTAACGTTACAAAAAGCATTTAGTTAAAAAGCAGTGAGAATTAATTTTTTATGGCAATGTGACAGTGTTGCTGTTGTACTTACAGAAACCTCCAACTTTTATGAATTAAAACTGTAGAAAATTACATAAAACCTATTTTCCCTCTATCTGACAATCTATTGGAACAAACTTTCTATGTTTTTGTCATGCTTACTAAAATATTTCTATTTTTAGAAGTATTTCTAAAAATAGAAATATGCTGTTATTATGCTAAATGGCATAACAACAGCATTTTCAAAAACAGAATTTTTTGCTTTCAAAAAAATGAGTTTATATAGACTGAATTATATTATAGATTTTCTTTTGCTTTTGGAGGAATGGATTTTCCTTTCATCCCCAAAATTCATGGATCTCTTTTATATATCTTGTCTTGTTTTTGATTATTTTAAGAACAGCAGCACTATAACTTGGATTTAGTTTGAGTTTTGTCACAGTTCAAGTGAGTTCTGAAGAAGTCCTGGATCTTCTTCCACAGGTGGAGTTCAGCTGCAGCATGAGCTTGAGGTTCTCCGCCCCACATCACTGGAAACCTGAGCATCCCGTGTAACGCAGAGGGGCAGTGTGGTCCGTACGGTGGCTCCAGTAAGTGTCCGGCTGCAGGGTAAATCACGCTCTCGAAGTTCTTCTTCTGGTGACGCTTCAGTCTGTCCACCATCTCGTCCATGTAACCCTTGCTGTCCCAGTTGAGGTCGTCCTCAGAGGCTACAAACAGGAAATGTGACCCGGCTCGTTCAATGGGAACAACGCTGCCCTTGTTCTCTTCAGCTAGAGGGTTTTCAACAGCCTGCTTGATAATGTTAGCTCCAGTCTCACTGCGAATCACCTTGGTGAAGTCGAACATCAGTGGTGAGAGGATCTGACGGGCCTTGTAGTAGAGGGGGATGCCAACGTTGGCGCTGCAGCCATTAATCCAAACCACAGCTTCAACTCCGGGCACAAAAACAGCGAGGGAAAGCGCGATGTCTCCCCCCATAGATTGCGATATTACCCCAACTCCTTTACTGCTCACCTGCGAAAAACATGAAATTAAAAAATAATAAATGATCAACAAAGACAGCTCAGGAAAGAAAAGATTATTCATAAAAATAAACACTTAAACAGTTAGAAAAACTATATTACAAGAAAATGTAATTGCTACTTATTTTCAAGAGGACTTTAAAAGCTGACTGAAATTCTTAGTTTGTTTCTCTAACGAACTGGTTTTATACAAACTAGGAAACTAAATGTGTCTCGTCACCTTTGGCTGGTTTTGCAGCAACTGCACTGCTTCTTCAAAGTCATCCAGATTCATCCTTTCGAATTTTGGTTTGTCAGTGAATACGGGTAAAGCAAGAACTATGAAGCCTTTATTGGCCAGCAGAGAGGCCCTTTTCTCTGACATGAAGGTGCACAGATCCAACACAGCAGGAAACGGACCATCTCCTAAAACCAAGAAGAGAACAAAAGGATGCTAAATACATTTATTAAAAGATAAAAGTCTGTGTACCTATGAAAGGTGACCTATTATGCTTCCTTGTCCAGGTCAGAATAAGTCTTCTGGCTACACAAAACATATTCATTGCATTTTTTGGACAAAATCATTCTTAAGATATTTTTGAAAATCATTCTGCTCAGTTCTGCCTGTTTTTTAGCTCTTTTAGGGCGTCTTGTCACCTTAAATCCAAAGAAGCTGCTGCAGGCTCTGATCCCCAACTCGATATTTACCCTTGCATGATGCACAACTATACATCTTCGTAAAGCAGAAGTGGAGCCTCCTGCACAATCAGCAACACTGTAACAAGGGGTTTCTGAACAACAAAACACACAAAACAATCATATTTCCAGCAGCCACTGTATAGTGCATACAGCAGTAAAACCAGCGGACCATTTCTTAACTCCTCTGAGCATGCTTTAAGTTCTTTATGGAAAGTCTGCAGTGAAAATATGTAAAAAACTGTTTAGGTTCTGATAGATAATGCTAATTAAAATAGTTAATGAGGTCATCATTAATACCTGGCGGGGTAAACAGAACTCCTTGAATGTTGCCCTCTTCGACAGGAACTCGCCTGACTCCATCTCCCATAAGACGCCTCTCATTGGTCGCCTCGGCCAGCGTCCTGCCTTCCTCCTCATGCACAGAGAAGTTCACCATGAAAGGTTCCAATGCTCTGTTCTTATAGAAATATTTGTGCAAGGCATCTGCCTTCAGTGACCTCAGCAGACCCATGGGTTCAACCCCGACGTAGCTCCCACTGAGTGAGGCGTCTCTGTTCAGGTCAATCTCTCCTCTGCTGTCAGCGCAGTAGCTGGCCGAGGAATTGAACACCAGTCCTTTCTCATCAGTGGACCTGGCTCTCAAGGTGACCATCTGCTTGGACCTCAGTCCGGCCACCTTCACAATGAACCGGTTCGTCGAATAAACATCTGGCGCTGGGGAGCAGCCTCAGTCTGATCTGGGCCGACATGCTTTCTGAAATTAAAAGAACAGTTTTCATGTTCATTACATTTTTTTTCACAAAATAATTATTAGAGAATTATTTTAGTCTGCTCAGTTCTGCTTATTTTGATCTCTTTTCAGACTGAACTGTAGGACCTCTTGTCACTTTAAATCTAAATAAGCTGCTGCTTGTACGTAAAAATGGCTGCAAGAAAATGTGCAATTTTTGCATACATCTTTGAAAAGCAGAAGTGGAGCCTCCTGCACAACCAAGAAGAATGCAGCAAGTGGTTTCTGAACAAACAACAAAACACTTGTCCTTTTCACCAGCCATTGTACATTGTACTGTATGTTTAACTGCATACAGCAGTTAAACCAGCTGACCAAAAGTCCTGGAGGTCAGCTTAAGTTGCAAGGTAATGCCATAGTGTAACTTAACAATCTGGCAGTTTATGAAACGGGTCATTTTCCAAACACCAAAAAACATTAACAGATTACCAAAAAAAAAAACAGGGTTTTTTTTTTTTTTTTAATCCTTGGAAAGCTTTTAGAAACAGTTGAAACAATTATGGGATAAATATTTGCCAATTTTTTTGTTTTTCTTTAATATGTGTTGCATGATATGTCCTTGACTTGTTCTTTAATTTGCTGGTATTTCCACACTTTTCTGTTTTGCCATCATTTTTTTTCTGTTTGCTTGTTTTTACAAATGGTAAAAGGATTGTCCTGTTTGCAGGTTCTCTCCGGACTCCTGGCTTCCTGCCATAGTCTAAAATCATGACTGTTGGGTTAATTGGTCTCTCTAAATTCTGCTTAGGTGTGAGTAAAAAAAAAAAAAAAAAGTGAATAAATATCAAAAGTTAATCTCGTGTTTGCAGTTTCTTTCCTCTTAGTTCCAGCTTCCTCCCACAATCCAAACAGATTTTAGATGGATTAAAATCTCCAAGAAAATATAAACTTGTTTATATGAATATTATTACTAATATTACTATTATTAATATTCTATAATAATATAATTATATAGCAAATATATATGCATCCCAAGCAACACAGCTGCAGAAATCTATCAGGAGATTAGATTGTTATGGTCAATTTGTACATTTTGGTGGAGAAGCTCATTAAAAACTCTTAGGAAGCTTATTTAAAAAGATATTGTTATTAATAGGTCAGTGATGTATAGCCCTCTTTGACAAAGTCAGTGCCATTACATCTCAGGTATTATGCATCATTTTGAGGTTCAAAACAAATGTGATTCAAATCATGATTTTGACCTTTGCGTGTTGGAAATTAACTTTAAAATTTGACAAAATATGATAAATCTTTAGGGCTTTATGGACAAATGGCGATCCGTCCAATAAAAGAGTTCTCTGTAAATATAGGCTAAAGGTCAGTGGGTTGGCAGGGCGAACTCCTGTTGCTCAAGACTTACAAGATAAACGTTTATGTTTATTGTGAGTAAATGAGGGGGTCTGCCTGTTCACAAGATGAGTCAAATCCTTTGGTGTTTGTTTAGGAGTTCAGTAAAACACTAAAACCTTTAGAAAACAATTCTTCTAGAAATGTAATCAAAATGTATGAAGACATTTCTTTTAAGTATTAACAGCATGTTCTGAACTAGCTAGTGTCTAATCATACTAATTTGGATGCATCTTAAATAGAACAGGATTAGGAAACTAAAGTTTTAGAAGTAAAACATTTCAGGTATTCTAAAATAGTTTTTTTTTAAAGGAGGAGACTGGTACGGGAAAACCCTGTTTGAGAATGACCTTTGTTCTCTCTGGTCATTCTCTCTGGCTGTTTTAAAGTTAATAAAATAAGTTTTAATTAACTTTAAAACAGCCCTACAAGGAGAGGACACACCTTCAAATGCATATATTTAAATTAAGGGATACACCTCCTTATAAAAATGTCTGTTTTACAGCAGAAAAACGAATTGCTTTGTTTGCAGCCCTGAGAGCAATTCCCAAAAATGTGTTCTTGTGTCTCTCCTATTGTGTTTTCCTTTCCAACTCGTTGCAGGTAATTGTATGTTTTGTTATGTGTTTGGACTTCTTGATAATCTGGGTGTAATGCTGATGTGTTATTCTATATGCATTGAATTCTCTGAATAAAAACTCTAGATATGTCTGAAGTTGAATGGTTGTTTTCTGTGTTTTCCACTGTGCATGCGGAGTCCCTGGATCCGGGGGACTAGAGGAAAATTAACGAGCCAAGTAAATTTTATTCCTCTAAGTTCAACAATTTACAATGCGAAGACATAGTGGGGGACTTTATTTAGAGCCGAATTGTATAAATATCTAAGCAAAAATAGGCAACCCTTTTCACTTTTTAAATTTATTTTGTAGCAATTGTAAAAACAAAATTAATTGTAACTTTCTTACCTCTGTAATCACACTAATGTGTTTTCATTTATACGAACGTTAGAATCATTTACTCTCATCACATCTTTTTGACAGTTATCTTACGACATACATGCCTTTCAAAGCTAATATTCTGCGATAAAACTAACGTGACCGAACTTATAGACAAGTGTTTATAGGTGCCGATGTCAGGAGTTGTGACAAGAATTACTTACTCGATAGCTTTGACTCCGTTTAACAGTCTGAAGAACTACGGGAACAGCAAAGGCTCAAAAAGACTGATTTTTGCAATTTTAGTAGTGGAGTTTGAAAATCATCCCTCTCTATTTGTAAAGGTCAGAGGGCAGTTAGGTAATAACTACAGTAGAGCGTGTGAAAGTGAAAACGTCACTTTTACTAGTGTGTCTTAAAGTGAGCGAGTACTTGAATGAAAATGAAGGGAACACACCCTTTTTGATGGTAAAATGCAGTCGAAAATGTATGGCCGGCCCAAGGCATAGCAAATTGAGCGGCTGCTTAGGGCCCCGGGGCCAATAGGGGGTGCCTTAAGTGGGGAACAGATTTTTTTTTTCTTCTTTAGTAACAATTTCTGAGTGACTATATTAACCAAAACACAATTTAATTATGAAGTTGTAACTTTTTAAAAAAAAAAATTTTTCAATATGTTGTTTACAATATTATACATTTGATTAAATCATTCTTTATGGACAAAAATAAATTGCTGTCGGGGCCCCTGGTGGTCGCGGTAAGTAATTTTTCACCGGCAATAAGCTGCCGTGAAATGAGCAGAACGCATCCAAACCTCCAAGGCTCCGGTGGAAGACTGTAAGTTAGCTAAACAACGTTACGAAAAAGGATTTATCCTTTAGGGACAGGGAAAAGAAAGAGGAAGAATAGAAAAAAATCCAAGATAGAGGTATGTGTAGCCGAGTTGGAAAAGCATGGCTTCATGATGACCACCAGAGGGAGCTGTGTGTCGATGAGCCCTGAGTTTTGCCGGCTCGTTAGACCGGAAGAAGTAGCTTTGTGCTGTTTGTTACGGTAGGCTAACGTGCCTAACGGTTTTCTATTGTCCTAAAAAAAGAAGGTAAATGTACCTAGAAGTTTATTTTTATTACAAAGTGATCCATTGGTGTGTTTCTGAAAACTATATAGGATTATATTACACCCAATAGGAAATTATGGGTGTGATGTTTGCAGATTGTCGTGAAGAACTGTGTACCTCGTTCAGGTTCCATGAGGAACTGCGGGGCTTGTTCTGTCTTCACGTATTGTGAGTATCTGTTAAATGATATCTGGTTATAGTTAAATAATAACCTGTTGTTACTTTACTGAATGTATGTTTATCTGATATTTGCTACCTGTTGCTCGTTGTTATCTCGTCTTCCCCAGGTCCGTTAATATTGTGTGTAACAGTGAAACCACAAAGACACAGTCACTGTTCAACTAAACAATCATCCAGAATTTTATTCAAACAATCAAATGCATAACATTTTATCAACAGCTCACCATGAGCATCAGAAACCAGAGCCACAAAGAAGAAATTAATTTGTGTCTTTAAATCTAGATTAAAAACACACCTGTTTGGAGTTGCCTTTCAGTTAAGAATTTAACAATGGTACTTGACTTAATGTAATATTGTTGCATGACTTTGTGTTTTCATGATGTAAAAAACTTTCAAATACCTTGTTGCTGAAATGTGCTATACAGATACAACTTGATTGATCAATTGATTAATTTAATTAATGTTACAAAAAGCATATAGTTAAAAAACTGTGAGAATTATAATATTTATGGCAATATGACAGCCTCTGGAATGTTGGATCGAAGGGGTTCAGGGAAGTTAGCAAGTCAGATCTGTAATTTTGGGACAAGATCTGAATTAAAAAAAACAATGCTGTTTTTTCACTGCCAGAAAACTCCCATCTGGCATGAATTAAAACAGTAGAAAATGAAACAAAACCTATTTTTCCTTGAATTGACATTAAATTGGAATAAACTTTTTAAATTTTTGCTAGGGTTACTGAAATATTTGTATTTGCTAAATAGCATTACAACAGTGTCCCCCGCACCCCAAAAAAGAGTCTAGATTGAACTAATGTTTGCTTTAATAGCGCATTTTCAAACTGGAATATGGCTTTTTTGTTGTTGTTGTTGTTGCTTTTGGAGGAATGAATCTTCCTTTCATCCCAACACTCATGGATCTCTTTTATATATCTTGGCTTGATTTTGATTATTTTAAGAACAGCAGCACTATATCTTGGATTTAGTTTGAGTTTTGTCAGTTTAAGTGAGTTCTGAAGAACTCCTGGATCTTCCTCCATAGATGGACTTCAGCAGTAGCGTGGGCCCTGGGCTCCCCCCCCCACAGGACGGGCATACTTGCGATCCCATTTAAGCTGGAAGGGCAGTATGGTCCAAACGGGGGCTCTAAAAGATGCCCGGCTCCAGGGTAGCTCACACTCTCAAAGTTCTCCTTCCCATGACGCTTCAGTCTGTCCACCATCTCGTCCATGTAGGCCTTGCTGTCCCAGTTGAAGTCGTCCTCCGAAGCTGCAAACAGAAAACGTCCACTTGCTCGTTCGATAGGCACCAAGGATGCCTTGTTTTCCTCCTTCAGAGGATCATGCATGACATATTTGATGAACAAGGCTCCTGACTGTGTGGAAATCACTTTGTTGATGTCAAACTTCAATGCTGAGAGAATCTGTCTACTTTTATAATAAAGGGGTAAGACTGCATTAGCGGAGCAGCCGTTGATCCACACCACAGCTTCAACACCGGGCACAAAAGCAGCGAGGGAAAGCGCGATGTCGCCCCCCTTAGATCGCGATATTAACCCAACTCCTTTACTGCTCACCTGTGAAAAACACAAAATTAAGAAATAATGATCAATACAGTCAGTTCAGGGACGAAAGGACTATTCAAATACACACTTTTAACAGTTAGAAAAAGTAACTACTTTAAAGAAAAATGTGATTGCTTATTTTCAAGAGTATTTTAAAAGCTGATTGATATTTGGTTGTTTAAAAACAAAACTTAGACAATTTAAGGCCATTAACTTCAGGTGTTTTGTGAAATGTTTCCTTTTCTGAACATTTTTTTCAAAAGTATACTCAAGAGTCCAAACTTCTGGGTACTTTGAAGGATTAGGAATAAAAATTAATTATGAAATGACAGACATTTGATAAAATATGTAATAAAACTGTTAAAAATGTATGATTCTGGAAGGCATAGTTTCTCTTATTATTCACATTTAACCAAAAATTAAAAGTTCAGACCCTGCTCGAATGAAAGATTATTTTAAATCTAAATCTGGCAGGAATTCAGGTAGTTTTGAGTTACCTTAGACTTCACTATGGGTCTATAGCAGATAGACAAAAGAATTTTAAATTTATTTTGGACATGAGAAAAACAACAGAAATAAAATATAAATAAATGAAACAAAGTAAGCAATAAGCAAAATACTCAAACAAAAATTAATTGTAATAACAAACCATGTCTGAAAGGGAGGACCTTATCTAATCCCACTTCTTGTCTGTTTTTAGAGATAGGGTTAGTTTCTGGTTGATTTCAGGATCCAAATTACACCTGGTTGGGGCTGGCAGTCGGCGGTAGCTAGCTTAGAAACCGACACATACCTCCTTCCTCCTGATGTGTTGATCAAATTACCGACTTTGCCTGAATTCACACCACATGATTTATGACTATGTCATAAACAGATTTCCCCAAACACCGCAGCCGCCATAAAAACCCACAAAACACGAGATGCTAACCAGTTTTTCCCCATACATGCTAGGCTACATGACGGTGCGGCAGTCGCCATTACTGACTGTCAGACGTGAACCTTCTCCATAATGCAAGATTTGATATCTATTATAATATTTATTTATAAACTATACAAACGTTGTAAAAAGTGTTCGCTGCAAACCCGTGATTACACTGATGGCTGCCTGCTATCAACCAATGACATCACCTTAACCCTGCCCGTTTCCGACAGGAAGTCACCTGCTTTTTCTGCTGTCGGTCTTACTTTTACTCTATTATTTATATGGGAGTAATCCTGTGCAAACTGACATAAAATGATGTGATAATGAACTCTGTCAATACTGGCTGCTGGCTGAAACGTATGGGCGTGGCCAAATGGAGAATTGCAGTCCCATGTGCAAATCACATATGGATCATCCGATTGGCGCCAAACTGGATATGGATGACCTTCGTTCACCTCTAAAGAGCCCAACAACATTGAAATGTATTTTGACTCCACTGCGCCCCCTAAGTTAAATCATCAGCTATATCTCGTCGCTACATCGGCCGATCTGCACCAGATTTTTTGTGCGTCGTCGGGGAGCGCTACCGAACGCATCAATATGTATCACTTGGTGGACGGGCGCTTAAACTGCGCAATAGATTCTGCGGTGGCTGGTGGGCGGCGGTGATGGAAACCCCGTGGTGACCAATATGACACCGTTTGCAACTTTAATCTATATATAACATACATATAAACTCTCTCTATATATAATAATATTTTATATTATATATATATATATATATATATATATATATATATATATATATATATATATATAAACTGTATAATTAATAATTCTAAATATATAATCATATTTATATAATAAATAATATTTCTCATATGTAAAATATATAGATATTATATTGTTATATATATATATATTAATATTATATATATATATATATATATATATATATATATATATATATAAATTATTTGGGAGAAGCCGGAGCACCAGAGAGAACCTGAAACAAACAACCAACCAAAGGAGATGATTGTTGGTTTCAGGCGGAACAGGATTAGATCAAAGCTTGTTTCCATCATGGCAGAAGAAGTTGAGGAATATAAAGACCTCTGTGTTTTTTGGACTGGAGACACAACAGTGAAGCATCTATAAGAAGACACAGAGGAGACTGGACTTCTGGAGGAAGTCTGATGTTGAGCGCATCATCAATTGGGGCAGCATCAGTCCCAGGGACCTAAAAAGGCTGGTAAAGAAGGCTGGTTCTGTTCTGGGGACTTCTGTGGAACCTCTGGAGATGGTAATGCAGAGAAAGATTCTTCATAGGATCAAGAAATTTATGGACGATCCTGACCATAGAGCTTCCGTCTTCAGTCAGAGGCTTCTTCAGGGTCAGAGTGGTACAGACTGCTTCAGGAGATCTTTCCTGTCGACACCCATCACCATCTTCAATGGCTCTTTGAAAAATCTTGATGGGCTACAACAGTTTTCTTTGGGATTCAAGTATTTTGGAATTTAACCTGACACAGGAAATTGAATTTCAACCAGTAAATATGTTTTACTGGTTTCCCAGGTCACTCTTTAAAATGAGATCCAGATTTCAACATGGTTTACCTAGTTAAATAAAGGAAATTAAAAAAAAAAAAAAATTCAATTTAAAACTAAACTCAAAATGCCACACTGTCCAAGAAATAAATAAGTCCACTGAAAAAATACATAACTAAGAAATACTTCAAAAGACCACCATATAAAACAAGAAAGAAGGGAGTGCAAAGTAAGCAAAAATAAAAAAAAATAATAACAATGGCTCCCATATGTTGCTGTTATTTTGGAGAGAAAACTCATCTTCTGTGTCCAGAGTGGTTAGTTCTTCAGAATCAAAAATGTTTTCTGTTATGTTTGCAGGAACATCTTTTCTTGCAGCAGGGTCTTTTAATAGAAATTCTTCTGCCAGGCAACTTTGTTGTTTTGGTTGATTGTATAAATGGTTCCCTGGGACTGTGCTCGTTTCATGAATACTGTCTCCAAATGTTGTCGTCTTTGAAACCAAGTCTTCAGCCTCCTCTGTCTCTTTTTTAAAACAAATATCCCCAGCCGGAGAAGTTTGCTCGAGGACAGAGCTTTCGTCATTCGTACTCTCTTCAAATCTTTTTGGACTCTCTTGAAATGGCGTCTTCTTCAAAAGAGAAATTGAGATGTCCGGTTCAACTGTGTCCTCTGTGTGGCAAACTTCCCCAGCCGATCCTTCCTTGTCGATCCTTCCCCGGGGAAGGATCGACAAGTAACTGATCACAAATGTCATTACTAGTCGGGGGTGGATCAAACAGGAAAGAGTCAAAAATGTCGCAATCAGAGGTTTGTTTTTCCCGGCAAACCTCCCCAGCCAGGGAGGTTTTCTTCTCAGTCGGCGATGGATTAAAAAGAAAAGAATCAAAAATGTCATCAGAAAAGCAAACTTCCCCAGCTGGGGAGGTTTGTCCAGTCATTGGAGGTTTGAACAGAAAGCAATCAATGTCGTCGTAAGCCGTGGAAGGATCGAACAGAAAATTGTCCGAAAGGTCATCCCCTGAAGAAGTGCTCTCATCCTTAGAGCTGCCTTTTTCTTCTTCACTGAAGCTTTGGAGAACTTTCAATAGGAACAATAACATCAGACATTATAAACACTGTAAGACACCAAATCCTATGAAGCATTTTTGTGTAGTTTCTAGTGCAAACATCTTAGTACCCTTGAAATAAGACAAAACTATTTTACAAGTAGCTTTTCAGCAAGATGTTTTAAGTTAAAAATCCTTGAATATTGATAAAAAGTACTACTTCCATTGGCAGATTAGATCAAATAGCAAGATACTTTTCCAATGTTATGAGTAAAAAAATCTGGCATTGGAACTAGAACTTTTTAATCGATATTAAGAAATTATTGATCTAAAACGAATTCTTGCATGTTTCAGAAAAGTTACTTTCAAGTTGGAGTGGACATTTATCGTATCAATCATTTATCATGATAAATTCCTTATCAGAATAAGAATTTCGATTTATCGACGGCACAATAAATTCCGATTAATGATGTTTAAAACCCCCCAAAGCTGACAGGTCATACCGATCACTATTCTTTATGTTACTGGTGTCTTAAAGAAGCGTCTTAAATTGTATATTTTTCAAGAACATTATTTCTGTTTTTATGGATTTTATTGCTATGATACACACAGTCATACAGTTACCCAAAAAATATGTAATAATAGTGATTATTGACACTTATTGCCATGATGGCACTTCAAAATATTGTTATAAAATTTAACACCCATGCAACAGAAACTGCTGATAATGCATGAAGGGAGAGTAGTAGGAGAACAAAAAGTCAGCAGCATAACTTCAGTGATGAGAGTTTGTGAACTTTATCATAACGGAAAGCTTTAAGTAAATGAGACAGAACAATATTGTTATTCCATCATCAGGAGGTGCAGTGACATCACTTCCTGTGTGTTTCAGAGCGTTCTGGCTTCACAGTGCGACCTGTGGCCGGTTTCCTTTTTCCCAGAGACTTCCTGGCTGGTTTGGCCTACAGAGTGTTTAACGGCACTCAATCCATTCACCACAGCACCGACCCCCTCCAAACACCCCTGTTGTACGGTGTTTTAAGATCTTGTTCAATGTGCCCTTTTTTAACTATGAGCCCCTGCCCCTCCAAAGGTCTCTGCACGGCCCTGCAAAGAACCTTAAGAATGGATATTATATACAGTATGCATATTTACAGAGAAAGAAAAAATAAAGAAATAGTTGAACAAATGATGGATGGGTGAATAGAAAATGTTTTTCAATTTCTTAGTTTGTTTCTTTAACATAAAGTGATTTTATGGAAACTAGGAAGCTGGATGTGTCTCGTCACCTTTGGCTGGTTTTGTAGGAACTTCACTGCTTCTTCAAAGCTGTCCAGATTCAACCCATCTAATTTGGGTCTGTTGGTGAATAAGGATACAGCAAGAACTATGAAGCCTTTATTGGCCAGCAGAGAGGCCCTTTTCTCTGACATGAAGGTGCCTGTTAGGGTTTTTCTTTGTTATCATTCTTACATTCAACCTTTATTATTACTTTAGATCATTAACCCAACATTATATTGTTATAGATTATTGTGATTTTTAATTAAAGTATTCTCTTCCTCTGCTAAAATGTATAAACTTACTTTGAGGCTTTTTCCTTTCTGTGTTTCCATGTGAAATAGTTAACGGTGTGTTTCCCAGACCTTGACTCCAGCTGCTAGATGCTTTGTTATCAACTGGAATACTCCCTACTTTGGAGACCGTCTGTGACTGTTGTACTGTCTTCCCATATTGCCCTCCCTTATCTTTTAATAAAAGAGAAAGCTCTACCAAAGGGTCTTGAGAACGCTCGGTGAACGACTTGGAGGAGCAGTTTGCTGAGCCTTCTCCTTTTGCAAAAGCTTTTATAAAATTCACTTACGTTGTCTGTTTGTTCTTTTATGCAGATTCTATAAGTACCTATCATTTTGGTGCCGTGGACCCGGATCTCTATGAGCCGTCGCTGACAGGCAGAGGGGACACGCTGAAAACCATGCACGGCCAGAGTCAATAGGACCTGGAGAGAAAGACCTGGGAAGTGAATTCTTCGCCAGGCCAGCGACCTAGGTCCGACTTTGTCTGCCGGTGGCGGGTTGACGAGATCCGACCGAACAGAACGGGCCGACAGAAAGCGTGAGTGAAACAATTGATATATTCCAGTTGATGTTTATCAGCTAAAAAGGTTGGAGTCCTTGTCAAATGGCGTTTTGACTAAAGTACCAAAGGGTTAAAGGCCCAGTTGATGTTTATCAGCTAAAAAGGTTGGGAGTCCTTGTCGGAACAACTTGACTAAAGTCCCAGAGGGTGTAGAATCCCTGTTGTCTCAACTAAAATCTACAAGAGAGGTGTTTTTAGAGCCCCTCTTTTAATGAGGATTTCCCTTAAGGAAGAATCCTCGCACTGATAGAAAATTGTTAGTTGCTGAAATTTTATTGCTGTGTCATTGTTTGTTGCTGCGATTTTTATTGCTGTGTCATTGTTTGTTGCTGCGATTTTTATTGCTGTGTCATTGCTGCTGTGTTGTGTGTGTGCGCATACAAGAGTGAGTGGTGCTCATCTCTCTGTGAGTAAAACTTTCTGTCCTCGGAATTAGAATCCTAAGTGAAGAACCGGACTGAGGCTAGTCTCAGTCTAGAAGCCTGTTCTTCAGGGGACTCTAAGCGCTGACTTCCAGCACTTACTTGAGAGAGAGCACAAAATATCAAGTCATTTCTAAAGCTAAATTGCAGAGTACTTAAATAATGGGAAATAAAAATTCTTGTAATTCCTCACTTGCTGAGGATCCCACAGGGGATGAGAAGTACATGTTGTCCAGATTTCCTGGTAGCACGGTACACATGTCAAAATGGAAGAAGAAATATAAGATAGATGGGAAATTAAAAATTAAACAATGGCAAACTTTAGTGGGAATATTAGAAAAAAGTGTAGCTGGGAAAAAAGGAAGGAAGAGAGAAAGAAGGAGGAAGAGCTGAAATGTGCTAAACAATGGTTAGATGCAACTATAGAAATATGAGAACAAATTAGAAAAACAAAGATAAAAGGAGTAAAAGTGAGGAAGCCACTACTTTGTTTGTAAAGCCAGAAGATAACGAGCCCATACTAGGTGCGGTGCAGGCCCCTCCTCCGCGCGTGCAGGCAGCGCTCCCCTCAGCTCCTCCAACTTTTACTCCTGCAAAATCCCCATCAGCTGAGCTGACCACAGATCCACTGTCAGTTCTCACTCCAAATACACTTTACCCACCTCTTCCTGTCTACTCATCGTTGCTATATGAGAAGGAAGGTGCAGGTCCCAGTAATCAGGGACATTCATATAATCTAAGGCAGTACAGACAGCCAAAAGTTCTGAACAGCTTTGACGGTACAGAACAATTTCCAATGATTCAGGTCCCAAACCCAAATCCCAGAGATGGCCAGCCACCACACATTTATGTTTTTAGACCCTGGACTTTAGAAGAGGCCAGGAAGGCTGTGGAAGGAATAACACCTGTTGCAGAGGACCCCGATAAGTGGATAGAAGACATGGCTGGATTAATTCACTCATACAAACTAAATGGGGTAGAAGTAGGAGAAGCAGCCATGTCCTCATTAGGGAAAGATTGGGCAAAAGTAAGGGGAAATTATACAGGGAAAGCAACAGATGACAGTAATGTTTTGGTTCCAATCCCATACCCTCAAAGTGCTAACCCCGAATTCTCTGATGCTTTTAAAGCACAGTGGGATTATGTGAGAGAGTTAGAACAATTTTCCGCAAGTAAGCGAATTACAGTAATCTGTCAGGAATCAAACAAAAAACTGGAAAAGAGGTAGATGATTTTTGCTTTAGATTTGAAAAATAATTCAAAATTTATAGTGGGATCACGTCTAACGACAACCCAAACAGTGCCTATCAACAGCAGTTGAAAAATGATTTACTGTCAAGTTTCCGGCCTGAAATTGGAAACTGGATAAAAAACACTTGGTTGAAGTTGAAACTGCTCCTGTCTCACAATTAATCACGTGGGCACGCCATGCTGAAAATGTAGTTAAAAAGCCTAAAACAGGACCAGCTGTTTTTCATCTGGAAGATTTTGGAGAACCAGCAAGCTATGCCTTCTACCACGGCGCCCCCAGAGGCAGAGGCCGAGGCAGAGGCAGAGGAGGGCGCTATAGGCAGCGACCCCTAAGTTATAATCCACAAAACCCACAGAACCAAGATGGTTGCTGGATTTGTGGAAATCCCTCCCACTGGGCAAGGAGATGCCCATCATATAAATCAGACAATAGGAACGGAGGTGAAGGAAGGGGACAACAAAAGTCAGACTCCTCAGCATGACTAGACTCCACCATACCCCAACAAAAAACACCACCAGACCACACTGATGAACTGGTGGACATATGTGCAGCTTGGATCTATTAAATGCATTAAAAGAAAAACCATACATCACACTGATAGTATGTGGAGAAGAAATTGAATTTCTATGTGACACCGGCGCATGCAAAACGGTTTTAAAAACTAAAATACAAGGTGTAAACCCCACACATGAATCCATCTGGGTGAAATCTGCCGATGGACAAACACATAGAGAAAAAATGTCAAAACCTACACCTTTTGAGGATCATGAAACAGGAATTAAAGTACCTGCTTCAGTTGTAATGTCACCTAAATGTCCAATAAACCTTTTAGGTAGAGACCTAATGACAAAACTAGGGATAGCAGTAGTCCCGGTGCAAGGTGGCATGAGAGCAGTCAGATTAAAACACTCTGATCTGTACACTGTTCAAAAAGATGACAAAATCTATTGTTCATATGATCTAAAACCAGCTGAAAACCCACATGTCCCAGGAAAGCTCCTCAGGGAAGCTCGAGGACAGCTGACCTCACCTGAAACAAATAAAAAATGATGAACTACATGTAACAATGAATATCCTAAATGACCCACAGGATGATTACATGCAGAAGTTTTTAGAAACTGCTCCTGTAACACTGACTGTTACAGCCATGTACACTGACAGAAGATCTTATGCAGCTGCATCTGTGTTCCTACCCTCTTCCTCTGCTGAAATGTATAAATTGACAGCAGTACCTCATATATCATTGTTCAAACCAGAAAACATTTCGTGGGCCGATGTTGGTCTTCGAACTAAAATGGCCATTGAAGCCACTGATTACAGGGCAGAAGAGGAAAAGGGGTGGAGTTACAGCCCTAGCTGTGACCTGTGGAGACGAGTGCAGTGTGAGGTTGCAACAGGCACAGCCCAAGTGCATACACTCTCCTGACAGGCAGATGTTTTGCTAACAGAAAAAGAGGAGGAAGAACTAACTGAGATACCAAAAGAATTATGGACAAAAGGTCCAATGTTTTTCAATTTCTTAGTTTGTTTCTTTAACATAAAGTGATTTTATGGAAACTAGGAAGCTGGATGTGTCTCGTCACCTTTGGCTGGTTTTGTAGGAACTTCACTGCTTCTTCAAAGCTGTGCAGATTCAACCCATCTAATTTAGGTCTGTTGGTGAATAAGGATACAGCAAGAACTATGAAGCCTTTATTGGCCAGCAGAGAGGCCCTTTTCTCTGACATGAAGGTGCCCAGATCCAACACAGCAGGAAACGGACCCTCTCCTAAAACCAAAAAAGAAAACAAAAGAATGTTAAATACTCATTTATTAAAATGTAAAAATCTGTTTACCTGCTAAAGGTAACATATTAAGCTTCCTTAAACATGTTAGGGTAAATCTACGGGCTATGCAAAACATGTTCATTGCAGTTTTTGCACAAAATCATTCTTAGTTAATGAGACTTCATTATGCCTATGTTGAGCTCTTTTAGGGCCTCTTGTCACTTTAAATCCAAAGACGCTTCTGCTGGCCCCCAGCTCAACTTTTACAGCTATTTTCATGTGAAAATAGCTGCAATCAGATGCACAAGCAGAAGTGGAGCCTCCTGCACAATCAACAAGACTGTAGCAAGGGGTTTTTGAATGGTAAACAACAAAACAATCATATTTCCAGTAGCCATTGTACAGTGCATACAGCATTAAAACCGGCTGACCAAAAGTGCTGGAGCTCAGCTGGGGTTGCTAGGTAACAGGCTGTTCTTTACTCAGTTTGCTATATGATGCGCAGTGTCTGATGATATGTGACATTACATTCAAAATGATTTTGAAATGGCAAATTTTTTTGACACCAAAAAACATGCTTGTTTTAGAAGCAGTTGAAACCAGAAAGGAAGCACAAAAGCATGCAAAATGTAAATTTTTTATCATAGGTCTTGTTTAAACATATAAAAGTGTGCAAACTTTCTCAGAGACATTTTTAAATTGACCTTTGGTGCATTTGTTAACTCAGTATACTTAAAGTCTGCAGTGAAAATATATAAAAAACTGTTTAGGTTCTGATAGATAATGCTAATTAAAATAGTTAATGATTTTAGCTAATTTAATAGCTAATTTAATACCTGGCGGGGTAAACAGAACTCCTTGAATGTTGCCCTCTTCGACAGGAACTCGCCTGACTCCATCTCCCATAAGACGCCTCTCATTGGTCGCCTCGGCCAGCGTCCTGCCTTCCTCCTCATGCACAGAGAAGTTCACCATGAAAGGTTCCAATGCTCTGTTCTTATAGAAATATTTGTGCAAGGCATCTGCCTTCAGTGACCTCAGCAGACCCATGGGTTCAACCCCGACGTAGCTCCCACTGAGTGAGGCGTCTCTGTTCAGGTCAATCTCTCCTCTGCTGTCGGCGCGGTAGCTGGCCGAGGAATTGAACACCACTCCTTTCTCATCAGTGGATCTGGCTCTCAAGGTGACCATCTGCTTGGACCTCAGTCCGGCAACCTTCACCTGAACCGGCTCATCGAATAAAGATCTGGCGCTGGGGAGCAGCCTCAGTCTGATCTGTGCCGACATGCTTTCTGAAATGGAAAGAAAACAGCTTTCAAGTTGATAACATTTTTTTGCACAAAATAATTATTAGAGAATTATTTTAGTCTGCTCAGTTCTGCCTAATTTAAGCTTCTTTTACAATGAGCTGTTTTAGGGCCTCTTCTTGCTTTAATCTTGAATAAGCTGCTTCTGGCCACGCCCCCAACTCAACGTTTACACTCGCATGAAAATGGCTGCAAATAGATGTGCAATTATACAACCATACATCTTTGAAAAGGAGAAGTGGAGCCTCCTGCACAACCAAGAAGAATGCAGCAAGTAGTTTCTGAATGGTGTCAACAACAAACAACTTGTCTATTTCAGCAGCCATTGTACAGTGTATACAGCAGACCTCCAGGACCTAACGTCCTGGAGGTCTGCGTAAGTTGCTAGGTAACAGCACAGTGTAACTTCCTCTGGAGGGTTATGAAATGGGTCATTCATTTATTGGACATCACAAAACAATTACTGATTACCAAAAAAACAACTGGGTGTTCTTTTTAATTGCTTGGAAAACATTTATAGGATAAATATTTACCAATGATTTTGTTTTTCTTGAAATTTATGATATTTCCTTGTCTTGTTCTTTACTTTGCTGATATTTCCACACTTTTCTGTTTTGTCATTCTGTTTTTTCTGTTGAAATTTTAAAGCTAAGCATTAGCAGCTTTTACAGCTGGTAAAGAGATTGAACTAGTTTCCTATTTTCTCTCAGGGTGCTCTGGTTTCCTCCTGTAGTCCAAAAAGATGACTGGTTAATTGGTCTCTAAATTCTTCTTAGGTGTGAATAAAAAATACATTTTATGAATAAAATATCAGTGATCCAGTTGGTAACACTGTTGCCTTGCAGCAGGAATGTCCTGGGTTTCTGTCCCGTCATAAACACTCGGAGCCCAGTGGGTTGAATTAGATAGTGTTTACTGAAAATGAGGGGTCAATGCAGAATTAGCTCCTCTAACGGTATATTAATCACACAGCAGATATATTGATATACTTCTACTAGTATATCAATGGACAGACTGTGTACAATTTACAAATGCTTATCGTATCATGGTTTTTGACAATAAATCTTTAAAATCAAGAATTTTTTTTTTTTTTACTGTTTTAATGTGACATCTGTTTTCATTGTTTTTTTTTGTTTGTAAATGAAATAAGTAATTAGAAAAATAAATACAGACAGCAGTGAAAATGAATTATTAAAGTTACTGCAGCATCCTTTGGAGGTTCATAGAAAATATAGCTGATCACGTCGCGTCGTCATGGACACAAACTAACAAACATAACCGACAAACATAACTTACTGACATTTAGTGTAACATAATTACCTTGAAATGAGTGGTCAAAGTAGAAATAGTGTTGTTAGCTCCTCTGCTGGTATATCAATCACTGTGTGTATTATAACAAATTCCAAGTTAGCTTTACTGTCTTATACTTCAGAAAAGAAGCGGATTGTAAGGCTTATTAAAGCAGAGCTTTGGTATCCTAGGCCCCGCAGCATTACCCGCCCACAGTCAGCCGTGTCCCCCCATCTTCTCCCCACCCCTCTGGACTGGAAGTAATTTCTGTAATTAATTTTTACCTCAGAGTAACACATTTTCTGATAGTCCTATCTCGATTTGATACAGAAGATGCCGTAACCGTGCCCTCTGCCTCTCGCACCTTTTTCAGCCGCTGCAATTGCTTAATCCTTTGTTAATATGTTGTATGCAACAAAAACTGTGACGCCGCTGAATAAAAAACAAGCTTGTTTGAACCAAATATTCACCAGACACACCTGCGGTTTTTGTTAGTTTCATAAGCTTCATATCATGCATATTATTTGGCATGATATGAAGTCATCATGCCAAATAACTTCATATTTTGGCATGATGTAATTTTTACATGTTGAACAACTGATGTTTTGATCAATTAGTACTTGAGGAGCTGATCTTAACTGTCATGAAAAAACTTTAAAATTTGTAGCTGTAATATGATAATTTAAAAAAATTGAACTGGTGAATTCTGTGTTCATGCAGCACTTTGAAATAAACAATAACTTCTCATTTGGTTTGGGCATCATTTTTAATTTAATCCACTATGTCTTATATCACAAAGAAAGTCTTTAAAAATGCAGACTAGAATTTCTGTATATAAACTGTACACAAAAAGCAAGGCACTGTGTTTTCTCTCTATGTTTCAACTCGCCTCACTGGCATTCAGTTCAGCCACAGCAGCAATGTCGACCCGGAGTCATCTATGAGACATGGCAGCTTTTGTTTTCCTCTGCAACACCCGATGTTCGTCTTTACAAGGGTACAAAGTCACTTACACTCACATTTACAGCAAGAAACTTTAGTCACACAAACATTATATACAGTCTCATTACGTACACCCAGCCACAGCATGGCACTCTGACAACAAGCTTAAAGTTTTTCCTTCCTCAAGTGGCGACTTCAGTGATGGGAAGAGAGCTTAAAGACCACAAATGAATCACAGCGAGGATTTTTTTTTAACCTGCTCATAAACCACACAGAGTTAAGTCTGTTTAATACTGACACAGCCTAGGAGAAAAACTCGTCTTCGGTTTAATCTTTCATGTAGGATTTTTGAAAATGATGTCTTCTGGTATTCTTGTCTCAGACTTCCTCTCTTCCACTTCTTCCTGCCATCTTCAGTAAAAAAAAATAAAATAAAAGTGCTTAAAACAGTCCTTTGGCCTTCTTTAGGTTCACTTGCTTCCACCCTGGTAAACGTTCGTAGTCCTCTCTCTTCATTTCCAAACCTTTCTGCAGATGGAGACAGAAAACAGGAGCTTCAGGACTACTTTCAATTCTGCTGTAAGTGGATCAATATGAATATCCTGCAGCAATGACTGGATAGACCCAGAATGACATTAATGCTGCTGTATGTGACTTTAATAACATTTATTTGTATGCATTTATTAAAACTGTAACCATGTTGTGACAGTATGTTATGACACTGTGCAGGAGTGTACCAATAATGAATTTAAACGATCCCTTGAAGTTTGTCACCAAATTGGTTGCTTGTAACCTGATTGGTTAAACTTCCTAATAAGTCCTGCCCAACAACTTTGATGGTTGACAGATAAAAATAAATTCATGCTGCAAAACGGAACAAAAATTGTATTTTCTTATAGCTAAATTGCATATTTTTCTCAATTATATTTTTAAATGAATTATTATTAATTTAAACAATTAAAGTCACTCTTTAATGTATTCACTGATTTGTGGCCCTTTTGGCCCTCCATACTAAACTGAACTGTGCACTGTTTGCTTAAAAAATAGGGGAAATGTAGTGTTTCATTATCAGAGCTTTATCTTAATTTTCTGTTTTGAAATAATTTTTTGCGGGTTTTCTTGTTCCACTGCCAGGGTAGCAGATGTCCTTTGTCGCCCCCTGGTGGTGAAACATCCTCGCTTCACCATCTGTTTGCACCAGTTTTCACCCTTTCAGAGCTCGTCACTGATTGGTTTGATGCTTGAATTTTTGAGTTCAATTCAGTGTCACCTTGTCCGCCCCATGACTTCGCAACTCAATGTCAAATAAATTTAATTCATAGCAAATTTTAAAACAATAAAAGTTCAACAAGTGGCATTACATTTGTCCCAAAGAAACAAACAAATACACAGTAAGAACATATGTGTATTTGTTCTTATAAATAAGAAAAATACAACTTTTCTTGCAACAGAAAAGTTGCAAGAATAAACTGTTTATTTGGACTTGGGACGGTTTGTGTCTCACTAACCTGAATTTCAGACTGCAGAAATGTTGGTCTGTTAACAAAGGCTGCATTCCATTTAGAGTTCCGGTTTTGCACACATTCTACCTAACAACCACATGCACAGATGCAGACATGGAATGCAGCCCTTTTTAACAAAGCTTTGATTTTTTAAATTTTTATTTTTTTACTTGTTCAGGTCAAAACATCTTGACTATCAGTTATCATTGTAGTATTACTTTACACCTCTACTTTTAAGAGTAATTTTTCAATTTTCTTTATCATGTAAACTATGTACACACTGTAAAAACAAAATCTTTTCAAGTATTTTTGTCTAAGTTTCTAGTATGAATATCTCAGTACATTGGAAATCAGACAAAAAAGAACAACAATGTACAAGTAACTTTTTAACAAGATACTGGCAGGTTTTCACTTGTAACATGGGGGAAATGTCTTGCTTTAAGTGAAATAATCTGCCAGTGGAGCTAGTACTTTTTAAAATCAATGTTAAGGAATTGTTGACATAAAAACAGGCTCCTATATCTTGATGAAAATGTACCTACAAGTTTGTTTTGTCTTATTTCAAGTGTACTAAGATACTTGAACTAGAAACTAGACAAAAATACTTGGTAAGATTTTGTGTTTTTGCAGTATTGGTCAAAGCAAATAACCGTCTTCATTAACTTATGTGACAACTAAAAAGGAGTAGAAAGAAGATTTTATTTACAATTCAATACTTATATTAATAAAATAAAGGTTTCATAAAGGTCTTGTACTTTTCTACCCACTTTTAAACACTCACTGAAATCCTTTAAAACACAACAACCAAGACAACTGAGGACAAAATTAGTGTCAGATCTGAAATAATGATCCACAACTGACAGAAGGTTTCTGAAAGTTATGATTTAAATATGAACATTACATTTCTATGTTGCGTTTCTTTTGTTTGTTGGGAAGAAACTGAAGAGTTCGAATGCTGACACACTCAGCAGTCAGACATCACTCTGACAGGATATGGCATGCATTCATTCGATGGTTTTAGTGCCTTTATTTTGTGCTCCACAAACAGAAAGTAAGTCAAACTGTGCAGCAAGTGGTGAGTCATTAAGGTGTATTTTTACTCACAGAGAGAAGAACTTCAGGTGAAAAGTGTTTTCGTGTGTGTGTGTGTGAGACAAGAACAACAGGAGCGATGCAGGAGTATTGGATAGATAAACTATCCAACAAATAATTTAACATCACATTTATGATTTCAGAAAACTCAGTCGTTTTTCTGAGGGAAAAAAAATAAATTTAGCTTTTATATTTATTTGGTTTGCCTTCAGTAGATTTTGCACAAACCTTAAAAACATATTTGAAAATTATATGTTAAAATAATATGTCTGAGAAAACAGAAAACTTCGCAGCAATCTTGTTTTATTTTCCTTGTTTTTAGATGATTTGATTTTTAATTACAGGGTTCATTTAGTTTTTCATTTCAAAATCTCATTTTGTCCCAGATAAAAGATTCTGGATTTTTTTCCTTGAGATTTACATTCATGTTTCACAAATCACTTCAGCATCAACTGATGCTGAACAAAAAAAAAAAACTGATGTGATTAAATGGCTATTTCAAGTGTAAAATCTAGACTAAATCCAGATTATTATTCAAGTCTCCAGTTTGTGACTTATGATACATTAAATGTGTTTGTAAAAAAAACAACAACGTTGGATTGACAATGTTTTATCTGCAATTTAAATCATAACTCGTTTAAAGATCTTGTCTAAAAAACAGAACACCATAATTTTAAATGTCTACAAGCTTTCTGCAGAGCGTGACGTTTCTGTCCTCATGTACAAATGCACTGAAGAGGCAGGGTTGATTTTATAAATCTACTGTGAAAAAGGAACAGAGTGCAGACATGCAGAAAGATAAAAGTCCCCAGTCTGAAGAATCACAAGCTGCTCTTACCTGAATCCACCTACAAATTAGTCTGTGAAGTGAAAGTTAGATGAAGTCAGATGAATCATATGGGTGTCCATGTTGACTTTGAAACATTTCTTGATAAAATATATGATAATACATTTCAGTTAAAGTTGTTTTACTTTTTTTAGACACTTTTGGCTTTATTGAATTCATTGATAAATTTATACTGGATTGGTCACTGAATGATTCAGTCCCGTTCCAGTGTTTAACTCACGTCTTATTAAATAAACCCGGAGGTAAATGTGGTATTTTTGTGTGCCAACAGACCTCAAAGTCCGTGTCAGAGAGGTAGATCTCCAAGCGGAGCGGGTCGACTCCCTCTGGCAGCGGCCGGGCCTGCAGCTGAGCCAGAGGATAAATGTTCTGACAGAGTCGGGCCAACACGTCCTCCACCAGGATGATCTGGTTGCACACCTCCGCCTCCTGTAAGGAACAACAGGAAATAAGCCAGAGAAACGGTCAATAAAATGTGGGAAAAAAACCCCAACTTAATCCGCAGTTACTTTGATACTTTCAAATAAAATGCTCATCAATCCCTGTTAAAGGGGATCTATTAAACAAAATTTACTTTCTGAATTTTTTTATGCTTCCATTAAACGTTTTTATATGTAAAAGGAATAAAGTTAAAGGAGTATGAACACTTTAAAACGGCACCGTAAGGAGTCTGGTCATAAAAAAAAGATATAGCATGTTTTCTTTTAGTCTTACCCTCTCTGTGATTTCAGCCACGTCCTCCCTGTGCTCCCAGCTGGGGAACATGTTCGTGAAAGTGAGCGGCTCCAGACCGGCATGGATCAAATACGACTTCTGAGGCTTCTTCTCATTCTTTTCTGCAGGAAAAAAACATCAGAACAACCACCATAAAGTTAACAGAATTACTTTGCAAAATCAAATGACCTACCGAGACTGAAACTGATCAAATTACAGAGAGAAAACATCACAGCATAATCGTCCTGCAAAGA
This sequence comes from Poeciliopsis retropinna, assembly GCA_010277075.1. NCBI lineage: Eukaryota > Metazoa > Chordata > Actinopteri > Cyprinodontiformes > Poeciliidae > Poeciliopsis > Poeciliopsis retropinna. The sequence goes on from VMRM01000021.1 coordinate 4,038,154, forward strand.
AAACAGTGCATGCAGTCGTTGGTGAACGTTCCTTTCTGCTCACCTTTGCAGTACTGCAGAACGGTCTCCATCGCACACTTCCTGTCTGCGTCCCAGCGGATGCGGGCTGAGCCGGTGCTCTCGCTGTCCTGAGGCCACCAGCCCTGCCACAGGTAGACCTCGTGGAAGTTATCCACCAGAAACAGAGCTTTGCAGGAAAGACAAAAATAGGTATGACAGAAAGTGAGGATCTGCAACATTCCTGTAAATTAAACAAGTTCATTGCGTCTCAACTCATCAAAAAGAGAAATGAAATGGCTTTTAAAAAGCTACTTTTAGAAATGCTTAAATGAGGAAAAGAAATCAATCAAAAGGTTTCAGAACTTAAACCAATTCTGATATAATATTCTAATAATCAGATGAAGTAAAATAAAGGATTCCTGCAGGCTGTGTCCAGGTCTCACCAGGTTGTGGAGCGTTGTACAGGTCTTCCTGCAGGAACGGCAGCGAGCTGACCAGGTCTGGAGCTCTGGACGGATGGAAGAACTCAGATGCTACGAAATCTCCAGATGTGCTGCTCAGCTGGAAGAGCCGTGGAGTGAAGTTGAATTTACCCGGATCTGATGACAAAAAAGATTTTAGATGCATTTTTTAAAAGGAAAACTAATCTTTTCTTACCTGCATGAGTCACATCAGCAGTCAAATTGCATAAACTGTCAATATTTAATCTATCTAAAATATTAAACTCCTGCTTACCTTGGAGCATGCAGTCATAAGCCTTCCTGTCTTTCCTCCCCAGCGCCTCCCAGAACCCCGGAGGCTCCACTCCTTCGTCGCACTCATGGATGGTCACTTTGCAGCTGCTGTGAAGGCCTGCTTCCAGAGGACACCTGACAAACAGAAAAATATGAACTGGATCTAAACAAGCTGTAGATTTTCACTGAGTGAACTCCAAAATTATTCAAAAGGCATTAAATAAAGAAGTTCTCCTTACTGTTCCTTGATTTTAAGCGCAGCTGTGTTTCCAACGCTGCGAGTGTGCAGCTGAGATTTGCATCCATGCCACAGGTAGATGAGGGCTTTGTTAATGTTGAGCAGGATCATGGAGGCTCTGGAGCGCAGACTGCTGCAGTGACACACCACCTCCAGCAGGTGGCCCTCCACTGGCACCTCACCACGCACACAGTACAGACGCCACTCGCCTGCATAGAAATTTGACATAAATCAGAGGTCAGTGGAGTTCTCAAAAAATATACTCAAATATACTTCAACATATTTTTACTCACGTAAAACTAAAAAGTATTTATATACAGAGTAACTGAGTCAAAACATTAATCATTTAGTATTTAATACTTATGTCAACAAATGTACCAAATTATAAAGTTATTTTCAATCATTTTAAAGATCAAAATGAAGATCATTCATATAAATAACATAATTACAAAATACAATTAGGCAAAAAGAAACATTTTCCAAATATTTAATTTAAAACTTATATGAAACTTTAACAAAAAGTTTTGTGTCTGGAGAGTTTTTGGTTAAAATACGTTTGTTCTTTATTCAGTGAAGTTTCTCAGAATGGGTAAGAATCCTGAAATTTTACCCAAATATGTCATCAACATATTTTTACTCAAGTCAAAGTAAGAAGATGATATTACTCAGGTAAGAGTCAAAGATATTTGGTAAAAAGGTTACTGGAGTAAGAAGTAAATTATCAAAATGTCAATCATTTAATATTTAAAATGTATCATTAGATTTATCAATGTATACAGTTATGTGGAAATTTTGGGATTTTTAAAATCAACATGAAAATAGTTCATATTAATAACAAAATCAGACAAAAGAAACATATTTTCATGTCAGTTTCCTTCAATGTTAAACATATTAAACTTTAACAGAACCTGCAGGTGTGTTTCTGTGTTTGGGGAATCTTTGGTTAAAATACGTTTGTTCTTTATTCAGCAAAGTTACTCACAGTGGGTAGAATATTCAGAAATTTATTTACCCAAGTAAGAGCAGCGATACTTCATAATAAATTTCCCCCCAGTCACTAAGGGGCTCAGTAGGAGTAAAATATACATAGTCAAACAAAAGCTTACTCTGAGTGTTTTCTTCCTCCTCCTCCCTCTTGCCAGCATGGATGATCATCCCTCCATTAAAGCACTGCAGGAAACATGGCGGCTCCTTTCCCTGCTGTACCTGGACCTGAAATACACAGGATTTAAAGTCAGATTTGATTTGGATCAAACATGCAGCCCACGTCGACCCTCCCGCTCTACCTGAGCTCCTCTCTCCTCGCCCAGCTCCACCGTCATCAGCGCCGACGTTCCCTTCTCGCTGACGGTCGAGTTCCTGCCCTGCCAGAAGAAATAGCAGCATTTCTCCTTCCCCGGCCCGCTGCTCCTTGCTTCGGGGTTCTGCCTTCGACCCACTGGGACACATTAAAAAAGGTGTCAACAATACTCGCTGATTTAAACGTTTATTAAAAAAATACATGTTTTTTTTTTTTTTTTTGTTCAATATCTAATGCAAATATCTCAGTAGACTTGAAGTAAGACAAAACTAACTTACATGAAAGTCAATAGTTCCTAAGTATTGATAAATAAGTCCTAGTTCTGCTGGCATATTAGTTCATTACTTAATCATGTCTTGTTATAAGTGAAATAATCTGATTAAAGATTTATTGACTTACAACAAGCTCCTATATCTTGCAAGTTAATTTTATTTTATGTGCACTAAGATATTTGCACAAGCAACTTGACCAAAAATACTTGGTAACATTTTGTGTTTTTGCAATGGAGAAACAACCAATCAGAGCCAGGAGGAGGGTCTTAGTGCTGTCAATCAAGCTGCGCACAAACTCCCCTTTGCTCTCTGATTCCCCAGGCAGAGCCTGCTATGAAATTTATTTATTCTATGCTACATGACTTTGTGTTTTTATGTTTGTTATGATGTAAAGCACTTTGAAATGCCTTGCTGCTGAAATGTGCTATACAAATAAAACTTGATTGATTGATTGAACGTACACGAGATTGACTGACAACACCAAGACCCCTCCTCCTGACTCTGATTTTATTTTTTTTGACTAGAAACTGTACATTTTTTTAGGTGGCAATAGCAGCACTGTTAGATAGAGGAGCTTGATTTTTTTCCATAGATTATCTGTCTCATAGAGAACTGTCAGGACATGGTGAAAGTTTTAACAAACATGTGAAAAACAGATTTGTTACAAAAGTTACATACTCCACCTTTAAGAATAATTCACAGCGTTGCTTTGAACTGCAAACACTGACCTGAGGTGCTAACCATGAACTTCCACTTGACCACATAGGCGTCCCCCTCATGGAACTGGCCAATGCTCTGCCGCGGCAGACGACTGTAGTCAAACTCCAGGATGTGCCAAACGTCCACAGAGGCAGTGCTGATCTCCTGCAGCCTCATGAGGTCCTCCGACTCCACAGGGCCGTAACCCCGGCCCACGTTCACCCCGTCCAAAATGGTGCTGATGGGCGTCTGGAGGAGAGGCAGCATCAGGGACGTGTCGTAAGGTCGACACTCACGTCCTGGAGCCGCCTGAGAGGAACAAAAGAAGGAGAAATTACTTAACAATTCAGAGACGTTACCGAGAAGAAAACTGGTGTTTTCTAAAGTGTCTAGGTCAGAGGTCAGAAATCTGCAACTTTTGAGTCCTTCCACATTGACTTTTAATAATTTTGGCAATCTTATGTCATGTAACATTTGCCGCAATAAATATTTTTAGAAACACTGTCATAAACATGGCATTTTTCAAGAATGTATTTGGTAAAGTTGACACTTTTAATAAACTTTAATACAAGTTTTAATTTCACTTTGCATTAAAAATGTCATTATTTACCAAGTAATGCAAACCTGACACTTTTAAAGCACTTAGAATGCAACTTTTTATGCAACCTTACATTAAAAGTGTCATTATTTACCAAATGACCCTTCATAACAACAGTCATAAACATGAAAACGCCTCCATGTTCATGACTAACGTTATGTGATGTTTATGACAGTGTCATGCCCGTCTTATGCACATCCCTTCAAATAAAGTATAATCTGTTTTATAGCTGGACATTTTATTATAAAAGTTAAGTCTTTCATTCTTGTGTGACTCTGCCATCTGCTTAGCGTAAACGCCACAGTTAAGACAACAGATAAAACCGTAAATGAGTCAAAAGTGAGATGAAAAACAAACCTTCTGCTCGGTTACAAACTCAACTCCTTCTTTCAGCGTTGGCGACTTCACTTCTGTCCAGTCCGTGAACTTTTCTTTGAACAAGATGGTTTCATTGTGCTCAGTGAGTCTGCCAAATATGGCCCAGTCAGGACGACCCTGTCCCTTCCTGTGGACCAAAAACACAGCAGACATGAAAAACTTCAATCACAACTTTTCTGTCTGACCTCAGACAGAAAAACGACAACAAACTACAAAAACAAGCAGTTGTGAAAGTCATCCTTAGCAACTCCAGTCTGAGTGGAACCTGTCCTGTTAAACTTGCATTTAGGATCTTATAGATGTGTTGCAGCCCTAATTAGCAAGCGCTAACCTGGGGATGAGTGTGTTGCAGCCTCCGGGATCGAGGGGGTTGATGTCGCAGCAGGTGTAGTCGAACGTGCCGTTCCACAGGTGCTTGGCAAGCTGAAAGGCCACCTTCCTTTGTGGTAGAGTCACTTCTTTTCCGTGCCACACATACACCTCGCTGCCAAAGTCAAACACTAACACCTGCAGTGCACAGAGCGAACACAATGCGATCCAGTAAACTAACCCTCTGCAGCTGCCGTGTGGTTTAATAAAAGCAATGCAACCTGAAAGCAAATGTTCACATTCACATGATCGTCTGCTGTTTACACTCCACTACATACATACTTTATGTAATTAAATCTACAGAAAATAAAAAGCTAATTAAAAGATCCTTTAAAAAACATTTTCCACACAAAAACGTCAATCCAACAATTTACTAAAACTCAGAAAGGTCTCAAAAGAAACACAGATATAAATTTTTTCAACCATGATTCATTCATGATCTGTGGTTAGGACACAACAGACTTAGAAATCTTTGTAAATGTTTTTATATTTAGTTACCAGTTTGAATTTGTTCTAAAAGAGACGCAAGAAGAATTGACCCAGAATTCACATCTGTGACCAGAGGTTACATTCTTTTATATCTGAAGAATGTAAAAATGCATGTTAAAGCTATTAGTTTTAGATATATATATTTTGAAATTTTCCAACATTTTCTGATTTTTTTTTTTTTTCATTCTTACAAATTACTTCTACGCTTTTTAAAATTTCCCCTCGCCCTTTTACCTTTTTAAGGGACAACTCTGCAGACTAAAACAACAGAAATTTACCTTTAGTTCTTCACATGCTGTCATAAACCATTAAAATTTATATTTGTTTTGTTATAAGACAAGACAAATGTTAAATCATCAGTTCACCTCCTTGGGTGCAAGCAGGCAGGTATGAGGAATCTTCCCCCACTCCTCATCATCGGGAACCAGTTTGTCGTCTACCAGTCTGAAGATGCAGTTGGTTTCCACAATGCCACTCTCAAAGCGCTCATCCTCCTCTGGTGGACCTGCCGCTATGGCACAATAGGAGATAAAAATACAAATGAGTAATTAAGTGATTTAAAAATTAACATTTGGTATCAACGCTTCGGCCTGTAGTCTTACATTTATAAGACATCTGTCCACCCAGGACTGTCCAGAACTGCTGCGCATCAGAACCCTGTGGGTTAACACCTTCATCGATGGTTTGCACCTGACTCGCCCTGCAGCCCATGTCCTTATGCATCTGGATGAACGTGGCTAAGTCCATTGCCTACGCACAGACAGAAACAAAACCCCCCAAAATGTCAGCAAGGGATCTGAGAAAGTCTCTCTGAACTTAGAAACAAACCAATTAAATAAGAAAAGACTTAGGTGACTGTAGCGAAGCATAATGTGGTGAAAATGATCAGCAGGAAAAAAGGAAAAATACAAATGAAAGTGTTCATAAGAGTGAGTGAATAAAGTGGATCTACGTTCATCAGAGTTGATGTTCAACTTTGATGTTTTTTCCCCATGACCATTCCTATTAGTACTTAAACCCGACTGCAATCGGGTTTAATCGGATTTCTGTGTGAACTGTTTCAAAGTGACCCGCATGCAGGGAAGAACACCACAGAGCAACGTTAAGAAAGTAACAATGGACACCACCCTTTATTGATCAGTTTTAAAATTTACACAACAAGAAGGACCAACAGGATCGTCACAAGATCCTAACACAAAGAAAGCTAGTAAAAAAGAAAGCACAACTAATAGCAACAACTTCTTCTGGAGCACTGACTGCAACTTCTGCAGGGAGGTTTGCTTGGATGCGTAGTCAGAGCCAAGAATGGTGGGATTGTGATGCGAGACAACTTTCATAATTGCAACGTTCAGCCATCGTTTACGTCCAGATTTTCCACATCTGCCCTTTTCTGGTGCAGAATTATAATGCATGTCTCACATCAATGACACAACAGCTTAATAAAATGCGACACGACTGTTCAGATTGCAGATGTTTTGAAAACAATCGGGTACGTTGTCAAATTAGCAAAGACTGGATTTTTTGGGGGTAAAAAGATCAGATTTGTTTACTGTTTGAACGCAGTTAAAGTGTCAATGTGAAGACTGGATTGAAGATGAGAGACACAATCACTGATTAATAATTTTTGTTTAAATATGAGAATTGCAGCAGGACTTCCGACCAACCAAACAGAGCAACAATACTCACTTTAGCTTTCTCAATCACATTTGAGAACTCTCCGATCCAGACAAAGCAGTGCTCTGGTGTGACAAGCACAAAACTGTCCCCACTGTTCAAAGAAGAGGCTCTGGGCTCCACTAATCTGGTCTGAACATGGCGACGACCTGCAGACAACACAATACATTTTTACACTTATCACTTTATCATGCATTAATTTTCATCTCCTGGTGTTCAAATATTGGGTTTTTGGCAACACTATATGTAACAGATTTAAAAGGTAGCAGATAGAGATGGAAGCTATAGTTTAATTAGTTAATATAAAGTTGATTGATCTTATCGATCAACTGATTAATGGATGCAAACGTTTTCTTGTGTATCGAAAGAGCTGACCGTGTTTTAAATAACATAAAGGGTAAGAAACACATTAAATTTGAATGTTATTTTTGCATCAGAAGTATTAAATACACACAGAATAAACAGAAAATTTTGGTTTCCTCACATGATTAAGCTGCATGAAGTTCACTACCTCACGACAGCCCTCAAAATCATGTTTTTTTTTCTGTCATCACATCCTCGCCTTCGGAGCAAATCAGTAATTTCTAGTTAAGAAGTTGACCTTTTGTCATGACGCGCGACTGAAGGTGAAACGTAAGGTTTATATTTCAAAACAGAACTGCATAAAATGCATTTAGCGTCCCACACCGGACTTTGTTTGGATCTATTTCTCTTTTCCGTTCAGTTATGGCCGCCATCTTTAATTCTGTACCAAAGGGCTCTGCTTACCAGTTCATAGACTGGAACTAGATTTAGACTAAAAAACTATTAATCGTCAGTTACCTTAGTCCAAAGTAGCACAAGATGTTTTGCAGGTAACCAGAGCTTTTACCTTTAACCTGGATCAGCATGAGGTTCTTGAACGGCACTGCGCTGTTGTTGGAGGTCTGTTCTGAGATGCTGACGTTACGCAGACTCACACTGCTGAAGTTTTCTTTGCTGGCAAGACCTGCGAGAGCCGCCTCGGAGTAATCTGAGTTTTTATTTACTAAAGGGAGGGGGAAAAAAGTGCTTTATTAAAATTAAAATCTACAAAGTGGTCTAATAAATTTAACAAGATCCCAAGGGTGAACTTTGCTTTGAAAATGAGTCAGAGGTGTTTTTGTACTAATTTCTGGTGTTTTAAAAAAAGGCCTAGCTGTGTAAGCTTTCAAAATGCCTCCCATTTCCCACTGGGATTTTTTTTATACCTCAAACAGCAAACACAGTGAGTCATTTCTAACTCTTTCTTCTTCCTAAACTCCCAGATATAACATAAGGTGCTGCAATCCTTACACTCACTCTTCTCAGCCTTCATCCTCTTGCTCTCCAGCTGTGCCACATTCAGTCTCTCCTCTGTATATTCGTGTCGAATGTCCTCTCTGGCTGCCAACATTTTAAGAGGATTTCTTGAAGCCTGAACATTCCTTGATGGTCGGACAGATCGCTTATGCTGCACCATGGCTGAGGCCAGCCTGCGTAGGAGGGAAAACAGCCACAGAACATGATAGAAAAGACAAAATGAGAATTAAAACACAAACTCTTGCCAATGTTTTTATCTAGTTTCTACAGAAAATATCTTTGCACACTTGAAATAAGACAAAGCTAACTTGGAAGTAACTTTTGAGCAAGATATATGAGCTTGTTTTAAGTCAATAATTCCTTAATATTGTTGGAAAAAGTACAAGTTCCACTTACAGATTAGTTTACTTATAAAATGGGGAAAATGTCTTGTAATAGGTGAAATAATCTGCTAGTGGAACCAGTACTTTTTCAATAATATTAAGAAATAATTATTACTACTTACTAAGTTAGTTTTGTGTACTAAGATATTTGCACTCTTAACTAAACCAGATAATACTGGGTAAGACTTTGTGTTTTTGCAATGTGGCTGTTATTTTAATAAACATATTTTAAGACAGTCGTCTATAACGGAATGAAAAGAAGTCTGTTGTGTTTTCATACGTTGGGCCGTGAGAACCAAAGATGCTATCAAAGTCTTCGCTGATCTCGATCCTTGTGGGCATGCGAGGAAATTCTGCAACGCGTTTGTAGAACTTGGAGAAAATCTCATCGTCCAGCTTCATCACCTCCTTCACCGCCTTCTCCGTCACTGTTATGGTGGTTTCCTGTAAACCCGCCACTGATGAAATTACAAAAGACGGACAATATTGGGACTTAATGTAACAGAAAACACATCTATTAATGGATAGTAAATAAAAACAAGAAATTCACGATCATAAATGCTGTGCTAAGCTGAAGTTTAGTTGTGTACCTTTGCTATTAATTCGTCCCAAAAAGCTCTCCAGCTTGTCCAGCTTCTTATCTGACTCCATGTCTGGCCTGGCCTCAATTTCTGTAAATAAAACAATTATATTTTGACACAGCAGCAACCTCAAAAGAAATGGATTGGTATCTTTTTAGCTTTTGCACAATTAAGACCTTGTGAAGCTAACAGTGTTTGTGTATAAAACCAGTGTTGTATATATTTTTATTGAATTTTCTTGCTTGTTGTTGTTTCTATGTCTTTTGGTTTCAGTTGTTTGCTGAGTTCTGACTGTTTTGTGGTTTTTAACTTTATTTTTTCAAAGAATATTTAGTTTGAAAGATTTGAAAAGATAGTCCAGTTGTCTTGTTTGTATGTTTTTGCAAAACTATGTTGATTTTGCTTTCATCCAGCTGCTTGTTGGCTTTGTATCAGATTTAACATTTAATCGGACAGAAAAAAGGAGTCAAATTTGGATTTTCAGGACATTGTGGAGGAAATATTAGTGATGAATCAAGACTTAAACACTTTTCTCACCCTCCTGTGGTTTGTTGACAGCTGGAGTGCTGCTCTTGAGTTTGGTGGAAACTGGTGACAGAATGGGACTGATAACTGAGGAGGAGGCTGCCAGGCCTGTGGACACACACACACACACAGAAAATCACAACACTAGATTACATAACTGCTGAAAGACCGTGAAGAAGAGCGGTTTGTTAACTGCGATTTGTTTTGACAGTCAGTCATGTTTTATTAGCAGATCTTGTTATGCTTTGATAGTTTTGAAACTAAATAAATGTGTGTCAAAATCTTTTCAACCATTGCTTCTCTGTCTTTATTGGAAATGTTTTGCCTTCTATAAGCATTGTGGTGAAATTCTGCAGACAGTTTTTCCATGTTTGATTTGTTTTGCTTGGCAGCAAACAAAATCTGTTTTTAATTTAATTGACACTGACATAAAAAAAAAAAACCTGGACAGATGATGTTTAATATTTTCTGAAACATTTAACTCCTGAATTAACTAAATTTAGACTTTCTTTTTTGCCATTCTTGCATATTATATATGCAACATCTTTGTTTTAAACACATTTAAAATATTCAGACTCAAACACCTAAAATTAAAACCAAAAATTAAATGACTCCTGCCAAAGTAACTCTTATAAAATCGGGAAAAAAACCTAAATCATAACAATAAAAATCCATCTATATAGATGTAGATGTATTTTTAAGTTAAATCTGCTGTTTATTTTGTTAATTATTTTCCTCTCCAGAGCAGCAGAGTTTTGCACTGACCTTTCTTGACCATTCGCGCAGCAACTGTGTATTGAGTGGAGTCGTTGGCGGCTCCTTTGCCTTTTGTCTTCCAGGCATCCTCACGCGTTGAAATCATCTGTTTCCTCTCTTCGATGGTCATCTGGGCCTCAGTTTCTTCTCCAGCCTTCTGCACAGAGATGAGATTTAAAACAAGGAAGCTCATTAGGTTGAAATGCCTTAGCTCGTACAGGATGAAATAAACTCTGGATGCAGGAAATGTTCATCATTTTTGGCTCATTTCCAGTCATCCTGATGAAATCAGCACATAAATCAAACCCACGGAGTGGATAAAATCCTCTATTTACCACTGCTTATAAGACATAACCTTAAAGTCTTACATCATGTTCCACATAACTTCACTATAGCATCATGTCAGAGCTTTTATTTCCTCCCAACCAATTATTCATGAAGTGACAGCATCAACTCAAGCAGAAACACAAAGATTAGATCAATCCGAGCATGCAAGGCGCATGATTATCCAGCCTTCTCCATTCTTCCAGAAACAACACTGACTGCTATTCATGCTGCCGTTACCAACACTGCAAAAACAGAACAACTTACCAAGTATTTTGGTCTACTTTCTGGTGCAAAATTCTTAGTACACTTGAAGTATCTAAAGTAACTTTTTAGCAAGAAACAAGCTTGTTTTAAGTCAACGATTGCTTAATATTAATGCACAAGTTCTAAGGGTCGATTTTTCCCCTTAAGACATTTTCCCTTGCTGTAATTGAAATAAACTACCAGTGCAAGTAGTACAGTTTTTAATCAATATTAAGGATTTATTGGCTTAAAACGAGCTATGATATCCTGCGGAAAAGTTACTTTTAAGTTAGTTTCATCTAATTTCAAGTGTGCTAAGACATTTGCACTAAAAACTAAACAAATTCCTGTGTTTTTACAGTGAATCCGTCTCACCACTGCAAATGAAAATCTTTAGGGTTAGCAAAGAAAGACAGGAGCCCACTTCATGCCGTCCATCAGCTCTCGTCCTTACCTGACCATGATGGTCAATATATTGGCACTTTTGGGCAAGAGAAATAGTAGGAGAAAAGGTTGAGGAGAAGACAGGCTCCTGAGGATGGAGAGATGGATTGAAAAGTGAAAAAAGGAGAAAACGCAAAAACATCCAAACGTAACATGGATGGAACAAAACGAAGGTTGGATTTAAAGGAGAAAAAGAGGAAGCCAGAAACTAAAAACATGATGCAAAATGTATAAATTGGAGGTTAGTTTACTTTACTCCATCTGGTAAACTGGTATTAGTACTTATAAAAACATACAATCCGATGACAAAATAAATCTTTTAGTTACTTTAAATAACGTGTTCCTTAAAAAGAGATGTTTTAATGCTGGAAACGTCGCTGGTCTCAACGATATGCCTGCACCCCTGACAACTCCCTGAAAGGTGGCAACTTATTCGTTTTAACAGTCACTTTCTGTTATGTATGACATAATTCCCGGTTTTAGCATTTTGTCTTTTCTCTGACAAACACATTTGTTGTAGGATTTTACACATTTAAAGTTTGTTTCTTTTTTCTTTTTTAAAAAAGAGAGACGATTTTACTGTGAATCAAGTTTTTTTAATTTTAATATTTGGGTGGTAAATTTTACTGACCAAACGTGCTGGAACTCTGCTTAGGTTGCTAGGTGACAGGCTGGGCTTTACTGGGGTTGCTAGGTAACAGCAAAGTGTGACTCACCCGATGTTCTTGAAACGTCTTATTTTCCAGACACCAAAAAACTTTAACTTATTGAAAAAAAAAGTAAACACCTGACTGTTTTTTAAGTGCTCAGGGTGTTTTTAAAGCAGTAGAGACCCAAATTAAAGTACAAAAATGTCATAAGTCCTCTTTAAAGTTTACATGAAAAAAGACTGATGCCCTTAAACGGTGTGAATAATTTCATGCTGCACAGAATGATGCTGCCAACACCATGCTTAACAGTTGTTAGACCAGAATAGGATAGAAATGTCCTTTATTGTTCAGTCGGTAAATCCAGGTGTACCAACAGCAAAGTCACAGGAAAATGAATGGAAACAAGAAACAAGAGATGATGAGTCTCTTGTCATTGTGGTCAAACAGATAGTTTTCATTTCTTCAAAAGACATTTGGTGTACCCATGTGGGCGGCCGCTAATTTCAGCCAAGCTTGAAGGTGTTGAATTTTGGAGAAGGGGTTTCTGTCTTTGCTGTTCACACTCCATTTTGTATTTGTTCACCATTAGCAGTAGGTTTAGCACAGCCAGACAAACACACTGTGATTGGACGGCACAGTTACTGCTCCAAGCTGATTGGCTTAGAACTGGTGTGCTGCTGGCAGCGAGCCTTACCCAAAGCTGTTCAGAGCCAGACACTGCAGACTGGTCCTGAGCGACCCCTTCCTCCTGAAAGGGTTAAAACAGAGAAACAGCTCAGCTGATGGAAACTGAGACGGGGGAGCAGTTGTTGCTAAAGAGTTTGCAGCTAAGACAAGAGAGGAGGGGATTGCCATGAAAGGCTGAAACAGGACGCTTCTTCCAACAGAATACTAATAGTGAAGCGGGTGAGAAGCCGGAAAAGAGGCTCTTTAAAAAGCCTCTATGGTCTGATATTGTTGAAATACTCCCAACCAGTATGGAAATAGTTTCTTTGCTATACTGGTTTTTAAAAATGTGCTTAAACAAAATCATTTAGGAAAAATATATATCCATGTTACAAGTATCCAGAAATAAAGCATTCTTGTTTGCAGACATGCAGAAACAAAATTAATGGGGAACTTATTAATCAGCATGTGATTTACAAAGTTCTGGACAGCTAATTTATCCAAAAGCTTCAAAAACATATTAATTTTGAGTTTTGATTAATTATTTGAACCATTCTTTTGCTGAGGTAGGAGGGTTTTATATTACAATGCAGCTATGTATCCATAGCCATATTTAGAGATTTTTTTCACTAATCAACAAAGGATTAAAGTTACACATTCATGCTTAAAGATTCATCTTTAAGCATGAATATTTGCTCTAATATTTGGCCAAGTTGCACTTCAGCCATATGTTTTTTAGAGCCATTAATGAGATTATAAAATAGTTGTGACAGGATGTGTCTACCCTGCACTTTAAGTGCAGTGCGCACATTTTAAGAGGATTTAAGTGAGGCTTTGGCCATTCTCAGTGTCAGCCTGCTTTGTCCATCAGTTTTCATGAGCATTTGTGATTGCTTTTATAGGGTTTGAAAGCTGATTTGGTACCAAGGCTCTTGATTTAAGGTAAAAAGTGTGGAGATAGTCCTAAATTTGGATAAAGCACAAGCTGAAATGTGACATGAACAGCCTAAAACACGATGCAAACTCCAAGATTAACAGCAGTTGCAATATTTCAGCTGTAGGTCTATTGGCAATTCCAAACATATTGATTTATGTGTGAATTTTGCATATAATTCAGATGTTTTAGCCTAAACCAATGCGAGAATACGAATCCAAACAAAGTAAAGTTAATATGGTTATAGTTATAATTAAACATACATCTATAATGGTTATGGTCAAACCTTCTTCTGGTTGGTCTCCATCTCCCATTCCTGATGCTGCTGGTCTGTTGATGCTACTTTTGCCACTTCCTGTTTCTTGTTGATCCTGTTCTTCCAGTCTTCCTCACCGCTCTTCTTCAGCAGTGCCACTCTAACAATAAACAAAAGAAATGAAGGTTTATACATGTGTTTAAGACATTTTTGTACATTCATTACTGTTTAATTCTCTTTCCCAAGAATAGGACTAAACAGCCCCATTCCTCCGCTGCAATAAAACATTTGTTTATCTTTAGGCGTTTTACAAATTTACCAGAAGTTCCCATGAAGTGTTGGAGGTGCTGAAAAGAAATTATTTTTCAAAAGTAAAAGAGACTGAGAATTTTGGTTTCTCAGCCAACAAATCTGGCCTGTATAAAAGGTGGGAGTGTGAGCAGAGCTAGTAACGGATGGCTGAAGGGTAAAAGAAAGTGTGTCATTATTGCTGCTGCATGAAAAGGCCAGAAATGAGGGCAATCTGAGGAATCTGCTAAAACTCAGAGGGGATGCTCCATCTGCACAGATCTCTGCTGGCTGCCAAGAAAACAAATTATAATGATGTTATAAAAAGTCTCTTCAGTAATTTGAAAGAGGTAGAAACCTTACTGTGTAAGAAAACATCTTTAAAACTGTTACACTCTGAGAAACTAACAATTTTCTCACTTTTGGTGTTTTTAAAGGGTAATTTTCAGGATTTATGAATGAAGTCAAAGTTCATTAATGTCTTTAAGATCCCATTCGGGGTCTCCGCCCTATTGATCCGGAGTTTTTCACTGATGCTGGGTCTTTCTTTGTGTCTCTTTTTGTTTGCAAGAAGCTTCCCATTAATGAAGGTTTAAACATCACTATTTTGAACTCAGGAAGAAAAATACTTACAAATTTATTTCTTCAGCTTAATAGAAAAGCAAAGATTTGTAATTTGCATAATCTGTGTCATTTATATTATATCATTAAACTCTGCAGAAAATGCATAATCCATCTTTTTATCAAAAGTTAAAAATTTTAATCAGAAATGTTGTGTAGAACTCATATTCCCAAGCTTATCTTTTAACAGAAATGTTGTCTTTCTTTATGCTATCAGATTATATTTGAGTGAGGAATAGTCTACTAATTTTCAGTTAGTTATTAGTTGCATTTAGCTAAGGTAAATATCTGTATATTTGCAATTTTTAAAAAATGAATTTATGATGTACAACTTTCCATGTCTTTTTATCTGTTACGCTAAAATATTTAATAAAAACAAACAAAATCATATTTATTGAATGAGTTGTATACCTCCTATCACTTGTAATCTATTCTAATGTCAACAATAGTTCACACATGTCCACATTAAATACAAATCCGGCATAAAACAGTCTGTAAAATCCAGAGAACAGTTGTGCAATTTTTATTTGTATAGTGCCAAATGTGAAAAGATGTTAAGTATTACTTAATTTAATAAGTACTCATTAAATACAATGTGAGCTATGATAATGAACAGTTTAATAGTTTGATTAATACATTCTGCTTCATCCCTCTGTTTGAGGAAATTCATGATCTTGATGTGACCTGAAATAAAAACGAGTTTTATAGTTAGTATCTGACACAAAAGCAATATTTTCTGAACAACAAATCGTCTCGGAAATTATTGTGACAAATAATAGCATTGTTATTTTGAGATCATTTTCAACTAATACAATCAAATACAAGTAAACTTTAACCTTGCACAAAACACTCAACACTGACACTGGAAGACATTTTAAATATCCAAAATAAAATATTTGATTTTGTTCGAATCGACGCACAACCAAAACCATAAACATGTATAATGAAAACTGCCCTTCAACAAATGATTGAGCTCATTCATCATAAAATTAATTAATTGATTAATTGCTTATTGCGACAGGTGTAGATAGAGTACGTATACATATAAAGTTAACCAGATGAGTCTCACCTCTCCTTGATGGACATCTGTTTGGTGGACATGCCGTCAGACAGTTGGTCTCCGGGCTCCGTGGGGGACAGCGGGTCTCCAGAATGGACACTGTTCTTGCTGAAGTCCTCGGGATGGTCCGGGGTCGCGACCTGAGACTTGAGAGCCTGGGGGAAGGAGTGAGGTTTAGGGGGCGTCTGAGGCGGCGCCTGAGGTTTGGCCTGATGAGGCTGGGGGGCGACCTGAGGGTACGGCTTCGTTAGGGTTTGACCCGGAGGTTTGGGTTGGGGCTGCAGCGAATGGGTGAAGGGTTTGGGATGGGTGGGCGGGGCCTGGGGGTACGACTGCGGCTGGATGTATAAAGGGGGTTTGGGAAGAGTCTGAGGGGGCTGGAGGACGCTTTGTTGCTGCTGCTGGTGTTGGCCACTTGAAATATAAGACACAGTCTGGGATGATACCTTAGCTATCAGCGGCTTCAGCTGCCCTGGGTGATCCGGCAAGTCTGAAGAAAAAATAGACCACAAACATGTTTTTGCAGTTTCTGAAATCATGTTGAAATAATGTTGAAATTAAGATTTTAACATGATTATTTTAGTGGTAACAAGTAAAAATGTTCTGTTTTCATTTGACATGTACAGGGACAAAGAAAAAGAAAACATTTTAGATGGATTGATCAAACCAGATTTCAACCAGTATTACATATATGTTTTTTTAAATAAAATGCACCATAGTACACCACATTCCTGTCTGTAGCCATCAGATTATACAATGACAAACCCTGATTATTCTTAATGACTTTTTGGAGACTGATTTATAATTTTATTTATAGATTAATAAATTTCCATGTGCGTTCTTATTTTGTTAATTTGTTTTGTATTTAGTCTTACTTACAATGTCACACTTCTGTATTTTTTTAAATACATTTTTATTGCCTTATGATTATTGTTTTTTTTATTTACCAATATTTAACATTTTGGATTATAAGCTATTCTATTCTATTCCATTTCAAAATGATACGTTTAATAAAATATGTTTGTGGTATGATTTTTGAGATTCCTTTGTTTTGGAAATAATTAGTTTAATTTTATCCTTTGCTGTTAGTTATGCCATTAGTTTTACATTTCTAAAAAGATCCAATGTTTTCTGAAAAAAAAAATATATTTTTTTTTATTATTTTCAGTTCTGTTGCTGCATTTTCTAAAATTGTTTTGTCCTCCTTTTTCCTTTTCTTGTCTTGTTACAACTTTGTTTTTTAGTCTTTATTTCCTGTTTGTTGTTGCTTTTTGGCTTTTTATTTTTATTTTCAAAATCATGTCAATATTTTCCCAAGGTTTTATAAAATAAAGTAATTTTTTGTTGATTATCAAAGTTAATAGGAACATGCTTTCAGAACCACTCCTTGCTTTATTGCTGAATAGCACTTTGCACCTAATAGCCATTTTAGTAACCAATACCATCACTTGAGCACAACAATAAAGTAATCTCTAGAGCTTTTTTTGATAAAAGAGATTGTTTAATCACCTACAAGTGTATTAATTACCCTGTGGGGACAATGTATGAATGCAGTAACTAAATAAATGTCTTAGTTATTAGGATATCTACCTGTTTTTCTGGTTTTTATTAGCCTTTCTGCATGGGTGGAAAGGTTTATGGTTTCACCAGAGCGATGAGTAACTGGAGGTTTTTCTAACCTTTTGAAAGGACAGAATAATGGACACTTATGAAGGCCGAGTCACATAGAGAACTAACAAACAGTAGCTTGTACTTCTACCTGCTTTATTGAAGTGTTGCCCTGCCCTCTTTTTGTCCTTTCATCTCTTTCTGCTCTGTTTGTGTGCATGGGAAAAGACAACCCCTGGACACAACCTAGATTAGCTGATAAAAGCAGGTCAGGTCCACTCTGCTGTAGTCTGAGGCGTAAAGTGGTGCAAAGTGGGACCATGGCTCCTTTATGGGTCACGACAGCGCTGGGATTCGATCAGAAATCTGTGGGTGCCTTTATGAGGGAAGGGCTTCCCCTTTTCCAGACAAAGAGCTTCACGAGGTACATTCATGGAAAAATATGCTAATTAGATACAGCCTGAAACGCCTCTCTGCATCAGCCAAATCAAACACTCCCAGCTGGGATGTGCATGCATGGGTGTGTGTGTGTGTGAGTGTGTGCAGCCGGCACAAAGCAGTCATGCGTGGGAGTACACTACAGAAGACAATGAGGATAATAGGAGCAGACCCATTTTGGTGGGCATTTCTGGTTCCCTTTTTTTGTTTCTTTTGTCCTCTTTTCCTCTTACAGATCTCCATCTTCTTTACTCCTTGTTCTGCTCCATTTCTTTTCAATAAAAGTGAGTGATACCACTTACCTGAGATGCCTCCCTGGCTTCTCTTTGGCTCCTGTTTGGAGGAGCTGTGAGCTATTCCTCTTCCTCTTTCCTCCTGGGAGTCTGCAGCTCTCCTGCTGGGCGGAGGCTCCGGCTCGCCCCGCCACACCGACGGTTCGGCAGAGTGCTTAGGATGCTGTGGCTGCTCTCCTCTGTCCCTGTCAGAGGAGTGCAGCTTCTCCTGAATGCCGTCTTCCCTGACTCCTCCCTGCTTTTCCTCTTTCCTGCCTCTCCAGCCCTCCAGCAGCGCCTCCCTCTGATGCCTGTGGCCCACGGAGGATGAGGGGACACCGGGAGGGGCCCCAGCTTTCTCTGGGCTGTCAGGAAGGAGGGGGCAGGGATCAGGCTGCCCCTCCTTGTGGCCTTGGTGCCCTCTCTGGGTCAGGGAGAAATACCGCGGCGCCCTCTCCTGGTGGACTCTGGCGCTGCCTGTTGGGGCCTGTTGTTGGGCAGGGACGTACGTGATGGCAGTTGATTTCTCTGGATGGAAACCGTCATCGATGCCGCCGCCACTGCTGTGTGGGGACATGGTTACCGTGGTAACAGAGGCTTGCGAAGTGACGGCCGCTGTGGATCGGACCAGGGAGACGGACAGGGGCTCCAGTTTGATTTTCACCTGAAAATGCAGCGATAGACACGTTATAAAATTGGGAAGTAGAAATTTTCTATAAAAGGGAAACAAGATGTTTGAATCAGGGCCGGACCAAGCTTTTTTGGGTCCCTAGGCAATTTTCATTGGGGCCCCTCATGCCAAAATGTCAAAACAAGATGGTATCATTCCTAAGCTGCTAGATGCATGTACAAAAAAAACAAACTACAATTGTTAGCGTCATTTGTAATTTTTCAGTGCTCGACTGCTTGATGTTTGCTTTATAACTTTATAACTTTCTGTTTTTGATATGTAAAGCACCTTGAACTGCCTTGCTACAAAATGTGCCATGCAAATGAACTTGACTTAGTGATTGATTGATTACTAAATCGTATACCAGTATTATTATTAAATAAAATGCAGAGTGGTACTTTACTGTGTTAAATTATTTTAACACACTAAACTTATTGGCTTGGCATTACTTTTCTGAAAGTAATGCCAAGCTAATAAACACAAATTTTGCAGTAAAAGAAGTTAAGTTTGACATCTACTTTTTACTTTTACTTGAGTAAAAATATGTTGGTGCTACCAAAAGATTACCTAAATTATTTTCACTGGTTAAATACCACAAAAATAAGAAATTGATAATTATTTGATTAAAATTATGAAGTTAACGTTGTTTTCTTCAGTGTTTGGTGTAACTGCTTTCAAAACTGTTCTGTTTGGGTGGGACATTTTTGGTATTCACTCACAACCTTCTCATAGTACTTTACTGGAGTCTTGGCACATTCGTCCGACAGAACTGGTGGAAATGTCCATAAATTCTCTAAAGGTTGACCTTGTAAGGTTTATGTAATGGGGTGTGTTATTTTTAATGAAGAATTACATTTAATATTGCACATAGACCTAATATTGGGGAATGTCAGTGGTGGGCACTGCTAACTAAAAGCTTAATCATGAACATTAGTTCTACCTGTAATAACGCAACACACCAACATAATATGAGCAGAAGATAATGCTACTGCGCTAGCTTAAATTCAAATTATATACCTGATTTTGGCAAGCCTTAAACACATACATCCAACTGTATTCAACTGAAAGTTTACAAAACAGCCAATTGAGTTAAAACAGAATCCATCTGATGAATTAGTTTAGGGGATGCTAAGTGTGCTGAAAGTTTTCAAAGGTAGCAAAATCTCTAAGCAAAAAATTAGCTCAGCTGTTAGAATATTAGCTGATTAGCAATTTCTAAATCAGCATCAGCTACAAAATGTGTTCATCAGGATATTCCTATGACCTAAGTAAGTAAATAAATAATAAAACTGAAATATTCTAGCTTATTTCTTGATTTCTTTCCCACATTCAAACATTTCATGCTTGTTGTGCAACAAGCAAGCATGTCTTGGAAGCAGCTGCAATCAAAAACAACAAAACAGACACCCTAGACTATCTATTACATGCTGCAAGCAACACTTGATATCCACCGTGCTTGAGCTGTTGACATGAAGCCACCACCATATAAAGCACAAACACGGCTCACCAGTCAGACCAGTCAGATCAATACCAAGCCAGAACCAGACATTGACACCAGAGGGGTCTTACGTGTTCTCCCTGAGGGGCGTCTAAATCCCTGTTACACACCGTAGAGGTTACAGTTTCCTGTGTGGACACCAGTTATTGATTATGACTCACAACATGATGAAGACAAACTGTTTTTAAAAAAGCACCTGACATCCTGTCTCTGTTATTTTTTAGATCAAACACCTTTTCCTACAACAATTTTTGCATTCACTGCTAACAAGTAAGGATTCTTCATCAGTCAGAAGAGTTGATGTAATTTTAAAAATCAATTTAAAAAAATGATAGACTCTCAATCAGGGCTGAGTGATAAATAGATTTTATTGATTAATCAAATTTTGGGGGTTTTGAAGATTTAGTTTTTGGCAAATCTGGATGTTTTTCCACCAAAGTGCTCCCTGGTTTCCATAGTGCAGAGGGATGCAGAGCCGCCATATTGTTTGACAAGCATTTTTTACTTTTAAGATATTTTTCTGGTAAAACTGCAACTTTATACTGCCAACATAATGCCCATATTCTTGTAATTAAACAAAAATACTCGTAGTCTAGTCCTAATACTGTCGTTGTACAACTCCTGGAAGGAATGATTGAAATAAAAGCCACTTTTTGAAGATATTTTCTGTCATCTGTAAAGTCTTTTTAGAAAACAATGTAAGAAATATTTATTAAAATTGGATCTGACATGAGAAAAGTTGTAGATTTTATTTTTAAGCCACATCGCCCAGGCCTCCTGTGAAGGAAAACATCCTTACCTTTGACATAAAGTATTTTCCTCAACATTTTCAAACAAGTTAATATGTAGTGAAATCGCGGTACCTGCTCCACTTCTCCCTGGGTGATGGGTTGGGTTTGGAAGCGGGCGTTGGCTCTTCGCTGCCGGGTGTCACTTCGAGAGCCCTCTTCTGCTTTAACCGTGGGATGTGCGAGGCGGTTAAACAAAGCCATTTTCTCAGTGAGACTGAGTGTGGAAAAGTCTGGCTCCTCAGGCAGAAGCTTCTGGCCGTCTCCAGCACCGGCGGCCTGGCTCTGTTTCTGGAGGTTCTGGATTTCTGCCTCCTGCTCCTGGGCTGTCGAGCTTGGCTGCGAAGAGGCGTGAATGCTGTGGAAGTGACAGTTATATTTTCAGAATCTGAAAATGAAGTTGTTATACATAAAAATAAATAAATAAACATTTTGCAGCTGTGCATGTTTATTTATTGGAGGAAAATAAATTTTACCTTGACTATGTTGAGTAAAATTTCAAGTTGCTTAATATTTAAAAGTGACCTTTATATTAGGACAGGACTATGGGTTCTACAAGACATATTCTTTGCACTTTTTCCACAAAATCATTCTTAGGTAATAAGATTTCATGATTTGTTTTTAGCTCAATTCACAATGAACTGTCTTAGTGGCGTCTTGTCTCTTTAAATCCAAATAAGCTGCAGCTGATTACACCCCCTCAAACTCAAAGCTTTCGCTCGCAGGTGAAAATGGCTGCCAACAGATGCGCAATTAAACAACTGTATCTTTGAAAAGCATTAGTAGAGACTGCTGCACAATCAACGAGAATGCAGCAAGTGGTTTTTTAGATGGTACTACTTGAACACCAAAGCAATTGTCTTTTCAGCAGCCATTGTCCAGCAAATACAGCGGTAAACATGCTGGAGCTCCACTTGGGTTGCTCGGTGATGGGCACTTCCTGCTGATTTGTAACTTTACGTTCTGCAGGTTTTTGAAACTGCTCATTTTCCAGACACCAAAAAACATGGAGATTTGTTTAAGTGCTTAGGATGTTTTCAGAAACAACTGAGACCCAAACATTCAAAATGTGAATTTTGCATATAAGTTCCCTTTAAGACAAAATATTTATCTCATTTATCACATTTTCAGTCAGCTAAAAATGTGTCAAAAACACTTTCCAAATCAAACAATGTAGATTGTTCTTTTTTTGATAAGACTCCTCCCACGCTTGTTTAAAGTTAGGCAATAAACAAGCGTGCCAAACCTGACTGTTCCAATTGTTTAAGATTATAAGACACTACATCAGAAGCATAAGTAGATCAGATTATCATGTAATGCCCCTGGATGTTTGCAAGGGTTACAGTAATCTCCGCAGTGGTGAGTAAAACTTTGTAAACAAATCACAAGATACACTCAAACTTAGACCTATTCACAAGCATCTTCACTGATATTTCTGATCTGCATATGAAAAACTCAGAAGTAAAACACTTCATCGACACTTTGTATGGCAATGGCCTGTTGTACAAACAGAGACAGCTTTTTGCCCTGCAGGCAGCATGAATCAGAGAATCAGCAAGTAAAGTAAGTGAAGCTAAAATTGCATATCCTTCGTACAACTAGGAGAGGGAGATGAAGACGGACAAACGGCTGCAAAAAAAACTTAATCTTTTTCATTTCATGATTAATATAAGGTTAAAACTGAATTGTTTTAGAATCATTTAGTCTGTTGGACAAAATGTTATAAATTTTAGCCTAAACTGAGAGTAGTTGTTAGGTGTCTTTAGGTGTCAAGCTCACCTGATGGTAGCTACACTGGTGCTGGCTGCTGTAGGGCTGCGGACTTGACTTGGACTTGTGGGGGTTCCTTCTGGTTGTGACGATGTGGTGGCGTCACTAAACATTTAAGACAAATTTAAATAATGAGGAGAAACAGCAGTAGATCATACAGTGTCTTTAAATTGAAAATTATTAACAATGACTATAAAAGCATGATTTACCTGGAAGCATTGACCACCTCTTTGTTGGTGACGGGTTGTGTGTGGGCGCGGTCCTGAACTCTTCTCAGGCGTCGTTCCACGGCAGCGTTTCGTGAGCGGGGTTTGGGAACGCCTCCATCTGATGTTTTTTCTAACTCCTGAAACAAAATGTTAGCAAAATATCACTTCTAGCAATACCATCAATTCTAGATAAAGTTATGATATAGGCTGTATATGAAATATTATAAAAATAATATTAAAACATCTCTTAACTATTGTGAAATAAGACAGAAAGACTTAATTTGTCACTCCTGTCAAGTAGTAGTTTATTTTTAGGTTTACCTTGTTTGATGTTTAAAAATATCAATATCTGATTTCTACCGTAAGAGAAAAAAAATTAAAAATGTACCCTGAAGAGGGACCGTTTTGCAGCCACACTCATCTTGGCTCTCTCATCCACCTTTTCTTCACCTTCTGAAAAATAAAGACACATTTTAATTCTAAAACATTAATTTTCTGAAACGGCAGCAAACTTTATTTTAAACATGAATTTATTGTGTTAACATGACATCTTGGCCACTATTTTGCTAGCAGTGGTTAGGTTAGTGCTTGTGCTAGCTTTTAGCTCCCTGAGAACATAACCTTACATTTTGTTTTGAGTCACATCATTACATAAACAGTTTGGCATTATTTTTTTCTGTTTTTGTCTTGGGGAACACATGATCCAAGGAATTGATGCTAGCACAAGCTAACTTGTTAACAAGACATATTCATTCATTTTGTGGTACCATTTTCTAGTGCGAACATGTAAGACTGGATCTTCCATTGTTAACATCTTTTAATAAATTTGGGCATAAAAGGTTTTTGTGCTGCTAGATAATCGTATCTTTACTATCAAACTAGGGAAAATGGCTGATCAGGGTGAAGTGGAAATCTCTGACATGGAGAGGGACATTTAAAAAGACATAAGCAAAATGTACTGCTTACGTTTTGAGAACAGGGGCACAGGTTCAAGTTTATTTTTAAAAATGGGACCCGTAAAACTACAATAACGAGGAATTCAGACCAAATCATTGTAGTTCCTCTTTACGAACATCACAACTGAAGGATTTAAATGTGAAAAGAAAGGATGTAAAAGCATGGCTGCAGGTACCTTCAGCATCTTGTAGTTGTGATGGGCTGAGACGTGATCTGGAGAAACAAAAATTAAACAGCATCATTGACAATTATTATTATGCTGAAGAAATAGATGTTTACAAACAGATACCTGTCAGATTCCAAACGTTCTGCAGAAGTAATGGGTTGTGTCCGAAACCTCTCTGATGTGCGACTGTCTCCTGGAGTAATGTAACGTCGAGGCCTTCGAGTCTCTCTGTCTCCATCGCCGCTGCCGCTAGCTGGCTCCACATCCTTAGCTGAAAGGTCTGATTTAGCTGTCTCACTTCGGTGGATTGGTAGAAAATGTTTGACGAGAGATACGAAAAGAAAGTGAAACTAGAATAAGAAAATGTTCTTGTTCAAATTAAGAAAAACAAAGCCTCACATCATGGCAACAATAAGCGCAACCAGGGTGACATGGGAATGCAGTTACGCTTTTTCTTGCATGCCTGGGTTAACAATGGCATCATTTGTTTTCTTCATCACATGCACACTAGGGTAGATCTCTGAGTTGGTAACCAGTTCAAAGTTGCCACCTGTCCAAAGACAACTGGAGATGGATTACATTTTATACCTGGGCTTGGCAAAGAATTTGAAAGGTACAGAAGATGAATGGATTACCACAATTAAACATTTCTTGGTAATGTTCATGTGGGCAGGGGCCAAGTGGCATAATGGTTAGGACTGTTACGTCATTGCAAGAGTTTAAGTGTTAGTTTGCGCAATTTCAAGGTAATTTTGTATGTTCTCTCCTTTTTCTCTCCAGGTATTATAGCTTCATTCAACAAATTGCCATTTTGACTGTGTGAATACATGATGCTGTCATTTGTCTCTCTGTTGCCCTGTGATGGACTCTTGCTCTGTTCTTAAAAAGAT
This sequence comes from Poeciliopsis retropinna, assembly GCA_010277075.1. NCBI lineage: Eukaryota > Metazoa > Chordata > Actinopteri > Cyprinodontiformes > Poeciliidae > Poeciliopsis > Poeciliopsis retropinna. The sequence goes on from VMRM01000021.1 coordinate 4,063,225, forward strand.
TAAGCAAGTATTTCAATTGAATGAATCAACTGAACACGCAAATACTGGTGAAATGACCAGCAGACGTGATCCATGCAGCTTTGGTATTATTAACATGGATTATTCATCCAGGCAATTTAGTTGCAAATGATTAATAAGCCACTAAGAAACTGTTATTCATACAATGCAAGCGAGGTCATGCCAGTAAACCTACAGCTCTGGCTTCCGGTTGGCATTCTCCAGGTAAGAGTGTCGCAGCTGTGCAACTGACACCCTTGTGTCCAGGGTGCCCACTTCCCCGTTAGCTATCCCAGGTGGAGGGGCAGTTCTGGCAGCCTCTCTCCCAGCTCCTGCTTTCTGAGTGTTATACATGATGGAGTGCTGACTTACACCTATGTCCGACATGGAGCGGGTTCTTATCTTGGGTTTGGGCCCTCCACTTATTTCCATACTTCTGTGTTTAGCCTGAGGCAAAGAAGAGCCTCTCTGGAGGTAGACAGTTGAGTCCAACCTCTGATGCTGTGAAACTGTCTGCTGAGGCACCATCTCTTTTTTAGTTTGGGGATTTTGATATTGTATTTGAAAGTCCTCCACTTTTCTTGGGGGGTGTTTTGTTTGCAGCTCATGCTCTCCTTGAGACGGTCTCTGATTTTCCTGAGATTGTCTCAATTGGTTGTGCTGATGTTCTCTTTGAAGATCTTGCTGGATTTGAGTTGTATGTTCAACCCTTCTGGCTTCATACTGCTTCTGCTCTGGGGTTTCATGATGCATTATTCGGGACTCTGGATGGTGCACCGGCTCCAATGACTGATCCTGTCTATGCTGCTGACGTACAGAGGAGTAGGCAGGCTGCATAGATCTACAAACTTTCTCCTCTTGGGTGTCATGACTAGAAGGATGCTCTCTTACTCTTTCCCTGATTCTCTGAGCTTTTCTTTCCCTACCTCGCTCTCTTGGCTGCTCATCATCCCAATCTTCCTCTACATGACTCCTCCTCCTCCTCTCTGGGCTGATGTTTTGCCACTCCATGTCTTCATACCGGCCCCTGTGAGGATCATCCACGCTACGTTCCCTTCGGCGAATTTCAGATGGCAACACTGCCTTCCTGCTCTTTAGCAAGCCCTCCGTCTCTGCTTCTTCTTTTAGGGCTTGTCTTGCTTCCATTCTTGCCTCCCTATGAGCAGCGTAGATTTGGTCGGCACTCACCCTTGTTCGTGGTTGTGCTTCCTGGACTCCTGAAGGTGTCCCAGTCGGCAATGGAGCATTCATGGCCACTATAGGCTGAGGGTCCGCAGCAGAGCCAGAGTGTTGGTACTCAGATGTAAAAGGAGCAGGATGATGACCCGGACTTGGGTGAGGTTGTGGAACTGTCCTTTGCTGGCTGTGCTCTGAGTGTTGTGTTATATACTTCGCAGTGTTGCCATGACTATAAGGTCTGTTTTGGAGGTTCCTGTCTGGACTTTGGTCAGGGTGCTTTCGTGGTGTTTCTTCTCTGGACAACCGTTCTCTTACTCGGATTCTTGGAAAAGAAATGGATATCAAACATTAACGTTTCAGTCCAATTAAATAATGACATCCTTGTCAAAATCCACAACATAACACCAACAAACGCATATCCCAAGGTGGTAGAAACAACATCTACCTTCACAAAGACTGGTTAGAAAAACCAGACATTGCTTTAGTAACAATCATAGAACTTTGACTGCAGCTTTCCATGGCTGTTTACACAAAAAAGTGGCAAATGGCCTTCATTTGTATAGCACTACATCAAATCCAAGAACTATAGTGCTTCATACTATAGAGTCACCCACTTATTCTTGCAGCTTGACAAAAGCAAAACTGTCAAAATCGGTGAGACTAGGCTGAGCAAGACAGGAGTAGCAGGGGATTGAACCAGCAACCCACTGGTTATAGAACAAATCTCTACCCCTGAGCTGCCCCAGTAGACACAGTCAAGGCATGAACTAAGTGCATCCTTTCTACTTCTGGGATTTAAGAATTTCAGTCTGGTGCTGCAACCCAAACACAAATTGATGATTAGTGTGATAAACTCTACAAAAGGAAAAGGTTGTTGTTTTGGAGCATACAGGTGTGCTTAACATAATGACAGGGAGGAAAAGGTTGACAATGGATCTTTCCCAGGTGGGGCAAAGCAATTTTTGCTCTCACTAGAGAATGGTTATAAGCTCAGTGCCAATTAGAAATCACTCTACAAGTGTTTTTCACAAGTGGGAGATGGGACAAATGGGACAACTGCCCATTTTCACCTTGAGTTTAGCCAATTAAGTGCTGAAGCCTCGTTACCACCTTAGGTTTAAAATTTCACAACTGAGCAATCAGGAAAAACATGAAACTCTTGCTGTTTAGAAAGAGTTCTCAGACAAAAAACAGTATTTTGTCTATAAAAATAATGGCACAATCTAATTTTAGCAATGTTTCATCTGAGAAGAATTGAACTGTTGCAATTGCAGTTTCACAAAAGTCCTGACTTCCTCCACAAGGATGTGAGACTGATAAAGTCTGATCAAATGACTACTGCAAGTTATTTCTACAACAGGCAGTTTTACTCGTTACGGAATCACATGAGGCCATGAGCAAATCCGTTAATGTAAATGTCTCAGTTTTGTCCAACTGTTGTTGAAATATCAGCAAATCATGTTACTTTTAAATGAAACCTACAGTGGAAAAGTCTCCAACATAAGACTGTAATGGGACCCATATCAGCTCCTAAATCCTTCTCTAGTACAGCAAGATCAAGTAACAGTATCCCTCCCGAAAGTCTGTATGCAAAATAATAAGTCCAGCTATTTTCATCTCTAACCCAATGACCTCTGGTAGTCAAAGGTCACTCTAATCTCATTGTGAACCGCTAAGCAGGACATAAGTGACTGGAATCGGCTTTATCTAAAATGGCAGGAAGTGCTTAAACACTCCTTGTGCTTCTTGAGTACACAATCAATGTGATGAGGCTACAAGTGGGACTTTTAAAGCTATCTGAAGAAGGACAAAGCACTGATTAGAGTCACAGATCAGCACTACCAAACAGAAATAATACAAGGACGTGACTCTTACCACATAAATTACTGCTCTTTTACAATGTAAAATATTCAGATATTTCTGCTTCCTTTGACTTAAAATCCATTTGAGCAACTTCTGTCACAAAACATGAGGTACTCTTGAATAAACAACATCTATAAGTATCTTCCTTTTACTTGGTTTTATCAGCTGATAAATTGAAGCTAAATAAAAAGTACAAAAAACACTTACAACTGCTTCAATAAATGCTATGTACTTGTTTACAAGGAATTAGCTATAAATTGCTTCCATTTTCTATCTTCATTTTTTTTAGGGATTTTGAAGTTTCATAAGTGGATAAACAACTTCCGAATAATGTAGACTTTCTTTAACTTCTTTCACAAAAGAGTCCTGTCGCATAGATGAAAAAAAACACACCTCTCAATAAACTTAATTTGACGATTCAAAATTAACTAGTAAAGGAAAAATGTGTCCACCGTCGCAAAACCAGACCGTATGCTTCGGTACAGCAACATATTTGCCCAACTACTGTATTACTGCACACAAAGACCCTGTTAACAAACTAAAATGTTATGCATGTATCGGTATTTACACATTAATAAAATAGTACACTTTGCTTGAAAAGGATTCACTTGAAACAGGTGGAGAGATTGGGTAATAAAACCCTCATAAGTAGAAACACCAACAACATTTTCTAAGTTTTAAAACCTTCTGTGAGAAGGTAAAGAATCTTTGGACTTTCAGACTTTTCTCTAAACTCTTTGTTGACAAAGTAAAATGAGCAAACACACAGAGGTTGTGAGCGCTGCTTTTGTTTTTAGACTGTTAAGTCTCATTTACCCCAGTTTTTCACCTGCTGGTAGCCAATGGAAACTGAACCGCTGAACCATTTTGTTGTGTTTTCTCAAACTCATAGTTGGTTGTGGCAGATAACTAGGATCAGTTGGAATATATGTAACACTGAGTTTTTTTGAATAAAGTGCTTTGAGAAGACATTTGTTGTGAATTGTCTTCACCCAAGGTGCATGTTCAATGCACTTACTAATGCCATGTTTCTTTATACTCACCCCTGCCTGTTGAGGATGCTCTGAGCCTGCTGCTCTATGAATAAATCACCAGGTGAGATGCCGTAGCGTGTGGAGGGCAAAGATGCACGGCGCGCTGTGCGAGGAGAGCTCGGCACCGCGGCGAATTGTGTAGTTTCGGGTGGAGGCGGGGCTCGGATCTCGGTGGGACACGTCATGTTGGTGGGTGTGCTGCCTCTGCTGTTGGTGAGACTGGTGCTGCTCCTGCATCCGGCCTCTAGATATGACTGAGCGTTCCTGAGCTCCGCCTTGGCGGTAATTCTCCACATTCATCGCTCTCTCCTGTTCTGAGAATCTGCCAGGTCGTTCTCGAGTTGGGGGAGGAGCTTGATCTGAGTGGACCGGCCTCGGTGGGTCGGCAGAGGCAGGATCTGGGTGTGTGGTCATGTAAACTCGGCCCACTCCAGAGCGGTATGGTACCTTCGGCTCCCGTCCCTGAGCCTCCACCTCTGTTCTCTCTCTGTCTCTCCTGGCGGTGATGTGTCGGTCAGAGTTGTCCTGTTCACGCCGAGACCGGTAGCGCGGTGTGTACTCTGTGTCCGCCTCTTGATCCAGGAGGATCCCATAGCGCTCTGACAACTGCCGACGGCGCTCAGCTTTGTAGCGGGCGATGCGCTCGGCCTTGGAGCTGAGGTTGGACGGCGGACCTGACGTGGGTGTGGATGAGGTGGATAATGTCACGGGATCGACATACACCACCACTGGCTCTGGGCGTCCGCTGCCAGTGCCACCTTTCACCTGAGGTGTTCTGTCTGGAGAGGTCACCTTCTTCTGTGGCGGCTCCATCTCTTCCCGACTGTAACGCCTCACTAGGGTAAACAGTGGAAATAATTGATTGCATTATTTAACGAGCAATGACTGTGCAAGTTTGAGTCTTCTTTTGTAATAACTATATTTATGCCAACATTAATTTATCTGATCAACAAATGTTAACTTTGGTATAAAGTAGAGTTTATTGCTGAATCAATCAACGCTATTAGCCCAGGTAAAGAGGCTGTCACATCGGCCCAGATCAACCTCCTTCCACAGTTACCAGTTGTCTTTTCTACAAATGTGGGAATTTGTTTACATGCTTTAAAAATACGATAAAATGAACTAAAATAGCCATCATACGCAAAAACCTGACTAAAGATAAAAGTGACCTCAAACCGGTTAGAATAGGTCTATGGGTTATACAAAACATACTCATAACATTTTTTGCACAAAATCATCCTTAGATAATAAGATTTTAGTCTGCTCCGTGAGCTGCTTTTCAGAATGAGCTGTTTAGGGCGTCTTGTCACTCTAAATCCATATAGGCAGCTGCTGGCCACGCCCCCAAACTCAACATTTACAGTCGCATGTGAAAATGGCCGCAAACTAATGAGCAATTACACAACCGTACATCTTGTAAAGCAAATGCAGAGCCTCCTGCACAACCAACAAGAACACAGTAAGTCGTTTCTGGATGGTAAGTCAACAGCCATTGTACAGCACATACTGTGGTTAAACCAGCTGACCAAATGTGTTGGAGCGTCACTGGGGTTGGTGATTTGTGACGTTACATTCAGAACATTTTTGAAACAGATCATTGTCCTGACAACAAAAAACATTAACTTATTGACAAAAACCGTCTGGGTCTTTTTTAAGCACTTGTGCTGTTTTCAGTAGCAATGGAGACCAAAATGGAAGTACAAAAATGTGCAAAATGTAAATTTTGCATAATGTATTCCTTTTAAATATACCTACACAACTATTTGCATTGGCAAATTAAAATACCAGTGGTAGTTGTAAAGAATGACTGAAAGACAAAGAGTTATTTAATTTTTTTTTTTTTTTAAATCAAGCTTACCCATCCCACGAGGCTCACAGGGGTCTGAAGCACGCGTGTACCGAGGCGGATCTTCTTCCAGCATCCTGTTGGCTACAAAACCACCTGGCACCAGAGCAGGTGGCGCTTCACTTTCAATCCCCTCTAGCCGCCGGGCTATCCTTTCTTTCCTAAAAGAGATTAAAGTCAGCAACACTTCACATGTCTTAAGTCTTAAAAAGATACTGTCAAGGCATCGGTATAACATTACATGTATTTGTACTGAAAATACCCAGGCTTGGTACAAAAAATAAATAAACCACCGCTTTACACCCGAACACATGCAGAATGTCTATGTTGCATAATATGCAATGCAACGTTACGTAGAGCAGCTTTTAAAAAAAGGACATCCATCCATCCATCCATCCATCCATCCATCCATCCATCCATCCGTTACTTTAAAACCAAGTCGTGATTTTTGTGCTTACATCAAATTATGCTTACCTGTTCATTTCCAGATCCTTGCAGATAGCTTTCTCAAAGTATTTTTTCAACTCCGACACTAAAAATATGAAAAATAAACCTAACATTTAGAAGTCATAAACAAAGTTTTTGTTGTTGTTGTTGTATTCAGTGTTATCGATACACACCTTTGGGAAGAACGACCAGAAGTTTGGCATCTGTGTCTGAAACACTCTTGACCAAGTTGGTCTTGTCTTTTAAGGAGAAGTCACTCTGAAAACTTAGAAGATGAAAAAAAGAGTCAATTTTTAACATCCTGGTTATTATTACTAGTTAATTAACCAAAGTTAAAATAGTTACTCGTTATTAACGAAGACTAAATCAAGAGCTCGTTCTTATTAACCCATTACCGAACGATAAACCAGTTTACATCCCTTTAAGTACAGAAGTGGATGAGAGGTGAACAATTTTTATTCAAGAGAACAAGTCAAGTTGCCTCCCAGTTAAGCTCTTAATGGAAAATGTAATAATCTTTAGACAACCAGAACGCTCCTTGGCTTCAGCTGACTCATCTTTAAGAGGTGATGGAAGGTCACAGTAAAGCTCTGCTGCTGTTGAAGGCATCAAGGCCCAAATTAAGAATTAGGTCATTAAATAATGTCACACCATCCAAAGGAAAAAAGTGAACAAAGGTTTCCCCAGCAGGCCACACCTATCACTACGACTTTCCTTTCTTTAGAAAACTCTTCCCTAATTATTCTCCTGTTTTATCTGAATATGTTTAGTTTCTACACCCACAACTGAAGTGTTTATTCAGAAGTCTTATCATGAATTTCTCCAAAGAGGTACAGTATATCATATTAAATACCTTTAATATAACTCTGTTGGACTTTCCACTTACTGGATTTCTTGCTGGATTTCTATTAAATCAACTTCATAACACTACTTGTTAAAAACTAGATGTCCATGGGGTTATTACCCACGCGTCACAATGGCTCAGTCCAAGTCTGAGGCTAAATTCAGCTGTTAATCTGAGGCGATAATAGAAACAGTTTCTTGCAGAATAGAAACTGGGATTTTAAAGTCACATTTTGTCGAATCCGGGATTTTAAAACATTTTGGAAAGACTTCAATGTGATTTTAAAAATGACTGAATTGGGCTGCAAAGAACAAATATATACAGTATATATTGCCACAAGTTTGTAAAAAAAAAAAAAGAAGTAAATTAAACTTTTTTCCTCTTTTTCCATATGAAAATGGAATAGACAAAGGAGCAGCAGGCGATTTCATCAGGTCATTCTTTGAAAGACGAAAGTGAAGATAAGATTTTATGGTCCATCTAAAATATTTTCCAAACACAGTTGCAAACACAGTTCACACAAAGCATCATGGGTAATAGAAATAAGGTGTGTGTGTGTGCTTTATTTGACGGTGAGCATAAAAGCAACCTGTTAATCCACTCTTTCTGGTTCCTGCTAGAACATTATCAGTTTGCTTAAGAAGAACATTTATGTCACTAAGATGCACATATTTATTGATTAAAACATAAAGAATTAAAGGTTTTCCTTTCTTACCTTAGAGCTTCTGTTGGTAAAGAGGTTGAGCTGGAAAGTTTTGTAGGAACTTTAGATCCAAATCCTGAGAAGAGAAACGGGATACCATTTTTAATATTAAATAATCTACACAACCATTTTCAGTTTAGTGATGCAGACATTGATAATCAAACTACACACAACAATGAAATAAAAACACCTTTTCTATCCAAACCATGAACTGTTTTTGATCTTTGGAGAATAATATAAATGTGGGCTGCACAGTTGGTAGCACTGCTGCCTTGCAGCAAGAAGGTTGTGGGATTGATTCCTGGCCAGTGGTCTCTCTGCACGGCATTTGCATGTTCTCCCTGTGCATGCGTGGGTTCTCTCCGGGTTCTCCGGCTTCCTCCCCCACAGTCTAAAACCATGACTGTTGGGGTAATTGGTTTCTCTAAATTCACGCAAACATTTCCATCTGCTACTTGCTATAGGACATTTATTCTTAGATTAATGAGTTTGTGGGTAAATAATTGAACATGTATGTATACTTTTTATTCGTAATTAACTTTTGCTTCAAATTTTTGTTTTTAAAATCATTGATGTGTACTGTAATCTGTAAAAAAAAACTGTTTAGACATTATTTAAAGGGCTTAATTAATACAGCATTTATAAAAACAATGAATGTACTGCAGCTGATACTCATATATTCAACTAACATAAATTCCCAAAGCAGTTAAATTTCTACTACAGCAAAAGTCGATTACAGTTCATGTTGTGGTTAATTTCACTCCTCACAATCAGCTGATAGTTAGCCCTTTAACTCTTATATCACACACGGGAGACGCATCGTATTTCTGCTTCAGATGTCTCCAGAGTCCCTCTGACTAATTTTGGCCTTCAAAAACTTTGTGCCAAAATACTGCAGCCTTCTTCACTTCTTGTGGTGACAGGAGCAGATCAAATCCCCAAAAAGCAAAACTTTCTTTGGTGTCAGAAGTCGTAGTTCACAAAGTTTGCTCCTATTCAGTTGTGTTTTTTCTTCTCTGAAATACATACAGTCGATTCTGCTTGGGTTTCATTTCCATGTGTTCCATGCAGTCACATTAATAAATATCAGAATATTTGCACCATTTGTTTTTAAATAAACCAACAGCCTGATGGGAAACATATTAGAGGTGTGTGACCTCACAATTATCCTTCCTCTGGTGGAAAGCCCCTCGATGCAGATGCCAATTTAGCTTCCCTTGGAAACTCTGAAGGCTGCCAGCCAAACAAACAGTCCGAGGTTTGAGATGGACATGACCAAAGAGCAACTTAGCCGCTAAAGTCAGCATGATGAGATGAGGGATTGTCTAAAAATATTCAGAGCCTTCAAATAGACTCCGCAGGTGAACTTGGCTGCAGCTTTCAGCTAAACGAGAGCCTAATTTAACGAGATAAGGAGTAAGTGAGGTATCAACACCTGTGTTGGGTAGAGTGGGTATAGAGACTATAACAGTATCACTACTTCTACATATTTCACTCAAACGTAAAGGTAAAAAGTAGCCATCCAAAAAAAAAAAAGTACTGAATAATTCATCAAAACATCAATTACTTAAAATTTAAATAGCTGTCATCATGGAGACCAAAAAAAAGTTTTATAGAAATGTCAGCATTTTAAAGAGCCTAAATTAAAATAATTCATATAAATAACAAAATTAGGTAAGAGAAACATTTTTCAAAATCAATTTTTTTCAATATGAAACTTGTGAAGCTGAAAAAAGCAGCAGGTGTGTCTCTGTGTCTGGGGAATTTTTGCTTCTGAATAATTAAAAGAAACATGGACATATTTAGTCACCATTTGTTTTTTTTACCATTCTTCAGTTAGTTAGCATAGCCACCAATGACGACGAATAAACAGTTTTCCTCTTACGGTGAATTGTTTCTCCACCATTAGCACATTTAGCAGTGCATACAAGAGCTTGATTGGCAGCACCAAGACAAAAAAAAAATTTAACTGCTTTGGGAATTTATGTTAGTTGAATATATGAGTATCAGCTGCAGTACATTCATTGTTTTTATAAATGCTGTATTAATGTCCTGCCTCTGATTGGTTGTATATGACCAAGAGCAGAGTATTTTTGCATAACACAATAGCAGCAGGTAGAGAAGCTCGATTTTTTCACAGACCATTTGTCTCATACCAAAACATGGTGACAGTTTTAACAAATATGTAAAACACATTTTTGTAAAAGTTACAAAATGCAGCTTTGAAAGACAGTTTTCTGCATGTCTCTAACATCTAAAAACCATTGAAATAATTCAAATAAACTAAGTTTATAGACAATGATTGTCTCTACTGGTTCTTCATTTAACTTTACCAAACAAAACAAAGCAAACAGAAACCTGGAAAATAACCGTGTCACTCTGCTAAAATCAAGAAGACAACGGCAGGTCAGTGGTTCCTCTTCCTCAGACCTTACCTTCCCTACACGGCTGCACATGGTTCACATGCAAACTAGAGATCCATGGGTTTCGAAACATCTTTAAAAAGGCGAACCAGAGGACGGCTTGCTCACAGTGGTGGCAGCGGACAGGTAAAGACAGAGGTGACACACACCCACACACAACTGCAGCAGAGAGAGAGAGAGGGACTTAAAGCAAGCTGCAACCCACACAGACTGGCAGTCACACCAGAATGAGTGCAGGTGTGTGTGCAGCAGGGAGAGAGAGACAGCACAGCAGGGTGTTAAAGCAGCTCAGAGCCCCTAATCAGATTACAGGCAGAAATTAGCCTTGATGATAAAAACTCTGGAAGGGGATTGGAGGAGGGAGCCAGTGGAGCTGCAGGGGGTGCTGCGGGGTCCAGGGCTACTGGAAATCAGATGGTTGCTTAGTACAAATTCAGGTAGTGCGTCAGCCAGCGTGCTATCAGGTTCCCAAAAAATGAGACCACATGTTGCACTGAGACTGTTCCTGTGATGCAGCAGTCAATTAGTGGAAGAGTGGAAACTCCTCTGAGACATTTACATTTACATCCGGATCGTAATCCCACAGATCCATCAGGAATATAACTTCTCTTACAGCTGGTTTTTATTGATTGTGCTTCTCCTCTTGTTGCAACTGAACATGTATAAAATTATTTTTCTCAAAAAGTTTAAGCTTTCTTTTAAATATTGTATTTCATATTGTCCCTGTAATTAATCAATAAATCAGTTTATTCTCTTGATTTAACAAATATGATCCTTATTAATTCACAAACACATTGCCTTACTTCAATGGAGTATTAGGGCCATGCTAAGAAAATAAAATAATAAAATGACAAAAATAAAGTCAGAACATTTTGACTTTATCATGACTTAAATCTATTACTTTATTGCTGAAATATTATTATTTTTTTCTGTAATATTATCACTTCATTCTTGAAACATTATGGCTTTATTCTCCTATTGTTATGACTTTATTCTCATATTTTTCCAACGTTATTATAGTATTATTCCTTTTTTTTGTCGCACAGATTTATCCTCATAATTTTTTTCTTTTAATTTTTTGTTTTTCTTAGTATGGCCTAAGAAAGAAGAAAGAAAACTCATATAAGTGTGCTTCTTTCTGGAGAATTAAAAGACAAAAATGTATGCATTAATGCAACAATTTAACTGTCAAAAACACATAATTTGCCTCTTTATTAACTTTAATATGTATAAGGCGTAATATTTTTTTTCTTATAAAGTGCTTTGAATTGTGTGTCGCTGTTGTTGATGCTATAAGTTACTCTATGAAAGGTTGAACTGCAAGACCGACAGACACCAATTTGAAATATTTTGATTGAGGAACTCTCTGCTGTTAAACAAAAACAATAATAAAAAACAGAGAAAAAACAGAAAAGCATTGATAATCATGACATAAAGTAGACAGATGTAAGTATAATCTGATGCTACTGACAATAATAATAATAATAATAAAATTATCAAACTACGGTCAGGGTAGGAAGAGAGTAACACCGGCTCCGTTCTTTACCCGGCGGATGACCCGGAAAGAAGAGATGACAAGGCGGTGTGGGAGGAGATTAGAGAGCAAGGCATCGAGGTCAGAGAAGATCAGACTGTTCTGAATGTACCAAGTTACCCGCTGTCAAAGTAAATTCACATAAAAAAAACAAACAAACAAAAAAAAAACATTTGAATGATTAATTAAAAGCAATTATTTTTATATCTGCCCCAAAAAGTCCATAATCTAGCACATCATCCATATTGTTCTCATTTGGTTCCAAGCTTTTCTGCAGCACTTTACCCTCATCATGTCTGAATTCATATGTAGATTTCTAGAAGTATAATTTCCTCCCTATTCTTTCTAAAACGGATGTTGAATGTGACTGGATTTATTCTATAAATGGAGGAAAATCTAAAAACAAATATGACCAAAAGTACACTGTAACAGTAGTTTATGAAGTACAAAGTATTAAATTAGAATGATTAACAATAAGCACATGGTATGAAAATTTCATGCTGTCATGGAGGTTTTCAGAATGGTTCACTGTTTCCCCCGAGGCCAAAATTATCCACAGTTATTTGGTTGTTGCCTCTGGGATACGGCGGCATTTTAACAAGTTTTCATAATTTAACTCGCAAATTAACCTAATTAAATAAAAACTTTCAATTTATTGTGAATATAAATTTTCTTTGGTGTAAAAAGGTTCAGGAAAATGAGTTTCGAATTTTCTTTGTATAGCTCCTTTAATCTGGAACAAACTTCCAAAAACCGCAAACCTGCTGAAACACTGAGTTCCTTTAAGTCAAGGCTAAAAACCCAACTGTTTAGAGTTGTATTTGATTCATAATAACTGGAACATTAATCAATATACTTGATATTGATTGAAAGAAGTCAAGTGATGCTCATTGAAAGGTTCAGAGTGAATATAATACACCGTGACAAACCAAAACTAAAAATCACGTGGCGTTGGCGACTACTAGAAAAAGTCCAAAATCAGCTGTAATTCTGAAGGGTGCTGAACTTTGTGGGTCAGACTCAATGATCTAAGGAAGTCATGCGTGTGTTTGTAAGCATGCTTCATCTTGTGATGTTGATTACAGGATGTCCTGGGTGTTGGCTTTCATTGACAGGAGAATTACTTTGCACATCCCGTGCTGAGACACTTAAATGTTTGGGATGGTTTTGGTCTTGGAACACAAAACAACTGGCTATAAGTACAAACTGTGGACCTGGTTGCCAGATCTGATGGTCATTTTCCTGCCCAGGCACAAAGTGAAACACACTCAACTCCAAAAAAAGAAAAAAAAAGTAGTAAAAAACAGTTCAAATCTTGTTTCATCAACCATATTTATAGATTTGTGACAATTCAAGCTGTTTTTGGTTGTCTGTTACTATATTATGACCAGAACCAGTTCCCATTGGCAACACAATGAGATTTGAATATTGATGGTGCCCCCAGATTTCTGTTTTCCACTTCTACTACATACTAACAATTAGAGCTGTACAATTATATCGATTCTACGATATTTATCGATTTTCTCCCCTTGGAAGGTATCGATTTTTCATCCGCGAGTATCATAGGTTAAACCAAAGGGGTCCATAGGCTTATACCGTCTTTTAAACTCGTCTGGTTTGTGAGGACATAGCACAAGTCTCGCTTTCAACTTGTGCTTAAAGCGCACATTATAAACTACACACCAGTTTTTAAATTGTGTTAACAGGCCAAGTAAAACCAGAGTTATGCTAAAATAAGTAAACCACAAAAAGGGGAAAAAGGGAATGAGCTTCCAAACGTAAAAAAAAAAGAAACGCAACATTGGATTCCTTTATTTTTGGAAATCTCAAATCTTCAATAAATAACGACAGGCTGTATTTTGTTGCTAATTAACAAAGTTACGCAAGTAACCGCGCAAGAGAAGCGGAGCAGCGGCAAAAGCAGTGAGATTAATGCAAAGTTTGGATATCGGAGCGACTGGTGGCATCCACTTTGTAATTTGTTTTAGCTTATATTGGTTTCTGTTCTGTACATAAAGGATTACCTGAACAATGAACCGCAGCATGCAGCGGCTCTGTTTTGAGCGGAAACCCGCAGCCGCAGTGAGAATTTCCATGAAGACGATGGCGGATCGATCCTTCTTATTAGCAACTGGCAAAGAGTATCAGAGACCGTATAGATCCTGGCAGCTACTCAGAGATCCATGCAGGGGAATGGCGGCGCTGCGCAGCTGCAAGGAGTCGATCACTACGGGGTGAGGCAGAGCCACTGCCCCAGCAGTTAGTAGTCAACACCTTACTGCCACCTATGCAAGCCAAGGTACAAAAGCCTTTTCCTTATAGTCCAAAATACTTTCTTTTTTTTACTCCAAAACGCAGCCACAGTATGTCCAAAAGAAAAACATAAGAGCAATCATTTGCATATCGAGTCCACAGAGGCTGATAATCTCGCCGCTCAGCTCCTGGATCACTGTTGAAACTTTTGAGTTTTATGTCAAATCCACATGAATTAAATGACATAAACTAATTTTCTCACTGCATCATTGATTCATTTTGTCCAGCTGTAGACTGTTAGACTCTGTCCAATCAGAGTCAGGTGTTGCGTAGTTGGTGCTTTTAATCAGTTTTAATTAAATCAAAGTCTATGGAACACAAAATGTCACTAAAATCACTCTGTTCTTCTAAAATCTTTCAGAAAATTGCAAAAGTGCATCAAATCGCATCAAATTGTATCGTGTGCCAAATATCGTGATATATATTGTATCGTGATCAGAAACTATATACAGTATTGTATCGTGAGATTATTGTATCGCTAGACCCCTACTAACAATTGATTAACCAATGTCTAATCATAGATTATATCACATTCAGCATATTCTGGATACTTCAAAATAAATTAACTCACGAGATATGTAAAATAACACAGAATTTTGTTGAAACTTTTGTACTCTGAATGATAACTATTATGGGAAATATAATGTTCCTCTGAACACTTTCTAAAAACTGGCCAAATGTGGTAAAGCAGCCAAATTTTTAACACCTACCCAAAACTGATTTTTTTTCCAACTATAGGTGTTTAAAAGCAGCCTAATTGGACAGAAACCCACCCAATCTGGCAACACTCATCATGGAGCTATGAGTTTAGCCCCAGAATACTACAGCTTTAGCTTCAGATGGAACATATGTAGTATAATTGTGGGTTAGTATTTTTACTCAAATCGAGGGGTAACCATTAATTTTGCACATTTGAAAAGCAAAAATTAGGACTGGATGATATGGCTGAAAAACTGATCATGCTATAAGCATTTCATATCAGTCGGTATCAATAATTATTGATTGGTTTTTTTGTTCTAATTATCTGAAATACGGCAAGATGTTTTGCGTTGTTTTATTCACAGTTTTCTCTTCACCCTGTGGTTTATTTTTAATCAGTTATTAGGCACAGTGTGAAACCTTAAACTGCTGCTGCGCAGGTCACTCAGTAGGTTGTTGCTAGGTAACCAAAGAATGAATGACATGTTGCTAGGTAACCAATGAGTTAATGAGCTTAGCTACAGCTCCCGGAATGCTGTGTGGTTTTGGATCGCTATGTTCAGTGAATATTTTACATTATTGAACAGTGAATGTTTTA
The DNA here is from genome assembly GCA_010277075.1 of Poeciliopsis retropinna. Classification (NCBI taxonomy): domain Eukaryota; kingdom Metazoa; phylum Chordata; class Actinopteri; order Cyprinodontiformes; family Poeciliidae; genus Poeciliopsis; species Poeciliopsis retropinna. The sequence continues at coordinate 4,078,705 of VMRM01000021.1, forward strand.
TCTGATGTATTATAGATATTGATCATGTGTCTCTGGCGATATTTATTGTTATTAATTTATCGTCCAGCCCTTGCTAAAATCTGATACTCTGAATAAGAGTCTGCTGATCATGTTGTCCTCACAGTCCGTTTTAAATTTAGTCTCTCTGAAGGCCAGTGTTGTTTACATCCAAGAAGTCTTATAATGACACTCTCGTCTGCTCTGGACAACTAAAAAAAGAAAAAAAAATCAAGGGAAGACAGAAAGTGTTTGGAGGAATGAGTAGGAGTTGTAAGATGGATGACGAGTTTAAAGACAGGGGGAATGCGAAGGAGAGTGGGAAAGAAAACAAGACAGAGACGAAGGCGTGGAGATGGTCCTCTGGTAAACACGGAGCGACCTCTCTCTGAGGCAGCCACTCACAACACATGTTGCCTTATTAGGGACGTCTGCAAGGAGCGCAGACAGGCGAAGGAGAGGTGGAGGGGCAGTTAGTGCAGGAGAGAGGGTGAGGAAAGGCATCACAAACTGGAGACGATGATCCGGACCAAGATGTGGCAAACTGCGCGGGTCAGTCTGTGCTGAGCCTGCATCGTCTGCCAGAGTCAGTGGGTTCACCTCAACACTATTACTCCTGGCATTCTAAATGCCATTTCAAATATATCATTTTATATAGTTATAATATATAAAATGAATTTGTAGCAATTTAAATATGTTTTTAACTGTCTGAAGGAAATGCATCCAAATACAAACATAATTTGTTTTCTTCTTCTATATGTCGTCTCCTACAGAAACCCATCAGACTAATTTGACCAATTAAATTCAATAAATTCAATAAATTTATTACATAAATCCATAACTGTATCTATATGCATGTAACCATAGATTTTTTAAATCACACTTTTTCCTTCCACTCAACTTTCTACTAACATTGCAAGCATGTTAATAGCATATTAATTGATAGATAAAAAAAAGTTTTGGCACTAGGATGGGGTGAATCTTTTGGACTTCTCAAAATTGGTTTATTTCACAAAACTGCAACAGAAACTTTTTGTTGCATCACAAGAGTCACACGATCAACAACCAGATGTCACCACTGACAAACCACGAAGAAGAAGATGACAGGAAGTAGTTAGTGGATCATGGCGGCGCAGCATGACTTTTTAATGACTTTTAAACAAACGTATTCACATTTCTTATTTAATGAAAATGCTGCAACTTTTCATGACAAAGTTTTGTCCACATTTGTCATGAATATGACAAATAAGCGGTGAAGTAAAGCTTTAAAAATTGTTGGATATTACATGATTAAAGAAAGAAAAGCCATTTTTATTGATATTTATTTTTCTATCATTATCAGAGTATTGTGTTTTTTACGTTTTGTGATATTTTGGGGATGTTTGCCATTAGTGTAATTGCCTCTTCTTGAAAAAAATCAGCTGCATATTTTTCTGCACATCTTCTGAGATTAACAGGATGATATTTACAGAATTAGGTTTTAACACACTGGCACTGATATGCTTGCAGAAATATAAACACACATGAGGAAACTGCAGACTTTGAGACTTTTGGGGTCAAGTGTGAGCCTGAAGCTGCACAGCTGGACCTTCTTCCTCTCTCCTTCCTTAAATATTTACTCTGGAATTCCCTGCTTGGATTCAGATCTGCCTTCCTCTTGTCTGCCAAACATCAACACTCAGCACAGAAATCTGCATGCTCTGCTCTTATATGGACATCGATGAACACAAAGGCTAGTGCTGCGTTGTGCACAGCAAACACCCAGAGAAAAACAGAAAGAGAGGGAAAGTAATTTTACTTCATGCCAGGTTGTTTCAAGATTTGTCTGTTCCTTATTAAAAGAACAGATTTTATTTTAGAGTAAATTGTAAAAAATTGTTTTGTCTTTTTGATATGATTATGGCATTATTCGTTTAATTTTTCCAGTGTTAAAAAACACTTCCTTTACTATTTCAATGAACCACAAACATCATTCTATTAAAAATTAAATATATTTTGTATATTAAAACTTTCAGTGCCTTGTTTTATCCCAACATTCACATTTTAATATATCTAATTTGACCAAACAATGTATTTTAAGATCATGAAAACCTATATAATTTTGTTTCCAACAAGTTTAAGTTATGTATGAATAATTATTCACTTATGTCTGTTTTCATTTTTCTTCTTCATCTTGTATTTTTTTTATGACAGTTGGCAAATAACATAAATACTTTCTAGATTCATTATTCACTCCTCAGTATTTAATCTGTCACTCCCTGCTGGAGTCTCCTGATAAATGATGCATTGCTTTCCGATTGCCAAAACATGACGGTACAGGTCTGTATTTGCCTCATATATAAACAGAGAAATTGGGATAATGGTGTTGGACATTGAGAATAAATGAGAAATTGCGTATTTATTACAGTTATAATGAAGATAGTAAAAAATATATAATCGTAAACATGAAGAAATTACTAAATCGATCAATGATTGAGAATATTAATCTTAGCATACCTTCTGATGTAAAAGCAAACTTATTTTTCAAAAGTCAGCCACACAGAACAAAGCTTATTGTCCAGATTTCCTGTTCCACAAAGCAGATTATGAGTTTAACTAAAGCTTACAAGAAAAGCTTGCATTTAATTGTATATGCAGGGCCAGCCAAAAGTTGTACAGTGCTTAAAACAGAATTTAATTTCAGGTCCCTATTCCTATTGAGACCATCACCACCACTAGCATCAATGCAATACAGATTGGTATTTGTAACAAGGAAGTTTAAAGTGCTTTATCCCACTATAATGCAAGCAATAAACATTACATTTTGTTATTTTGTATAAAAAGCAATCAGCAATTTACTGAGATGTATATGTGAACAAACTGAGCTCAAACATGAAGAAAAGATTAAACTTGTAACCTCAGATTGTAAGTATTGTAATTAACCAATGAAGTTTATTCTTTCCACTCTTACAAATTAAACTTACAAATTCCTTAAAATCTTGAATTTTAAATGGGCAGCAATGTGTTTTCCAGACACATAGTGCCATTTTTGAGCACAATCAAGTGTTAAATTCAGTTATCACAAGAAATGCTTTATACATCAAATATGACATAAAATAAATTTTACTTCACAATTTAACGCCTTGAAATTGGGTCTCTGTCTCTTTAAAAACTTCTACTCTTTCTCAAACTCCGCCTTCAAGGAGTAATCACAACATCTCTCCTTTATTAACCCTTTAACCACATTTTTACTAGTGTTGCACTGAGAAGTATCCCGTAAAATTAGTTCAGCGCAGCTCCACCAGGTGTTTGCTAATTGTCACTGGCTAGTCTGAAGGAGCTGAACTGCAGCTCCAGGAGCTGTGTCTCTTACATGGAGATAGGTCCACCTAGGTGTTTTGCACAGCTGAATGGAGATTAAAAGGATTTCGCAAACATTCAAGAAAGAATCAAGGCAATGCTCTAGTTATGGTTTTGATTAGGGAATAACATTATAACATTATGCAAGGCTCCCAAAAAATATTTTACACACTACTGTTTCTTTAAATAATTTAAAACCTTTTTAACTGATCTAAGCTGAAACCATCAAATCAAATTTAATAGTACTCTCATTGTCAAAAGAACTCGAGCATTTTTGCGATCTGCCTTGATGGTTTGGGGCTCACAGGAATGGGTTTAATGAGCATATGTCTGCAGCGCTTGCAGATCTCATGTAAGGGGCATTCAGTGACAGAGGGTCAAGTGTGGGGCCAGCCTGTAAACTTGTCCTCCTGCTTTTGATGGGAAACAGCAGGTGCAACTCAGCAACCAATGACCGGGCAGCAGCAAACAGTCATACGTACGCTACAAAAACAAAACTGGGGGGAAATGATGTTGGAACAACACGCAAGGCGAACACACGCACACATGCAAACACACACACCCCATAAGATCAGCTGCACCCGCATACCACCAATCGACTATAATCTGCAGCTTGGAATGCTAATACCTCTGTGGTCACTTGAGACACGAGGAGAAGGAAACTCGATTGGGACACAATGTTAAACTTAACACAGCTAAAGTTTGCCAACAAGTTGGGAGGGACTATAACATTTCCCAATTACTGATTCAAGTGTAAATTCACAGATTGTATGTTAAGACTTTTTATTCATGTTGTCAAATTCTTGTCTTGTTAAAGTGATTCAAGCTTTGTTTAGTCAATTATGCCTATTAGAAAATTGTTCGTCATGACTTGAGTATTTTTCAGACATTGAATATCAATTTGTAATATTTCCTATAAACATGTGAGAGAAAGATGCAACTAATGATTTGAACTAAATGTTAGGTCTCTTTGCATGTGAAAAATGTCAAACAAAACAAAGACAATACTTACGAGTAGATATTCCTTCAATAATAAAGGGAGTTAATTTGTCCTTAAAACCAAATAGACCCCTAGTTCCTCAGTGGGATGGTGAGAAGTCAGGAGCTGCAGGTGTGAGCAGAAAACCACAAATGAAGGATCCCGGGTCATCCACCATGAAGACGGTCCAACCCCAGCGGCTGACAAATATAGCCTGGGTGCTTTCCCTCCAGCGCTCTGCGGCACTGGGAGAAATAAATCTGTCCAGGAACAGCCAAGCAGAGAAAATGAAGAAGGGAGAGGCAAATGAAACAAACAGGAGCGGGGTTAACAAGAGGGTGCTGAAGTGAAAGAAAAAAACAGAAAAATGCTGGAGTTAAATCCTCAAACTACTCCAAAAAGTGGTAATAGTTGTCCTGATGTTGCCCCTTCCTGCAGAAGAAGTTTTGTTATCCTACTCTGATGGCGTTTAGATGGATGTAACACGCTTCCAAGAGGTTTGGGAGCGCGTCCCAAAATTGTTGTGGTAACCTCATCCCACAGCAACCATGTATGGAGTGAAGGGAGCAGGCGCGATGGAGGAGCAGCTGCCATAAATAGCCAGGAAGCATCAGACCTCCAGCGCAGGGGCATCGAATCAGCTGCTCAAACCAACACAACTGAGCTCCTGCAGCGCAGCGATGAAACTTTAAAGCTTTGCATGGTTTTGCAAAAAAAAAAAAAAGAAAAAAAAAAGTGGTTCAATGAAGGTTTTTGTTTAGGAGTGTAACATCTAAAGCAGGGGTGATGAAGTCCTTTTTATTTTGGGTCAGATCAAGATCACAAATGTCCTCAAAGGGTCAGTTGTGGCAGAATGTATTAAAAAATTATCCTGTAGGAAAATGTGAATTTTGTTTTCAAGAAGAGACAAATATTCTATTGAGAGAAGGAAACTGGTGCAGAGATCACAAAACAATAAATTACAGTTGAATATGCAAGACATTTTGGACAAACTTTCCACTTCTGAATCTTGCAGTTTTCTTTTTTAATAATAATAAGTAATAATTCACTTTAACTTTGTTGTAAGCTTCCATTTAATTAATTGAAATTGGTGTTTAATCAATTAAATTAACATATTTAGCACAGAGAGCAAACATCCAGTGAGCAACAGCTGCATGGACTAAAATGTCTTAAAGATAGGTTTGAGATTAAAACGTGCAACATTTTTTCTTTGAACACTTTAAACTCTGAAGCAGACGGGCTGCTGTACTAGAAGATCACACTGAGTTCAACTTCTAACTAAGTCAGTTCAAGCTATTTACATTGTGCCAATTCAGTAAAAACGTTGCACCAACCATGTTCATCTCTTTATTACCAAACTGGACTCATTTTCTGATAGTTACGTCCAGCAATAAAGCAGCCAGTGAGTGTACAGTAACTAATCACAATTACATAGATCATTACTCGCCGGTGTCTTGACTTTCTTATCGCCTAAGAAGCTCAGAGGAATGATAAAAAATAAGGTTTTGCCTTCTGTTTATTTGTGTTTTGTCTCCCTCTTGTGGCATTATAACAGAACAGCAGCAGATTGCCTACCTTTAAAAGCCACATTCTTATTAAAACATAATCAAGTATTTTTGTCTGGCTTCGAGTGGAAATGTCTTAGTTCACTTGAAATAAGACAAAACTAACTTGCAAATAACTTTTCAGAACGATACAGGAGTTTGTTTTAAGTGAATAATTCCTTAACATTTGTGAAAAGTGGTAGATTATCAGTGGAGTCATTTTTAAATAAATTAAAGGATTATTCACTTATTCCTATATCTTGCTAAAAAGTTACTTCTGAGTTAGTTTTGTCTTATTTCAGGCCTAATAAAATATTTTCACTAGAAAATAGACAAAAATACTTGGTAAGATTTTGTGTTTTAGCGGTGTAACTTTGCGTTTTCAGGAGTACATTTCTCACTTCTCTGTCGTGTAGTATTTGCTTACGCTTATGTTTGTATTCAATTTGGATGAAGAGGAAATTTTCAAAAATAATAAGACAAACTGAAAAGAATATTTTTTTAAAGGGGGATGAATCTTTATTGTCTTTTATGCCAAGTTATTGACTCTCATCTGTGTTGCTAGGCAATGATTTTGCTGTGTGTTTTGGATATGAAGCAGTGGATGTTAATGAGGTCTGGAGAACAAAAGCTCATTCTGTCAGACTGAGAAGACAATTGCAAAAAAAATAAATAAATAAAAGAAAAGAGACAAATATGGAGGCAGGAGGAATTGTGTGACCCCTGGAATGACCTGGTTTTACAAAACTCTTGAATATTAGAAGCTTTTGCACATTTTACTGTCAGTTTGTAGTTTAAAAAGTTGGAATATTACAGAAACAACAAAAAACTGGGGGGAGTAGAGCTAATGTAATTCAAAAATCTCAATGCAGGTACAACATCAGAAACAGGTCAAGAAACTGGGGCACCTTCTGGAATAAAGCCTGAAAGGACAGCAGCTTGTGCCAGGTGTTTTAGCCTTTGATTCAGCAGTTATTAGGCGAAAAAAATATATATTTGTCCAGTTTCATTTAGATATTTTTTGCCTAATATCAGAATGAAGGCCAGACATGAACAAAATATTTCATGAAATGCATTCAAAAGGTAAATCAGGGCTCCAAATGATGAAAAACAGATTTTGAATATTCAACAGAAAGACACACCCTGCACAGTGATGTGATGTGAAAGAAACATTGCAAGGTAGCGGAAACAGTCCTTCCCACAAAATATGACAAAACCTGTTAAGGTGCAAGAACTTCTCACCTGGGGAAAGGTTAGTCTGAACCTTTTTTAACTGTTGTCAAGTAAACTGGTCATTTGAAAATTGCATTTTGTATTTTCGCAAATTATTCCCATCTGACATGAACATTTGCTTGATGATCAGAAACATTTAAATGTGACAAATGCGAGGGGGAAAATACTTTTCCAAACACTTAAGTTGAAATATTTGGCACTGTGGAAAAAAGAACCCACCAAACAAATAGTAAAAAGCCCCAAATTAATATTAAACTAATGCCCATGAATGAGTGTGTGCAAACTTTTGATTCAAACTATACAAAGCAAAAATGAACCACAAACAAAAAAGTTTCATGCAAAGAGTTTATTTATGAATCAGACTGCAGTATCATACAACAGTAGCACAATCGTGTGACTATGGATTATGCTTGTATTTATAGATACAAAGATAAAGGCATGTCTTAAAGGAACAAAGGAAAATGAATGAGCTCTGTTTTGATTTACTCTAAAAATAGCTTTTAAATACTTGGCATAGTTTTGTAAATGAAATTATGAAACATGATGTCTTGCCCACCGGTTTCACTATTAAGAGTACCAAATGCAAATATACTTTTATGAAAAACATTTTTTTTTCTCCACTCTCTTGCATTCCATGCAAGGAAGAAAAAAAGATGTTGGTGAGTACAAAAAGCACTTAAATCTCATATGAAAATAGAAAATATTACAAGTGTGCATATTACTTCATGTCTGCACATAACCTGTAGTACAAAAAGTCAAATGACACTATGTTCAAGTGTACCTGACATGCCAATTGGAGAGAGGGTGGGTGCGCAGGTAGAGAAATAATTAAAATGTTGTTTGGGGCAGTTTTAGTATACGACCAAAGCAAAGGCCTATCAGTGTCCAAAATGAATCAAAGATTAATTATGTTAGTAGATATAAGCGAGCCAGCTTGTCCTCCCTGGTATACGGATTATAAACTTCAAGCAACATATTTTATCCTGAACTTTTCTAAAAGTTAAACTCTCAGTTTTAGCTGGGTTTCACAGTTTTGATTCTATGATCTGGTTAAAAGCGTACGAAGAGCAGAAAGTGCTCGCAATGCTACTTTACTGCTCCAGTCAGAGGAGCGGCAGGTCAGTGAGTCATTTTGTAAAAAAAAAAAACCAAACAAAAAAAACATTTTAAATTAAAATCTACGGTGTGAACAGTGCTTAGTACGTTAATATTTGGCATTTCTCTGGAGTACAATGTAATGCACACGTAATAAGGCGACATGAGCGGTCCAAATTTACAAGAAATGGCCCAAATACCAAGACAAGGTTCTGAGTTGATTCAATGCTACAGCTGTAAAATGCTACATAACGATTAGGTGTTAACAGATGAGTGATTTAAACTACAGTTCTGGTGATAATAGAGCCACAACAGTGCAATAGTGCTGATGTAGAAAAACCACATAACTGCAAATTTACTTTTGATCAGAATTGGACTAAAATTCTAAATGTGGCAGAATTTTAGCCTGCACGTTTTGCAGATATGCGGCCTAAAGTAGCATATTGCATTGTATCCTGTAGTGCAATAGATGCCGGTGACAGCAGAACATTTTCACACTGAAAGAAAACACCATGTGATGGGAGGAACAATGAAAGAAAGACAGAGTACTTAGGAAATAGAGGGAAATAAGGACGGGTGGGGAGGGGGAGAAGAAACGAAAGAAATCCAAATTTTATTTCTTAACATGTTTTGAGGAGCGACAACGCAACAGTACATGAATTGGAAGACATACAAAGACAAAGATATAAAGACACAGGGCATGTTTGACCACCAACGTAGGAAATACAACTTTGATGGGATAATGAGTCAAATATCACAAAGAGCGTCCAACACTTTGTTAGCATGTGAAAAAGCACTATCAAATCTTAAATAATGGCACAATCAGAAAGTTTCTGTCCTGTTAAACCTTGCAGTGATGAACCCTATCAGTCACTGAATCCAAATCGTGTGATCAAGGCACACAACAGGGTCATCCTTCTGAAATGATAGGTTTTCTTTTTAAAGCACTAGAAAATTACATATACTCTCAATATGATACTATACATAGATATGACACTTTTAGCTTGATATCAGCGCGGAGAAATAAAATTCCATGGTTAAATACAAAATTTCTCTTAAAATATTTAAAATATACTTTATTTTGTACAATTATGCAAACCGATTACCAAGTTGATGATTAAAAAAAATAAATACTCAGTGAAATGTTGTTTCACAGATGTATGAAGATAGATATATATTATGAAGAAAAGCACCCACCCTATGTTAAGCGCCCATTTACCCTGACATGACTCCATTTCCCTGTAATATGATCTGGATGACGTGTTCACATTAAAACTTCTGACGATGGTTCCTACAAGTAGCTCCACTACACCACTGGGCTGTTAATACAACAATATTGCTCTACATATCTTTTTTTCCACTTTTCCTTGTTTGTTTTTTTTTTTGTTTGTTTTGTTCATTTTTTTGCTCTAAATCCCTACGTTCATTTTTTGTAATGTTTTCCGAAATCACCAACTCTATCTGTGCCTTTATTGCTTCCTGAAATTACCTGGGAATTTGAACTTTACACTGAATTGATCAGGTTGAATTTAAAGTCTTCCCCTGATCCAACCAGGATTTACAAAGGTGGTTAAGAAAGGCAACTCTTCCTGTCCCGTGTAGAACCAATGTGACAAATATTTGGACAGCTGATCCTTCATGTCATGTAATGTAGAGTAACTCTTCACTGAAGAGATCTATGGGTTAAGGTTGCAGTGTGTAGAAAAGCAATGAGAGCGGGCATAATGTCTTTAAATCTTAAAAAAAGAAAAGAAAAAAAAACGAAGAAAGGCGCATTTATCTCTTCTGAAAAGCAAAACAGTTCTTGAGCCAAAGACAGTGATGTCCAGTTCTAAAAACAGCTGTCACCTGACCACAATCTTAGTTTATTTTGGTGTAGTTTAAATGCAACAGAAAGAGGTTTGAGAAAATAACCCTTCTACGTCTATGTTGGCTTTAACATAAACACTTACATTCATATCCTTAAGCTGCTCCCCGGTAAACAAAAACCTTTGTTCGGAATGCGAAAAGTCTTTTTCGCTAGTCGCACTTTAGAAGCTCTGGTATGCATGACGGAATTGCATAATGTTTGCTAATGAGAAAAGCATCGAGAGAGGATAGAATAGAAAAGGACGAGCCGCTACGAGAAAACTAACTAGTAGAAACGCTATAGGAGGATGGGGTTGAGAGTGGAGGGCAGATGGGGAGGTGGGAAGTCAGCTTAGGAAGGCTGGGGAGGGATCTGGAGTGGAAGTTGCCCCGCAGGTGTGCAGGGCACCTCCCTTTGGCAGTGGAACAGCACTCATAGTAGTCAATGTAGCGCCGGAGGTGAAGGTGTACACAATGCTCTTGTCGGACAAGAAGGCCATTTCAGTGTCGAGATGAGATGAAGGCATTCTAGTAGGCAGCCAGGTCACAGTGTTGGAGCTAAAAACGTCAGATGGAAATGATGAATGCAGTTTTTTTTTCTTCCTATTTTGTCCCCCCTTGGCTGGGATCAGGGGTTTCTGGGAGTTAGAAGAAGACATGTGAAGAAGAAATATGTATTTACTCACTCAAATTACGCTGCAAAAACACAAAGTCTTTAGGTCTAGTTTCTAGCGCAAATATCGTGGTACACTTGAAATAAAAACAAACTAACTTACAAGCAAGTTTTCAGCAAGATATAGGAACTAGCACTTTTTTATTGGTATTAAGCAACTGAATACTTAAAACAAGTCCTGTATTTGTTGGACAGTTACTTATAAGTTAGTTTTGTCTTATTTCTAGTGAACTAAGATGTTTGCACTAGAATCTAGACCAAATATACTTTGTGCAATACAAAATTACTTAATTTTGATGAAAAAGTACTAGTTTCGCTGGCAGGTTATTTCACTTATAACGAGATATTTTTCCTTTCTAGTTGCCAGTGGACCTAGAAACTTTTCATCAATATAAACATTACTTGTAATTTAGTTTTGTTTTATTTCAAGTGAAGTAAGATATTTGCACTAGAATCTAGACCAAAAATGCTTCATACGATTTTGTGTTTTTGTATTTATGTGGGCACATAATTCACTTAGAGCTATTTTTATTCTCACCTGAGAGAGATGATTTCTGTCCATCTTGCAACACTGACTCCTCAGCTCCCTGCTGTGAATGTGTGACCTCTTGATTGTTCTCCTTGCCCTCCTGTGGTATTCGGTAGAGCTCCTCCCCGTGGTCTTCCTTGCCCTCTCCTTCTGCTTCCCCCTCCCCAGAGTCAGTACTCCGGATGCTCAGGCGTCTCACCCGACATATAACGTCCACCTCCCTCATCCTAGCAAGTCTTTCAACCGGCACGTGACCTGGAGAAATAGCCAGTTTGTTCTGCAATGCTTCAATTCGCTGGGAGGGGCCCTTGGTGCGCCTCTCCCCCTCCAAGCTTAGTGATAATCTACGGTCTAGGTTTGGAGGAACTGAAAGTGGCAGTCTATCTGGCGGAAACTCAGGTAACCCTGGATGATCCCGCCCCAGATGACTTCGTAGACCAACGCGAAGTTCTGGGACAGACACTGACTTTTTCTCTTGCACCTTCTTTTCTCTAGGCAAAGTATTGTTTTGCCTCTCACCTTTCACCACCGTTTTCTTTTTGACTTCAGGTGTTTTTCCTGAAATAGCTTTCTCTTTCTCTTCTTTTAACTCTACTTTTGTGGCTACAGTTTCATTAGCATGCTGTTCCTCAGTTGCTTGTAAGTCTGCAGGCGGATCAGTTTGTGACACTGGAGATGCAGAGGAAGGGTCATCATTAGCTTCGTTTTCTGGTTTGCCCTCAGCAAGATCAACTGTGCCTGAGTTTTCTGCCTGAGCACCTCCACCTTTCTCACCAGCATTAGCGTCTTGCGTCGCTGACTGCTGCTCCACTGCTTCAGGATTGAGGTCAGACCCTGGCTGACTGGAACTCGAGTCTTCTGGCTCCTCAGTTTTTGAGTCCTTTGCTGGACTTTCTAAGGCAGCACATTGTGGTGGGCTGCCATTTTGATTTGTAGAGCTGTCTGAGCTGTTCTCCTCATGAAGTGGAGGCAACGGACCCTGTCTCATTTGATTCTCAAGCTCTCTTTTACAAATAGGGCATTCCTCTTCAGATTCCCCACTGAGATCTTGAAGAGGCTCTGCGTCATTAGGTCTCGATTGACCAGTGGACGCTCTGTTTCCATCTGCAGAGTCTTTAGACTGACGTAAAGTCTGACATATGTCCTCATAATCTGGAGGACTGGTAAGCGTAGAGGCATCTTGCATGGGCTGTCTATCCGCCCACGGCACCTCCGCTGCAGTGTTGTGCGTCGTTGGACTGAAGTCACAAAGTGGCGTCTCGATAGGCTCATCAGGCAGGTCTAGCTTAACTGTCCTGCCGTCGTTGCTCCGTCTTCGGGAAAGATGTGCAACAACCCTGTATTCTCTGAATCCTGTCTCCCGGGGCGGGACAGGGAGTTCCTCTCTTAGCTGTTTGCTGAACGTTACTGACTTTGTTGCAGGTCTAGAGAAGGCGCTCTTCACTTCTCGGTATTCTGGGTCAACAGACCAGCTTACTGCACTGCGCCTAAGGCTGCTGGGCTTGTTGAGAGGTTCTGATGTCAGTCGGATTTTAATACGCTCTGGAATTTGAACCGAACCATTTGGGACTTTATTGCTGGCAGTGCCAAGCTCTAAGATGTCTTTGTAGGCCTCGTTGAGATCCTCTATGCACTTATCAACACTTTGCTGTTTGCTGATCTGCTGCTGTTGTTGATCTTGGATTTCTTTTTTCATGCTCTCCAGCTCTTTGACAGCATCCCACGGTCTCTGCGTGGCGGGTTTTATCAAGAACTGTTCACTGCTCTCTGCTGGTTTGGCCTCCTCCACATTTCCTGAGGGTGGGACTGCTGGCTGCTGAGCTGTGCTCTTGTTCAGCTGGCTAGAAAAGGTGGAGGTCAGAGAGAAGGCACTGTTGCTTGACAGCTTCAGGCTCTTAACTCCCTTGATAGGAAAACTGAAGGCAGTGCCTACTACAGCACTGCTGTCAGGTGCAACGTCAGTGCCAGGAGGAACGGGTTCTTGTTGTGCTTCCTTGTTTTCAGGGGCAGGTTTTCGAGCCTCCGGACTTGTCTGTGTCTCCTGATCTCGATATTGGTTTGCAGGCCAAGTTCCTGATAACTTCAACTCTTTATAATGATTTATCTTAGGGGGTCTACATGGTAATTTCTTAAACATTTTGCTGCTCGCCCTACTACTTGTTTTGCTGCTTGCGAAGCTTCCAGTTAGAGCCTGCAGCTCTGCTTCGGCTGAGGATGTGCTTTGGAGACTTTGGTTTGTTAGGTGGCCGGTTTTGTTGTCACTAGGACTGCCTGCTGGGTCCGGAGATTTTTCATTGTTGTTATTCTGATCACGGATCGTCCCGGTGAGCTGCGGGGTAACGGGCACAGACACTAAACAAAAAATTGTTTCACTTAGTCTCTTTTTTAAATTTTTTGTTTTTTCTTTCTCCGGGGGTTCATGCTGTTCTACTTTTTTAACCTCTGTCACAGTTTCAGATACACCCTGGTCAGCCGGTTTACATGGGGGAGGTGGTGGTTTGCCAAGAAAAGATGAAGGAAAAATAATCGGACGACTTTGTTCAGGACCTACACTTTCACTCTTTTTAATACCCCTGTTGCACCATCGACTACTACTCTCGCTGTCACTTGGAGCGGTTTTGTTGGCTTCAGTATTGGGAGCTGGCCCCTGCTGGGGAGGAAAGGCACTATCATGTGTAGATTGTCCTAGAGTCTTAGCAAACTGAATCTCTTTGTTGATGTTGCGGAGCTTATCTAGGTCGGTGAGAGAATGTCCGCCAGGCCCTCCTGAGATTTGTTTCACTCTTGGGTCTTCAATGGATAACTGCCGAGCCTGAACCGGTTGTTCATCAGGCCCAGGTTGTAACAGTTTTCGATAGGACGCACTACGTTCTCCATAATGTCCCACCCATGAGCTGCTTCCCTGCCTCGAGAGCCACCTTCCAGGATCTGAGCTGGGCATCTGCAAAGCTTCTGCCCTCCATCTTAAGTTTATCATTTCATTGCGATTGACTGAAACCGCTCTCGGAGGTGGGGCTCTTTTATACGACGGAGGTGGGATGTAGCCAGGAGGCTCCATTCCAGTGATGGCAGAGTGTTGTGCGTAATAGTCTTGTCTCAGATCCCCACTCCTTGGATAATAGATAGATCTGTCTTTCTGTTTGGCACCCTGGTCTATAGCAAGCATTTCTGCGCTACCCCTTGTCTGCTGGTGTATCTCGTAAGAAGGAGGCTTTAAAGGCCTGCTAAACCTGGGCTTTGGTAAAAGTGCAACATGGCTGCTTGGACCAACATTCCTACCCCAACCATTTCTGCCACCACCATAAACATACCTACTATAGGGCCCAGAGAAAACAGTGCTATTAAACCTTTGCCTATCAGGTAGGCTTGGTCTTGATAGTATGAGATCTCTACAGTCTGTTCCCTCAGGTGACAAAACTCTGGGGAGTGACTGAGACTTTGCTTTAGTTCTAGGATGAAAAAACCCCTCAGGTGTCCTTAGACGGTACTGGTCCTTAGCCCATCGTTCCCCATCGCCATCTGATAGTTGCCTTCCCATTCCCACAGCAGGCTTCCACTCCTCTGTCCCGAGGCTTTGGCACTTCCTCTCCCCGGTTACCCTTAGCTGACCAGGGCCTGCATCCGGGTCCCTCAGCCAGGAAATTTCCTCCCATAACTGCTGCGCTTGCCTCTCGGCCCGGTATTCCTCTGCTGTGATCAGGGCCTGTGGCCTCCATGCCCCAGCAGAGGCCCTCAGCTCCCTGCCATCAGCGTAGTCCAGAAGGATGCTGAAGTCCTGGCCTCGCCTCCTCCAATAGGAGATATCCCGCTCGTCATGGCTTAGTGGTTCTGAATAAGTCAAACTAGGAACATCATAGAAC
This sequence comes from Poeciliopsis retropinna, assembly GCA_010277075.1. Taxonomy (NCBI): domain Eukaryota; kingdom Metazoa; phylum Chordata; class Actinopteri; order Cyprinodontiformes; family Poeciliidae; genus Poeciliopsis; species Poeciliopsis retropinna. Next base: position 4,093,802 of record VMRM01000021.1, read on the forward strand.
CTGTAAGTACAAACAAAGTACAGAGGGAGAGTCAAGAGGACTGAATCCTGAATGACTTGGTTAGTTTATATGAATTTTTTCCCTGGACTCCAGGAAAACTGTCAATCTCAGTAAAAATAGAAATGGATAAGATTCATTACATTTAAAGCTATAGCATGTAATTTAAATAATAATTTAAAAAATCCCACATGTTGTGGCAGTATATCATGTGGCAGATAATCTGTGAAAATATTAAACTTGTCCACTTTCTCCCTGAGTTGCTGTTGTCATCTGAAGAAATGCACTGCTTCTGGTTAAAAACAACCAATCAGAGCCAAGAGCAGGATCTTCTGCAGGCAGAAAGAATCTGTAGCATAGCACAAGCTTGATTGACATCACTAAGACCCTCCTTCTGGCTCTGATTGGTTGTTTCTAGTTGGCACTGAGAGAACTGAAAGATGACAGAGGAGCTTTATTTTTTCACAGATTATTTGTCTCATACTATGTTGTCGTGACATAGTATGAGACAAATCTGTAAAAAAATATCTATATATTTTTCATAAAAGTTACATACTGCAGCTTTAAATATAAAAAATGACATGACCATGTCAGTCGAGAGGAAGCCTTTTGGCTTTGGCATTACTTGCTTTCCAACACAACTTAATCAAGAAGAGGCAGTTCGTATGAGACAGAACTGCTCAAGTCAGCAGTTTCAAAGTCCCTTGAAGACATCATGAAATTGTGATGCTCCTGCAAAACGATCTGCATATTAAATTGAGCTGACCTTATCTTGGAAAATGGTCATCTGGCCGGCGACTGGAGCTTTAAAATCACTGCGAAACTACCCCATTACCTGATCTGATGTAAAAGCAAATCTCCCTTTATCCCTCTGTTTGTTTTATTTCAGACCTCACTCTGCAAAATGAATCCCTGCGCCTTCAAGAAATGCATGATAAAGGGATTGTTTTGTGTGCTATGAAACAACATAAAAATCAAGTTTCTGCTTCTAAGTTGTTAATCCTGCAAGAGATACATTTGGGGAAACTGAAAAGATGTTTCCTTTTTGATTTAAACATCGTAAAATGTCAAAACATTTCCTGTAAACTTATAAAATGCTCAATAAATAACATATTTCACTTATTGTCACTCCTGGTGACAACATGAATGCCGTTTGTGAGGCAAGCATGATCTCAAGTGAGAGAAAATTGTTTATTTTCATTATTAAAAAAATATTAGCCTATGCACTCACATCTTAAGCTCTTTTTACAGATTTTCTACACGATTTAGATATGAAGAGCAAGAGGGCAGTGGGGAAATAGTTGATTTTGTGTCTTATGAACCATTTCTGTCTTGAATTGATCATGTTTTCAATCATCGCGTACTGGCAACTTCTTTTCAGTCTTCTGGTAGATGTCAAAGCAGTTTTATTTTCAAATTTTCTATGTAATCGTTAACAAACACTGGTAGCGGTTATCTGACTTCCTTTTGTTTGTGATGGTAGGACAGACGTTTCACTTTCAGGTGAAGGAAATAATTTCTTGAAACTATTTCCTGGTTTTGAATTAAGCCGAAACATATTTATACCTCTGGGAGATTAAAATTAAAACATCTATCTATCTTTCAATCAAGAACTTCTGATTTCCGAATAGATATCGTGTAATAGTCAATAAAATAAATATTATCAAATAGTTAGTTTTATTTAAATGATTAAAAATTGACACGCTAAAAATTATTTCTACCTGTTTCGATATTAATGGGAAAGATCTTTTTAGACAATACAAACATTCTTATCCCTAGCTTTTTGATTATTATTTCACTTTTTTGATGAAGGCCTGCTTGCCATCACCCTAATCTCAACAAGACTCAAAGTGCTCCAAATGTCACGTCTTATTTATATTTTCCAGAAGTGATGGATGGATTATATACTTAAAAAAATTCCCAACAAACTAAAATTAGTCATACATTAAAATGCTTCAATTAAACTTGTTTCATATCATTGGGAATCGACCAGCGATTTTGTTTAAAGCAAATTTTACTCCAATAAATAAGTGAACTCAAGTTAAAGTTTGATTTTTCTACATATTTGAGTTCTACGGCAATCAACTACCATAAAAATGGTAACATGTAAAACTATAATAATGACAGTATATGTTTCTTGACAAATACAAAAAAATGTAAAAAAAAGAAAGATAAATAAAGATTTAAATTATTTGACCATTTTTCATGTTGCAGGCTTGCTCCTTTTAAGTGCAGTAAATGTGATGTTTTTCCAGATTGAGTGAGTAATCCTTTTAATTTAGTCGTTATGACCAGAATGTCATTTTCCCCAATCTTTAGAAAATAAATCTAGTTTTTACAGTCTTATTCACCTGCATTTTGGTTAAACATTTCTGCTATTTCTCCAACAATCCAGACAATTTAGCTTTTACGTTGTACAGCAGAGAAAACACATAAAGGTCATAACTCCCATCAGCACATTTAACCCATCCTTATGTCATTTTACTATAATTAAGCACCAAGTGTGGGCTTTTACTGCGTATTAAAGTGTAAATATAACAATCCAATCATCTGTATTTTCCCCACTGTAGCATATTCGTTTCATAAAAAGAACACTGCATGGGCAGAGCTCCATCAAATATCTGCACTGCACAAAACCCACTGTTAGTCAATGTAGTGAGCAGCAAAGTCAATGGATCATCCTCAGCAGCATATGCTACTGTATGGCTGAGGGGAGTCGCGCTGTGCACACTTGCCCAGCAACATGCTTACATCACAGAGCACGTGCTGGGTGGGATTCAGTGTGCCAGTGTTTACACTGGAGTGATTACGCGCCTGTCTTCAGGCATGTTCAGTCTTTGTAGGTGTTCTGGCAGACTAGTGCTGCTGTTTGCATCTGCAGAAGCCTTAAAAGCACCTTTTATATTCCCTCATATTCCAGCTGGAGATAAGTCGGTGGTGCTGCTGCAGCCAGTGTTCTGCAGCTCTGCAAGGAGGGGAAGAGAGCAGAAGAGAGAGGAAAAAAAACCCTGCGCAGTGCAGACTCAGTTTTGCATGCAACACTGAAGGGCCCCAGTGAAAAGAGAGCAGAGAGCAGAGGAGAGGAGGGAGTAAAAGGAGAAAGAAAAGGTAAAGGGGTGTGGCGGATAAAAAAAAAAAGAGGGAAAGGCATCAGTGTTGCTGCGAATTTGGGATATTGTAGATATATAAAAACAAGAAGAGTAAATTTCCCCCAGAAAACTCAGAAATCTTGAGATTAGTCACAGAAATCTTTGAGAAAAGGCAAGGAAATTTCTGAGTTTCAGAAGTTAAACATTTTTGTGATTTGTCGCAAGTATATAAATGCAAATCATGAAACTAGATTGTATATATAATGGCACTATTAAAATGAGTTTCATTAGTATGACAGCATATTAGGGCCATCGGAGATTGAAAAAAAGGAGTACATTTTTACCAAATTATTATATATATTTTTATTAATCTCAGAAATATTTGAGAAAAGTTGAAAATTTGCTAGAAAAAAAAAAATTTTAAACCCGAAAATGATCAACTTTTGGAACTAAGAAATTTCCTTTTTTTTTTTTTTTTATTTCTTTGATTAATCTGAAAATTTATTAGTTTTTTGGTGGAAATTTACTCCTTTCTTTATCTACAATAACTCTGTTTTGCCGTCATACATCAGAGTTTGAAATTTGGGCCTTGTTAGGGGGAAGAGTGAGGTGGGGGGATTTGGGCGTGTTTTACGTTGTGCTTGAACTGAAAACTGGATTGGAAACAGATCTGGCAACCCTGAAATCACTCACCCACTATCAGTGGCGAGCGAATCGCCCAGGAGCTGCACATCACCAAGGATGCCAATCCCAGCTTCTTTCCGCCGCAGGTTCCTCTCCCCGCTCTCGTCCGTGGCGGGGTAGCCCTTCACCAGCGCCTGTCTGCTGCTGTAGATCCCCGTGATGGACGCCCCCCTCTCCGCCTCGTACCCATTAAGTGTCCCCCGGCCGGCCCTGCTGTCCACCAGTTCTCGCTGGCAGTCGGCGGGACGCTTATCGTAAGGCGCGGCAGACGGAGGGCCGCTCTTGGGCAGTTTGTATCCATGCGAAATGAGGAGGTCCTCCACGCTGTACATGGCGGCGTCTCTCTCACTCCAGGGCGGGAGGGCAAAGGTGGGTGTGTTGCCTTATGCGCAGTGCTGCTGGTGGAAGCTGGAGCACGGCTGCTCAGCAGAGGCCATCACTGGGGAGAGAACAGCGAGGCGACATGTAACAGAAAGCAGCTGAAGCTGTCACTTAGAAAATAATGCTTAAAGCTTTGAGTTAAATTCTTCCTTCTCAAATTCAGAAATTAAGTTAAAGTTAAACATTTATAGAAAATGTTTTTTCTTCATATATTAGTTAAAACTAACACCATGTAGTGACAGTTTGTTATGAGACAGATAATCAATGAAAAGACCGGGTCTTAGCGATCTTTGAGTTGTTCCTGTAACAACTCACTCTTACAGGAAAACTGCAGACATGATTGACAGCACTAAGACCCGCCTCCTGGCTCTGATTGGTTGTTTCCAGTTAGCATTTGGTACTCTGTGAGAAGCCAGAGGACGAGAAACTCAATTTTTTTTTTCACATATAATCTCTCATTCTATACTGTCAGGGCAAAGAGAAGGTATCAAGAAATATGTTTTTTTTTTTTTATAAGTTACCTTCCGTAGCTTTAAATATAGTTTATAAGGTTTGTTAATATTTGGACATATTAAAGAGGAAAGCAAAGTAAAATCCACTTTTTTCCGTTCCAATATGATAGTGCTGAATAGACGTAAAACATAACCTTTTTTTTAAATCACAGACACAAATGCACTTAATTACATATTTATTTGATAACTCTGCAGCAGTAGAGCACACCAAACTAACATTAATTTGAAATATGAACATAATTTCAGCATGACATGCTTCTTTTTTGGTTCTTGTGCATCTCAACTGCTGCTATGTTTCGTACAGCTTCGAGTTACAAAGGTGCATTTTAATGAATCTGAAAATCAGTTCTCCAAAGTCTGGATGTTGAAACATGTGTGAGCCACGCCTTGGACTCTTGTGAAAGAGTCATTTCATCTGCTTTAAAGGACTGCAGCTTCTTGTGCGCATGACCATCTTTTAACATCAGTGAGAATGCAGAATAATGTAACATCATTAGTGGCTTCAGGCCATTTTAGGATTTTACAAATAGTTTTAAAGACGTGTCACATGGGCTGGGCTCAGGTAACTTCAGCAAATGTTTACCAGACCAGAAGAGTTTCTTTAAAAAAGAGAGAGAAAGCTTGAGAGACTGTTAATAACTTTGATAGTTGGAAAAACACTACTGGTGAAAACCCAAAACTCATCCCCATTATAAATTTTTTGCTGACAGCTTGGTACGGTCTTATTTCTTTTGTCTTTTTTAATTGTTTTTTTTGTTGTTTTTTTTGCTGCGTTTAAATGGAAAATATCACATTTTTACATTTAAGATTTTCTAAAAGAAAAAAAAATTTTGAGATTGATCTAAAAATGTTCTATAGTAAATTGAAACTTCTCAGATTTGAGAGAAATCTGAGAATCCACACCTTCAGGACATGGAACTTTGCAAATGTTTTTAAAAATGAAGTATACATATAGACCATTTTTTTAATTTTTGAAAACTCATACATACATTCACATCCACAAATCAACCAAGAATATCTCTACCATCACAAGATTTAACACAAATCAGCATAAATTGGTTCAAAAATACACAAAACAGTCCAAATATTTCTGTTCTTAGTAACAGACATGCGGTTCAGATGTGTCGGTGATGCAAAAAGGCCAGGAAAAAAAAGATAAATGATGTTTTAAGAACTCCGTGTTTGGTAAGTACCTGCTAGTGCGTTCGTCTGCTTGTGTGTTGATTTATGAATGCACGGGCCGCCCTGCCTGTCTGATATATTAATTAGTGGCCGTAACTGTGTGTCCTGCCTGGAGATGACAGCGGATGTCTTATGAACCTGAAACACATTAATCAATGGCTTTGCTCACATAAGCATTTTTGGATAGTGACATCATTTCAGTTATGTTCACAGAATGCAACACAAAGCAGTGAAGGTTTATGTCAAAGTTTACTAAATGTAGGCAAATACTTTATTTAGTTTATAACAACCAACAGAAACGGCTTTCATTCAAACTACGTCAATTAAACCACAGCTGAAGTGTTTTTACACTTTACCTCCCAGCAGATCTAAATGTCTTAAATGAGCAGCATTTTTTAAGGATTTCTTCAGACTTCAGCTGCTTTTTCACTTGGTTTTCACCCTGATCCTCGTAGAATTATAAATATCTTATATTTAGGATTATTATATATAATAAGTTTAACAAATACAGGAGGAAAAACAGCAAAAGTCCAAATTTAAACCTTCAGAATGCCTGCATAAAATGCTGCCTAACATCCTTTTACAAACACAAAATGTTGTCCCCTTCTCACGGCTTATTACTCAAAGGCTGCTTCTATTCAAGAATGTCATAAATTAAGACGTTTTACGTTTTTACATCAGATCATATTAGTGAACTTTTGTCACCAAACTCCTTTTGCCCAATATTCATTAACAAACACATCAATTTGTTAACTTTCTTCAGATACTAATCACACTTTATTGCAGAGTGCACTTCTTATTTTATTTGCCTGTTTTTTGAACTGAGAAGACGAGACAGTACCTGGAGCAAACTGCGCTTTCTACTTTACCATCATTGCTGCATTATTGTGCAATCCAAGAAGCAGAAACCCAATAATGAGTTAAATTAATAATGTTTGCTCACTTTATATAAATTGATGTCAGTTCAGCTAACGTTTACACTTATAATGTTTAAGAAAATGAAACTGAGTGGGTTTTTCTGGCAGAAAATGAAAATAAATCACATATGTCAGCTTCAATGTACAATTTTATTAATTCAAGCTATTAAAATAAGGGTTAAGTAGTTAAAATAAACATCACTCCCTAAAAAGACCCTCGCAATTTATGATTAATGATTCACATTACTGCATTTCTTTGGATTTGTATTTATTTTTCTCACTACCTTGTTGAAGATTCACCAATCTGTGACATATACGCCTAATTAGTGTATCAAAAAGCAAGAAGAAAGTTTAAAATAATTAAATCTACATTAAACATTTGCTTTTTTTATGCAATAAAATATATTGCTTCATCAACTGTAAATTACAGAAAATTGTTACAGTGTATCAACTTTACACACTCTACTTTATATAATTAATTTGAAAAAAAAAAAAAAAACAGAAAATTTGTTTCTGCATTAATATGATATAAATAAAACATGTCTACTAGACTAAGAGCACACAGAAAATGTTTTACTGCAGGTAATGTATTTTATTCAAAATGATAAAGCATATTAGGGTTTAAACTAAGTTGCATTTTGCAAAAATGTCACCAAAACCAGATCATTTCCAACATTGTAAAACATTTTTTATGGCTAAATGATAACCAAGAAACACATTTATACAAGCTAGTTAGTTTTGATATGTCATTTTATATGTTTACTTTTAGTTTTAATTTTACTCTATATATTGAGATTAAAAACCTGGAGTCCTGGCCAAGAGGCAGCAATGAACAAATATGTATATGACCAAAATGGCCGACCTCCTAGAACAACATTAATAGTCAAAAAATGAAATTGTATGAGATTTTTAATTTTTTTTACATTTTTATTCTGAGATCCAAACATTTTCGCGTCACCTCTGGTTAAAATATACACATTTCCAATTCATGGATCAACATTTGTAGAGTTTTTATTTGTAGACATTTGTAGAAATTATTTGTAGAAAATACGCTTATTCGCAGATTTTTTTTTCTTTCCATATAGCATATAAAATATTCAAAATAAATGCGCTTGGGAAGCTGAAGAACATTGGAATATTTCAACTTGATATTGGCTGGCATTTGCAAAGCAGGCAAACTAGGACTGTGATTTATCTACCAGTGCTGATTAGTTGTAGTTCCAAAAGATAAGGAAGACTGTAGATATTAGTTCCTGTGGAAGTGCTTAAGCAGTTTCCACTCTGCATAATAATGGGTATAAAAGTACATTTTGTGTTTGAACTATAAAACTGGGTAGTTATAAACATTTTCAGAGGGAATATCAAGTAATTGTGGATTTTAGCTGTTTGTGGGAGGTTGAGGTCCACTGAAAATGTGATTATTCTGCACTGAATTTAAACACAGTTTCAGATTTATGTATTTATAAAAACAAAAAGAGAGCATGTGCAAAAACAAGATCACATTTGATTGAGACAACTGCAAAAAACTGGACTGACTTATTTTCCAAAACGCCAATTTAATTCAGGAAACCTTTTATATGTTTGTGAAAACGAAACAATGGATATCGGGTGCAGAGAAAAGGACTCGCCCAGAGCGCTGTTCATGCAGAAACCGCCTCTAAAATCAAACAAATGTCCTAAAGCAGAGTCAAATCTAATTTGCTTTACCCTGAATCACACAAAATGTCTGAAATATGTATAAAAATTGCATTTAGATTATTTTTCCTTTCATCTTGACCTTACAGTGACCTTAACATTTGTCACCCCGTAACTTTGTCCACTTGGCAGTTCAGAGTTCCCCCCAGAGTGGGAGTTCATACACATACTGTTTGCTAAGCATTTTTTCTCTGCAACGTTTAATATCAGCCAATTGTCTTGGGCTAATTAATACAGTCCAGATGTATATGTATATATATGAAGCTCAGCAGAAAAGTCCCTACTGACCATTTTTCCAAGGACAGCACATGTGAGAAAAACGGTTAACGATTAACGGCTTTGTAAACGCCTCTTCAAAACCACAAACCACAGAAGCTGCACCCAAAACTACATAAAAACATCCTCAAATCAAAACTTCTAAGTCTTCTAAAACTATTCCTGCTTGCTAAAGTGGAGCTAGTAAGGAGTTTGGAAAATGCTGCAAACACATCAACGTGGATCGTTTGTGTGTGTGTGTGTGTGTGGGGGGGGGTTGAAATCCAAAAGCAGGGATGATCAATAACTGAAGAAGAGTAGTGGAGCAGAAGCAAAGAAAAAAAAAATAAAAAATGACGCACAGTGGCTATTTTTTTGACAAGGTCACAGCTCCAGATGATTGCAGCGGAAATATGGCACATGAGTCTCTTTTTGCATAGCAACAACAAAACTACCAGGAGTAACCACAACACAAGTCGTCTCTCCACATGGACGAGGAGGGATGGCTCTGAGGGGAAAGTTCTGCGTTTTAGGGAGGACAAAACACAAAGTGTAAAACTCTGCAGCTTGAATCATTTAGAGGCTAATTAGTGACATTAACACTCTGATTTAATTTCTTATCATACACTTCCACTTACAACTTAAAATGAGACAGAACTTTATTAAGTATTAATGTGCATAAATTGGATTTTAACTTAATATTTCTATATATCTTTTTTTAATTGGCTGGAGGCAGCCATTCCAGACAGGAGAAGATATCCAGGCCTGGAGGGCTGCATGCACAAGTAGGGGCCACTGTAACACATCAGCACTAGCAGGCAGCACCACCCTAACAGCTAAGGGAGTGTACCTACATCCTACCTAGTGACAGGCAGAGAGCAGAGCAGATCATAAAAATAAACTGCCTCTGCAAACTCATTCAAAGCACAAGTTATTAATTAGGAGCAAAAAAAAAAAAAGCCATCCCTCCTCTGGATAAGTCACTGTAGCCATGAATGAATGATGAACTGAAATAGATGCATTGTATCATAGCCCAGTTATCAATAAAACATCACTGTTGTGATTGATACATCATGCATTATAGATACAGCATGACCCAGCTTCCCCACAGCCTGCTGCAGCGAAGCCTGCATGAAAACTGACAGCTTGGTGGATTATATTTTTAAATCGCCACCCCAACACCTGCAGGTCCACCTCCAGCAGCTACACGCCCTCTAAGTTGAAAACATTTGACGAGAAATTATAACCCCGGTGCAAAAGAAGAAAAAAAAAAAAGACGATCCTTTCTCCCCCCAGCCCCCTCCCATAAATAAACGCAGAAAAGCTGGATGAGGGAGCGCACCGTCCCCGCCTCGCCGCCACCAGCAGCAGCAGCAGCGGCTCATCTGTCGACAGGAGAGCATTTTGAGGCGTGTGCAAGTTGCCGAGGTTTTCCAGATGCGTCCTCGCTGCTTACTGTGTTTACCAAGCCTAAATCGTGGAGGCTACGTGAGCCACACGCATACAAGGAGAAATAATAACACCAAGCAACAGCAACAGCCCATTCCTTGGGAAGGAGCGGTAGAAATTGCATGCCGCACGTTGCAAAGGCGAGGAATGAAAAAAGGGCGTAGCGGCGGACGGAGCATACCTGGGAGGATGTTCGGCGTCGCAGTTCCCCTGCGCCCAGCTTCTGCTGCTGAGACTGAGCACTGCACAGAGCCTGAGCCGAGCATGCCTATTGGTAGGCAGAGACGCGCTGGTTGCTGGCTGCCTGGACTGGGCGCTCCTCACTATACAGCTGAGGTGGGGTGGGCGCCTCACATGCAGGGATGTCGGAATGGTTTCTTCCAAACTGTTTCCCCCCCCCAACTTTACCTTTTTTTCATAGCAACAGTAATTTTCAACCCCCTCACACTCATTCAGCCTCTACTGCTGACTTCAATGGTAATTACTTCTACTTTTAGTTCGTCTTTTTTCCTTAACCACCTGACAGATTTCTCTCTCCCCACATAATTCTCAATAACATCTGTATGCACCCAATTCTATTCTGCAAGATTTAGTTGTGCAGCGCAGCAGCAAGCAGCACCACACCCTTTGGTGATGTTGATGACTCGTCACTGTGTGTGTCCCCCACCTCCCCATCCAATGCCAGGACAGCTTGGCTAATTAAAAGTGCTGGGCTCGGGCCTTACTGTGCCAGCTATGGCATGCAGCACCGAAAGGGATCCCTCATCTAAGATGCATCCCAAACTACAGGTAAGTGAGACTCATAAACTTTCTCTGTAGTTTTGTTCTTATAAAATGTCACTATGTCATGATAGTGTAGTATGAGACAGATTATATGTAAAAAGCTTCTCTGCCTTCTACCAGTGATAAATAGAAACAACCAATCAGAAGCAGGAGGTGGGACTTAGCGATGTCCATGCTAAGGCCAGTTAGCATGAATGTCAATAACGACGGATAATTCAAATTAAAACTACTTTTTTTTAACCCAACGGGAAATTCAATGTTATTTTAACTCATGTTAAGTCACGTTCTTCAGACAGATATTGTAGATAATAATGGCTGTTGACAGGAAAGAGCTCTTGTAGCAGTCTGCATTACAGCAAATCTGAAGAAGCCTCTGACCGAAGACACTCTGCTTTTCCAAGACAATCTCATGAAGAGGATGGTCAGGGTTGTCCATAATGTTCTTGGTTTTATGAAGAATCCTAAAGGCTTTTTCTGTACCAGTGAATTGTTTCTCCATCATTAGAACATTTAGCAACATGTACAGGAAATGATTGACAGCGCTAAGACCCTCCTGGCTCTGATTAGTTGTTTTTGGTCGAGAGCTGTGTATTTCCTCAGATGGCAATAGCAGCTCAACGAGGAGGTAGAGAAGATTGATCTTTTCACAGATTATGTGTCTCACATTATACTATCAAGACATGGCGACAGTTTGAATAAGTATGGAAAAAAATGTTTTTTGTATAAAAGTTACTTACTGCATGAAGTATTGTGATGCATCTTCCTACTACAGTCATAACACTAACCTGAAGGTAGATTTTACTGGTTTATAAACTTTACATTCTGTTTTAACATTATTATCTAATCTAAAACATGTCTGGAGTGTTGCTTTGATTCTTTTATGCATGTCTGAAACATGCTTTAATCTCCATGGCAACCATTCAGCTGTGCAAAACGCTTGGCAGGACTTAGCTCTGCCTTCAAGATGCAGCTCCTCCTCTAAGCTGCAGTTTCTAAGACAAAGCAGGCAGCACTCATCTCCTTCAGACTAGCCAGCAGCAATTAGCAAACACCTGGTGGAACTGCGCATCTGCTGAGCTCATTATACAATCTACTTCTCAGTGAAACACTGATAAAACATTGTTAAAGGGTTAATAGAGGACCCATGTTGTGATGACTCTCATCTCCATCAGGTTGGACTGCGGTCAGAAAAATATTTTGCCTCAATGCACCAGATTGAGACCAAACATGTTTAAAGAAGAAAAGACAAACTCTTCTGTCTATTCTGTGCAGGCAGAGGCTTGCAGCTGCAGTGAAAACCAAAATGTCTGAACAGATCTTAATACTAACACACACCTCCTTTTTCAGTGTACTTTAGGAAATCATGTACAGTATAATTTGTCACTTTCCAGTTTTGCACCATATTGTGATATGAAATTCCATTGAAACGATTAGAAAGTTTGTGTTTGTGACATGACAAAATGTGGAAGGAGTTGAAGGATTATGAATATGTTTGCAAGGCTCAGTAAAAATAACTTTCACTCTATGTTCCTGGAGATGATAGATTGTAAGGTTACAGCATGTGGGAGTCTCTTTTTTTATTTTCCTGACTTTTTATCTATGATGGATGTAGATACGGAATATAAAATGTCACAAAAAATATGTAGAGAGCTCATTATTAGTAAAATCATCTCCAAATTTGTGACATGTTGAAGTTTTTCTTCCTCTGACATCTTCCTTTAATTAACAACACTTCTCTGTGACATATAGACTGTTTTATTTGCATTTATATTTGAGCAGAAAATCTCTACTTTATTTTTTAATATGTAGATGCCTTGTAAGAAATGTTCTGCAGTTTGTGGTTAAGAAAAATGAACCAATGGAGTAATGCAAAATGACTGTTATTTAAATGGGCTGTTTCAGACGCTGCTGTGTGGCTGCATTGGCTGGTCTCATTCCTTTATCAGCTCTGCTCCACTTCACCAGCAACTGGCTGCATTTTCCTTTAACTCTTCACTGCTTTTAAAGTACTCTAAAAATCAGCAGCAGATAGCCAACAAAAGCAGCTGCAAAGCAGCTTTTAATATCAAATATAATACATATTTATTTCTTCTGCACACTGATGTGGTTTTTTTCTAACAATAATAATTTTGGCTGGCTGATGTCAGATGGATGTTTCACATCATGCTGTTTGTAAAGCCTTTTGGTAAACGGTAATTGTTTTCAAATGATACAAGTGAGAAAATTCTGATTCATTGACTGTTGTTTGGAGTCAAAAATATGTTCAATATCAATCTTTGATTTGATCTTTCCTGACTATCATGACGTTCTTCCATCAAGATAAACTTCAGTTCAGACTTAGCAAGCATCCATCTTAAACTAAAATAAAAACCATTAAAATATTAATTACAGCTTGGGAATTGGACTTGGTGTAGTTGAAAACCAGAGTTGGGTAGTAACTAGTTATATTTACTCCAGTAAACTTTTGGAAAAATTGCCCTTTTATGAGTATTTTTTTTACTACACTGAATTTTTACTTGAGTAATATTACCATGAAGTATCACTACTCTTATTTGAGTAAAATTTCTGGGTGCTTTGTAAAAAGTGATTTTGATTTTTTTTTTTTTTGCCTGATTTTATTGTTTAAAAATTGTTTTTGTCACGACTTGAATCACTTTTTTTCTTCTTTTCTTTTTATCAGTCTGAAAGGAACCCTTTGTTGTGGGATTTCATTTTTACTGCAGATGGAAGAAAAATGGTCTGACTCCTGATGTCAAGGGCATTTATTGTTCTCCTCGTGAAGGTGACTTCTGAGCCTCATCACCTTCATCATGATCTGTTCACACACAGACATCTAAAACAAAGACAAACACATTTAGAAACACACACACACACACACACACACACACACATGCTATCTGCCCTCTCGCTGTCCCCAGCCTCTGTTGCCTAGGACACAGATGTGATGGGGATGGGGACCCCATCCCATTACACGTCAAAGAGGCTGTGTGAGTGGCTGCAGGAGAATGCGCGGGGTCTCTACCGCCCTCTTGTGGCCACAGCGGAGGACGTGTTTTCTTTAAGCCAAGATTCTGCCTGGTAACCCAATATGCTGACTTTTCTGGATGCAGCCAGCCAGCCATGAATTTCTAATGAAATACCTCACTCCGTGAAGCCTCACAGGAGACAGAGATGAAAAGTTCAACATGAATAATCACTTACGAGATCAGAGAGGAAGTTTACGACACCATTAGTACGCTTTATGTTTGGCTAAATTATTTCACAGCCACAGCAAGTTAATATCTCCGCTCTGGTTTTAAAGAATTAATGCTATTTCATCCACCATGTTCTCTATTACTTATAACCTTTAAATATGATGTGCACTGTACATGATAACAATACATGGCTCAGATTAATGCACATGACATCATAAAACTTGTGATTATTGTTGACTCAGCTTCAGCAGCAATAGACTTTATGGGATACTTTCTGTAGCTCATCATTTACATACATTGAATTATTCTGGTACTGTTCCAGAAGTACCAGAATAATACTTGGAAAAATATTATTTTTCCAAATATTTGGAAAAATTATTTCCAAATACTTGGAAATAATTTTCCAAGTATTTCTACATTGACTTATGGCATTGATAAATAAAGAAGTAAATTGTGGTGTTAGTTCTACATGTTTTTGAGAAGTTTTCATTAAAGAAATTGAACCAAGGGAAAGTATTATTCAGAAAAACAAATTAATTTGCTTTCATTCTATCAATGAAAAAATCTAATTTCAAGGCTACTTTTTTCTTGTGGAGCTAATTCCATTTTGTAATATGCTTTTACATGCCGAAAAAGCTAATAGAGCAGTAGTGCCCCTAATGAGGGGCAGAAGGGGGACATGGCCCCTTTTGAAACTTGCTGGGCACCTCAAAAAATCACGTTCATGATATAGGAAGGCAATCAGAGTCATCTTAAATGAAGTCAGAAATGTAAAACCCAATTCAATATTTATTCATGAATTTATTTTGTTATCGTCTTGTTTTTATTTACTTTGGGATTTTTGGAGGTGATTTGTTGTAAAGTTTTGTTGTCATTTTGTAAAATGAAAAATACACAGTAAAACGTAGACGACAAACATGAACAAATTTTTCTCCATCATATGAGGCAGCTGTGGCTCATTACTGAGGAATACGTATTTGGTAACAAACTAGTTACAATTTCAAAGAGAAAAAACTAAATATATGACCCTTTAAATTTTAAGGATTTTCTTCCTTCTGCAGCCTTAGTAAAGCTAAGTGTGTACAGTTCCCATACGAAGCAAATATCTCCATAGAGAAAATAAAATCTACAACATGGTCTCTGGAATATAGTGGTTTATTCATTCTAATCGATGTGCTATTTAAATATTAAAAACATCAAGTAAAAACAGCCACATATATATCGACAGAAATATATGTATGTGTTATATATATATATATATATATATATATATATATATATATATATATATATATATATATATATATATATATATATAATATATATAATACAGATATAATTGGTACTATATATATATATATATATATATATATATATATGCATATATACTATATATATATATATATCATATATATATATATATATATATATATATATATAGTATATATATATATATACACACAGCAGCAGAAGCAGGAATTTGGGCAGGGCTTTGTTGTGCTTTCAGATTATACATGGCCAAAACCAACAAAAATCAAAAATCAAAGAAATATAAAAGGCAGCAATACAAAATACAGCCTAATATTCTTCAGGGCTTTTGGAAATAAAAAACTGAAGGAGACTTTAATTTGAAAAAGTTAATAAAAAATTGAAGAAGACTTTCAGAAATACTTTCCAGAAATTTCTAGAGAACTCCAGATTATACAAGCTTCTTTAATGCCATTTATACATTACTTTTCTGACATTTCTAAGTTAATTCTCCTTAATATCCAGGTTTCTGTAATTTACAGGCTACCTATCTTTAAAGACTTAAAGAGCAATTTCCTGGTTAGTTTCTGGAATTTTCTTGTTAATTTTATGTTTTTATATTTTACGTCAGTAAAGTTTACCCGGCCCCATCTGCAACTCAATTACTCTATAAAAAATACAGGTTATTTTTTCTCGCGGATTTAAGTTTTGGCAATTTATGGGTTGATTTTCCAAAATATACAGATTAATTTCTCAGGAATTTTATAGTTGCTTTCCGGAACTAAAATAAGACTTTCCTGAAACTTTTTTGGACCTTGCAGGCTACTGTTCAATTTAAAGCAGGTCAAGTTCCAGTAAGTGAATGGTCAATCAGCCAGTAAGTTTTATAAAAAAATAACCTGTACCTTTTAGAAAATAACCTGTAAATTCTGGGAAAGTGTGGACTGCATGATATATTGTTACCAAAGCAATAACCTTGTGAAGCAGCATCATGTTGACCTTTTTCTAAAAGGTTTCATATTCTCTGTTTACAATAATGTGAGTAAAGATATAAATGTCAATAAATGTGGTTAAATAATGTCACCCTTTTGTTTATATCAGGGGATATATTTTTGTTCAACAAAAGTGATCCTAGATAACTTACTAGCACCAAATGAAAGTTTCTATCCAAATAAAAAAGGGAAAATGTGTAATTAACTGTGTAAGATTTCTAACTGATTTGCAGTAACTCTTAATCTGTGCATCTAAAAAAGTTTGTTTGTATTTCTATATTTTCTAAAACTGCAGCTTAGAATAAAGCATCTATGCACTGTATCTATTTTAAACGGTAATAATCAATATATTTAACTTTTCATGTGAAACAACCATCAGTGGGGCGAAAAGGAAAAACAAAACAAAAACTAATTACTGTCTGAGCAACATTCTTTCTGTCCACAGGATGGACTGCTGTTAAACCCACCTGAAGCATAGTATTGTCATTTTAAAGTAGATATAGGCAAGGGTGATCAGAGCAAATACAACAAAATCAGATATGCACATTGAGTACACTTATAACAAATAAGACAAATATTAAAAAATATTTTTTTATAAGGTAACGCAAGATTGTGGCATTTACCGTGGGACCTGTGGGTGTGTTGAAACTACTCATCTGCCTTAAAAGAGTCTTTAACACACAACTATGATGATGTGGCGATATACTGAAGGTTCTTTGTAAACATTCTCTGTTCTAGGCCTCTGTTTCCGATTGATCGGTGGTGACGCTGCCGTTCAACTCGCCCAAAGCTGATTGCTCCTGGATGTCCGTCATCTCCCCGACGGTGAAGATGGGTTCCCCCACCTTACTGTGGGCCGAGCCGCTGTCCAGCTGCTTGGTGGCTTGTTCGGCCAGCGTGGGCTCTTCGTCCAGCCTGCTGGAGATGGACCAGTAGAGGTGAGCGTCGAGTCTGGCCGCAGCCAACGCCAGCTCCCGTGCCGAGCAGGAGGGCGTGTCCACCTTGGTGGGTGTAAGGGAAGGTAAGTTAGTTAAATCTGATCTTTTTATACTTTCATTTGGGTTTCTAGTGCTTCTCAAAACAGCCCAAAAAACTGTTTTCATCTACCCTCATGTTCTCATTTGTTCTCATCTAACAGAAAGACAGCGTCTCCCATGATAGTTGCAGTCACAGGCACCTGTCTACCCATGTCTTTTTTTGTTCTTCGAATGGGCTGTTCTGAAACTAATTTTGTTATACAGTGACAATAAAGGCTGATTCGGATTCTGAAGTTTGTTGTTTTTGGGGTCTGGAAAATAAGCCGATTCAAAAACCTCTGGAATGTAACATTAAAAATTAGCAGGTTCTGCCCCTTACCTAGCAACCCTAGCCAAGCCATCCCGTTACCTAGCAACCCCAGTGAATTCCAGCCCGTCACCTAGCAACCCAGGCTAAACTCCAGCACAATTGCTCAGTTAGTGTACTGGAAAACACAGGTGTTTTGTGATTAACTTATTAAAATAATAATAATCATTATTATTATTTATTTAATTTTCCTTTGGGGCCAATAAAATATTTTGGAATTAAATTACCATTCAGAAACTTGTTGGTTTGTGAATGGTATGTTCAGTATGCTCTACTAATTTTTTTCAAAGATGTATGGTTGTGTAATTGCACGTCCATTTTGATTGTAAACGTTGAGTTGGTGGGCGTGGCCAGCAGAAATTTCCCACTATTTGCAGGCAGTTGTAGTTTCTAACTCCAGTGAAACCCGGGGCTCCACTGTAGTGGGTTAAAAATGGGTTAAAAGCTCAAAGTGTAAATAAGAAATCTTTAAACTGTAGTATGAATATAGTTGAAAAAAGGATGACTCGGACTGGAAAATATGAACAAAGCCTTCTGTAAAGCTTGTCCATCATATCATAACTTGAATTTAACTGCTTGCCACAGTTTTAGCACTGGAGTTGCCAGGGAAACCCTCCCCTTGAGGCGAGCAAGAGGCATCCTAATTAGAAGGTCAAACCACATCATCAGACTCTATTCAATGCAGCTTCAGCTTTTCTCCAGTCTCACTTCATCTGAGAACAACCCAAACTTCCTAAAAAAGAAAACTGATTTCAGATCCAGGAACTGTTTTTATTTCTGGTTATGAACCACACATCATTTATCAGTTTCACTTTACCAAACCTCTCATCTGTACAAGTTGCAAAAATACAAACATTTATCTTTATTTCAAGAAGCTAAGCTCAAATTTAAGACTTGACCGATTTTTGTGGAAAAACAGCTGCTCTTGTGGTATCAATTTACCAAAATTAATACCATTTTGGTAAATTATATTAATTTACCAAGAGAATTAAATTATATTAATTTACCAAAATTTAAGTAAATTGATTCAAAATACTTAAGAATTTTAATGTTATCTTTGAGGAGAAACTACCTCAAACGTGTGATGGAAGGCTCCGTAGTCGACGTCAAAGAAGCCCTCCGCCAGCGACATCATGGGGCTGAACCTGTGACCCCACAACACCTCCTCCGCCAGGTAGGAGCTCCGCGCCTGGCACGTCATCCCTGCACACATAAAACACACTCATGAGGTACTTCTGATGGGGAGAAGGATTTAAATAAACAGGCTTGCAAAGAAGTGACATCTTTCTTTGAAAGACAAAGAATGTCCCCTGACCAAATGGTTAGATCAGCTGAATTATTTAGAAAACCTCTCTGATTATTCAGAATGTTGAGTGAATCTTCATCAGAGTAGACAAAGCATCTGCATAGGATAGCATGAGATTAGGCAATGAAACCTTTTGGTCATTTCTGATGTTTTGATCTGTTGTGTTACTGATTTGAAATCGTCAATCTTAAAGTTGTGAACATTATGTGAAGGGAAGATTAATTTCAAACATGTCTCACCGGTGGCCTCCACCATTCCTTCCAGAATGACCACAATCTCGAAATCCTCTTTCTCCAGCTGGGCCTGTGACATGTCCCAGAAGGCTGAGCGTGCGTCGATTTCATGGGAGATCACCAGCGGAGAGACGAGGAAGAGGCGGTCATCGCCCGTCTCAAAGCCCACGCTGATGTCTGTTTGGTCTAAAGGGATGAACTCACCTGGAGGAGACAAAAACACCTAGTATCCAAACAAGATGCAACAAAAGACAATTTATTGCAAATATGTTTCCATTTTGAGGCGTATCCTTCTTGTTTTACCCTCTTGAGTCTGCTTGGACTTGATTAGTTTGGCCCTCATGTTGGCCCCAACAATGTGGGAACTCCGAAGGTCGCCCACCCTGAACATCAGGCAGAGCTTGTCGTCTCTCAGAGAGATGACGGCATGCTTGGAGAACACCAGCGTCTCGGCTCGTTTATTAGGCTGGGAGATCTTCACGAACATGCAGCCGACCTGCACAGAAAGGAAACAGGAAGAAAAAGCACAGCCTGCGGTCAGAATCCGAAACAAAACAAAACAAAATTGAATAAAAAAAGGACCCAGAGGGTATTTTCATAAGCTGGAAAAGCAGAGGATTGTTGAAAAATTAAAAGCAACGCTTTTATAATTCAGCATTTATAATTAACTCTTCAGCTAAGCAGTCCAGTGATGCTGTGCAGCTGCAGCATCTCCATTGTAGCTGCTGAATACAGACTGAGCTGAGCTTTTCTCAATAGACCTATTTCTAGCTTTCAGTGTTTAAAGCAGTAGTGACACTTGAATTAACCTCAGACTGAAATATTTTTAAGATGCAGAGGGAAACATCCCACGTGTCCATCAGCTCTGAAGATGTTTTTTCTTTCAATTCGCAGACATGCAAAAACATGATTTAGCCTTGATGCTGCTGCGAAAACTCATTTAAATCAAATTAGCGCATGCAATATTAAAATGTTCCCGGTTTTAGAGGAATGTGCCTAGCATCAAATCGATGTCTTTTAATGCTATTCTAAGCTTCTATAGGCAGGATAAAAACTGGACACTAACCAGATATTTAAATAAAGCTCCAGTTTGACATTATTAAATCTTCCCTTTTCTTGATCAGTTAGGAATTTGGTACATAAATGAAAGGTTCTTGCATGCATTTCCTTAGATTAGCTTGTTTTGAGTAAATAATTCCCAAATGTTGATGAAAAAGTGCTAGTCTATGGCAGATTATTTCACCTATAGCAAGACATTTTTCACATTTTATGTTACTTGTAAAACCAAAAATACTGTGTAAGATTTTATGTTTTTGCAGTGTATTTATACCAACTTATAGTGTCTGAAAATTGAAGCTAAAATTGAGATTCATGGAATCATAAAACATTTTTCTAGTCTGTTACTTTTCATTTTTGGCCTAGTTGTGCGAACTTCAGCCTCTGTTTACTGTATTTAGTTGACACAAAAGGCACATATCTGCTTAAAGGTCTATCATTTTTAGTGATCAGGCGATATTTTGCACATCTTTGTCATGACAAATGGTTATTTGAGCCACTGTTGCCTGAGTTGCAGAGCTGTAATTGGTCGGTTGGACAACATTTACGCTCTCAAACGTGAAAATAGCTGCTAACAGATGCGCAATTATACAACTGTACGTTTTTGAAAAGCAAAAGTAGAGCCTCCTGCACAACCAAGAAGAGCACAAGTGGTTTCTGGATGGTAAGTCGATGACTGCTGTCTGTTCCAGCAGCCATTGTACAGTAGCTGCTGTACAACGGCAAAACCAGCGGACCAAAAGTGCTGGAGCGCAGCTTGGGTTGCTAGGTAACAGGCTGGGCTTCACTGGGGGCTTCTGACTTGTGACATTACATTCCTGAGGTTTTTGAAACGGCACCAAAGATCTGTTTTTAGAAGCACAAAAAAAATGAAAAACATGAATTTTGTATAATATATCCCCTTTAAAGTGTGATGAAATAGAGAGGAATTTTTATTATGTTCTACTTTATAAGACAATAGTTATTAAGGATGATCTGTATACAGGTGCAACAGTACTTATCATCTCTGTTGCTAAGCAACTAATGTCACTTTTCTCATTTATTGAACATGGCAGAGTATTTCCACTTTGGAAATAATGAACAAATGACTATCCAAATGAATATCTTCAGTTTTTATTATTTCTGTCCCCTCGTTATTACAAGCGTTTATCCAATGTTGCGGCATGATAAACATTTAATTTCCATTGCTGTAATATTAAATTTTCTTCTTAAATAAGTCATATCTCGCAGCTCACCATGAACGCATTGACCATTGATCCCAGTATGGCCTGCAGCAGCAGCAGCATGGTGCCCACTGGACACTGATCGGTGATGACTCTGTGCCCGTAGCCAATCGTCGTCTCTGTCTCGATGGAGAAGAGGAAGGCTGATATGAAACCGTTGACATTGTTCACGCACGGCGTCCACGCCTCGTCCTCCAGATGGTCCAGATCCCCCCTTCGGGAGCGAAACGAGGAGAATGTGTGAGAAATAGCAGGGTGGGAGGAGGCGACAAAGTGGGTGTCAAAAGAAACAGCAAGAAGAGTGAGAAGATTTTTTTTCATTATTATTTATTTTTAGACCGTATGGTATAAGTATAAACATGGCAACTCAGCTCTCCTTTTCACTCGACAGAATAAATCCTGCACAGATTTATGCTTGGTCATTAACCTGACATGTTCGGCTGTCATTTTTTCCCCCACTCTGCAAAAATCCAATACCTTTTTCATCACATCGTCCCAGTATATCACAGGCATAATTCACCCCTCTAAGAGCCTGCAGAGCTTCCTTTCAAACACACACTACACGGGTTAATGTCGCTCATTACCACTGCTCCAGCAGGAGAGGCACAGCTAATTAATGGAAGTGGTGTGAGGCGCTTTATATAATCTTTGACTTTTATCGAACTGTGCCGGTGACCAAAGAATTGAGGCATCACAGAAATTGCCCTGGCAACACTTAAATGCAGTCTGGAGCAGATAGAAAAGGTCATTGTTTTTCTAGCAGACCATGTTAGCTAATTAGCTCCAGCAGACACATCTGGAAGAGAGGCCCTGTCATGATGAAATACACAGCAACGTTTATATGTGCATGGTCATCTGTTTTTTCATTTTACTTAGCGGGATTTCAAAGCAAAGATGTCTAAAATGTAATGCCTCCTTTTGATGATTAAATTGATAGTTTTGGAATATGTGAACGCTAACCGGCTTGCTAAAAGCTTTGTGAAAAGATTGATGCCACTGTTTTACTATTCAGCAAAATATGATGCTGTGGCTTAAAGGCTGTTAAGTTATCTCATCACTGGAGTAAAGGAAAAAGCTCACTGGACGAGGAATTTCTAAAGCTGTGTTAACACAAAATATATTGCATCTGGAGAAAGAAATGAAAAGGTTTTAACTGGGTTAGTGTCAGTACATCAACTATAACTAACTACATTTTTATTAGTTAGAATCTGACTAACATTTAAAAAATATGAGCTCTGTGTATTTTTTGTTCATTCTGTGAATTTTTAAACTTTCTGATCGTTTTTGTGTATTTTGCTTGCAAAAATCTCAACTCATGCTGCAATTCATATTTAATCTCATAACCTTGACTGTATATTCTGTGCATCTGCAGAATGGGTGGTAGATGCATAAACTTTACTAATGCTGATAAACCTTACCTACAGTAGGCTATGAGGTACCAAATGGCACCAAAGAAGAGCCACGTGACTGCGTAGGCCATGACGAAGACGAAGAGCGAGCAGCGCCAGTTAAGGTCCACCAGCGTGGTGAAGATGTCGGTCAGGTAGCGGTACGTCTCCCGCATGTTGCCGTGCTGCACATTGCAACGGCCGTTCTTCTCGACGTAGCGCTGCCTCTTACGCCGAGCCCGAGCTGACAGAAGAGACAGAACACAAACATTCATTCTTGCTAATCTATGTTTTACTCCGAACTCACAAGTTCTGAATGAATTTGAAGCTTCAACTGGGATTTCAGTCTTAAAATAAGATGAGGTAGATGAATGAAGGAGATAAATGAAAACAGGTGACAGAGGACATGATGCTCAGTGAGAGAATAATGGAAAACAGATGAAAACAGACAGGTGAGGAGCAGAAAACAGACGAAGTGTGACAGGACAAACATCATCAAACACCAAGAGAAGAAAAGCTACAATAAAGAGCTGACAGCACGATAAAAACACATTAAATGATGATCAAACGTCTCACAAAGACTTTCATTGCATCAAATGCTACTGTTACACACAAGGCTGTGTGTAATAGCCTCTTACAGGTTTAACTACAGAAAAAAAGAGTAGGAAAAATCTAAATATGACAAAAAGAATAGATTTTTGATTCAAACGATAGTCCTCGGATGAAGAATTATATCAAGTAAATGCAGCATCTTAGTGATTATTATGTGCAAACGAGAGTACAGAGTAAAACACTGAGCTGCAGCTGTTTTTACCAATATTTGCAGATATACATCTGATTAAAGGTTCTATTATATAAAAAATAAAAACTCTTGAGAACAGGAGGAACTGCTCAGATTGACTCATTTGGGTTATAATAGTTTTGGATTCTTCAATATAATTTAGTTTTATTTTGTTTCGAAGGAATTTTTTTTGTCTAATTCTGTTCGTTTTAGTTTGTTTTTTTTGTGTGGGTTTGCAAATTATTCTGAAGAAAGTCCTCTTAAAATCAGGAGAGCTATCGGTGAAGACATTAAAAAAAATTCTGGCTCACTAGAAGCAAAGATTAAAGCAGGGATGTCCAAAGTGTGGCTCAGGGGCCCTTTGTGGCCCTTTGACATAATAGTTGAGGCCCCCCAACAGCACTTCAAGAATGATACAACTTTGACTTGTTTAGCACACATGGTGATACAAATGGAGACTTTTTATTTTTACTCAGGGTAAAATTATTACCGACAAAATTTTCTTAGTACAGCACAAAGTATTCATCTTTTTATTAACCAAGCTTTTGTAATAAACAGAACCTAATTTATCCAGAAGTTTTAATTGAACAGCACCCAAACCAGCTTTTAATCAGTTTATTAAACATAGCAACCACTTGGAAAGGAAGTGACACAAATTCTGTTTTTATAACTGAATAAATTTGTTCAATTAAGCCCAAAAGAATAGCTTCTTTTAATAAAATAATTTTAAAGTTTTGGATCTACATTGCGTAACATCCCTTTCCCACAAAAACAAACCAAACAAACAAAAAAAATTATTACTTTATTTGCTTGATTTTATTTTTATTTTCTTTTGACTAGACAATTTTGGCCCACATAACTAAAAGCAGGGGTTAAAAATGTAAGAAAGTACTTATTGTATTTCTCCAGTTCTGTAACTAACGGCATTTTTAGGTTTAGACTTCTTCTCTTTCTAGCCAAGAGTTGCTGTAAATACTGGAAGCAAAAGATGTGCAGAAGTGTCAAAATCACTGAGGGGTGAAGAAGTGCTGCATGGCCCAAATTAGAGATTTGCTACAACTGCAAGTGAGATAAAGAGAGGAAGAGGAGGAGCAGTCAGTTCTAGAGGAGAGAGCACTGCAAAAACACGAATTCTTAAGTTCTTCTTTCTATCATTTCTTACTACACTTAAATTAAGGCAAAACAAATTTACAAGTAGCTAGGTCACAAGACATAGGATCTTGTTTTAGGTCAATAACTCCTTAATATTGATAAAAATGATTGTTTCACTTATAAAAAGACATTTTTCTCATGTTATAAGAACTAGTATTTCTTCACCAGATTTAAGGAACTATTATATCTTGTTGAAAATGTATTTGATATTTGCACTAGAAACTGAACAAAAGTACTTGGTGAGTTTTTGTGTTTTTGCGGTGAGAGATGGAAGAAGAGCCAAACATGATATATTTTCACCAGGCAAACTGTTTAGTCGTCCATTCTTGATAATAAAAAAAATGGTATTTCTATTGAGAAAGAGGTTTGACATTAAAAAATGAAGGGCAACAGAGGTCACTCACCCCAACCGAATCGCCCCCTCTCTTTTTCAGGCCCCTGGGTCTTCTTCCTGTGCTGATTGGCGTTGGCCTCCCGTTCTGCGAGTTTGGACTGGAATGACCTTTTGACTTTGGCCGGCGGTGGAGGGGACGGCATGGTCTGCGTGGTGACGACATGGCCCAACTCCTCGGATACGTTAAAGACTCCAGTGGAAGCGGTCGACTTCGTCACCGCCTCCTCTTCCTTGGCTTCAGCCTTCTCCTCCACAGGAAGGGCCAGGGAGTCGGGACGGGAAGGGAAGACGGAGTTCTCCAGCGCCATCGTCTCTCTCGCTCTGTCTGTGTGTGCGTGTGTGTGGAGTATTAGGCTGTTATTGATATCCTCCTTGTGTCAGACTATGTCCTGCTGTTATTGATTGGATTATTTGTTTGCTTGACTGAAGCCTGGAATGAAGGAAGAGAACACAATGACCAAATTAAATTGTGATTGATTCACTGCTCTTGCTAAACATCATCAGGATATTATTCCTTGTTTTTCCACAACATCAACAAATATCAAGCTCCTTCAAACACACTTTGCTGCCTTGAAGGTGTTTAGTAAAAGTTATATCAGTTATGTCTAATCTCATTTTGTCACATTACAACCACAAACTTTCACGTAGGTTATTTAGGTTTTATATGGCAGCACATATTTGGGACGTAAAAGGAAAGTGGTGAATGGTTTTCAAAATTACTTAAAAATCTGAAAAGTTGGTTTGCATTTGTATTTAGCAGCTATAAGTGTCTTGTAGGATGGGTGTTTTCCTGCTTTGCAGCTCAAGACCTGATAAGATAAGAGGAATGTCAGTTTTTATGTCTTGCCCAGATTATCAACTTGATCTATTTCTAGGCTTTGGCTGGGCCACTCTAATGCAATCTGACGTTCTTTTTCTCAGGATTAAAAAAAAAGTCAGAATATTGACCTCAAAGTCTAATTTCTCAGAATTCTGTAGATAAAACTCAGAATATTGAAATTAATGTCTGACATTCTGATATTAAAGTCAAAGTTATGAGATTGAAGTAACATTTCTCAGAGTTCTGTAAAAAGAAAACATTCTGAGGTCAAAGTTACAGTTTTGGGAAAACAGTGAGATTATGAAATGAAAGTTTGAGTTCTGAGATTATTGTCAATTTTCTTGAAAACTCTGAAAAAGGTCTGAATAATGAGGAAAAAAGTTAGAATACTGAGATTAGAATAAGAGATTATGAGATTAAAATCAAATTTCTCAACAATTCTGAGAAAAAAAGTCAAAATACTGAGATTAAAGTGAGAGATTCTGATAAAGTCAAAATTCTCAGAAATTCTGAGATTAAAGTCTGATATTGAAGTCAGAATTCTGAGACTAGAGTCAAATTTCTGAGAATTCTGGAAGAACAGTGAGAATACTGAGATTAAAATTTGAATTATGTTATTAAAGCATAAGATTCTGATATTTAAGTCAGAATTATAAGATTAAAGTAACATTTCTCAGACACTGTCACATTTCTTGAAAACTGAGAAAAAAAATCAGAATACTGAGAAAAGAGTTAAAATACTGAGATTAGGGTAAAATATTCTGAGACTAAAGTAGACTCTGTCTCAAAGACAGAGAAAAATGGCAAAGCAAGTGAATTCACGCAAAGATAGTAATATGGAATATATATAGCCTATATGTGGGTGTGGGTGTGTGTGGGTGTGTGTGCGTGCCTGCGTGGGTGTATCTGTGTGTGTGTCTAAAAACTGTCCAGTAAGGTTAAAATTTCAACTTGAATAACTTGCAGTTCAAAAAGATTGTTTACTCCTACAACAAAATGTGAAAAGGTTCAAGACATCATTTTATAATTCAACACCTTTGAAAAACAAGAAGCTGGAGTTAAAACATATTCTACAGATGTTTAGGATATTCTGTTCCCTGTTTTGAGAGACGACCTGATCCAGGAGCGCAGCTGTGCATATTCACACTGGAGGCTCTTTAATTAAGCCAGTTACACACACGCAAAAAGCTGTCTTGGGCCGTGTATATGTGTGCGTGTGTGTGTGTGTGTGTGTGTGTGTGGGTGTGTGGGTGTGTGTGTGTGTGTGTGTGTAGTCCTTGCGTGCCAGTGTGAGTATATTGTGCAAGTGCACTCATGGTGCTATTTTAAATGTGGTTTATTTCTACCGTATGCCTGCTGAGATTTCTTACATAAGTCCCAAAGAGGAGAGAAATCTGCACAGCGAGGCATACTGTTCCCTGAAATATTTGCACGGGAAAATGGAGTCCAGGTCCTTTTCCAGCAGACCTGGATGTTGTGCCTCCATTTAGGCAACTGGTCGCAGGAGAAAGAGGGAGAGAGAGAAAGACGCAGAGTGGCAGTCAAGATGACGCACTATCCTGCTGATGGATGGGTCAGAAATAGCCTCTGTTCCAGAGTCCCTCTGAGTCAGGAACCAAAAGGTTTCGGATTAATGTCACAAACATCCAACATCCGACATCCTACCTGCTCAGCGTCGCAACTTCTTACCTGGATCGAGGTGATTGTTGTATCATGAGGAAAAGGAAAATCTGCTCCATAATCCGGCCGGCGTTGGTGATTCGATTCCACGCATGTCTGGTCCTTGGTGGTAACAGCGAGACAGGATCTTCTGTTTTTTCTCTTCAGTAAAACATGAAGCAGCTCGACTCGACTCTGTCACGCACTAAATGAAAATCCGAAAGCTATTGGACAGTGAATTATCAAGTTGGGGGCGGGGAGCAGAACAGATTAAGCAGCTGAAGTTGAATATTTACGCGGACGCGTCTGCGGAGCATGGTGTGAAATGGTGGCGTCGGGAAAACCCGGCAGCTCCATGATCTGTGCGGCTCTGATGGAGGCGGTCAGGTGTTGGAGCCTCAGAGCGGAGGAGGATGCTGTCATCAGTCTCATTGCCACAACACAAGGGGACGGTCTTCCTCCTCCTCTTCCTCCTCCTGCTGGCTGCTAGACTCTCAGCATCTGCAGAGTTCACAGAAAAGAAAAAAAAAAAAAAGAACAAAAACAGCCGCCTTTATAAAAGGTATTATTATTATTGATATTATTATTATTTGGTCTGAGTTGATGTTGGAAGTCTTTTGAAAGCGTGTGTTTTTTATTACAACCTTACATTAATCTTTTAAGACTGCGTTATTTAAGGCCATATTGGCACGCGCACCTGTTCTACCCTCAAAAATATTATTGAATTGAATGAAATCAGCTTGAAATTCACAATCTGCCGTTTGCGTCACTGATGGGAATTCCGCCTCTTTTCTGCGATCCGGAATATTTGGGTCAGTTCTTTCGGCTCCAAAATAGATCCACTTCATGCAAGTTCCAGCTCTGTCTGTCCGTCAAAAAAATAAATAAAAAAATAAAAATAAATAAAAATAAATATATATATATATATAATATATATATATATATATATATATATATTATATATATATATATATATTTTTTTTTAATTTATTAAAAAAACAATTTTAATAAAAATTTGTGGTGAAACTCTCACCACAAATACAAAGGAGTTCTTAATTAGAAAAAATAAATAAATTAAACTTTGTTTGTGAGACATTGGTTAGACCAAGTTGTTAGAAAACAGTCTATTGTTGTAGTCTGTGACAGGAAACAGCAACAATAAACAAATAAAATGTATACTAACCAGAATCAGCTTCGATGGTCCGATCCCTCACCAGGAGCCGTTTGCTTGGAGGGACCCGACCCAAGCAGAGGCATGAGGCCCCATCAGCTCCTAAGATCGCTGGGACCCTCAAACCCCTCCATCACGATAAGGTGGCTAACTAAACTAACTAACTAAAACCAGAAACAGTTGTTAACTGATTTGGAGAGGCCTGAAGGAGGCGCTCTGGTGATAGAGGAAGACCTGATGGTATTAATTGGTGTTCTGATTGGCTGTGGTTCTTTCCTGGAGGAGTGCATCGGCTGACATGATGCTGCCATCACCTGACCCTTCTACCTCTCCTGCTGCTAATATTTCACTTCCATGAACATAGATCAGGGTTGGGCAACTCCAGGCCTCGAGGGCCGGTCTCCTGCAACTTTTAGATGTGTTTCTACTTCAACACACTTGAGTCAAATAATGAGGACATTAGCAGGACTCTGAAGAACTTGACTGCATTTAGGAGGTGATTCAGCTATTAATTCAGCCGTCTTGGACCAGGGAGACATCTAAGAGTTGCAGGACACCGGCCCTCAAGGACCAGGATTGCCCACCCCTGACATGTTGTGTCTCTGCTCTGTCTTCTGTCAGCTTCAGTCGGTCATGGCAGATGGCTGCTGGTACCGAACCCGGTTCTAGTTCTGCTGGAGGTTTCTTCCTGTTGAAGGAGAGTTCTTCCTCTCCACTATCGCTACATGCATGCTCTGTATGAGGAATTGTTGTAAAGTCAGCTCAACACAAGCAATTTGCTGTCGCCCTCTGCTGACTCTCTGCTGATCACTGAGATTTTCAATGGTGGAATTTTAAATTTATTCCAAGTGAAGAAGAATGGAAACATCTTGTCAGTGTGTATGTGTGTATTAGTATCCAGATCAGTGAATGACAGATTTCCTCTGTCTCAGTCCAGATTCACTCTGGTCCTCTGGATCTTCTTCTGGACTGAGAGAGCTATCGGAAAAACTGGTGGAGAACTTGCAGAGTATTTAGTACCAAAGAACCGTATAACTGCAGTAGTCGCTCAGATTCCCTGTTTCCCTTCTGGGCATTATAAAATAAAACAAAATAAAATAAAATAAAATACTATCTTATTATCTTTAAACGTGCAACTCTCCAAATAAGATCAAGTGACCGTGAATAGTAGTGTTGCCTCCCCTCGTTCAGTGAAAGGAACCGGCCCGTAGACGTGGCTCGTCCGCGAACGGCAACTCACTAGCAGTTTGGCCGCCAGCCTGTAGGCGGCGGTATATCCGCTCGCTGCAGGCGTTGGTAGAGAGGGAATCTGAGCGACTACATCTTTTCGTCAAGATGTCGGTGTTCGGGCCAGTGGTGAAAATCCATCCCGTCGTTCTCGCCTCAATCTGCGACTCTTACGAGCGAAGGAATGAGGGGGCGAGCCGGGTCATCGGAACTATTTTGGGTAAGTTAAGTCCTGGGGTAAACGTCCTCTTTCTTTTGGTTTGACATCGGGATAAAATGGATGGAAAAGCCGTGTGTAGCATTAGCTCAGCTGCTAACACATGCTGGCTCAGTGCAGCCTAATGCGAACACATGTGGAGCATCAGCGGAGTCATATTCTTATTTAAAAGTCTGTTTTAGTTTGTTTTTAACGTACGCCTCTTTCAGGTACCATTGATAAACACTCTATAGAGGTGACCAACTGCTTCTCCGTCCCTCACAACGAGTCTGAGGATGAGGTAAGCTGCTATTGCACCACTTATGACGGCGAACCTGAATAAACAATGAGAGAAACGGAAGGAAGTGATCTTCTGTTTATATGCTTTAATACTCGTATTATAAAGAACACTATTGTGCTATTTATATGAATACGCAAAACAATCAAATTTTTCATTTAAAATTATTTATTTAGAAAAAAGTCAACATAAATTTTGTGTTTTGATTTTCAAACATAGATTTAAGCGATAATGTAGAATGAACATCTGATAAATCTAAAAGCAGTTGAGCTGAATAATCATTCTGCTCTATATTTATAATGCAATAAAAGAACAACAAGGACATGTTAGTTGCTTCCAGCCTCCCTGCTGTTGTTTTAAAACTGTGTACTGCTGGTCAGCTGGCTGAAAGAAAGGATATACACTTTAGCTTTGCTTAAAAGAGAGTCCAGTTTTTCTGTTTGATAAACACAGGTGTGGATGCTAAAGGAGTGCCACCTAACATTCTAGCTGATTAGATGTAATCCTGGTTTTAATACACAAGAAGCTGACTGCATGTTGGCTACGGGAGCAGACAGCCTGACTAATTAATCAGCTAATATCAGCTGGGTTCCTCTCTTGTTACAGAGCAAAGTGGCATGGAGATACAACACTCAGTAAACACTTACAAACCACAGTGTACACCCAGTATTTGTGGGGGTCATGAATAGTCTAGTAATGTTTCTAAATGCTCACTTTAATAGTTCAAATAACAACTATAGCATATTATGCATTGATACACATAGTGAAAACCAACCTGGCACAACTGCAGTCTTCCCTATGTCTGCTCTTGGAGAACCAGCTAAATCAGCTCTGAGTAGGATAAAAGGCGCTCATGAGTTGCTTTGTGAATGCCAGCCGATAGTGTGTCAGGTAGCATTATTCCTAAATATTTCAGCGTACCAAGCTGCATTTTGTCCTTGTTTATTTTAGGCATGCTCTTTCTCCACAAATAATTAATTTGATGTCAAGTTTCACAGAAAAATCAGTGAACAGACAAAGGTCAACTGTACAGCTAATAAAGTCCCACAGGCAATATTGTGATAACTGGTATTTATTATTTTTTCTGCAATAGGTCTAATAGTTGCTCCTCTGTTTTGAATAAAAGTAAATGTTTTATGTGTTTTAGATTGACATTTGTTAATGTATGATATATTTTCACAAAAAGAGGTTAAGAACCTGTCCTACTTTTCTGTGCATGTGCAGAGAAACTTTTCCCTCCTATCAGCTCTGAAACCGTCTCAAACTGTTTTCTGTTTCTGAAACCAGCAGAGCTGCAGCCCACTTTTATCTTTACATCAAACAGCAGGAGCCTGTTCTGCTGTTTGATCTGGAGCCTGGAGTGAGTGTCGGAAAGTCCAGACGTTCAGTCTGAGCTCAGATCACTCACAAAGGACTGACCTATATAAATAAAGTCAAATAAATAACAGCATGTAATATCAGTGCATTTGTAAACTTCTGTGGATGTCTGCAGGTTGCGGTGGACATGGAGTTCGCCAAGAACATGTATGAACTTCACAAGAGGGTGTCGCCCACAGAAGTTATCATCGGATGGTGAGTCAGTTTGCTTTAATGGAGACGTATTCACATTTTGCACGTTTTTATTCTTCTACTCAATCTGTTTTTGACAATAAGTTAATGTTTTTTGATGTCTGGAAAATGAGCCATTTCAAAAACATTTAGAATGTAACGCAAATCGGCTGGCAATGCCCTTCATCTACCAACCCCAGTGAAGCCCAGCCCATTATTTAGCAACCCCAGTGAAGCT
Source organism: Poeciliopsis retropinna (assembly GCA_010277075.1). Taxonomy (NCBI): domain Eukaryota; kingdom Metazoa; phylum Chordata; class Actinopteri; order Cyprinodontiformes; family Poeciliidae; genus Poeciliopsis; species Poeciliopsis retropinna. Next base: position 4,126,214 of record VMRM01000021.1, read on the forward strand.
CCAGCATGTTTGGTCAACTGGCTTTACTGCTGTTTGTGCTGCACCTTGGAAAAGACAAGTGTTTTGTTGTTGTCTTAGCGTCCAGAAACAATTTTATGCATTCTTATTTCTTGTGCAGTAGGCTCTACTAATGCTTTTCAAGGATGTCAGGTTGTATAATTGCATATCTGTTTGCAGCCATTTTCATGTGCGAGTAGACGTGAGTTGGGGGACGTGGCCAGAAGCTTATTTGGATTTAAAATGACAAAAGACCCTAAAATATCTCAAAATAGGCAAAACTGACCAGACTAAAACCTTATTTTCTAAGAATGATTTTGTGCAAAAAAATTTAAAGAACATGTTTTGTTTAGCCCAGAGGCCTGTCATAACCTGTTCAAGGTCCCCTTTAAAGTTCAAATCATAGAGGAAAAGGTTCCAGCACATTGCCTTCTCTCCTCAGGTATGCCACAGGCTTTGATATCACTGAACACTCCGTGCTCATCCACGAGTACTACAGCCGCGAAGCCACCAACCCCATCCACCTGACTGTGGACACGGCGCTGCAGAGCGGCAAAATGAACATCCGCGCCTACGTCAGGTGAGCTGCTCTGCTTGTTCGCACGTGTGTGTTTGTGTGTGCAGTTCCAGGCTGATGGTGACCTTCTGGATGTGTTTGTGTGTCTCCTTCAGTGCCCAGATGGGTGTACCAGGAAAGACGGTTGGTGTTATGTTCACCCCGCTGACTGTCAAGTACATCTACTATGACACTGAGAGGATAGGCGGTAAGCACTTTACTGGTTTTCTTAATTCGGTTGGATAGTTTTATTTCTAAGTCTAGTTTCTGGTAGGAGCCTAAGACCACACTGGAGGCTTTGGACCATAAAGAAAAGTTTTAAAGGGCATAAAAAGATTGTATTTAAATCAAAAGCAAATCAAAGAGATACAAATGATTAGTTAAGCATAATAAACACATCTACAAAAAGATTTAGACCTTTTCATTTTATTTGATAAATATATCATTTTTACACTACTGAAGTTAACATACTTGATTGTGCTACAAAATACCACAATATGCCTAGAAAACACATAACACTGCCCCTTTAAAATGAAAAAATTAACAAATTCAAATGAATTCTAACACTCCTGTGTGTAAACATTTCGACTTTATCTCCATGTTGTAGTGGATCTTCTGCAGAGAACTCGTGTGACTCCCAGCCGCACCAAGGGGCTGACATCTGACCTGTCCCAGGTGGGGAGCGCTGCGTCCAGGATACAGGACATGCTGACCACTGTGCTGGCATACATCGAGGATGTGCTGGTGAGCAGTAAAGCCTGGTTCAGATCCGATCTCTATGACAGATTTAAATCCTGATCGTAATATGTGTGTGTGTGTCCCAGTCTGGAAAGGTGACGGCTGATAACAGCGTGGGTCGCTTCCTCATGGATCTGGTCAACAAAGTGCCGACCATCACAGCCGAGGACTTTGAGAACATGCTCAATTCCAACATCAACGTAAGCGCTCGTCAAAAAATATTAAAATCGATTGTTTACATTTGACGTATGTCATCATATTGAAGTAAAATCCCTCATGATTGTGATACAAATCTGTAAATAATTTCTGTTTGCAGGACCTGTTGATGGTGACCTACCTGTCTAACCTGACCCAAGCACAGATTGCTCTGAATGAGAAGCTGGTGCTTCTCTGAGGAGAACATTTCAAGTTATATTTAATTTTTTGCATTCTTTCTTTTGTTTTGGCTAAGATGAATAAAAACATTCAACAGTCACATAGCAGATTTGATTTCTTCAAAGATGCTTCTTCTGTAAGTAATGCATTGTACGAACTATTATATTCCTAATGTAATAATGCTTTTTATGATTTAGTCACTCGAAAATTGTTCTTGGATTCAAATTTAGCCTGAAGCAACTACTTTTGTCATCAAAACTGATTCAACTTTTTCACTTTCTTTTATTTAATCATTTAAAAATGGACAGATTTATGCAGAGGGTATGTGTCTTGAAAAGCAGCATGTTTCAGATGTTGATAATCGTAGATAAAATGGAGTATGCAAGTATTTATTTTACTTGCACTAAACTCAAAGTGAGCTTTTGTATTATACGTAAAATTGGTTGAAGACAAATAGGAATTTTGGAAAATTGAGTCTAGGAAACTATACAGTTTTAACACTTGTGAACCCTTGTATTAAATTCAATTAATTTAATTTAGTCATTTTTAATTGCAGTTTCCAGAATAACGCTGCTTGCAGTTACTTTTGATTTGTTCTTTGAGAGAACTTTTGTTCATGTTTTGCATTGAGAATTTTTTTCCTTCCCGTTAACATTTATGACCGATATTAGACTGTCATACAGAAACAGTCTTCAGTCAGTGGCTTGTTTAGATTTGTTGCAATACTGACTGCTACTGGAGATCCTTCCTGGCATGTCGAAGATACTTGGATTAAATTAGTTACATTTAATTTACTTTTGGGATAAGTAAAGTATTTTTTTAAATTGAATTGGACTAGAATAAACAATCACAGTATAAAGTATTAAATATCAAGTCTTTAAACACCATACTGATATAATGTATCTTGAGTCTTGGAGGCTCAATGTGAACAATTACTATTTTCCCATAGATTGTTTTTGCATTCCAAAGAACTGAATGAATAGCTGTATCTGCAAACTAAAAAATCTGCCAGAATCAGTTTTCCACTGGTTAATTCTCCTGATTTAATAACTTTACTGTCTGATAACATTGGAGAGAATATTCTCATTGAGTTTATGCATTTATATTTAATTGGACTAAAGAATCTTTTCTTGTAAAATTATTCTTCATACTAACCATCACAACAGACGTTTCAAACCCTGAATTTTAATGTAAGCCAAGCAGGTCTTATTTTCTACATAAATATACATTTACATCAGAAGTAGAGGTACATCTTTAAAGCTGGAAATCCTGAGTTACAATTCAAGCTTAGTCCAAAGAGCATTAAAGTCACATTTCAGAACTCCATTTAGGAAGATCAGGGAATGAAGACGCTGTTTGATTCCCAGTCTTTACTTTTCGTCACGATTTTTATCTTTGGTTTGAGACTTCAGGATCTTCTCCACAGCAGCGTAGCCCTGGACCGCGGTGTCGTACGCGGAATCTCCGGTAGCCTTGGCGATGGCCGCCGCCTGCTCCGGGTAGTAAAGGGAGGCGCACAGGGTCATAAGGCCCGTTGGGTAGAAGACCTTCTTAATCCTGGATCCTCTGGCCAGAAAAAGCCCGGCGACGCCGGCTAAACCGATGACTCCTGCCCGGGGATAGAAGTCTTTAGGAGGGTTCTGTAGAAAGACGTACGTGTCGTTTCCCAACTGGACGACCTTCTGAACTTTGGGTTTAATTTCAGCGTACGTTGACTGGCACCAAGTAGCGTAAGGCTCAGCTAACTTCCTGACGGTGGCGACTTTCTCCTCCAGTTGACCCGCTTCAGACTCTTCGTGCCGGAGAGTTTGAGGAGGAGGAGGGGCTGTGTAGAGCGACAGGTCGTCCAGGTTTAACGAGAATGTCTCCTCTTTTGCTCCCTTACCGGCATCGTCAGCCGCAAAAACAGCGAAAGGCAAGAAACTCGAGGCTCCCGGCATGACTCTACCTGTCACCTTCAACATGATTCCTGAGGGCCATATGCACTGGCTACGGAATCCGCCGAGGGACAAGACTGACTGGCGCCGCATCTATGATTTTTTTCAAAAGAGAAAAGCCCGCCAAAAAATGTGACAATGCGTTATAAACATATTTATATATATTCTACATGCTCGGACATTCTCCCTCTCACTTACTGCGTGAGAGGGAGAATGACTATTTTATGGACTACTAAATGTATGTAGTAAATACATTTAATTTAATTAAATGTATGGACTAATTCAAATTAAATTGAAAGGGACACTGCTAATTGTGTGAATATGACCAAATTAACAAACATCTAAATATTTGAATAAAAACGGGAAAAAGTTACCTATTATTATTAAAAACAAAAGTAGAAAATTACATGTATATGGGTGTAAAACACTAATAAATAAAATAATATTAAAAAGAAGAGCAGTAGTGCTCTTTTAATATTAAATATGACATCAAGCTGGTTCATGTGGTACCATTAAAATATTAGATTTAAAAAAACTATACATGTCCACTGCTTTAATATGTATGTTTAGCTACTAATATGTAACTATTTATGTTTTAGAACGGCGATTAAATTAAGCATAAATATTTAAGGTACATATCCTTAAAATTTAAGATTTTATACATAATTTTTAAAATAGGAATTTTACTCAGGCATTTTTCATGTACTTTTCAGGTCAACGTCTCTAGTTACCATGGCAGCCGGTCTCTATGGAGACAGAAAACGACAACACCAAAGGTTCGAACTCTAGTAAGCATGCTAATAGCTGTGTTTTCGCTTCATAAGGCTAAGTAGTTTTATCATTCGTTTTTAAGCAACAGAAATTAGCTTAAACCCGACGTACAAACATATTATATGCAGCAATTGCAGTTTTAAGGCATTTTTCTTCTTCTTTTCTTATTTGTTGTTATGGAATTTCTTGGAGTATCATCTTACCAAAACTTGCAGGCTTTGTCTGAGCTGTTATCAACTCAGCAGGAGGAAGATGAGGATGAAGACTGTAAAGTAAGATTACTTACAAACACAAATAAACAGTATGAGGAAGTTTATTTAAAATAGGTAGTTTTTTTTTATGTAATTATTCCATAAAAGTTATGTCTGGGTGCAGTAGAGTTGAATAACTAAATTGGGTTTATTTCAGCAAAATGCAACAGCCTATGGACAGCTTGGTCCTGGACATATTGGCCCCCCTCCTAAAAAAGAAAAAGAAGGTATGTGCACTTGTTTATCTTGGTTAAATTTATTTTGAACAAGAACATGTTAAAAGCTCAAACTGACTTTCTGCTGATTTAGTGGCTACTGCCTACACAAAGAAAACCAGTAAAGATATCTGGAGTGAGGAAGAGGTGGCTGAAGGATCTCAGTATGATGATCTGGGTGACCCGAGACCACAACCTGAGTAAGACTGAGGGGAAAAACCTGGAGTGGTGCTGCCTTCATACAAGATAGAATACAACACATAGGCTTCAAGGTGGATTGCAGCAAGAAAATCCTGGGTTTTAATCTTGGCCTGGGTTCTTCTCTCTGTGCGTGTGTTGCTTTTCACCCACAGTCTAAAAAGATGTTAATTGGTTCCTCTAAAATTGCCCTTTGGTACAATTGCAAGTGTGTCTAGTTGTTTGTCCCGTGTGTCTCTTTGTAGTTTAAGAATTGACTCAAAAATGGCATTTTTGAGGAAAGACAGTATTGAAAAGGAGATTGTACAAATGCCTCAACAGTTGCACATCTGCTAATTTTAACAGTTTGCTCGTAATGCATTTTATGTTGCAGAAAAGTATTCTAAATTTAAAAGTTGGATTTCCTGAACTTTTCAGCATGAAATTATTTTACATCAATAAAAGTTGCTTTCATTTGAAAGTTTAATAATCTTTACCAGAAAACTGAATAAGTGAGTTCAGTTTCCTCATACTATGATAAAGTGTAATTTTCATGTGCATTCTGATATGGCTCCTTACAGGTATGAAATTATCCTGAAGCAGAGTGTTGGAACAGAGGATTTGTTCCTGGGCTTAAGCCAGAAGGACCCATCTTCAATGTGCTGTGAAGCTATGCTGGTAATTTATTAAGCATCAAGCATGTTGTTCACTGAAATTAATCAACTTTTTTCACATTGGAAAACATCTGCAACCATTTGAATAAAGACAAAGACAAACACAAAACCAAATGCAATTTAAAAGTGTGCTTAAAATGTTAAAGGTCTAAAATGTTAAATGTTAAACTTGACATTGTGATTTTATTGTTTAATAGTGTGATGATGATACAGCTTGTAATTAACCCACACTTTTCTCACTTTTTTTTTCTCCTCTATCAACACAACTAAAGAATAGAGAAAGTCAACCCGACGTAGAAGCATATTACGACAGATAAAGTTTTATTGCATGGCACCTGAAATGTAAATCCTAGCAAAAACTGCATCCAAGCGGTCCTTTATTGGGATAAAAACTGAAATCCATTATAAAGTTCATGTCTAATATAGGAACAGAAATCTTGCAAAGTATGGAATATGATTTAAGTGTTTTCCAGGTCTAAAAAAACACTTCTAGACCTTTAAAAAATTAAGAGCATTTTTCCATACTCTTAATTTCCATACTCTAAGAAATTAAGAGTCTGGAAAAATATTTGTATTTCTAGACTTAATTTCCGATAGCATTGTCTATGCATCCTCCCTCCAGTGCTCCCTTCTTTGTTTCATTTCTTACTTTTCTTTCCTTCCTTATGTCTTCATTTACAGTTATGCCCAACATTCATAGAAAATATAGCAAATATGTTTGTAGATATTTGCTCAAAAAATTTGTTTATACTTTTGAAATAATTATTGGTATAAACTGGGACTATTTAGGATATTAGAACAATATTAATATTTTTTCCTACCCTTAGGTTAAAATAAAGCTACCTGACACAAAGGCAAAAGATGTCTTCTTGGATTTAAAGGAGAAGTACCTGGATCTGCGGACTCCAAAGTAGTAAGAGCGGTTTTAAAAAGCTTGTCTTTTATTTTTGATCTCATAAGGAGAATTTGCTGCTCACACTCATTGCTCAGCTCTTCAGACATTTTACTTTAATCAGTGTTTCAGATCTTGACCTGAGCTTCGATTGCAGTTCCATCCAGCTCTCAGCATCCTCTTCAACCACTTAACATCTCTCTCCTTCTCACATCACTGCTTTCACTTGTCGCTTCTTTCTTTTTTCTTTTTAGTAAACTGGGTCTCCATCTGCCCCATCCCATCCAGAATCAAGAGGGCAAGGCACAGTTCTTTAGCGACAAGCAGGAACTGGAGGTGACTCTACCGATGCAGTGACCCTTGGACTTTATCAACATGCAGTAAAAGAAGGATAAATGAATTATTTCAGCTTTAAAAAGAAGCAAACATCTTGATGAGAAAGTTAGGATTGGACACACTGGCTCATTTAAGTGCCTGAAAACAATGGTGGAAGTAAATCCAATTTATTTCTGTAAATTTTAATTAAATCTGGGCTCTTTTCCATATGCAATCTCTAACTTCATAAGAAAAAGTTATAATAAATGTTTTCTGTGCTTCAGGAGTTCTACACTTGTTTTAATTTCCTTTCTATCATGTCTGTGGAGAAAGAAGTAAAATAACTTTTTTAATTGAGTATTGGTTATTTAGATAACACAGTGCCCTTTTTATAGTTGAGTGATTTAGAAATTAGACTTGAGTGGCTTGAAGCGAAACATTAAAGTATGGAAATAGACGAACAAGAAAGCAACAGTAAAAGAAAAGGAGAATTGGTCAAGACCTGAGTTTCCCAACCTTTTAGTTTCTGACCCATCTTTGTAATAAACACTCCGTTTACTATGCTCTAAATGTACTCTGCAACGTTTTCCATCCATCCATCCATCCATTTTCTTTCACCCTTGTCCCTAATGGGGTCGGGAGTTGCTGGTGCCAATCTCCAGGTACATTCCGGGCGAGAGGCGGGGTTCACCCTGGACAGGTCACCAGTCTGTCGCAGGGCAACACAGATACAAACAGGACAAACAACCATACACTCACACCTAGGGAGAATTTGGAAAGACCAATTAACCTGACAGTCATGTTTTTGGACTGTGGGAGGAAGCCGGAGAACCTGGAGCGAATCCACGCATGCACAGGGAGAACATGCAAACTCCATGCAGAAAGACCCGGGCCGGGAATCGGACCCAGGCAACAGTGCTACCAACTGCGCCACTGTGCAGCCCGTTCGCAACGTTTTCACTTTTTTTTTTTTTTTTTTTGTCAAATTACAACCAAAAATGTTAGTGTATTTTATTTTGTTTTTTATGGAAAAGGCCAAGATACAGGGTTTTAAAATGTTTTTACAAATACAGCCACTCCGACTGAGTCACTACTCTTTAGGACTACCTTTAACAGAGCTACAAGTCAAAAGTCTCTTGAAGGTCTGCACATTTCGACTGAACCTTTTGCCCATTCTTCTTTCAATAATAGCTCAGTAAGTTTGGATCGAGAGCATCTATGTTGTAAGATGAATCCTGCTATAATTAAGATTGCAATAATTGGTTACAAGTAATCAAGTTAAGTTTATCCAAGTTTAAGTTGTCAAGTTAACTTAAGTTTGACAAACTTCATTCACTTACTTGTGACCAATCACATTTTTTTTTAACAGTTCTAGATGTGTTAGGGGAAAATTATTTTACTAAAGCAAATTACAGTATAGTAATAGGTAGCCTAATCTATCAGCAGGTATTAACTGATGCATGGTAGGTTTAATACATCCTGTTGCCAATGACTCCATGTTGTGTGAAGGAGTTTTTCTTTAAAGGCAAAATGTTTTATTTTAATTAAATAATGTTCCTTTATGCATCATATAAATGTAATGTTTTTTGTATAACAGTTAAAATGTTTTTGTGCAGTTGCAGAGGGTGTATAAACTAATGAAATAAGATGTGTCTGCTGAAGTAAGTTTTCCCAGGGTTGCTGAACTTCCCCAGACCGGTTGTCTGGGAACTTGCTGTTTTTCCCATGGCTTTCCCTGCACGAAGATAGAATGTTTAGTTTTCGCGTCCCGTAGATATGATAGTGGATGAGCATACAAGGTTGAACTGTTCCATCTGTTTTTCCTTTGTTTCTTTTGTTTGGTCTTAGAAGATTGAGTCTCCACCTCTGTTAGGTGAATAAAGTAACTATGCAACTCTGAATTTGTTAGAGCAGAATGATTTTCGCCTAATGCATTGTGTTTTTTGCTCTCCGTCTGCAGATGTATTAAAGATTGTTTTTGCTCCCTGACTTTTGTCTGGACCTCAGTCTCTGTATTGTGCACTTCACAGTTGTCAAAGAAATCAACTATAATTTGATAGTTTTCAAATACTTGAATATTGTTTATAATCACAAAAATCCTAAATCATTACAACTCATATGATGGGCCTATAAAAAAGAAAGCAAAAAAAAAACAACTCTGGGCCTTCCCAAAACATTGGGTCCCGATCAAATAAAGGAATGTTGCATATTACTGAGTCATGTATACTCTCATCCATTCATTCACTATATATACTCCTCCCTGCAGAATCATGGAGGATCTGGTGCTTATCTCCAGCAGTCATTGAGTGACAGGTGGCTACCCCCTGGACCACAGTCGCTTAAATTCATATTTCTATGGATCACCCTAACTTTGGGGAATGCCCCCTTCACCTCTATAAATGAAAACAGATATTTGTATCTCATATATTTCTTATAGTTACATTAGCTGGCCTAAAACAACAATAATAAGTTTCCTGTATTTCCACTGGGTGCAGATGGCAATAAATGGAAAGTCACGATAAGTAAATAAGAGAAGCATAATATGCCTGACCTAATGTTTTTATCAGGGAGCATTCCTTTGAATCATGCCCGGTGAGAGCAGTGCCACACCCTCGGGCATCGTTACCGCAGCAGCACCGGTACTGGGTGCTCTGGGTTGGTGTTGATGGGTGGGTGCGATCATGTGACGCCTTCATTTCCGAGACAACAATACAGCACCGAATCGGTCTGCATCGTCTCCCCCGCTCTCTCTCTCTCTCCCCCCTTACCTGCGCCTTGCTCTTGTTATGGCGGACGGCGAGAGGTCCCCGTTGCTCTCAGATTTGGGGGATGGTGCTCTTGGCAGCGGTAACGGCGGGGTTTCTCCCGGCGCTGGGTCCTACAGTGTGCCCAACAAACCTGAGGGTGAGTATGCAGGGTGATGCATCTCTGTCCTTACTCCAGCCTCTGTTAGCCTAGCTTACCACAGCCTCTAGCACTGACTGGGCATTACGGTTAGCCTGCTAGCTTCACTATGATAGGGACTAATTGTGGAGGGTTTATGTTGCTTGATAAGGATGTTGTACATAATAGCATCTAAGGAACACACTCCCTCTGATAAATTGTGTCGTTTTATAGAATGTATATGAACCAGGTAACCGTTGTATTATTAGCCCAAATGATGCTAACTTTTTAGCAACTGTTTGCTAAGCTTTACCGTGAACCAGTTTTAATGACACTATTAGAATGAATATTTTTGGGGGCATTCTGTTATTTTGAATAGTTTATTTAAGCCAAATGTAGTCTCTGGCTCTCTAAATAGAAGAAATGGTAGCGGTTGGCTAGCATCCTAGAAACACCTGATTTGATTGACAGGAGGAAGTGACTACGGATGCTGCGGAGGGATGCTGCTACCAATCATAACTCCCAGGAAAAACATTTAAATATTAAAAGAGAATAGATTTCACTTTTCACTGGCCTCTTGGCTTTCTCTGAATTTAAAAAAAAAAAAGAGCAGACAGTTTTGCATGCTTTTATGTGATTTTTAGGTTAAGCTGTTCCCCACATGTGGTTTAGCTTTTGCTAATACCCGGCTCTGCTCTGCATTCCAAGACTGTTTTTCTACTAAAGCTCCTTTCTGTTGAACTCCAGACCTAATCTCATTATCTTGTTTGCTGTAATGGGTTACTTGTCATGAGTCTTTTTTTCCCAGTCCACTGCATTTCTCTTGTGACTTCCAACAATCATGCATTTGTCACACAGGCAGTACTACTCTTATATTTTGTATTCTATCCTCCTTGTTCAGGTTTCCCCCCTTTCCCCAGTGCCAGTCAGCCCTCGGTACTCCTAGGGGAGGACCCTCCACCCTATTCCCCACTCGCCTCCCCGGAGAGCGGAAATGCCCCTGTTATCAGCTGCAGGGTGTGTCAGAGCCTCATCTCCGTGGAGGGGAAGACCCACCAGCATGTGGTGAAGTGTGGCGTTTGCAATGAAGCTACGGTGAGTTACTCCAAAAGAGTGTACAGCAAAATATGCAAAAACCCCCAAAAAACTCAGGCACACAAATTAGTTTAGATCTCAGTTTACCACAGATAAACTGTGCAAACTCCCGAATCTCCTTTTATTCAGGAGATTGCACTGCTTTTAAATGTGATTCATTTAAAATTCCAATTTGTTGAAAAGACTTATTTACAGCACTGTCTCCACCTTTTGTTAGAGTTGCTAGAGAATTGAAAATGTAAATGAAATTTAAATGAAGGTAATTTCCAAATCTGAATAAGAAGGAAAAAACAGAGTATGGAAAAATATGTGCATTTCTGCACTTTTTTTCATATCCTATTCTCAAAGAATTGTATTCAGTCAGTCAGTCAGTCACTTTCTGAACCATCTGAAAAAAGTTTGTTGTAGTTTATTTTTAAATGATTGACCAAGGTATTCAACCTTTTGTTTTTGTCAGTTTGTTTCGTTATTATTCATTTAACCTCTGCTTTTGTATTTCTAATTGCACTGACTGAACAGCTTAAAGTTGTGTTCCGTTTACATATCACAGAACACAACATGTAAACCTGTTGGTGTATTTAAGTGCAATATACTGGTGCAGTGTTGGAAAATATATTTATAATTAAATACATTTATATCTGTGTTTTGAAATAAGAATTGTTTTAAGTGAATTCACCACTGTTTTTCTGTATTGGACTGTTATCAGCGACACTAAACCTCAGATGTTTGTATCAGAAGTGAAAAAAGGGCATCAACCCTCTAAGAACAAGCGAGTATAGACAATAGATGAATTTGTATTTTTACATTTTACCAAGTAGCTGGCTCTGTAAAGCTCTGAATTGTTTACATGAAAATGTGTAGAAACCCTGTTTCCTGCAGCTACTTGTATTTTGCTCAGCATTTTCCTACTGACATTATCAGAAAGTATCTTGATGTTGAGCTTGTGTTTTTTAAATTGATTCAGGGTCATCCTTGTCTGCTTCATTAAGCTTACAGAAATCAATTTTATTCGTCACCCCTTGTTAAACGGGTATACAAAATTAGAAAAGTTAATAGGAGGAACGGTATTAGATTTGTATCTGCACATGCATATTTGAGACTTTTGTCTTTACATTTTCCAATAAAAATGTCTCCATTGTTTGTCTTGACAGCAGACTTGTAACAGTGAAGCTATTAAGAAGGAACAGAGCAGACTTTCTTGAGAAAGCTTAAGTTCTTGAAGTAATTTAAGGTAATTCTGCACTTCACTTACAAGTAAATAAACCATTTCAATGTCACACTGGCATCACCATAGATTTTTGCTGTATCAAATATAAGTGGACAGCTCTAAATATGAACATGCGGTCCTGGTTTTTAAACACACGCTGAGTCATTTGACATTGACATGGTTCAAACTCTTGACAATATTTCCTGTTATTTATTGCAAAACGTCTGATGCACTTACTGACTGATGTAAAATCAGTATAGATGGATAAAATAGTGTGTGACTACAGAGTTAGGAACCAGATCAAAGGCACTGAGGTTGTTGATCACTCCAAAACTCCTCTGCTGTACATTCACTGACAGATCACTGTTTGATGCACAACTTGACTGTGAACATTAGTGCTGTGTGCCAGCAGGTGTGCATGGCACATTCAAGTAGAGAGCTAAGATTGTTGTTGTGTAACTGACAGCCTTCTTATGGCATACTGAGTAATATCAACTCCTATAGCAATCAGAACAAACATTACACTACAGCAAATACCAAGTCCTGATTATTTTTTTTAACAGAACCACAAAGATTTCAGCAAGAAAAGAACCACAAATAAAAAATGTAGTAAACTAAACTGACTGATTTCCAATTTTTAGAAGAACTTTTCAAATCCTTTACCAGACTCATAAGCTGCCACATTTCTCCCTCTTGAGGCCTGAGACAGCTGTTTGAATCTCACAGTGGTGTTCACTCTCACTTCACCAGTTAGGAGCACAACAAATAAAATGTCTGAGGATTAAACAGGAAGAACCTTCAAAATGCTGAGTAATTGGGTCATAATCAAGTGCAGCGGATGCGCTATGGCTGTGTGTCAAATTAGCCCATTTTAAAAGGTTTATTGATTGTTTTATCACTTGAACTTCTCAGTATTGTTATAATTCACAATCTTCTTTTGGCTCTTCCATTCAGAGATTGCCTCTGAAGATCATCTTTCTCTATTTAGTCCTAGTTGGGTTTATTTTCTTTTTTTTCTTTTCTTTTTTTTTTTTACGTCTTCATGTTCCTAACCTTTTTATGACTTTTTATAGTCATACCATTTAAGTCAGTGGTGCCTAAAGTCAAGAGCCGGCATCCTGTATGTTTTAGTTCCCTCTCTGGTGGTAGTACCAACCTTTTCAGCATGTCAATGTTTTTCTTAGGCTTTGCATCCAGTGAAAGGCCAAAAGTAGTGAGACTTATTGATTGTCATGTATTTATTGAAGTATAACAACAAAGCCTGAGCTCCAAGAGTAACACAGTGAATCAGTCTCTGTCTCATCAAGCCTTGAAGGTGTCGGTAACCTTACAACATAACTGCAATATTGATGTCCTTTATGCTGTCTTTAATAACAGTTTTAATATTCAGTTACCTGTTAATAAAACTACTTATGTAGTTATTGTCCGCACCTATGTGGGATAATCTCCAAAGGCAGAGAATGAGTCGCAAACTGTGTTGCACAGCATTCAAATCTGCCAGTTTCATTTCTCCTGCTGTCAGTTATACTGTCTTTATGTGGGACGTTATTAGTGGCAGTCACTGCTAACTAAAAAGTTAGTTCTGCCATTGTAAAAGCACTACAACAACACAGTATTCAATTCAAATTACATCTGTCGCTGAACGATTACAATCATTGCTCACCAATAAAACTTTTGCATTGTAATTTACATGTTTTACTCTTTAGATATTGTATTTATGTTTATATCTTGTCCTCTATTGTCTGTGTTTTATTGTTTTGTGAGGACAGGAAGCAGAGCTGCTGCTTCAACAGCCTTCAACCCTTTCAAAATAAGAGCATGGATTTAAACATCTTAACTACTTGAATTCTTCAGTCAATAACTTGTGCATTAACACAGATGTTGAGCTTTATTCATCTTGAAAGTTTACAAAGCAACCAAGTAAATAGTGCTTTAGAATATATTAGGTAATATTAATTTTGGGGAAACTAATTGCGCTAAATGTTTTAAAACTAAATAAAAAATTTGCTTTAGACTAGCGGAAGTATGGCCACTACTGGATGTTAGGATATATGCATCTCTGCAAAGACGAAGACGTTCATGTTAAATTCATGTAGCCTTGAGTCCAGAATCTGGACCTTATTTACAACACTTACCTTAAGCATAAACAGAACAGTTCCTACTCTAATGACTGAGGCAGTTGTTTTAAATGTAGAACAAAAAGGTGGAATGAAACAACAGCTGGATTTTTCTATTTTGTTTATTCCTCCATGCCTCTGAGCTCCAAATTAATGTTCAGAAGGATTTGGTTGGATGAATGCGGTATAAGTCAGTTTATAATTAGTTCTTCTTCCAAATGGCATATTGTCAGTGAAGTTTATAATGAAAATATTCATCACACACAGCATTATTAAATAATTTAATTTGTAATCAACTCTGATTTCTGCAGAGACAAGGACACGAACAGACATAAGCGGCACGTTTAAAAATGTCTGCACGTACAATAGCTCTCATTATGCTTATGTGGTAATTACAACAATGATTCAATTATTTGATGTAATGCTCTCAAGCCTTTTGAAATTATTACCTCTATTGAGAGACTGCAGAGTTGTGACGAGAAAACAGCTGCTCAGCCCAAACTTTACTTGCCAACTTCTAATCATGTGTTCGACCACAGAAAAAGGTTCCCCTTTGATTGAGGCGGGGGGGGGGGACAATTTGACAGTTGCGCTGATGAAATCGCTGCAAGTAATTTCACCAGCAATCACAGCTGTATTCACAGGTTGACGTGGTTCCTGGAGTGTGCATCGCTGGCAGTGCAGATCAATATGCAGATGGGAGAAGAAATGTAAGATTTGCATCAGGCTGTACCGATAAGTAATAACTACTTGCAGATGGAGGCAGCATATGTAGATTTGCACAATACATTATGTAGAGCTTGTGTAGACGTGCATTGTTGGGCATGTTTTGTCAAGCATATTGTCACCCAGGTCTCTAATTAAGCTGTTTTATAATTCAAACGTATAAGCACCTGCAGTTATTTAAATTAAATGTGCCATTTTCTTTATTTATTAACTTCATTATTTGGGCTCTGTTAGGCACATATGGCCTTCTTTCATTACTGGTTGTTTATCTGCTCATTATTACAGCAATGTTTGAAGCTGCAGTGCACATCTTTCAATGTTTGTGTTCTTATTACGTTAAAATAATTTCCAGCTGAAGAGGGGTAATAGAGGAATATAGAGTGGTTATTGTACTGACTGAGTCTGTTAGTGGCCTTGATTCATGGAAGGATTAGAGAGACTCCTGATTATAGCTGTAATATCCACAATATGTCATACTTGATTACAAACGAGAGAACTAGGATTTATGCTTATAATAATGTCCCGGACCTTGAGCGGATGGCAGTAAACAAGCCAATGTGTTTGTTTGTTTTAGCATCACCATTTTAGCTTCCCTTTGGCTCAAATGGTAAAAAAAAAAACAAAAAAAAACAAGATCAGCTGTTTTTTTGGGTGAAGCAAATAAAACAGTTATGTTTTTTTTTTTAAATGATTGATCACGTTTGTGAAGCTATTGGTGTATTTAAGTGTGCTTTATTGGTACAGAGTTATCAAATAAATTTTAACTTAGTACATTTATGTCTTTGTTTTAAAAAAAGGAAATATTTAAGACAGTTCAGCACTGTTTTTCTGTATCAGATCGTTATCTACTAAACTTCAGATATCTGTATCAGTAACAGAAGTAAAAACAGTGGATCGGTGTATCCGTTGTACAATTTCTTTTTTTTTTTTTTCCAAGAAATATATTGTTGTTGCAAAGGTCTCATTAAAACCTTATATGATGGTACATGTAGTGAAACTGTGATTTTAAGTTGATACCTTGAAGAAAATAACAACAACAAAAGAAATTTGTGCGCACCTTTAATAAAACACTTAAACATAATTATGGCTAAATAACACACCAGTTGTTTATTATGCTTTATTTTTTTAAAGATAGGCTAATTATTTCACAAATCAAATGCAGAGGTTTTGGTGTTCTTATACAATTCCACTTAATTGGCTCTTTGAGTTATTGTTTTATATTTGAACTCTTACCAGTTATAAATCACCACCTTAACTTGCAGTTTGTGTACAGTTTCTGCTAGAAAACAATTTTCTCCTTCCTGTACTATTTATTCATCCTCGCCCATCACATATAATTGGCTCGTTATCTTCTCCTCTTCGGCTCTGAGGTTCTGCTGCCTTCTGATCTCCTGAGCGTTTCTGTCTCCCTCTGCAGCCCATTAAGAATGCCCCAGCAGGAAAGAAGTATGTTCGCTGCCCCTGCAACTGTCTTCTCATCTGCAAAGTCACTTCTCAGAGGATTGCCTGTCCCCGACCATATTGGTGAGAAACTCTGTGTGTTTGTTTTGTGATCACGAATGCACAGCCCTGCAGAACTCCTGTAACACACTGTCCTGCTAGAAGGAAAGAAAATCAGAGGAAGCAAGGTGCAGTGAGAACAGCGGGCCTTCAATTAAGGTCTTACTGCCAGCACAGTTAAAAATGAGGAAACCTCATTAGACAGCCGTGGTATGAATTTTTTACTTCTATTTGGCAAGTATTGTGAAATGTGGAAAGTTACTGTAGCTCAGACTGTAAAAGTTGTTCATTTAAAAAAAAAATTCCCTGGAATCTCCAGCTGCACACTAATTTTGTCATCCATATATCCATATATATCTGTTTATACTCAGGACACTTTTTAGAGCAATGGAGTTTGGATGAATAATGAGATTCGAAAAAATCCTCAGGCAATTTTTGCAGTTTTGACAAAAGCTTTCTGTCTACAGTCTCCAAGGTGCAAAGGAGTTTCCAAGCCTCTTTAGAGAAAAATACATACAGTCTATCCCAAAACACAAAGCTGTCGGTCCTAATAAATATATTGTTTTAGCAATTCATCTGAACTTTTATGATTTTGATGCGTAGTTTGCTTCACAGAGGTGGTAGGATTTAGGAATTGATGTTGCAGTTCAGTCTTCTCCATTTTATCAGCAGATGCTGTTTGCTTTTTATCTGCTGTGGATCATAAAGCAGGCTGTACTAAATACATGCAGACATAAGATCAATTCTAGTGCATCGGAGCAATTTGAATCAAGACACAGATGTCTTCTCTTTAGCAACAAGTGCAGCAAATGCACCAGTGATCAGGGATAAAAAAAACATAAAGAGCAACTTTTTTTAAGCCCAGTAGACATTTTATTTTAGTTTAGGAAATGATTTGCAACGAATGAGACAATTTACCTTCTATTTATATGACTATTTATATGATTTCTGTGTAATGTAACCAGCCATGCTTTCTATTTGCCTTTGCTGAAATTTATATAACTATAAACATGAGAACTCAAGTTTGCCCACATTGAGAACTCAAAAATACTATTATGATGTCCCTACCAGGGTTTTCTCTCAAAATATAAAATTGGTAATGGCACATATTTCTTTTTTATATGAAGCCTTTGGCTGCAGTAAACTCTGCTATTACTGGTGGGGTACTGTCTGTGTTTGACAAAAAAGTGGTGAGGCTATTTTTAAAGAGCAAAAAAAAAGCTTATTTTTCTACATCTACGTATAACATTCCTGATTTAACCTCATGCTTGATTTCTTTGACGGTAACAGACGTTTTTAAGATAATTTTGGACTAACAATTCAATAAATTTCTCCACATAAAAACAGGCTTACAGCTACAACCTCTGTTGAATTAAATATATAGCTGTATTTAAAAGTATTACTCTTTAACTTCTTGCTGAAATCTTGTACCATTTGCTGGTAAAACGGTAAATTGTCAGATATTCTAAACGTAAGTGGAAATATTTGCATAATATTCCTGTTTTCAGCCTAATGGAATATAATTGCTTACTGAGCTCTGCAAGCTGTTTTTGCTTATTGTGTGCATTCCTTGTAGGCAACTTTCCCTCATTAAATACTCTTAAATGTTTACCTCCAGTGTCACTGTTTTGCATTCAAGTCAGACACGCTGACTCAACCAACACTTCTCCGTTCCCCTGTCTGATCAGTGATTCCGAGCCGCTGTCTGTGTCGGGGGAAGTAGATTTTTATGGAGGTTTTGTGTGTAGTAATGAGAGGACGGGCTGCTGATGGATTTCATAAAGCCGCGCTGCAGCACGCCCTTGAGATAGCAGCTCAAAACATCAGGCTTTATGACAACGCAGTTTGCTCTCACACCAAATTTTATCATGATTGTGATAATTTACTCATGGTGGGAATGCTGAGTTTGTGTGCCTGCCTGTCTCCTTCCAGTAAGAGGATAATAAATCTGGGTCCTGTTCATCCTGGGCCGGCCAGTCCTGACCCTCAGCCTGCTGGAGCCCGGGTCTCCTGTGGACACTGCAGCAACACCTTCTTGGTAACGGCTTTCTCCTTAAAAACACATCAAAATAATAAAGAGAAACAAATATTGTCAGAATTCAGCTTGCAACACCGTCTCTTTTTGGTGAAATTTATTTGAATTTTTTATTTGAAAAATTTAATCGCACAATAATGTTTATTTTAACTCCCTTTAGACACTATTGTTATTCAGGACCACTGATATTGTTTGAATGTCACTGGATTGTGATAAATCCTTCCTCTTTGTTAGGTCTGAGCACATTTTTTTTTTTACTTCTCTTTGATCTCTGGCTCTAAAAAGCAACCTAAGAGTCACAGAACTTTCTTCAATCAACCAATCTCTGTGAGATTTGGAGGTGTATGTATGCTCCTCCACAGCTGGAAGCCCAGCTTATCAATATAAGTGTAATTTGGAGGTGTGTTTGTATCTGCACTTTTTAGAGGTGGGCATTTTATTATCAAAAGTAATTTGTTTTATCATTATTTCAATAACAATGAAGCTATTTCTAACATAAACATGTAAAAATCTCAGCCGTTTTTGCTCGACTTTATGTCAATACAGTGCAGGGCTGATCTGTTGATTAATTTTTGGATCAACCCATTAACAATTAGTTTGCAAAAGATGCTTACTAAGAGCTAAAACATTATCTTTTGTGGAGTTTTGGATAGAACATATTTATATGATTTCTGTTTCTTTTTTTATATATCTTAAATCCAAAATGTATGTATTCTTGTGCAGTTTTTGCTTAATTACTGCTCTGGGTATGTTGTACTTTCAGCAAAATTACCAATTTTCAAATGCATTCTCCAGTTAACAATTAATCTATTGCCAAATTAGTTGACGATTATTTCAATAATCAATTTACCTAATGTCAATGTTATCTTGTGCAGCTTTAACAAGGCCAGAGGTCATTAACAAACTACCACTTCTACTACCATAATGCTAGAAAAGCATGGAAGTAGCAGTGTGAAAGGGGCCTTGATATTGGGACCCATCAACAAAGCTGTCGAGTAAAAATTAGAGAAAATCTTAAAAACATTTAGAAGGAAGTTACTAACATAGCAACGCTTTAGTTAAACTGTTTTGAAGAGCAGTTCCACAGCTTGCTAACCAGCAGAATAATAATTAAAGCACTTTGGCTTTTGTATTTTTGCCCCTCGGGTGAATTTTCTTCCCTCCAACTGAAGCATTCTGAGAGAATTTCTGCAGGTCCACAAGATATTTGTTGTGAAATATGCTGGTGCAAGTAAATTATTAAAAAGACAGGACATCCTTCCTGCGAGCCAAGAGTGTGTTGAGTTATCGCTGCAGATCAATACCCATAACAACACACTGCTGATGTATTGTGGTCATTTTGTGTTGAAGGGAAAGAAACATTTTTCCTTGCTGCTGCTTTTTTTTAACAATCTACAAGACAAGTAAAGATAGTTATGAAATATATGATGGAAGAGAGGACATAGGTTTAGCTCAAGGAGGAGAAAAGAGAATTGTGTTAAATATTGCCTGACTGATGCAGAAGGGGGTTTTTAAAGTTTAGATGAACGTTACACAATCGCTTGAAGACAAGATGGTTGAATGAAAATACAAATCTGTGCCCTGGGTGGGTTTGTAAGCTAATTAGTTTTTACCCAAGTAGTGATGATATGTTGTGTTGGTCTGTCTGGAATATATTTTCACTCCTCATGTATAGTTATTATGGAAATGAGAATAGAGTTTTAAGCACAAGGTGCCTGATGAAGCAAAAAACTGCAACGCCTGTTAGCGGGACATAAAAAGCGATTCACAGTGGACACACTTGATAAGTTTCTATCAAGTGTGCCCACTTGGTAAGAACTTGCGGAAACCTTGGCAAACATGCAGCTTGCTTTTTGGCTCCATTTGATGCTCAGGGCATTTAACTTTTGTGATTTCAGTGGACAGAGTTCACGGACCGGACGCTGGCCAGGTGCCCGCACTGCAAAAAAGTGTAAGTAGCTTTGCGCACTTTTTTTTCCCTCATACACCACCTGACTTTTTCTGTGCTCATTTTCTGTACCATCTGATCCATCCTAACAGGAAAGACCAAACCTTCCCATTAGTTTTCAGGTGATAAAAAGCCTGAACTTATTTATTCCTCCTCAGTTTCATTTTGAATATGTCCTGCCCTCGAGGATTTAGTTTGAACATTGCTGCAGTCCATGTTTCTGTAATGTAAAAATAAGCTTCTTAGTGTTTTTCACAATGTTCTTGTGCTCAGCTGCAAAAGAAAAGAAAAGCAGCTATGAGGTGGTTTAAATCACACCTTTTTAGTAGCCAAATCAGGCAGAAATTTTATTAAAATGGAAAATAACTGACTATAAAAAATATTTGTACTTTTTCAGACTTTATTCTCTGTTCCATTAAGTTAATATTGTATTTATTCATGCACCCAGTTGTCTATTTTTCCGTCCACATAGATTTATAGATTCTGTATTAAAATATTGACCTCTGCAGCACATGAATTTGAAATTTCTTCCAATTTTGTGTTGACTGTTTAAAACGAGAAACAAAAAAGTATTGTAAACTTTGAAAATCTTAAGTTGCCATTTAATTTTAGTTTGCACATGAACAGTTAAACCAAAAACTATTTATACTAGGGCTGCACAGATTGCAGTTTTCTGACTGATCGCAGATCTTTAAAAAGCCTGAGCTGCTGATTCTTATTTTGGCCAATACCCATTGTTTTATTTTTCCTTTGAAAAAATTGCTAAATATATTGATAAATTAGCTGATTTAGAAGCAGAGGAGTTACTGTTGTCACCTCTCTTTCAATACAGAGCAAAATTGGACAGTGGTTGATTTTCAGACCTCTTCAAAGGTAGATGAGATCAGTGGATACTATCGATTAGATAACTAAATTAGATAACGAGCTGACTTATCAGTGCACCTCTGATGCATTCAGCTAAATAAATATGACTTATGTTAATCTAAAACAGCTCAAGTGCTTTAAAAGAAATAAACAATGAGATGAAAGTGATATTTAGTGATGAGTCATATCTGCATCACAGATGAAGACGAAGATACTGGAATTATTGTTAAGAGTAAGTCCAGCAATATGTATAAAAAATAAAAAAGCAGAGTTTGCAGGTGGATGAAGTATTTTCAGGTTATTTTCTTGTCTAAGTGGGTTTGATGATGGTTATAAAACATTTTTCCGCAGAACAAAGTGAGTGTAAACTTTCCACACCCCCCCTCTTCGACACGCACATCAGCTCAGTGACATAACCAGCAAACAGTCCGACTGAAAATTTATGGTGGAGTTTGAAAAAGAATGGTCCATGACAGGACTCCTTCGTGCAAAGCTGATCTGTCTGCAGCTGGGTGAGCAAGTTGGTAACTGATTGATGAAGGTCTTTGTTTTTCATTTGTAAGGTCCATGCCTCAACAGCTCAAACTGTCAGGAAAAAAAAAAGTGAGGGAGGAAGGAACAAAGTGCCTTTTCTCCCACTTCATGATGCAGTCGTTTTTCCTGCTATTAGAATAAAAAGACTAAATCAGAAGTTGGAGACTTTTTATTATTTAATTTTATCACAGCAGAACTCCACCAGTGTGTTTATAATTAGCTTTATTTAGGAAACTTTGTCAGGTCAGAATATAAATGGAAGAACTTCTGGAGGCGTTTCTTTATTTCTGTGTTTACAGGGATTACAGCAAAACAAAAAAAAAGAAGCAGTTTCTATTGCTAACTATTTAAACACGGAGAAAGGCCATATTGAGTGCTATGAGTAATAAGAGATCCTTTCTGCAGATCCAGCGCTGCACATGCCAGCTCTAACAAAGCCATTGTTAATGACAACAGATGCGCTGAGCATTGTGAACATCTGCGTCTTTCCTGGTCATTAAAACGGTTGCTGTTAAAATGTTAGATGTCGTGGTGGTTTTTGTTTGGAGAAATAAAAGAAATCAAACGATTCCTCCTCTGCAGGTCCTCCATTGGACAGAGGTATCCCCGGAGGCGAAGTTTGTGGTGCTTTCTACTCTGCTTGCTGTTCAGCATTTCCACTGCTGGACTAATGGTGAGTGAACCCCAACAACAATTTCATATTAGATGAAAATTTTATGGTTGGAGTACCAACAATCTTTTATTATTATATATTTTTTTATTTATCCTCTCAATTAAAGGGGTAGTATTATGTATTTCTTAGGCATATTGTGTCATTTTAATGGTATACATATAAGATATAACTTTGACTTGCTAATTTAACACATTGAAATTGGGCTTCTGTCCCTTTAAAAATGTCTGTTCTTTCTGGAACCATGTCTTCAGGAAGTCATAACAATATGGCTCCTCTTATAGCCCTCTTACATTTTTACCAGCATTTCACTGAGAAGTAGCTCCTATAATCAACTCAGTTCCATTAGGTGCTTGCTAATTGCTGATGGCTAGTCTGAAGGAGCTGAGGAAAGGAGTAACAGGGGAGGACCGCTCTTTGAGGCTTGTAAAGTACAACTCTGAGGAGCTGTGTCCTCGAGGGCGGTGTGTTTTGACAGCTGAATGGTTGCCATGGAGATGAAAGAATCAGAGCAACATTGTAGGTATGTTTCTGCTGATGGAATAACATTATAACATGATGCTAAAAAAAAAAGATTGATTTTACATAATACTGCCAATTTAAAAAGTCAGCCAAAAATAGATAGAAGCTGCAATCTACACCATGACCATCAGAGGGTGCAAGATGAGCACAACATGTGCAGATTTGCTGAGAGCTGTGAAGAAGCCAGTAAATGTCTCACCATTTAATCTAGTTTTATGAAAAAGGCTGTTTTAATTACAAGAACGATACAAGAGCTGATAAACGCCAAGTCTTCATACGAGTGCACTTCATCAAATTTCTAACAGCGTGTACCTAAAGGAAGGAGGCGCTCAAAAGGCTTTCAGGATTTAATTAAAAATAGCACATTTTAAATGCAGGGATCTAAAGATTGATCTTCAACAGCTTTAACATGTTGAACATGCGTTCAATCGGCAACAGAAGATGAGAGATCGGACCCAGAAAGAAACCTGAATCATTTAAACAATCCGGATTGTTCATAATTGAGATAAGAGCAGAACAACT
Source organism: Poeciliopsis retropinna (assembly GCA_010277075.1). Lineage (NCBI taxonomy): Eukaryota > Metazoa > Chordata > Actinopteri > Cyprinodontiformes > Poeciliidae > Poeciliopsis > Poeciliopsis retropinna. The sequence continues at coordinate 4,149,735 of VMRM01000021.1, forward strand.
GATATGTAGGTCAGAGGAGGATGTTTTCTGACCTGATTCGTGTTTTAGTTTCTGTCTCGGGGATTGGTGTCATGGCCGACTGAAAACATGAACTCCAGGTTTAGACCCGGTTCTGTAAGAAACGGGTTTCAGTCCAACAGCTGAAGGTTTGATAGCTAGAAGAAATAACTTTGTCTGAAGGTTTGAAAAGTTCTGACGGGGTTCCTTCACTCCATCCATTCATCCGTCCGTGCTTTCTTGTCCATCCACCATTCACCTTTTTCTCTCATCCATCCACTAATCCATCCATCCTTCCATCCATCTCTCCATATATTCATCCATCCATCCTTTCTTGTCCATCTATCCATTCATTTTCTCTCATTTACCCATTCATCCATTCATCCATCTTTTTTGTTCACCCATTCATCTATCTTTTTCTCTCATTTGTCCATCCATTCATCCATCTTTTTCTCTCAACCAACCATCCATCCATCCGTTTTTTTCTGTCATCCGTCCGTCCATCTGTCAGTCCGTCCATCCGTCTGTCAGTCCGTCTGTCAGTCTGTCTGTCAGTCTGTCTGTCAGTCTTTGTCTATAGTTTTATAGAAGCTGCCCTCTATTGAATGTTCTGAGATACATTTCTGATTAATTGTATATAAATCCTGAAAATTTAAACAAATTTTTCTCTGTTTTCCTTTTTGCAGCCACAGCAGTTTTCTTCTAGAGTTCATTTGAAACCTGTGTCTGCAGTGAAAAAATGTTTCTATGAGTCCCCCACACTTCTCAGTCCTGGGTCCCACAGTTAATCGCTTCTTCCAAATAAAATCTATTAAAGCTGGTGGCTGTAATGTGACAAAATATTTATTGGGTGTGAATACCGGCTCTAGCTCATAGTTTTGTTTTATAGTTCCTTTTACATTACAGAAGAGGTTTTACGCTCATCCTTGAATAAAATAAAATATTTAATACATGGCTGTTTAATGTTTTTTCCCCCTGGGGTTTACTGAGCGATTTATTAGCTAATCCACAAAAAATGTTAATATGTTAATCAGCAGTGAAAGTTTGCTGATGCTTAACTGGAATTCAGTGAAGATTACAGCATCATAATTGGGCATTTCAGAAAAAAAACCTCTGCAAATATGATTATGTCTTTACACCGGTCGGTCACTTGGATTTTCTATGTGCTGATTGTTGTCGTAGCATCACTTAAAGGGGCGGCTCTGTTCTGTCCCGTCTCGCTTCAGGCTGGAACGTGGGTGAAGGCGCAGACCTACCCGGGGATCTACGCCTCGTGGGCCGTCATGCTGCTCCTGGTTCTGGTCACCTTGGCTCGGGCCTTTTACTGGGTGTGCATGAGGGTCAGCCAGCCGCTTCAGAACTTCACATAGAGGCCCGTCATCTGCCACCTCCCGACCCGACAGGACGGAGGAAAGATTCCTTCGAAACAAAACAGAATATATATATTTAATCCAAACCCCATGAAGAAGAAGTTCTGCTCCTCCTGTCTCTTCCCTTCTAGTCAGAAATGTTTCCAGAACTGGAATGGTGGCGGCTGCAGCTGCTTTACCGTATCTGAGTGGCTTCCAGCCTAGTGTAATGATGTCCTAATCCAATCATCTGGCCAGTGTGGGGATCATTTTAACATTTTAACACTTGTTTTCCTCCTTATTCCCGCGCTGTTGATAACTTTCAGCTTTAGTCTGTGGCGCTCCTGTTTTTGTTTTGAGGTTATTCCCCATCAGTCCAGACTCAATGTAAAACCATTCAGCCTTTAAGATGTTCAAACTGCAAAACAACTGTCAGATGAAGCTATTAATGCCGGCTTAAGCTGCCCTTTGTCAATCAAAAGATCAAGAAGCTATAGAAACTTCTCTGAAAAATTACAATTTAGTGGAGTACGGTCGTAGGCGATGATTTTCCCCCTCCTTAACTTAATGTTTATGTCAAATTATTCCCCTGAGACTGACTTTGATCCAAATCAGCTTGAAAGCCTTAAGAGGAGGTGTGATAGAAGGATTCAGCACACAGACATGCAGCCACGTCAATGAATCACAACAAAGGGGAGATGCTCCTTTTTAGAGCTGCCTGGCTGCATCGAAGGCAGCCCAGCCTCCTTCTTCAAAGATGGACCTAAAAGCAGATTTTCTCCTCACTTTTGTCCTTATCTCGGCAATAGAAGAAGTAGTTGAAAGGTTTTTTTGTTGTTTGATGAGAGCAAAGCCACAAGATTTATCTTATACGTTTCATCTTGTTTATTCTTTTTTTCTTTCTATCTTTAAAGGCATCATATAAACCTATGAATGAAGACATTCCCATTCCCTAAAACATTCTGTCATACAGGATTATTATTATTTTTAGTTCCTTTTCACTAAAGGAAACAAAATCTGGTTAAATGGAAAGTGTTTTTTTTTTTTTTTTCTTTTTTTTTTGGTTTCAGTTCACTGCTCTGAATTTTCTTCCACTTTAATGACGAATTGTTTTGAAGACGGAGGCTGAGCTCTCATTAGTTACAGAATGACTAATATAAGAACAGCTACACACTACATACATTCTCACTCGTCCTGTTTGTGGTTCTGACTGCAGTTATGTTTTTGTTCTCGTTTCTGTAAAGTATGATGGCTTTTTTTCTGCTGGATTGTAAATATTTATGTTGATGAAAAACCGAAGTGACGAAATGAATTGTTTCTTTGAGTTCAACACTAACTGCTGTGATTGTAAGTTTATTTGTTTTTAAGAGAGTTATTTTTGCAGCTCTTCTTCTTTTATGTATTTAATGTGCTGATTTTGTTACTAACCCAATGAGCCTCCGGACGCCTGGTTGTGTCTAAACGCACGTCGACAAAACTCACTACTATCAACATTCTCACATGCAAATATTTAAACCAAGTACAAGACGAAGAGAGGAGATTAGGTTAAGCTGTTGCACTGAACTGAGGTTGCAGACAGTTCTTATGGAAGTGTCATTATTTATTATGCACGCTGCAAAATGGGATCACTCTTACATTTCAGTTACAGTTTTTACAGTCTTATTATGGATGACTTCTGAGAGAGCGAGGTTTTTTCACAGCCTCCCTCCTTTGTATTTATTTCCAGTACAATAATCTAACTGTCTCCTTCTATGACCACAGCATTTATTTATAAGGGCAAAATGAGGTGAAAGTGATCCTTTTGCACTGGAGTGATCATGTTTTATTATCAGATGACTGCAAACTAGATTAATCATGTTAAATCCAATAATTAAGAAGCTGGCTGATGCTCTTTTCAGAGTTCGTTTACACTCAAATAAAGACATGATGATGATGATGAACATGATGTATGAAATGGCTGGTCTGTTTTTTTTTTTTGTTGTTGTTGCTGCATTTTCTATTAAGAGGTACACCTGGGTTCTAGGCCAGTTTTTATACACCACAGCCCAGGACGGATTTGAATTGATGCTCTTACTTTACGTTAGAGTGGAAAGCCCCACTGAACTCACAAATCTGTGCAAAATAAAATGAGAAATGCATTTTCTTTATTTTCCAGGTGTGGAAAAGTATGGAAAAAGCAAACAGGACAATGGAACAATATTACTTTTGCAGAGTTTATGCTCCATCTCAGAGGTCTGGTGACTGCGTTATAATACAGCGAACCTTTTGTCATGTTGAGATGTTTTGAGCTTTGGGATATGATGCGTCATCCTGCTGGAAGTGGCCGTCAGAAGAAGGAAATTCATGTTCACCAACAATGATCAATCAAGGCTTTAGTGTTTAAACAGCAGGCAGGCGCCACTTAAAGAAATATATTTAAAGATTTAAATAGTGTTCAAATTATTTAGCAACTGTGCAAATGAAAACTGTTAAATAATTGTAACACTTCAATTGTGTTGAATTATTAACACAGTAAAAAAAAAACAACATTGGGCAAGTTTGACAATCATAATTGTTGCAGAATACTGAGATTAAGCCGTCTTCCTTCTCTGAAGTGGGATAATTGAAGTTAATCTGGAAAGCAAAATTCAGCCTTTTCTCATTTTGCCAAACCTCCATTAGTCTTATCTCCATTTTCTTCAAAACCATAGCGAAATGTTTGAAAGGAGCTCTTTTATTTACTCCCCTCACTCGACCAGGCCTCCTTTTCGGCATCCTCTTGAGTTTCATGCGGATATATTTTTTGCCTGGACACAAAGAGATGGAGGGATTAAGTACGAGGAGGAACCTTTCAGAAACCACAGCTCCCCAGAGAGCGGCACAACCTTGGCAAGCTAAGAGGCCAGAAAGATAAAAAAAAACAACAAAAAAACCAGAAACTGATTCCAAAGCCTTCTGGTTTTTAAGTGAAAAGTGGCATCAGCAAGCTTTCATTCTGTCACACATGAATCCACACTCTGCTTTGGGGGCATTTTGTTGTAAATTTATTGACTTAATTTTTCATTCATGAAATTATCCCCCTTTACCTCTGAAGAGAGAGATGAGCCATATCTCCGCTCAGCTTTTATTCTCTTCTCTGTATTGATAGCTTTCCCCCCCGTGAGATACTCTGCTGACAATTCAGCTGATGCGGCACGGCCATAAAGCACAGAGGAGAAAGGAAATCTCTCATGTAAATCATCTCTCTTGTTCCTAACTGGATTATTACGGCCAACCCTGCGATGAGATTTCATTATACGGCAACCAGTTACAGCAGGAGGTGCAATATTTTGCTCTAGCACAGCTGATTATGCCTTTTAAAGCACCACTTCACTGCTTTGGGGCACATTTATTCATTATTATACTAACAGCATGATGTGATTCTTTTAAAATATAGTAAGACAATCATTTGAATGGATCTTCTATCATGAACATTTGAAGGAGCTGCTTTTATCCAGCACATTCAAGTCCAAATTTCAGAGAAGTTTTTGTATGAGCAGAAATCGCAGCTCTACAAATGGACTGCGTATTTTATATATTTGGAAATGTTTGTAACAGATTTTATAATAACCAGGCTGGAGGAAGATACATAAAGTGAATAAAGCAACAGCAACACTCAGCCCCTGGGTTTAACCGATAAGGGTAAATGTTCCTAATGTATCAAGTCTGCACAGCAGAGCGGCCTCTGGGTTTTTACATAATGCGATCCAAAGAAGGATCAAAAGCAATCTGCACGTAAAAATGTTTTTACATCTCTAACCACCTGCAAACTCCATCAGCTACAGTTAAAACTGCCAACAAATCAGATTATGATATTAAGGAAAACTGAGCCGCAGCGTGTCACCTTGCACCTGAAGCAAGTTGGAACTCAAAATATAAACCTTCTATTTGCTAAACATATATTTAAAGGTAATTTATGTTAAAATGTCTGGAGACAACATGGTATAGCATCTTGCACAAATACTGTTGAAACCAGATATTTTATTAAAAAGACAAACATTTATTTTAGACTAAACCTTAGCTGTTTTAAGTAGATTAGGAGTAAGGGTTTTTTTGTTGTTGCTTTTTATATTTTCAAACTGTTGATTTGTTGCTAATTTGGCTTGATGCTAAGGACCATTGTGTCCAGACTTTGTAATGCCATATGTTTGTGATGCAGCAAATATCTTAGTACAGTTGAAATAAGACAAAACTAACTTACAAATAACATTTCATCAACATTTAGGAGCTTGTTTTGAGTCAATTCCTTAATATTGATGAAAAAGTATGAGCCATTGGTAGATTATTTCAATTATAAGACATTTTTCCCATAAGAGAAATAATCTGCCAGTGGAACAAGTACTTTTTCATCAAAATGAAGGAATTATTGATTTAAAACAAATATCTTGCTGAAAAGTTACTCATAAGTTAATTTTGTCTTATGTCAAGTGTAGTAAAATATTTGAACAAGAAACTAAGCCAAAATTACTTGGTATGATTTTGTGTTTTTGCAGTACATGTTGTCCAAGACTTGCAAAACTACAACATATTAAGTATTTTAGTTTAAATTTGACATGATGCTTTATAAACACAGAAAAGTTTATCCTACATTCATCTCAATATGTTTGGGTGTAAACATGATTGTGACAGGAGCAGGGAATGGTTAGTTACTTAAAGCATTTGTCTGGAAGTGTGATGATTAATTACTGCATAAGCGCAGAAGGTTTTGGTAGAAAGCTTGAATTTACTCTGTTAGTTTAGAACTGATTTCAAAAATAGTTTCTGGATGCAGAATTTCCTTTTATAGCATTACATAAGTGGTAAGTTGGTAACTTTAAAATCTCGTAGAAACTAAAGTGAGACATTTCACTGTCAGTAAGGCCACGGGGATTTCAAACTTAGAGCACCATCACAATAGCTTCTCAACACAGTTGTCAAAACGATTGTGTTTTGTCATTCTGAAAGTTCTTGGTAAAAGCTTTCATGACCTGAATTATCAGTTCTTATCGAGGATGAAGATGTTATTTTTCACTGACATTGTGCTAGATGACTTCTTCAGAACAGAATATCTTGAAGAGAAAAAAAAAGCAGCATTGCATTATAACTCGTCCTGAACTTTCAAAAATATACCAGCATATGAAGCATATAGTTAGCTCATATATGTGGTAATGCAAAAACCAGGAACTGATAGAGTGAGTTCAATTTCATACAACCTATTTAGATTTACAGGAATTGATTTGATTGCAAATATGCTTCTACCAACATAGTTTTCATTCGAACATGAATCTGAATCTATACAATCTCTTTTAAATAATGTTAAAAAATCGGAACTATTCAGAACATGTGTCAAAAACATTCTGATGCAATTAAAAAAAAAATCTGAAATTGTGCCATATGGTCTGTATCTGTAAAATATTTACCAGCATGTGCATGTGAGGTTTGGGTGTCTGGATAACAGGTCCAGGGGGAAACCCAGGCATATTGGTAGGGGCCTGCAAAACTCCCTGGGGAGGTTCCCATAAGGTAACGTAATCAGATGCTCAGACCACTTTAACTGAATCCTTTCACTGTGGAGAGCAGCGGCTATATCTGGACTTACAGAGGAAGCTCATATCGGCTGCTTGTATCCATGATCTTGTTCTCTTGGTTGCGATCCAGAACTCATTAGTCCCATCATAGTTAAGGGTTGGGAATGTAGACTGACTATTAAATTGAGAGCTTTACTTCTAACTCAGTCCTTTTGTCATCACACGCAGATTGGAGCACCACCCATATTTTAAGGCCCTTATCCATCTGCCCATCTCTGTTCTATCATTACTTGTGAATAAGTACCAGAAATACCCTGATGGGAGTAGTCCACGCATTTTCACATCAGGACCATGGCTCAAAACTTGAAGAGCTGATTATCATTCTGCTTGCTTCAAACCTGACTGTGAATCTCTCTAGCAGGAGCTAAAAGTCCCTGTCTAAAAACACCAACAGAACCACATTGTCTGCCAAAGCAGATGAGACCCCAAGGGTTCAAAACCATATGCTATCCTCTCCAAAAGTATGCCTTAACATCTTCTTTATTAGCACTGCTAATGTTGTAGTCCAACATTCCAATTCCAGATCAAGCTGTGTCTTGATCTGATATACTCAAAGCAAGACATGCACAGTCTTGCTTTTAGCATATGAGATAAGATAGCCCTTAAACGCATCCTTGGTACCCCGTGTTCACCAAGCACCACCTACAAATTACCTTGGGATATATGGTAATAACCCTAGGTCCACAAAACACATATTCTGTAAACCAAACCTTTATTGAACCTCACAGCAGTTCCACCAGAGTAAAGATCTGGTCCACTAATCCATAGCCAGGACAAATGCAACTGTTTGGGAGTATGATCCCTTCAACACTGGAACCCACTTTTTGGTCCCGTTTTTACAGGATTGAGACCAGTTATTCATGTAACATTGATGACCATGACAGGCCCACTATGTCCGGGGCCTTGAGCAGTTTGGTATTAATCTCATCTGTTTCTGGTTCTCTGCCATAAAGGAGCATTTTAACAATCACTTTTTCAGTTATGAGTGTCTTTCCCCAAGTCCTAACACTCTGGGGAAGGCATGATGATCAAATTAAGGAGATCCACAAAGTGATTCTTCAAACACCCAAGAATATCCTCTGTCTGGATCCACAGACTGGGATGGTTCCTGTTTCCCCTTTCTGGGTCATTGAACATTTTGGTAGTACTTTGTTAAAGCCAATCTAAGTCCTTCTCTATCGCCAAGACGTTGCTCCTGCAACCACAGATCCACTTGGTACCTGTCTGGTGTTTGAGGAGTCCCCAAAGCCAATCAAGACTTGAAGGCCTCTTTATTCACTGCCACAGTCTTGCAGTATCTGTGATATTTGCTGCAAGGGGAACTAATCATCCTAAGACTGCTGCTCCTGGAAGTCATACTTGAGATGTACAATCTTAACATAACCCAATCTAACTCAGACCATGAGAGAAATTCTCCCAGAGGTGTGAGCTGAAGGTCTCCCAAACGGGGGCCTCCACAAGGCTTTCCCAGTTCTTTCACACCTCTAAATTGGGCCGCCTTTTGGGGGCTTCAAGTTCATTGTTCATTTGCTAAGTTTCTTCTTTTACTTTCCTGCTGTGTTTGTCTGAGAGTATGTTGCTCTGTTTTGTTATGCATAAACTGAAATCTCTTGGCAATTTTCAACAATTCATGAGACACTCTCGCAGAGCATCTCTTGCTCACAGTCTGTGGATACTGCAGCAGTACAAAAAAGCAGAGCCATGCTAAAACCCTTGATCCCTCTTACTTATAACAGGATTTGACCCTTAAGACTCACAGCATGACCCTCATCTGCTGCAATACCCTCATCCTGTTTAACTTACACTCTCACTATTGTCCTTTTGCTTCACACATGCACTTTGCAAGCACACACATGGGAAAAATGTGAAATCGCACATAAAAAATTGAATCTTGACACACACGGACAGATTTCAGGACCTCAAACCATCACTGCACTCTTTCCCATCCTCCCACACACATGCAGGCTCACTGATATGATGTAACCCCAGCTTCATTTTCTGCCTAACACCCAACCTTGATGGATACAGCTAAATGTGAAACGCAAACAACTGCTCCTGGCACTGCAGAAGAAGAGGAAAGAAATGGAGAGATGACAAGGGATGGAGGAGGATAGGACAGAGAGAGGAGGATGTAGGAGAGGTTGCAGTGTGTGTGGTATAACTCGCAGAGAACGGATGATGGGATTGCGCGAGTAGGACAGACAGAGTTGAAGGAGAGAGGCATGGAGGATGAGAGGATGGAGAGAGATGAAGGAGAAGAGATTGAGCAGGCAGCTAAGCGCCAGATTAAACTCTGGGGTCGTCAGCTGTAAAACAAACAGTCCTTTTAGCAGGGATCAAATCTAGACTTAACCCTCCTCCCTCTCACTTTTTCTCCCAAAGTCTCATCCTCCTCATCTTCTGTCCACACAAACACACAGATTGGCATGGAGGAGATAATGCTGATCGCTGAAGTAGAAAGGAATAGCAGGAGGAGGACAATTTCTGTGGAAATGAAGGCTTGGGTTTTGTATTCTTTGCCCTAAATGGCCCCTTTGAGAATGGGAACTCTTTCATTATATTGTCTACCTTCCTTATGTAAAACTTCTCCTCGGGATGGAGAATTTATATCGCATAGAGAAAAAAGAGTTTTCTTCATATATCTCATTGTTTATATTGCATTTTTACAGTAATATTCCCCCGACGTTGCTGCTCATCTCAGAGCTCTGCTGTCTAGTTTAAAATTCTTAGTGATTTAGGTCTGGATGCTCCCTCTGTGCCTCCATCAGTCCCAAGGCTCAATTTCCAAACTGTCAGCTTATATCCATGGCACGAGGACTCTCCCTTTGTTGTGTCTGCATATTTTCATGTGTGTCCTGATATACAGCTTCCTCCACATTCAGTGGCAACCCTGCTAAGGCACAGAGGAAGAATGTCAAACACAAGAAGGTGCCGGAAAACAGGAAAAAGTACCTGATCAAAACAGATCACAACATACATGGAGATCTGGAACTCCAATCGAGCACTAAGGAAATACAAAATGCCAACCAAAGATTTGTGTAAAAAATAAGAACCATAAATAAGAACTTGGACAAACTAAACTCAAAGTTCTTTTGGTCAGTACAGCAGAAGTCCTGTGGGGTTTAACACTGTTCAAACTTGTGCTACAGTTGCCTTAAAATTCTAAGTCTACAACCATCCTAAAGGACTTCATAAATAATTACAATGTTCTCTGCTGCTTATTTTACTTCCAATGCTATCACTCTCTGCACTGGAGTGCCGCAAGGCATTGTACTAGGCCTTTTGTTTTATTTCTGTTACTTCCTACACCCAAGACAGTGGCAAAATATTGTTAAATTTGCTGACAACACAATAGTTTTGGATCTTATCTTCATCAGACGGAGACGGCCTACATAGAGGAGGTCTAGTATGAGGCTGATCACCAATAAACTTGTTTGGTTTATGTGGCCTACTCATCTGTTTGCAAACGTTTCTGTTGAACACAATTCCATATTTTTGTGTGGAACAACCTGTTGTGTATTCGACTGATTCAAAGACGAAAAGGAGTCGGGTGGACTATTCAGATGAACTTTAGTGAATTAAAGGATGAACGAATCATACAAACTGATATACGATGGGGTGTGGGAACTCAGCTAACACAGCTCTTTCTGGGAAAAAAACCCCTCCAAAATTTCTTCTTCGTCTAACTTCAAGTTCTCCTTCTACTAGTTCTAAAGCATCATGGGACATAGAGTCCATTCTGTTAAATAACTGCAACTTAAATAGTTACATATTAAATGATAATATCCCAAATAATAAGTCCTAAGAAAATCCTGGTTAAACCCAAAACAAATTCTCAACACAACCTGTCTATTTGCAGATATTTTCATAGATTATTTCTAAGATTTGAGGCATTTAAACTTGGGAAGCTGAAATACCTCGTCTCAAACCAAGAACAACATTCATTTTCCTTGGCACTGATTGGCTGCATCCTCAAGTGCTCAGATACGACTGTAGATATTAGTTTCCCCATAATGCCAAGATGGTTTCCACTGTACGTATTAATGCATATTAGTATATAATGGTGTTTGAATTATTAAATTAGACAGCTACAAGTGTAACAGTTAGCAGTCCATTTAATTTGAAGAGGGCATCAGTGCAGAGTGCCACCACTGACTGAATAAATGCAAAATTTAAAAGGCAAGAATCCAGTATCCCTCCTTCTTGTATTCAGGATTTGTGCGGATCGGTACAAGAGGGAGAATATAGTGTGTAAACTTATAACACTAGTTCACCAACAGCTGGTGCTTGTAGGAACAGAACCTAACAGTTGAATCGCTCCACTAGCTACAAATGACATAGTTTCTGTGAATTTTCACAGTTACTTTTGAACCTTGGACATGCCTTTTGTGCCGTTGTACCTGTTGTGAAGCTGAAATCTCAACCTCAGAATTAACAACCGCCACATGTTTGTTTTTACTTTGCAGCAGATGTGATAAAGCTCATCGGTCAAGGACCAGTTTGATGTACTCCCATGTCTTTCAGACTATTACATGAAAACAGAGATAAAAAGTCTGTGATCCAAGTGATATTAATTTTGAATCTGGCTTAAATAAATTTCAATAAAAATCCTGCCCCCATATATAAAGGTTAGCGATTAACCTAGAAACCCAGGCTTGGAAATATTAAAATGACAATTTGTAGTTTTGAGTTGTTCACTTTCCTGTCTGTTCAAAATGTCTGGTTGCTAAGAAACAGAAATAGGTCATGACATTTCAGGATCTCTGAAGTTTTGGGTTCATTAGTGAGATGTAGAGGTGTTGGTGAGAAGTATCCCTGAATTTAGTTGAATCCTCGTTTGCTGTACATATATGTATCTACGGAAAATAAGCTTTGGCAGCATTGGAGTTAAAGCATATAGTTTAAAACGCAATTACCTCTGATGTTGACCAAATGTATGTAAACTTTGAAAGAAGTTAGACAAAAAATCTCTAAAATATGCTCTTGTTACACATAGCAGACATAAATAATATAGGTAATTATAACTAACCTACAACAAGAGAACGTTTGGTCTAATTGAACTTTAGACAGTGAGAAAAAAGTGTATTTTTATTTTATATGTACATATTGCACCCCTCCTGACCCCACTAGGGACAAGAGTATTCAAAAAATGGATGGATGGATGGATGGATGGATATATTGCCTTAAAGACAGGCACTAGCTCCCCTGTAACCCTGCAAGGATAACTGGTATAGACAATGCATTGATGGATGATGGATGTGATAGAGGAATGTTCCTCTTGCCTCTAGGTTCAATCATCAGACACTATTACTGTTTATTCGAATTAAAAGCTGCCAGCCTTCAAAATTATTGTTCAATGATCCCCTGATATTTAACAACATATTAAGGCTTTAGATTTATTTGTACAGTCGGACAAATAGGTTTTATTTTTGCCTCATTGAAATGAAATCCCGACAAATCCCGAGAAAATGCTTCTTTCACCTGAAGAACATGAAGGCCTGTTGGGTCAAAAGTAGAGTTTCAAAGGACTACTCATGCTTTTATACCTCCAAGGCTTCAGCTACTGTGATGGTGTCTTTTCTTGTTTCGGTAAAAGAGAGATTTCAGATTTTTTTTTTGTAATTTTCAGAATGCTGCTGCTCACCTTTTAAATGGTAAATGGAATGAACTTATATAGCGCTTTTCCAGTCTTTTTAACCACTCAAAGTGCTTTACACTAGAGTCACATTCACCCATTTGCACTCACACATTTATACACCGATACGCAGATTGGGGTTAAGTGCCTTGCCCAGAGGCACATCGACATGTGGCAGGAGGAAGCTGGAATTGAACCTATAACCTTCCGATCGCAAGACGACTACTCCACCATATAGTCACAGTCGCCCTCGCAAGTTTTTAACCAAAACATCACATTTTGATGTTTGCAAGAGAAATCACATTACACCAGTTTTGAGCATCACTTCACTGGATACCAGGTTATATTTAGAGTTCATTTTAAAACTCTGGCTCTTACTTTGAGAGCTCTTCACAGTCAAGCCCTCTCTTAAATCTCCGACCTGCCTCACATCCCTGCCTGAACCCTGAGGAGCACAGGGGATCGAGCTTTTCAGGGTGGAACATGCTGCACTGCTTAACTTCTGTTGCCTCTTTTAAGAAGCAGCCAGACTCTTTCACGCAAACATGTCGACGTTTCCATGGCTATGGTTGCATTGTGCTTTATGTATTGTGTTTTTATGCATCTTTGTCTTTGCTACTCTGTCTGTAAAAAACAAATTGCTATCTCAATATCTTTTACTAAATAGATATCTTCTATATGCTTTGAAGATCTTGAAACAAACACTTAAGGACTTAAATTTCTTCATTAAGTAGAGTTTACTCAATTTCTTTTCTACTTTTTTTATTTTGAAGGTGGGATATCTGTAAAGTTCCTCAAACATATGAGAACAGTTGCCTTTCTAAGGGTGTGTGTGCGTGTGATTTCAGTCCCAGAGTTTTTACATGTGACCCAGGGTCCCCTGGCAGCTAAAAGCACGACATTCAACTCAATTAGTGGCATGCATAATTGATAGCTGTCTGGGAGTGTATTTGTATTTACACTGGAATTAAAAGCCTCCGGTGTCAGCTATCACATCTGAGGAGCTGTGAATGTAAGTGTGCGTGTGTGAAACTGCCCTGGAGAAGTGAATGTATAGAGCTGCATCTGCATCATAAGAAGCCTTAAGATTTTTTTCTGCTGCAGGAAAAAGAAATTCACAGTTAATCTCTCAGCAGCAAGACACATTCTTTGGGCTAATAGGTACAAGACGGATGTACAACGCTTCTTTCACTGCACCTACTTAAAACTTTGATTTAGGTGGATTGGTTACAAATGCATCTTCTCTAGTTTCATATTTTTTGACATGAGATTTAAAGATACTAACCTGCTTCATCAGCAAAATTGAATACATTTCAAATTATTTCTAACAATCAAGAAATACCTTTTACACTGTTCACATTTTGCATCATTACACCTGAAAAGTTCAGTATGTTGACATTTGTGTGAAAGAACAATACAAAGTAGTGCATAATTAAGGATGCATGCTGTTTATCCAGTAATGTCTAATAAATGTCAGAGGCCCTTATGGAACAGCTGAAGATAAATTCAACTCAGTAAAACTCAACTTATTAATAATTTTAAGCCTTTTAGTTATGCTTATAGTGTTCAACTACATTTGCAGTTGAATACAAATGTAGAGCCAACTTTTGAGAACTTAATTAGTAAGAGATTTTGAACCCCAGGTTTTCTTCTCCTCCTTCTACTTTATGATGGCCTCCATTTTGTCCATTTCCTTAAAAAGGAAAGTCAAAGTCCAGACATACATATAATTGAGAGTCTGTGAAAAGAATTGGACACTGATGTTCACAGGTGCTCTCCATTCAACTTGACTGAGTTTGAGCTATTTGCAAAGAAGAAAGGGCAAAGATTTCAATGCTATTCAAAAATACTTTATAAATCCTAAGGGGATGTTTCTGTGCTGCATGCGTCTCGAGTTTTGAGTCAAGGGTTGATTACAAATTCATACATCTTTGAGATTAAAAAAAAAAAAAAGAAAATGTGGGAAATGATGAATCTTTCTGATTATTATTTTTTTAACAAATAAAATTCCTATAAAATAAACATTTATTCGTAATGTGGTATATTGTGAATGGTGTAAAGTGTGGTTTATTAAACCACTCATGAACGAGAAGAATTCAGTTTCTATGCATCACAAAACTGGAATAAAAAGAAAACTTCCTAACAGTCAAAACACTCAGAGCCTTTAAGTCTGGAATAAAAACCCACCTCATTAGACTTGCTTTTGAAACATAATCAGTGAAACATTAATCAACAAACTTATGTGTAACGACGGCACTTGACAAAATGAAATTTTTTAACTGTTGACTGTTTTCTATAATTTTTGTTTTTATGAAGTAAAGCCCTTTGAAATGCCTTGTTGCTTTCAAAAAGGCTTCAATAAATCAATTTTTAAAAATATGAATCATGTCATCAAGTGAGAATCATGAACTTACTTTTGGTACTTTTAAAGTTGTGTAGATTTTTTTACACCAACCTTAATTAAACCAAACAGAAAATCCCTTTAAACGGCGTTACTACGTGAATATGATCCTGAACACAACGTGTCAGACGCCAGAGCGACAGAGTGCTGAGCAGTCTGATAACCTTGGTCAAAGTCACTGTCATTGAGCAAAAAAGCAGCAGCAGAGGGGTGACAAATGGCCCCGGCGCTGAGTTCATCACCTATTTGATTTAGCAAAGAGAAAACCACCAGTCACCTTCACTCAGCGCCGCTCTGCTCCCCCTGACTCGACTTGGAGGAGGGAAAGTGCTTTCTCCTATTTCCTCCTGGTTTATTTCCCTCCAGTTTGTACTTCACTTCTGCTTTGAACCTTTTGCTCTCTCGCTTGTAATGATGGTCATCTACGCTCGTTATACTGCTAACCCTGTTTCTCCTCTCTGAGAAATAACTGTTGCTTACAGTAGATGCTGCACCAAAGATTCATTAACTTTCAGTTCATCAGATTCTTTTTCCCTCTCTCTTTGAAGGCAGAAATCCCAGTATAAAAATACAAATGTTTCTTGTCCAAATAATATTCTTATGCCAAATGTCATTTCCTGCAGGTGTTAGACATAAATTATGCTTCTATATTGAGCAGGACTTTTGTTTTTAATGCTTTTAATATCAGAATTTAATTATTTTGCATACGAAATGTAGTATATAAATAGTCGAATCCTGATAAATAAGAGGTGTTCCTTTTCTGTGTTGCTCAAACATGACTAAAGTTAAATTTGTTGGTCTGATATTAATTCATCCAGCTGTTAATAGTTATGTTGTAGCTATTAACACAAAATATATCCCGCAGGATAAAATATTTTTTTATATCTTGGTTTTAAACTGTATTTTAGCTGTTTTATCGTAATAACATTCAACCCCTTTACTGTTTTTTTCCTTCTTTGGTTGCCATATTGTATGTTCTGCCCGACTCGAAACACGTTTTTCTTTTTTTATTAATTCGCCATTATAGGTGGGATCAGGCTTTTAAATTATGTCTGTCTGACTGTTACTACAATAAAATGTATTTAAAAGGGAGTGCCATTGTCTTTAAAGTCAAAAAGTAATTTTAAACCACCTTTCTGACTGCTCGTCACAGTAACCGGGCTGATCAGAAATAGAACAGAAATTACAACGTCTACCTAAATATTGCCAGAATTTAAATGTTTTAAGTTACAGTTTTTGTAGTGAATTGTAAGCATCTGGGACTGATCACAAGAAGCTTTTAAATTCATTGATTAGGTGTCAGTTTATTATGTCTTCTTTCCCAGAAAACATTTCTTCTGGCTGCTTCCTCTTCACTGGATACGTTACACATAAACATCTTTCTATCTTAAAAACATCTTGTCTATGAACTCAAATTCATGTTGCAAGCATGAATGTCACTACGTTTATCTTTTGCGATGAATCAGTTGTGCTTCGACGCCAAAGTTTTGGCTTTCCAACTCAGAATTTTCACGTATTCCTCAATTTCAAACACAATATAGAATAAAACGGTTGTTAGCTATAAGCCTGGAAGCTGAACAGATTTTAACATATGCCTGTGACTTGTAGGTTTTGTTAAGATCAGAGCTGCTGGAGAAACTGAGATGGTGGTTGATAGAGTGAAATTGTTTTAATGTTAATATTATTTTTATTATTATTATTTTAAAGTTTCTAGCATAGTTTTATTTAAACATTTTTAATCTGTTTTTACATGTTTATTCTAACAAATTGTAACCATTTTATTGAATCTAACCTTCATTGGTTGCCATATTGTTTATTTTTTCTTACAAACTAAACAAGAACATCTTAATCAGTTTTAGATGTTTATTTTAGTTTTTGACCAAGTTTTTCTAATTCTGGCATGAAGGAGGCAGGAAAGGGAGCAATAGGAGACAAGAGGGTGGGGTGGGGTGAGTGGCTGGGGGTCAGATGAGACAGAGGGTTTAGGATCCAGTCCATCCATCCTTCAGTACTCCCTGGACTCGGAGTGGGCCGGCGGACAAAGCGATCATTGTTTTCCAGTTGGCGAAGAGTTTTCCACTCCAGCAAAGGTAATGGGACATTTTGATTTCTTACACTGTTTTTACCACAAAGATGATTTCACAACTAATGAAGTAATTGGTGAACAAATGTATTTATTCAAAATACTCTTTTTTAAATATCTGTACAATTTGCACTGATTGATTTTTATTTTGACTATAGATAAAATATCATTCCTAATTAAAGTGACTTTTAATGCTCCTAAGCTGTAAATGAGCTGAAATAATGTTAAAAATTGTTTGTAAATGTTTATAATTTTCTTTTTGATGGCAGACCATTTCGAAGCTGGCAGTAAACGTTGGCCTAAAGGTGTGAAATATCCCGTGACCCCTGAGTGTCCTCCCACATGAGAGGAAAAAGGGAAATAAAGTAAGAGCTGAGGAGGAGAGATCGTTTTGTTGTTGCTCCAAGATAAGGGGATATTACAGCTTGTGGAAAGGAGCTTATAGCAGAGGAGAGACATGATTCACTGGGGAAGAAGTGAAGTGCTCCTTTCTCGTAGAGATGAGCTTTTAGCCTTCCAGGGAGAACGTCGGCTGCAAATCGCAGAAGAGGGCGGTGGAAGCCATTGTGTTTATGAAAGGATGATGTGTGTGTTTACCAGGAGAAATTATACAAAACTAACAAGAAGAGCAGTTTCTGCAGGGGGGGAAATTATGCTTCTCCATCCTGAAGAGTTAAATACAATCTTATGCACCTCATAAGTTTTATGCATGTAATGAATATCATGAACTCAGGCTCACCGGTAACCGAATATATATGAGAATAAATAAAAACTCAGTGATGAAGATGCTGAATTATTGCATCTGTTTGTCTGTCTTTGTGACAGATGCAGTGCAGCTGTAACTCCTCAGTCGGGCACCTTTCATCACCTTACTGGAGCCGAGGTAAGATTGTATGTATTTGTGCTGATTTTCATCTTGGTTATTTGCATATTTGTGGGTTGACATTTGCGTAGGAGGACTTTTATATGGAAAAAAAAAAAGTTATTATGAATTCCCTCTCTGCAGAACCCGTCTCCATCTTGCATTTTAATACGATAAAAAAATAGATTAGATTATAAAAAAATAAACATGATGTCTTCATGGACAAACTGCACCAGTGGGAATTTTAAGTCCCAGCTCACATAAAACTCACAGCTGAAATTATGAAAAATAAATACAGCATGAAGGCAGTTATTTTGAATGTGCAAAATCTTCCATTTTTATTTTTTCTACCATTTTTCCTTTATCTTTATTGATACAAGCAGAGTAAAGTTGTAGATGTTTTTTGGATTGTTATGCAAAAATTGTTCTGAAGCATTTGAGAGTCTTTCTACAACAATCCAACTTTTTGCATAAAACCTGCAAATGATTGTAATCAATAAAAATTTTGCAATAATATTAAAAAATATATATTCTAAGGTTGTCTTGCTCAACATTCATGCAGACTTATTTTGTTTCTGAAACCTCTGGAGCTGCTTAACCTGCTTTAATGTGTAAATACATTACTAATTACATTTTCTCATTCTTTATAGAAAAAATACAAAAGCTTGGAACATATTTTTATTATTTGAAAGTTAGAAAATATGTTTAAATATCCTAAATGTTTTAAAAATATATACATATTGATCTTTAGGTGTCAGATAATTGCATTTTTTAATTATTATTTACATTTTTTTTTTTTTTACAAATTTCTATATATATGTTGGTGCACGCTTAGATAAAAGAACCAATAATTTTTTTTCACAGTTCAAAAATCATAATTTAATGATTTTTTTGTATGATGTTTTAAAAAGTTAAGCCTTATGCCAACAGTCATCATTTTTTAAATATTTTTAAGACCTCAACCTGAGATGTTTGTATATTCATGATGGCCTGCTGTAAAGATTAATTATGGTATTAAATATATTTTTTTAAATCAAAATTCATAATGCATAAAAAAACATTTCTAATACTAGTTCTGTTGTTCTACTGTAAAGGTTCAAACAAACCACTAAACAAACAAAATGTATTTTTTCCCTATGATATTGATGATGGATTTAGAAAATAGAATAAATTATGCAGTTTAAAAGAAATTGTTTTATTAAATTACAATACACTGTTCAGTTTTTAAATTACATATTTTTCTGACTGAAGAACTTAGATTTTTCATCTGCATGTTAGCTCTGCAGGAAACGTGTGTTCATGTTTTCCTAAAAGAAATCCTTCTCCAAACTTGTTTCATTCTGGAACTAAATTATTAACAAATATTTTTATTGATTGTATGTATTTGGATGTGAAGCTCTGTTGCTACCGCTTTAGAAAATTTTTAAAATGTAGAAGACACACATGACTGCTGAGCTGCACCGAGTCAGCCCAAGGTTGTTTGAGGCCCCTTGCAGAATTTAATTTTCCTGTTAAATGTACCAGTCAACACCAACATTTCCTTATTTAGTCAATTTATTTTTTTGCAGTTTGGATTTAGGAACTTATTTTTTTAAAATAAATATTGAAATAAACAGTGACTTAAACTGTCCACATCACTGAACGTCACTTGGCATTATTTTATGCATACAAATCACTTAATAAAGTGCTGAATTTGACCTTTTCTTTTTGTTTTTACTTTCAATCATTGAATATTTAATTTTGTTGTAATTCTTTGAAGTTCAGATGATAAATGCTTGACACAGTTTGGTGTGAAGGCCAAGCTTTTTCAACAAAATGATCAAAAGAAAAAAAAAACTTTACTGTCAAAGTGAAAACTGATTTTGACAAAAAATAATGACAATTTGATATCCAAATAACCTTATGTCCAGTTCACTGTCAGTTGGTAAAGTTATAAACCCACATGAATCAGAGTAAAAGACATCCAGCAGAAAAACAAGTAATTTACTGTTGGAAGTGAGCGGGGCTAAAGTGATGTCACATATTGAGCATGTGAATGTGATGAATGCCTGTCTGTAATGAGACATAGAAAGTCTGATCTGGCCCTGACCTTGTATGTAGAAGTTATGACATGTTGATGTTTCATGGCGAATGGTCAGACTTTGAGAGTTGGCAATGCCCACATGCTTTGATGTATGGAAAAGATTTTGATAACTTTTGTCCTTTAATGACTTGATAATATGCCGAGTGATTTTGAAGTCTGTGTCTCAAAAGCTGTAGGAGTTTGATGAGATACAACATCTATAAAAAAACCAAACACAATGATGGCTCTGATCCAAAATGGCTGACTTCCTGTTGGGGTTTGGACCATGGCTCCATGAGACTCTTTTGTACGTCCTGACAAAATACACGTGTGCTAAGTTTCATAATTCTGGATTAAAGCTTGGCTTGGGGCTAATAATTTAAAGTATTCTAGGCGGCGCTGTGGAGAACTTAGGCCACACCCAACAGAGATTGTTGTGGATTCCTGATGTTGATGGTGGGCAGATCAGGATTAATCCCAGTGAGTTTGGTGCAGCTTGATTCAAATCCGTGAAATTTAGAGTCAGACACATTGCAACAGTGTCTTATGTGACTTCACTGCAGACAATAAGTACAAAAAACAAAACATAGGGGCATGTATATTTGAGTCTGTATGTATAATTGAGTAAGTATTGGAGAAAATTCCCAATGAATTCAGACTTGTGCAAGAGTTTCTTGTTTAAAGTTGCACGCTGCATATTTATTCCACAATGGGATAAGAACAGTTCAAATAAATTATTTGAAACCCACAACCACAATCAGCATATATGAACTTCTGACCAGAACTTTATTCACATTACTTAATAAACATGATGAAATTCTCACTTTCTGACAACAGAAAAGGAAAACAGAACACAGGAGATTCGTGACAGAAATGAAAGTGAGAACTGTTGCACTGGATTGCAACAGATTTCCAAAGTTGCCTGAAAATGTTGACTAATATCTGTAGCGGAGATAGAAAACCACATATTGTACAGGGACCTTTCAAAAACAATAAATCATGGGAAAATGAGATACAGTCATTCAGTTTTTCTGCATCTCTGAGTCAAAATCCCTTAAAGATGTTTTCAGCTCTGAAACTTCTCTTCAAACATCTCTTTAGCATGACAAATGCACAAAACTTTCAAATTATAAACTAGAACATGAGATGTAATTAATTGTTAAAGTATGGCATGGTGTTGAACAGAATAAAAGTAGAGATCATTTCTATTCTTAACTATAAAATAAACGCAAAATGATAAACTGTTCATCAGAGGTCAAGACAAAACTAAATAATAGAAATAACTATAAAAATCTTTGGTTTAAGATATTTATATAAAATCTCTGTAGTTTCCCTTGTTCAGTGTCTTATAAGAGCTTCTGTAAATACAAAATGCCGACAAGAGCAATAAAACTGCCTCCTATTAATTGACCAATTATTTTTAACCTCGGTCACAGTAAAGAGATTAGAAAATGCTGCCATATTCTAATTCGTTTTTAATGAGACAGCAGGTTAACTATCACAGGTAAAAACACCTGATTTGTTTCATCAAGCCGAACCAAAGCAGCTTGTACAGCAGGTATTTGTAACACTGTTTTTAATGAGGAGTTAAGCTCCTGAACTAAAACACCTGTTAGGAGATAAACCTAAAATAACAAGAAGACCCCAGATGAGTTCAATATCTCCCCCCAGACCCCCAGCGGTCCTACCGTGTAATTTGAGCTGAGAAGAGAGGCACAGAGCTTTCCAAATACCAGTGGTAGGAAGCAACAAAGTACATGTACTTTGTTACTGTACTTAAGTACAATTTTAATGTATCTGTACTTTAGTTAAGTAGTTTTAATCGTGGATACTTTCTACTTTTACGCCTCTACATTTCACAGTAAGTATATTAACTTTCTACTTCACTACATTTCTCCAAAACTGTTGCGTTACTCGTTAAATCCGAGACACATTGTGCTTTTTCTTTTTCAGCTCTAAGTATATCTAAGGTGTTTTATGGGAATGTGGATCTTTCAGACCAATTTGAGAAGCAATTTTGATCATGCTTCACATTTTACTGTGTCATGTAGCGTGGGGCGCTGGTCTTGGTCTTGACTTGGTCTCGGGTTAGGAGGTGGTCTTGACATGGCTGTCCTAACGCCTCTTCCTTGGTTGCATGTCCTCCCCCGCCCATCTTCTTTCCATCCCTTTTCTGTTGGATTTCTTTCAAAATAAATGCCACTAGTAGCATAAAAAGTGAAGTTCGTGATCCTCCTGACTACCAGTAGTTCAAATTTGTCCTCTGTAGAGGACATTTGTAAACTTGAAAATCTCCCACCCACTGCATGCTACTGAGTTAATTCCTTTTGGTATCTACAGAGGACATTTAGGGCTTTTCAATGATACCAAATGTGAAGGGGTGGGGCTTTTGAACCTGCCTTTTTCTCATTCAGAAAAATGGCGTCCATCAGTATTAGCACATTTCATGGGAAGAGAAAAAGTAAGTGCATAATACTTTTTATTGTGCAAATTTTGGTTTAAAATTTTGTTGGCATATTCTAAATAAGTCTCTTAGTAGCATATTAAAACATGCTATGAAGTATTTGGATTGTATTTTATCTTAGTATTTGAAAGTTGAAAAATTGTCCTCTGTAGTGGACATTTGTAGTTAAATTTGTAGACCCGGGGTCTTTCTGTACAGAGTTTGCATGTTCTCCCTGTGCATGCGTGGGTTCTCTCCGGGTTCTCCGGCTTCCTCCCACAGTCCACAAACATGACTGTCAGGTTAATTGGCCTTTCTAAATTATGCCTAAGTGTGAGTGTTTGTCTCTGTGTTGCCCTGCGACAGATTGGCGACCTGTCCAGGGTGACCCTGCCTCTCGCCCGGAATGTTAACTGGAGATAGGCACCAGCACCTCCCGACCCCATTAGGGACAAGGGTGTAAGAAAATGGTTGGATGGATGTATTATTGATGGAGACTCAGATATTGAGTTGTCTGATGAAGAAGACAACTTCATCAGACCGGAGCCTGATGTTTCAGGCAGAAGCAGAGGAAGTTGATTCAAAGAGCTCTGAGGATGAAATTCAGGGAGGGCAAGCAGATGCAGAGTCGGATGAAGCAAGACAGTCCACATCTCAGTCCAGTAGCACAGGAATTGCTATGATGCTCACACTAATATTTATGTTAGTGATGATGGACAGTTTTGTCAATGTGAAATTCATTAATTTGGATATTTTCTTTGGGACAAACTGGTTGCCATCTAGGTTCAATTTCAAATGTGTAGCGTTCTGATGTCCACTGTAGTGGACACATGATATTTCAAAAATAAAAATATTTTTTCCAAAAAAAAAATGTTTTCAGTATTCTAATTACCTTACAAAGATTGTGGAATTTAAAAAAAATGGTGATTGGACAATATTTTTTTTCCTGGTAGTCAGGATATGTTAGGACAGGAGACAAGATGTTTCCATCCCTGAAATGATGACGCAGAAAATCACATATCCAAGTTTAAGCTATGTTACAGAGTAAACACAATAAAAACATGCTTTATCTGCAGCGTTGTTAATTAAAATGGCACATTACTAATGTATTAAAATTAAAAACGATATGTACACTTAATGATGTTGGAATAGTGATTAGGTAATGCATTCAGCAAGTACTTTTACTTTTAATACTTAAGTATTTTTAAAAGCCAGTACTTTTTTACTTTTACTCAAGTAAAAATGTTAATGTGGTGCTTTTACTTTTACTAGAGTACATTTTTGCCTGTGTATTTGTACTTTTCCTTAAGTACATTGTTTGAGTATTTTCTCCACCACTGCCAAATACACAGGAGTATTACTGTTTATTATACCTACCAACTTAACCAAAATCCTATAATCCATAACAAGAGAAATCATCTGTGAGGAAAAATATGTTGAACTCAGATTTAGGGATCTGGGACAATGATAAATGGAGCTCAAGGGTATTACCTCAGCTTTGTAATAAGAATCAGATATTTAAAAGAGAACAAACTCTGCTTATCTTTGTTCCTATCTGGTTGGAAACGGCTTTGTGCCAGATCAGTTTACACAGTGTGGGAATAAAATGACTTTCAATTTGGAAACGCTTTAATTTTTTATTAAAGCAGTGGAAATGATGGATAACTAATGTGTTAAAAGCCTTTTTTATTAACCAAACTGTCTTTGTCTTAATTCTGCTGTTAGTCAGGTTCAGCGAAACACTGCAGGAGGTTCTCTAAGGACACATTTGAATAGAAATCATTTCTGCTGCATTTCTGCAGAAGTTCAAAATGAATTACTTGTGTCTTTTTATCATGAGATAAACTGTTTCCCACTTGTATATGAAATTAGGCTTCAGCTTTGTAGGGAAGCCTGTGCAGGTGATGCAGTGAGACTTGAGTGACAAATTCAAAATGGAGGAGGGTTCAGATCAAGAAGGTCAAAATGAGTTGCTTGTATTTGGATCGTTTATCGGCGGGTTTGAAAGACGAAGTCAGGCAGGACTTTCCACCGAGTATCAGATATGCAGATGACATTGTGACGTTTAGTGAAACAAAGGAGAGCCTGGAAAGAAAGTGTGCATAAAAAGGAAAGTTTACAATGTAGTTTAAAAATAAGATTCTCATTGAGAGTGACCGAAATGGAAACTATTTGAAAAAGCCAACATAAAAAATTTAGCAACTTCCCTGACAGAGGTGAAAGGTTCAAAGATAATAAAAAGGAGCAACTTTTCTGCACTCCATTTAGCCTTCCTGTTATCAACAGAAAATCTTGCTCTCTCTCACACAACCTAAATGAACCAACAAGCCCAAGCATCTTATGGAAAACAGTTTTATTTTAAATAACTGTTTCACTTAATTGTAAGTGAAAAGATTTGATTTGAATTTCTCTGCTTAAATTTGGTGCAGGGTTAAAAATAATTTTTTACAGTACTGTGTAAGGTTTGAATTGCCCATACTGTAGCCTCTGTCTTTGTTTTATCAAAGTAGCCAGAATTTCTCATGATATTTTATGGTGGTCTTAATCAACAATTCTTTAACGTCTGACTTATTGGGAGGCTAAAATAAGGAACTGATTGAAGGGTCCAGTTGAAGTTTCTACTGGTTTTATAGTTTGATGTTTCATCTCCTTCCCACAGCAGTGCTGTTTCCTGACTGGGCCTACAAACCAGCCTGGTCTCCTGGTTCCAGGCAGGTCCAGCTGTGGCATTTCCTGTTGGAGCTGCTGGGCTGCGGCGAGGGCGGAGCCATCGGCTGGGGGGGCGAGTGGGGCGAGTTTGTCATCAGGGACCCCGAGAGGCTGGCCAGGCTGTGGGGGGAGAGGAAGGGCAAACCACACATGAACTACGACAAGCTGAGCCGGGCGCTCAGGTAAAGACGTACCATTCCTATCTGAGCTGATCCTGCCTCAAACTGCTGCTTTCAATAAATAAAAAAACCCTCCTTGGCGGAACAAGTTGTACGTATTAAAATGTAGCATCCAAAATGCCTCTTAGATGCAACACATTGCGTCTGTGAGAAAACAAGTAGCTAAAGTGCCCTAGAGGGACTGGAGTGCACACATCAGCATTTCAGTCTGACACAGAAACGCGTTTTACTTGCAGATACTACTACAACAAACGCATCCTGCACAAGACCAAAGGGAAAAGATTCACCTACAAGTTCAACTTCAGCAAACTCATCCTCGTCAACTATCCAGGGTACCTGCCTCCGTCCAGCCATCAGGTCCTTATCAACAATTTACAGGGTTTCACGTTGCTTTTTGTCATCTTTATTCCCTAAATAATTTGGTAAAAATCACAAAATCTTCCTAAAGTTGTTTGATAGAGTTTTAAAGCCACATTTTTAGAGAAGATGCCTTTCTCCCTTCATTTATTGGCAATGGTAGAAAAAATATGCAAAGTAAACACAGATTTTATTGCAGTAGCAGAATTTACCCCATCA
This sequence comes from Poeciliopsis retropinna, assembly GCA_010277075.1. Classification (NCBI taxonomy): domain Eukaryota; kingdom Metazoa; phylum Chordata; class Actinopteri; order Cyprinodontiformes; family Poeciliidae; genus Poeciliopsis; species Poeciliopsis retropinna. Next base: position 4,175,616 of record VMRM01000021.1, read on the forward strand.
CAGGGCAACATTGAGACACACAGGACAACAACCACACAACAACAATTCATATAAAATTAAATCTTCTAAAGCATTTTTGTTATTTACATTTAACATTTTAAGCTAATCAGAATATCAGAATGGGATTCAAATGGTGAGCTTCAAAAAGTGTGTTGAACTTTTAAAGTGAGGAAATGACCAAAAATAACATAAATTCAAGACATCATGGTCCTAAATGATTTAAACAAACAAAAATTAAACATCTCTTTTTTTGCTGACAAATGTAAGGTATTTTGAGGCTCTCTGTAAGAGAGAAAAGAGTTTAACCCTGGGTTCCCAAAACAACCCCCACAGGTTTGAATTGGTAAAGCACCAATTTATTCTAAGGCTTTTTTATTTTTTATTTTTAGCTATAATTACCTTAAATGCTTCAAAGTAAAACATTTTCCTCAACTTAACAGTTTTACAAATCAAGCGTCTGACTCACCAAAGAAGGGAGGGAGTAGGTTAAAGGCTGAAGACAGGGTAATTATTTTATAAATTCTGCAGTAGTAAAGATTATTAGAGAGGCAATTTGCCATTTAAAAGTAAAATGTGCTGCATAAGCATGTAGAAATCATCTCCTTTTAGTTAGAAAATGAATTACAGAATTACGTTTTAATGTCACAAAACTGAGGAACACTTTCCTCCTTTTGCTTTTTTTTTTTTAACGCTTTAGATTCTTTCATCTACATTCCTCACGGCTTTTAAAATGTTTGAGGAGTTAAATGATGAGAATGCAATTAAACCTCCAGTTTTAGCTCAAATTAATACACCAAAAAACACAAGTTCTGTAGAGAAATGTGCTTGTTTTTTTTAAACATAATGGATCAAATGTGTTCAGTGTGTGACTGCAAGCGCTACCTGGACTCTTTACTCCATGAAAGCAATCGCAGGCAGGGATTGATGTAATCTCGGAATAACCCAGGCTTTCCATGAATTAGTCCTCATATGGATCGCAACATATGCTGCTCCCAAACCTCTATACGTCATGCAGAATTAGCCGTGACAGAACAGATGTGCGCGTTCTAACAGCCATGTGCACGAATGCTTCTCCATATGACCACAGATGCTGCTCATGGAGCTGTGCTCCGATAACAAGATCAGAGAGTCTTCTCCTTATTCTACAAGACGGTGTGACTAAATCATTCAAAAAAAAGAGAGAAAAGAATCAGTTAATCAAATCTCAGAACAGTTCTCTGCTTTAATTTAATCAATCTTAAATGGGCTTTGGGGTTTTGCTTCTTTTGGTGAAGGATGTTCTCCAAATTTTCTGAATTTTTGACAGCCTAGCCTCCCTGCTGATCAAATGATTTAGCATTAAATTAGGAATGAGTACATTTTCCAGAAATAATAAAAATAATAATAAAACTTTGCAGTTTCAGTTTCTTTTCTTTTTGCAAGCAACTTCTCTTTTTCATGTTTCATACTTTCTGTTTAAAACATGTGGTGTTCTTAATGTTTTGGCTGAATGTTGGCAGACTGCATTGTGTTGATGGTGTCGGTTTCTTCCATCCATCCATCCATCCATCCATCCATCCATCCATCCATCCATCCATCCATCAGCTGGTCCACAGGGCCCCTCTATGTCTCCCATTCCTCCCGTCTGAGAGCGGCCTTCCTCTCTGTGGAGGAGCAGGATCTTTGATAGACAGAGGTAATCATCACATCTTTAGCTCCTCCAAAGATGTGATTTTGTTGCTCACACATCTGGAACCAGCTGGATTTTCATATTCCAATAATTATTTTTCCTAACCAACATATATTTTTTGTGAAAAATGCAACAAAAGCTAAAAATCTGTTGGTCTAAAGGACACTTTGAAAAGGTGTAATACCACACAATTAATCCCCAAATATTGCAGAAGTACTTATTATTTGTAGCTCCTTTTAGCTCCATTTACAAGGACAGTTTCTATACTTGAATGCATTTCAGGCTGAGTGACTATATATGAAAACGAATGTTTACATACAGTCTCTATGAATGTGACTGTATGTAAACATCAGAAATTCAGAAAATGTGTGCTTCCAGTATTAATGAATATGCATTTGAATACAAAATACAAAATTACTCAAATGCATATTTATAGATCCTGAGTTATTGGTGAGTTCATGAGAACTTTTCCTTGAACTCAAGGAAAAGGCAAAACTAAATTCAAACTTGGTTTTAAATGTTGTTTTTGACAAAGTGTGTAATTAAAAAAAAAAAAAAAAATAGACAAAAATATCATGAATGCTAATAAATCACTACCACTGCTCATCTTGCTTTTGTTAATTGCAATAATTATAAATTCTTCTTTTTTATATTTATGAATCATGCATGTCATGAATCTTTTGATGAATCTTTGGAGAATTATGTCTCTGAATAAACTTAAAGCTAATTTTCATGAAAAAAAAAGGTTTCTTACATATTTGTTAAAATTGTTGCCAGTAAAACTGTCATTATTGTATAAGATAGATAATGTGTGAAAAGACTGATCTCCTCCACTTCCTCCATGAGATGCTATTGGCATCTGAAGAAATACACTGCTCTGGTCAAAAGCAGCCAATCAGAGCCAGTAGGAGGGTCTTAGCGCTGTCAATCAACCTTATGAAAGCACTGCTGAATATAATAATGGTGGACAAAACAGAAGAACAGTTTATCCACCGATTTTTGTGATCATGCTAACTAACCTTAGCATTCACAACAGGCTCTGCTGACAAGGAGAAGCTATAAGGGTATGACTAACAGTGCTAAGACCCGCCTACTAGCTCTGATTGGTTGTTACTAGTTACAATTGGAAGAAGTTTCATACTGTCATGACATAGTGAGTGTTTCAGAAATTATGTAAAAAAAATATTAAAATTCTATAAAACTGCATGTGACTTTAATAACAGACAATCTGTGGAAAAAATTAGCTAACTAGAAACAACTAGTCAGAGCTAAGAGGCAGGTCTCAGCAATGCCAATCAGAAATTCATATGGCTGCTCATCCTCTTTCACTCTCCCCCTTGCCTAATACTTACTTCCTCCTGGCTCTGATTTGTTGTTTTTGGTCGGGAACACTGCATTTCTTCAGAGGACAGCACAGGGAGGAGGTGGAGGAGATTCATTTTTTCACAGATTATCTGTCTCTTAACAAACTGTCATGACATGGTGACAGTTTCAATGGATATGTAAAAAAGAAACCCATATTTTTAATAAGAGTTACATACTGCAGCTTTAAGGCCAGCTGAGTGCTTCATGGTTTGGAAAATGGTTTTGTTATTGTGACGTTGACAGATTAAAATTGTGTGTCACTTGTCTCACCGGAGACTCACATGATTGATGTTCCTCCTCAGCAGCTGCTCAGCCTCTGCCTCACACCTTCCTGCTCCCCAAGGCGCTTCCGGTGCCTCAGCCCCTCTGCGGCCCCTTCCCCATCATCCCCGCTGCCGCTCGCCCGGAGGTCGGCCAGAGAGAGCCCAGGGAGTCGGGTCTAAATGCAAATGGCTGGCTGCACAGAAGCTCCGCAGACTGGGACGTGAATCCCCACATAAGCTGGAACCTGTCAGGAGAGAAGCAACAGGACGACGACAGAGCGGGGAAACATGCAGACTGAGGGCGGGGAATACAAATGAAAGACTTTCTTTCATTAAATCTCTCCAGTTTAATTATTTTTGTCTCTGTTTTGAGTCATTGTGGAATAGTTTATTACCTGTGGATTAAAATTAATCACATTTGTAAACTATTTATGGGTTTGGACTTCCTTTTTAATAGAACTACTGATAAACCCTGCATCTTTTATGGGGCAGCAGGGGAACTAAACTTGTAAACAATTACCAACATAGGACTTGTGTTTTGGTAAATAAATCAATGCACTTGCAGCATACATTATTTAGCTGTTTGTCTTGCTTCTTATCCCCTGCTTTGAGCTTCATGAAAATGATATGAATGGTACTCCATAAATGATGCATTCAAACAGGGACTGAGGAATTTTCATCAAAGCGGGTCCCACATGTCTGTCAACTCTGCAGCATCAGGACCAGATCCCTCTTCTTGCAGTTACCACTCCAACAGAGCGGGGGCAGTAAAGCGTTTGAGATGCAGAAGACCTCTTACAGAGCTTGCTCCTTTACAGTTCGGCGGTGAATGAACCGGGCAGAAGGGATGCCGAAAAGTGAGGGAGGAGTCTGAAAAGCGTTTTAGTGTAGGAAGAGTTGTTCTCTTAAATCAGGAAGATGAAGCCACAGCAGTTTAAGTTAATTAAGTTAGCTTTAAGGTTTGGAAGACAACTTCACTCGTTTTAGTTAGCTGGGTTTCTTTAGCAAAACTTGAAATTTAAGTAAAAGCAGCACTAGTAAATTTTATCTTATACATCATAAATTGACTTTTTATAAATACAGATTTTTGTTTTGAATACACAATTTTAAAATATCGTAAATCATTTTTTTCAGGTCAATATTTGATCCCGGTATTTGAACTCTCACTAAAACAAAAAATAAATCAATAACTTGATATATGTAAACAAATAATACACCAAAGCTCGTAATTTCTTCTTTTAAATTTACAAATTACATTTATTTTCATGAAAAAAACCGCCACCGACTCCTTGGTGCGCCGCTCGTCTCGCCGGCTAGTGAATGGCGCAAAGCCCCATTTCAGCAGGAAGATGTCTCACTCTGATTATATTTTTGGATATCATAAATGGGTTAATTATTTTTTGTACTCGCACGTTCATTTTGTTACATTTTATAAATATTTAAATGTAAACGACAAAAAACAATGAAAAATAAATTATTTTTCCTAATACTTATTGAACTGTTTCGCATTTTTATTTTTGATTTAGTGTATAACGTAAAATAATGTGTAAAATACAAAACATACCACCAATCTACTTTCTTTCATAATTAAAAAAAAACTATTACCAATTTTATTTAGCGATTTCGTATTTCTTGTTTCCAGACCGAAACGTTATTTTTACGTCACGTTATTTTTAGGGCAACGTGACTCCTATGTCATGTTTTAGGATCTTTGACTAACGTGTCATTTTGGCGCCGAATATTCAGTTATTATACCGCTGTGGAGCGCGGGATTTGTATGTTTTCGCGTATACATGTTGGAGCCGAACTATACTTAATCACCAAGTTTTAATTCGGTATTAAGCGAAGAAAGTGTGTAAAGACAACATGCAGCGGAGCATCGCGTAAGTAACGGTTTAAAGTTTAAATTTACTGTGTTGTAGTCTATGTGTTTCTAATGCAATAAACACCCACGTGTTATACGTTATGTAGGTTTTGCTGTTAAATTGTGCGTTAAAACGGTTCCTACCGCGACCAACAGCAGCGTATTTGTGATAATAGTTGTAAGGTATCACTAGCATAACGTACTAGTTTTATGCTAGTACAACACTAACATAACAGTATGCTAGTGTTATGCTAACCACATAACACTAGAGAGCTAAACTCTGGTTTAGCTCTCAAAATGTTTATGAAAGTGAGCCACTTATCTCAAGGTCAATGTTCTGGGACGCTTTGCAGCTTGAACTAGCTCAATTTGTTAAAATAAATAGTGGTTGTGAAGAAGCTTTGTGATGCTAAGCACTTGGATACACCCAAAGTAAGCTAGCAAGGTTAAAACATGGAAAAGCCACAAACATCTGCGAGTTTATGGGGTTTTAATCTTATGCAACAACACAAAGTTGCTCCGTAATTGTCAACTGGAAGTATAATGTTGCTGGACTTATGATGTTGTCGCTTATATTTAAAGCATCTATTCATATTCCTGTTCTAGATCGTTTTTTCAGCCCAGGAGCAAGGTTAAAGACATCCAGAAGAAAACTGCAGATGAACCAGTGAACAAGTAAGTTGTTTTTCCAAGTTAAATCAGACATAACGAGATCATGCTCCAGTTGTTTCCTTTATCCATCTGCAGAAATGAAGCTTTGCATCACAAAACTCACCCTCCCTACTCAAAATCCACTGTTTGTTTACTATATATTTGAAGTTCATAAATAAAATTTCTGTCATTTTATTTGCCTATATATTCATAGCAAATTGTCTAGGGAACTTTTAAAGTAAATTTGAGTCTATAAATAATTTTCCCTCAAGAGATTATTAATTGGAAATTTTAAAACAGCTAATCTGTTTACTTTTATATTGCCAATTTATAACAAACTTAAGTTGATCTTAAAATGTTAGAAAATTGAGAAGGAGTTCAATAGTTTTGCCACTGTTTTCTATAAATGAAACCAGTTCTAGAATAGCTAGAGTAGCAAAAGCAAATGAGATGGATTAGCAATGCTTGCTAACAGTTGATTGTGCCATTTAGTGCATGTTTCTGAGGAATATTGTCTCTGTTGTCCTGATATTGAACTGTTGGCATATCATACAGTAACAGTCTTCAGTCAGTTATTGGAACATATTTTTTAAAAATATAATTTATTGTGATTTAACTAATATAGACAGATTTTTAGAGCATATAAAAAATAAGTCTTTTCCTACCAGTGGGTATTTATCATATTATTTATTGCGATACATTTCTTATAAGAATTCTGATTTATCATTGTCAAGATAAATTACAATTTGTTATGTTTAAAGCCCTCCAAACCTGTCCCTATTGTTGGGATTGTTAGTTTTACTTTTATTCTCCACTGTTTGTTTAATAGAGGTGTACCAGTAGATATCGATACATTTGAAAATATGATTAATTGTGGTTACTGCGTGCAGTTTACTGATACAAATCACACTTTATGTGAATGAAGCGTGTTACAAATGGGAATGTTTCTCAAGAGCAGTATTTGTGTTTGTGGGGCTATAATTGCTGTGACACACTAAAAGAAGTAGTAATAACTAGTTCTTATCATCACATTTATCATTATTACAACAGTACCATAAAATATTGTGATAAAACCTTCATCCCATACCGCTCTCCCCTGGTGATCAAACTATTTTTGATATATTTTGGCTGACTGGGAATGCTAATGTTTCATCCCCATTAAGCTCTGACTTAATAAGGATGAAGCTGCCTGAGTGTGAACTTATTTTCTGACACTCAGAAGCTGATCAACATGATGAACATATGAGGTTTTGGTGGAATAACAGTTCTATGTAGATGTGTGAATTACTTTTTGGAACCGTTAATGATCAGAAGATGCTGTGAAAACTTTTCTGCTCAATCTGGAGCTGCTTTGAAGATGAAGTGTTCATTATCACTATAGTGTGTAATCTTTAAAGAAAGTCTTAAAACTCATTTTAATTGACTCGCCTTTATGTAATGATCCTCCTCACAGCTGTATCTGCTTTTTTTTATTACTCTGATTTTATTTTTTCACTCCTTTTCCTGCTGACCCCTGTCTTTTTTTTCCCCTTTAATATTCTTCGTGTGAGGTTTGTGTTTATGTTCCTCACCAGTTTGTCTCTGCGTGTCTCCAGGCCTGTAAAGACCCCCTTGAAGGTGCAGAATGGCGTCCAGGAAGCGGATTCGCCGATCAAGAAGGTCGCCAAGCGCAGCCGGCAAATCGTGGACAGCGACGAAGACGAGGTGCCGCTTGTAAAAGAACAAGGCGACAAAGGAGCTCCCGCTAAAACCGAGAAGGTAAAAACGCCTGTAATAAATCTATTCGAGCAGCTGTAATGAAGAGCTCCCACAGGCTTATCATCGGCGTTTTGTTTATTTAGTGATGGGCTACATCACTGTTACATATCACTGTCAATAAGCTCCATTTTGAAAAGAGCTGATTATCAGCGTTGGCTGCTGTTCAACCACCTGTTATTTGATAAACACTCCTCTTAACCGCCCCGCTCACTTTGCAGGGTGACGTGTCTGCAATTATTCATTATTTCCTCTCAGAGGGGAAAGAGTGTGATGGATATGCGAGGTTAGTCGGTGTGACCCACCTCCATGCTTGTTTATGTGTGGCCAGGTGGTAATAATACATCCTCTCCTGTCCTGTTGGCAGCAGAGCATCTCCAGTAGAGATAATGTCAGTCGGCACCTGATAACTGCTTTTGTCTGCGATTTATCTGTTGGTTCAATTCACTGATGTCTAATTGCTCCTGTCAAAACAAAATGAACTAGAATTTATAGACCAGTTATAGACTTTAGTCTAAGAATACAATAATTGTCTATAATGTTTTTATTTGTTGACAATTTCTGTTGAAACGCTTGTGTTGTGATTTATTTTTATTTTACCTACTTATTATTATTATTATTATTATTATTATTATTATTATTATTACTGCTATTACTGTTCTCTCCATCAATTTACTTCATTATGTCATTGTTTTTGTACAGCACTTTGGTGCAATTTTAAACCTGTTTTTAAATGTATAAATACATTTAATTCCATAAGATTTCATACTGTATCAAATTCCAAAAGTTTATAAATCTATAAAAAGAACAACCAAACTCTATTCAAGCTTTTATATTTTTGCCATTTCTGTTTCTTCAGTGAAATGGTTTCAAATAAAATTGTAGTCATCTATTTTCCAAAAAATATTTCCTGTAAAAGCCTTTTTTGAATCAGCTCTGCCTTTGGAGCTTTCCATTTCTCCTGGATCAGATTGTAATTAGATTTTAATGCGAGATAAACAACTTTGTTCCTGTTGCCTCTGTCAGGGTCATGTTTTTTTTCCTGCAAGCTGCAGCTAAATAGCCATCACGTCTTATTGCCAGTTTCAAAGGTATGTTTGTGGAAATGATGCTTTATGTGGAAATAACCCTGGAACAAGTGATTATTAAGGTCTAGGAACGGCTGAGAGGTAGTTTTCAGTTTCTGTAAATGAGTCGTTTTCTTTTCATCCTTGCATTATTTTCTTGCTATTTAATCGCAAAACTCCCTAAGTTGTGGATGTAAAGAAGAAGTTGTTGTTTTATAGATGAACGTTCCAGCAATTGCTTGTGATGCTTAATTCATTAAGACTACAAGCAGCATGCATTTAGAGGCTGATTTAAAATAACTGAGTGCTTTTTTAAAAAGATGAATAAGATTTGATTCGAATGAAACCAAACATTTTCTCTGGAGCTGAATCTGGCGTGTGAGACGCTCTGGATCTTCTGGATGCGGGTTGTGTTTTTTATTTTCTCTGTTAGCTGTTTGCTTCTGTGTTTAAAGCCTTAAATCTGCCCTCAGTCATGTCCTCTCATCATGCATCCTATTTTTTTATGATTGGAAAATGTCTATTTATTTACTGTAAATATCTTAAACCCAAACTGATGAGTGTTTAAAAGAAAAACTTTGTGTTTTCCATCCCTTTTAAGTAACAATTGCTGATGCTTCTGTTTGTTTTTCAGACTGATGATGTGTTCAAGGCCGTTCCCATCCCGTTGTCTCCAACGCTGGCCTCATCCACACCGGTAACCCTGGAAACCCCGGCGACGCCCAGTACTCCCAGTTCCATCTCCACGTCTAGAATTGTAAAACGCAAAACTGGTCAGTATCCAATCGGAGTGGATTTTCATAAATACAAACCTCAGAATAACTTTCCAATTTATAGTTTTTTTTCTCATTCTAAGTAAAATGAGAAAACCTTCATTTTTATTTCATTTGTTCAGGGATGTGTTTTAGGGTTTTATTTTACAGAGACAATGAACCTGTTTCTCTGATTGGCACATATTAAGAGAATAACCTTTGAAAACCTTTTGTTGTCTCCAACTCTTGCTCTTCTTTTATTCTGAATCAGCCTAAAAACCTGAAATCATCTTAACTGAGGTCTTTCTTTTAATTGATCTAAAATTTATGCAGTGTTTAAAACCAAAAAGAAAACAATACATTTCAAAGTCTAACTCTTAAAAATGCTCATATTTCAACTCTCAACAGCCTGAAATAATATTTAAGTTAAATGTTAAGGTTGTACATTTATCAATAAATTTTCATCAATATTTTAATTTCTATATATTTTTGAAGTTTATGGCTCTTCAGAATTTTATTTAGGAGACGGTCAAACTCTGTTAAACTAATTTAAGTTGATAATTTTATATTAACCATATTTTGTCAAATTTGTTAAATAAAAACAATCGGGTAGATATGTTAACGGAGTTTTTTTTGTTTTTCAATAATTTGTAAGGGTCTTAAATGTGAATTATAAGCTTAAAATGTCTTAAATGTACTGAAACTTGAAGAGACCCTTTTCTTAGATCAAAAAACATTTTTTGAGTGTTTTTTGTAAAGTTAAAAAAGTAGACCTGTGTCTAAACACTTGTGCATCAGGATTAACCTGGTTTTGTCTTAACTCTCATCTTCTGATTTATTATTTTTATTTACTTCTTCTTTTTTTTTCATTTTTTTAACATTTAAAAGAAAAATAATGCCGCACCTTTTTAAGATAATTGTTTTAAATCAAATTGAAAATGAAGAGATTTACTTGGCAGATGCATGAAAGCATATGTCCACAATTTTTTACCTTATGGATTTATTTGTTTTTTGATTTCTTTGAGCACCGCTGGCCTTTCATGAACAGTAATTTGACAGGAAAGAGGATTGTACAAACCAGTTTCCTTTGGTTTGCTTTTCTTTCATTCAGAATGCTGCAGCTGCTTGTTGTTCCTGTTGTAAGACATGAGTTTGTTGGTCTGAGCTCAGATTAGGAATCACAGCTTCAGACGACCGTTTCCCCAGTAAACTCCTCTGTGCGCTAACTTCCTGCTCAGTCATTGTTAGCAGCCAGCCGCACTTAGCAGCTCTCGCTCTTTTAATGGTAATTTCACATGCAGTTTATGGAGTCAGAGCACAAACAGCCTGTATTGATTTTCTCAGACAATTCTGCAATAACTGACATCTGGGCAACATATTAGTCTCCACTTAAACCTCCTGCTGACTCAAATGGGGGATTTTTATCAGTTTAAGTGGACGAGGTTGAGAAACTCTTCTGTAGAAATGTAGTTTAACCAGAACCAGTGTGCATCCAAATGACTTACAGTTTCAGTTTATCATCACTAACATTGACCAAATAAAAAGACACAAACACAAGCTTTTTCTCACAGTCTGAAGTTAAATCAGAAGGTGACAAGATATGAAAATGTCTATTGCTGCAGATAAGAATTATCTTATTGGATAAAAAATTGGCACATTCTGCAGACTTTTCATTGAACCACTTCAACTTATTTCATATATAATTAAAAGCACATTTCATCTTAAAAGCAAAATGTATATATTTTTGTACAGTTTTGGCTCAATTATTAGTTTGAGGGTGTTTCAGTCTGTTTACTCAAATTAACAATTAATTTGTAATTGATGATTATTTCAATAGTTGATTAATTACAATTAATCTAATTAATCATTCCAGCCCTAGTTGTAACCTGATTGACATGAACGCTTCTCCTAAATGTTGCTGCAACCTGACAACAACAAAGCCGAACTTCAGCACAGTTGAAACATTTTGAACTTTGACACCAGCAGGCGATTTTAATTTGTTCCTCCTCAAGCTGCTTGACTTGATCATTTGCTAGCAGAAGCCTAATGGGTGCAAATAATCATTCCTTCATATTGACGGGGGGTGGAAAAACAAGACATTAATCTCAAGCTGCAGTCATTAAAAGTTTGTTGAGCACAAACAGCTGACCAGGCTGCGGACCGTTTGGGTTTCATTTCTGTGTCGTCTCCCTGGACCGTCTCTCCCATTGACAACCTTTAGACTCGATCGTGTTCCACCGTCTCTCATTAATCCTATCTGCTGAATCACAAGCACACCCCCCCCCCCGTCCTAGAGCTTTTATAATTTATTTCTGCATGTATTTGCATTATGATAATAACGTTATTACTGATGCGTTGTTCTTGCAATGTTTGGTTTCTGCTGACTGGACCGAACCAGCAGAGTGTCGCTGTCCTGGTATTGTTGCTGATTCTTTTCCATTGATTCAATCCCTTTTTGAAGTTTTCATGTGTGGATTATTGTCCTGCAGGTTCATTTAGCATTTGATCGCCTCAACATTTAACAGCAGAGGTTTGTTTGTATCTGCTTCATTATCTGCAATAAATATAAATTAGAAAGGTGAGTGCTTTAATTAGGATTACTTTGCTTGCATTTTTTTTGTTTTCCACACCTGCAAGGTAAGCTCATTGGGTGAAAATGAAAGCTACTCTGAGCTAAAGACTTTTCTAACACTTCAGCTTTGTTTTCATTAAGAAAAGCAACGCTCCTTTTGCTTTTCCTTTCGCCAAAATAAAATCAGCTCATTCTCTTTTCATCATCTCATTCCCTTTGTGTTGGATGGCTGCACCGTTAGGTAACAGGCGTGCCTGCTACCATCACTGCCGGGGAAGCGATCGCATTAAAGCAACACACTAATTCGACCTGAAATTGCATTCTTAATGTCCCGGGTTAATGCTTTCATTATGATATCTGGAAGAAAAACAACAACAGCAGTGCTACCTTCGCTAGAATCTTAACAAGAAGCAAAACAGAGGCAGATGTGGAACGGAAACCAGAATTGCCCCCAAGCACTGCTGTTGCATACAATTATAGAGGAAATTACACTGGAACTGCAAGCTGCTTGGCTGCATAATATCTTTCTGGATGAAATTAGTGTTTTCATTACCAAAGTACGTATCTGTGACACTCTCTCTTCTCTTTTTTTTGTTGGCCTACATCTGCAGTAAGAGAGTAGAGTCATCCTGTTTTTCATCTCCACATTTCTCTCTGTTTAATCATGGCATAATTTCATCTGGGACCCCCTTCACTTCATTATTTTTTGCTTTTTTTTTTTTTGTCTCTCACTTCATTTAATTCCTCTCCTTATGTGTGCAGCGAGGAAGATGTTCCCCAAGAGGAAGCTGGATGAGAGCGAGAGTCGGAAAGGGGAGTCCGAGGTCGCGGAGGAGCAGGGTCAGCAAAACAAACGACCCCGCATGGAGAGCGGTGTCAGCAGTGCAGGTACACTTTCTTCCTCTGCAGCGAGCCTGATAACAGAGGTCACATCCTGTGCAGGTCTGGAAGGCCCAGGTGAGCAGAGAAAGTAGAGGGAAAAATAAAGCAACACATTGAGTAGTTCATTAGAAACCTCTGAACACAATCAGTTCTTCATTTTCTTTCGGGTGGCATTTTCTGTGATGGACCGAGAAAAAGTAGAATGTATTTTTCTTTTTAAAAAAAAGAAGGAAAGTGAATGTGGGGTTACCATTTTGTTTTATTTTTTTAGAAATAAAAATCTGAACTTTGACTAGGACATGTTAAATCTTAGACTGTCTGTCTAAGTTCTCCATTATTTTTTGCCTCACCTTCCCAATTGAAAAGACTTTGTGTGAGTTTCTGGCGTCAGCATTCTGCATACAATCAACTGATTATCTGAACAGATTAATGAAATGAGCAGCTTAAATTGTAAGTTTTGCAGCTCATTTTATTGTTTTAAAAGTCTGAAAAATTGTCCAAGTTCAGTTTCCTGACTCAATTTGTAATGTTTAATGAAGGCTGTTCAGTCTGTGAGATTCTCAAAAAAGTAAACAAAAAACAAATGCTCATTTTTAGACTAAACATTCAAAATCTTTTTTAACTAAACATTGACTACTTTTCGGCTCAAGCTTATTACTTTTCAAAAAGGTATACAACTTCAACAGTTTTTGTTCAAAGTTTGTAACAATTTTGCTTAAACCCATTTCTGGTCTTTTTTTGTCGACTACAGTCACTTTTTTTATTCTACTGCCATTTTTCTTTGCACTGCCACAAACTTTTTCATCTCTCCTCCTTCGCCAGTGTTCACTGGTGTTCCTGTGAAGTGAAGGCTTCTTATTCTAATGGGTTGAACAGGCAGACTGTTAATTAGTTTGAGCACTGCTGCCACCTAGTGACCGGAGGCTTATTTATCACTCAAGCATAAATCAGCACACATAATACAAGAAATCCCACAAAGTGCTGGTTTTTTATCTTCATTTGCCTTTCAAACAAATATTTTTTCTGTTCCTGCTGAAGAAAAGCATCCCCAGAGCATGATGCTGCCACCACTATGTTTGAAAGTTACTGCTGTATTCCCTCGTTTTTATGATGCTGTTTGTTCCCTAAAATTTTCTAAAGTTTTATTTCTTTCCACTTCATGATTATGCACTACTTTCTGTTGATCTGTTACATAATACCTTTGTTAAAACACACTTTCTGGTTGTGACATGAAAGAATGTGAAGTTTAACAGTTAGGAATACTGTTTGCAAGGCGTGGTGTCTTAAAATTCAAACACCAAGAAAAAGCACGCCACAATTCTTGCATGAAATGTGATACCACTGATGTTTCTTTTATCTAACACTTACAAGCTTCTCAAACCATCCATAAGAAATTAATTGGATTCACTAATTGACTAGGCGATCAAAAGGAAAATTGTAGTTATGAGAATTTATCAGATGGTAATCATAAAAAAACAGACTTTTTTCTCTGAGATATATGCAGCTCGTAGAGCTTCTAGTCTGACAGAGGAACTATTTTAAAGCCACATTAATCTCCTGTTTTGCTATTTCAGAAATTTTTTTTTGCTGAATGTAGAATTGGGAGAAAACAAGAGTATTAACGACTCTCAAATGATCCTTAGCTTCTTCCCTGACACAACTGTTCCTTTATTCCACAATAAAGCCACATTATAGAGAAACATAGGCAGCAAGATGGCAAATAATGTGCAAATGAAAGCTAAAACATTACAAGTAATTGTTTTTTCTTCAAAGGATTATTTTATCTTTTAGCTTGCTGGTTTTTATTTGGGGCAGTCCCTCTCACTACGGCCCATAAAGGATCAGGGGAATCTTCCTGAGGGCAGTTTTTGTTGTTGCATTGAGACCATGGAGGAATGATAACAACCAGGCAGTTGTTAAGATGATTCCTCATGTTTTAAATCCATTTTTATATAGATTTAACGCCTAGAGACGAAGAAGACTGTTAGTTTTATTTTGTTATTTCGCTATATAAATAAACAATGCTAAATTGAAGCTTTGTGTATTTATTTCTAAAAGTTAACAGGGTTTTTTTTCTATGTTGGTGTTTTTATACCATTTTACTATGTGTCTTATAAATTAAATATTTTTCTCAATGTCAGAGTTTGAACTCTTAAGAGATCAAATTATCTTAAATCAGAAGAAAAGACACACTTATTTTTACTTTCTTTCTGAAATGGTCATAATTATAGAGAAGGCAGAAAAAGAAAAACCTTACCACATGAAGAAAATCCTAGTTAGATTAATTTTTGATCTCCAATTCCTTTTCCAGACCTCATATGGTTGCCTCTATTTTTCTGTGTTTTATGACCTAATTGTGCAGCTGCTGCTATAAAGGCTACCATGGATTAGTAGGGGTGTAATGATACTGAAAACTCCAAAAACGTGGCAAGACTTTATATTGAGTTCACAAGAATGGGACGGAATGAGATTTTAAAATTATTTACAGATATCTGAAGTTAAATCAGACTTACCTTTTCTTGTTTTAGGTCAGATACAATGATCAGAATTATTTCTATTTACGAAATGCCAGAAAACAAACATTTTTAAAGATCTTTTTCTTTCTTTGTATGTTGTGTTTTAGCATTGAAGTTGAGCTGGAATCTTGTTAATCTTTGCAAGATTTTGTCAGGTTTGCTTCAGTGAACTGAATATTCATTATTCAGTTCAAGGACTTACTGATCTTTGCAATTGAGATAAATGTTGTCTTGTATTTTATATGGTAAAGTTTTTAAAGTTGAGTGATTTTTATTAAATTAGTGTTCTTGTATCAGTTCTTTTTGTTCTTGTTTGTGAAAACAATTGAGGTGTTTTGTCATGTTCTTCATTTAGTTGTATTTTATCAGACAGTTGTAGACTCTGCAGTAGCAGGAAGGTTCATTGTACCTTTTTCTTCATTAAGTTCAGCTCATTGAGGATTTGCTCTTAATTAAGTGAGCCGTGCTTTGCACAGGCAACTTTTAAATGTGAGTGACCTATTTTAACTTGAACAGCTTAAAAAAAGCACCTTGTATGGCAGACATTGTGTTTAATTTCTGAAAATACTAAAGTGATTCAATAAAATTCCCCGATTCCATCTAGACCTTCTAAACTTTGACAGTCAGCCTACAGAAATTGAGTTTTTCCGACATGCAGGGCTGATTTTAAAAGGTTAATTTTGAAATTAGAGGTTAAATCCTGTGTTTTTTTTCAACTATACTGTGATTCACTAAAACAGAAAATTCCCATCACTGACATCTAAAGACACAATACATGTTTTTAATTTTAGCACAGAGGAGGGAAACCTAAATGCTTGCTGTTTAGCCAGAATGACTGTACTGCACCAAAGCCCTTTTGCATGAAAGATTTGTTAAAAAGCATCGGAGTCATTTGTTTCTCTAAATGAGTACTTAAGAACAGGGTTTTAATCCTACCTGTAATCCAGCTTGTAAATCAAACAGTCCTGCTGCAGAAAGAGTTTCATAAATATACCTTTAGCCTCCCTGATGAGCTTTTTTGTTCTTCTTACCGTCGATGGAGAGAAAAGTTTGACAACTACTTTATCTCCAACTGCTGCTTTCACTTTGCCCAATTTGCTGGTTTGTGTTTTTACAACTCATCTCATTAAAACAAATATTATTAAGCTAAAGCAATACCACTGCTGGATGCATAGGCATTTCTCACATTTTTGCATTTTTAGATCATTAGTTTTCAAAATAAAAAGTAGTTTTTAATTAATGATTTCATTTACTCGAGAAAAAAAAGCTATCCTCACCAATCTGGCCTTGTGTAGAAAAAAGTAATAACTATCTTGTTAAGTTATGATTATTTCAATCAGGCCTGATTGCTGCCAGATCTGAAATCACTTAAATAACAATATAAGTCTAACAGAATAAAGTGAAAAGGTATTACAAGGAAACATACCATGACTAGAAGAAAATAAAGGAGAAATCAGAAACACATGAACTGACATCAGTTGATTTAGGAATTTTAAGGCCATTAAAATGAATCAAAAAGCCAATTGAAGACTCATCCGGCACCTTGCCGTCACTGATGGAACCATGAAAACTGATTTAGGTTTGTAAAAAATTCTCAAATAGGATATCCAGCAATTAGTTTGATGTTAAGATCAAGCCCACCTATGATATGCTGCAAGATGGCAATCCAAAGCATCCTCACAAGTCCTCTGACTGAGGTTTTGGGGTGTCCTAGTCAAAGTTTGTGCTTAATATCATGTTAAATATCATCCAATGTGGCTGAACTTAAACAATTCTACAAATGCCAAAATGCCTCCCTTGCAATGTAAAAGCCACATTGTGAGTAACTGAAAGGGTTTGGTGGCAGTAACTGCTTAACATGAGGCAACTTTTTTAGTTAATTAATAAAATCGAAAATCTTTTTTTGTCCCTCAGGAAATTCAGGTGAACCAGCAGCAACATGACAGTAAAGTTGAAGCATGTAGATTCACACAAATACAGAAATATAAAAACAAAAAGTAAAGGTAGCAAACTCTGATTCAAAGAAAAGTGCAACTAAGTCAGATAATTTAAGAAATGTATTTCTGCATAAAAACCAGACTATTTGCAAAGAAGTGAAAAATTGTAAACATTGAGTTTGTGGGAGCAGTGATGGTTACAAGGTTTTACAGAAGATGGGAGGAAGGACCAATTACAATGCTACTTAGTGCACCAAAGATGCAGCAGTTTGAATTAACGCTCCAGTTCTGCAACAATTTTATGCATGAGTTCGGAAATGTTGTCCAACAGCAGAGTTAGTTCTTGAAATCTAAATCATCATTTGAAAAGTGTTTATTTTTCTTAAATTACCTTTTGTTTAATGATCCAAAAATTGTAAACATTTCTAAGGCCACATATGCGTTTTCACAGCATTTATCTGTTGTGTTTTCCAGCTTTTCAGACAGCCTTTTGGAAAATGTTTTGATAAATTCAAGATGGTAGAGCTAAATTCAGCAGTTTTTGTCTTTATTTAATGTGTCGCTCAGAAAATTAAAGTTTTATGCCCGTCTTCTCAACCAGCCAATACCGTGACCCCATACGTCTGCTGGGAGTCGGTGCTACAAGTTTGTCAATAGCAATTTCCCCTCCTACCTGAGTGTCTCGAGTGAAAAGGAAAGCTCAGAAATATCACCTACAGCGTTTATTGAAGAAGAAAGTATCTTCAAACATGGCCTCGGTTAAAAAAAAAAGAAGAAAAAAATGGCTGCCCTCAGTAAACCTGCTGGCATTTATCTCTTCAATGACTTCACTTCCTTTCTGTCTTCCCCTGTGTAGGGAACACCGATGAACCCATGGAGGAGGGAGCAAAGGAAGAAAAGGTTGAAAAGCCAGTGGCTGAGGCTAACAGCCCAGACGAGGAGGTGGGGAACGAGAAAACAGAAGGAGAGAAGGCCAAGGAGGAGGAGGAGCAGGTAGAAGAAAAGATCTCTGATGAGAAAGAAAAGAAAGCTGAGGGGGCGGAAAAGAAAAATGAAGCAAAGGAGAAGACAGATGATGAGAAAGGGCCCTCTGTCGCCAAAGACAAGGTGGTTGAAAAGGACACGAAAGACACAGGGAGCCCAAAAAGTCAAATGAAAGAAAAAAAGCAGAAAGAGGCGAAGGAGCAGAAAGATAAGGAGCCAGCCAAGAAAACCCCAATCAGCAGTTTCTTTGGTGAGGAAGAATTTGCATTGCTCTGTGCTTGCATTAAAAATGTCTCCTCAAAAAAAAAAAAAGTGCTGTGCTTTTATCTGTGTGAGAAGACAGCACATTTCTGCCTGTCATCAAACCTTTGCTCACCTTTTTCTGTTTCTTTTTCTGCCTTTATTAGCTCCCAGAAAAGCAGCAGTTAAGACAGAGAAACCAGAGAAGAACGAAGGAGAGAGAAAGACGAGTGCTGAGAGGAAAAGCTCAGAGGAGGAACAGAAAGACGCAAAAGGGTGAGAAAAGTTGTGAGTGGAAGTTGCATCCAGCTCAGGTTTGTTTGGTTGGCTGCGATGCTGCAGAATCTGCAAATAAGCTACGTGGAGTAGATAATTTATACACATTAGGTTTCTATTGATTGAACTTCTGTTTCTATTAGATGCATAAAATTCACAGTTCAGCTGAAATCAGGACAATTTGAAGTTCCTGTATAACACAACAGATTTGTCATATTTATTCAATTTTATTTTTGTGATCTTCATCTTGCTGAAGGAGTTTTTAGTCAATAATACATTTTAGGAAAATGGTAAACAGTAATTCCAGTGTATTGCACAATGCACTCTTACCATGTGATGAAAGCAGTTCCTACACCTGGAAGAGTTTGGCTTTCAGGATTTTTCAGAAATGGAAACACGGGACCAGTATCTCTTCTACTGTGATGTGAAACCAAATGAATACACTCCAGAAATGCTTTCTTGAGTACAAACAAGATTAATGTACAGTAAATATCAAAGACCATAAGAAATATGCAGTTCTGGAAAAAAGTAAGATTATCAGTTCATGATTTAGCTTTTTATATGTATATGTTTGAGTAAAATTAACATTGTCCTTTTATTCTATGAACTACTAATAAGATGTCTCTGAAATTCTAAAGAAAATCTTTTTTGCAGAAAACGAGAAATGGTCAAAATAATGTAAATAATGCAGAGCTTTCAGACCTCAAATAACGCAAAGGAAATATTAAGTTCATATTGATTAAGAAACAACAATACTAATGTTTCAACTCAGGAAGAGTTCAGAAATCAATATTTGGCGGTATAACCATGAGGTTTTCAATGAGGTTCAGTGCAGTGGGCTCTTCATTTTTTCCAGAGCTGTACATATTTTCTTTGACACAAACATGAGGCAAATTTGGATTAAAAACCTAAAGGATATTCCTTGTACACTTTAAGAAAAGACCCAGATAACTTGACATTTACTAAGACTAATTAAAGGTCATTTAAAGTGTCTAAACTCTGCAGTTTAAACAGATTCTTCTGCTTTAACATTCAAGTAGCTGTCATGCCAGATGCGCCTGTAATCTACCTTTAAGAGATTCAGGGGGAACTGAAAGTCTCGTTAATGTCAGCTTCATAGTTTTACACACAGCTAATTAGGATCAGCCAGTTCATAATAATCCGCAGATAAAAAAGAAACACAACTTCATGTGTGAAGTGTGAAATGCTTCAGCAAAGCAGGTGAAGAAGAGACTTAATTACTTTCAGATTTGATTACCTGTACAGTTAATGATCATTATCATTAACCTGACGGCGCTGTAGCTCAACTAAGAGCCGGATTTCTGCATGTTTTAACATAATTACTGACCGTTGCTGGAGTTCATTATTAAAAACGAAGCAATGATTTAATGTCCTTGGATATCAGCCACCAATGAAGCTTTTATCTCTTCTGAAGTGTTGTCAAACTATCATTTTAATCAGTAACTCCTTAGATTGTGACCCACATGTTCATTTAACAGATAATTAAACTGCTGAAGAAAATCCAACTTTAAATTTTCCAAAATGGTGTCCCTATCCTGACGTGAAAGTAATATACATGCATCAAATTTGAATGAGTGGGTCATAAATAGTTTTAATTGAAATTTGTTTGCCTGTTTGTGGGATTTATCCATCGTCACACCCTTTGTCAAAAGTAAAAATAGACTCTCTGGAAAAGAAATTTTGAGTTCAGTATTTATCAGATAATGATTGAAAGATGCTGAACATAGACTGGAAATTCAGTCCAATTCAGTCAGAAAGGAGATTACGACATTATAAATATACTATTGAACACTGAATACTGTCTTCGTTGGCCATTTATAGTTAATTGAGGGTAGATTAGGATGCATAAAATAAGCTAAAATGTCACCAAATCACACTATTTAATCCCAGTTTTTTGGAAATCAGTGCTACTACTTAAATTGATAGTATCTTTGCAATCTCTCATGGACTTTATTTTTATTTTTATTGTCAGTTGTCATAATGTTACATTAAACACCTCTTACTCCAATTAGTTTGATTAGCCAGAGAGAGAAAATCAGAATCTGATAAAAATTTTTAACTGGCATGGCAGACCTTACAGGAGGAGTAGAAATTGGTTTCTCGTGGTAAAAGTGTCTCCAGGGAGAATTAACTCTCAGACTCTGAGTCTTTTTTGTGAAGGAACAACATGCTAATTAGGAAGCACCTCAAAACAAGGATGTGCGTCTCTGATTTGGTCCACTGGTTTATTAGGAACTTGATAACATGTCCAATTTTTACCAGAAGAAATTCAGGTTTTCCACTTTAACTACCTTCTTCTGTAAGTCAGGCTGGATTCATGGAGTTAAAAATCTGTGGCTAGAAAAGTTTCTGATCAGAAATTTGACTAATTTGAAGGTTTTGGCCAAAAACATTTATTTCTAATTACAATAATTTCACTTTTCATCATTCAGATTGTAAATAAGATGAAAAATTTATTTTTCTTTAACGCATGATCTGCTTAACAAAACATATACAAATAAAAATAAATAATAATTACCATAACCATGGCCCTTTGAAAATACATGATTTGCAGGATTTTCTGGCGTTAGCTAAAAGTTTCTTTTTTTAGAGTTTGTCTCTGTAATTTGCGACATCTAAAGCAACACAACAACATAGTACCTTATAAGAAACAACGCGTCTTAGCAAACAAACTAATTATAGGAATTATGTCCAATTATCTCTCCTTTTTTACTTGAAACATGTTTACTATTACAAAATGTGTTTTAAATTTTTTACTTTAATTTGAACTACTGTGCAAAACTGAGACAAAAAAAATCATAAAATTGAATCTTCAAGTGCTTTAAATGCAAGGAAAAGTCCTTTAAAACTACTGTGTTGTTTTGACTACTTATTGAAAGCCCTACGAAGGTAAAAGCTAACATAAGCTGTAAGCTAAAACTCATAAAATTCGTCCTGTGTATATAGCTCTCCAAGTCCTATATTTGTTCAATTTTCCCTGACATGGAGACCAACCCTGTGCAAAACAGATATTCTTCCTTTTTCTTAAATTAAGACAAAAAAAAATCAATTTGGAAGTAAATCAATATTGGTGTTTAGGAGTCTCTGTGTGGCACTGCTCTTAATGGTAACATCTATGTATTTGCCTTCAGGGAAACTCTGGGCGTGATGCGATTACTTGTGCCATCAGCCACTTTTAATTACTGCACACAAGTAATTAAACAACAAGCAAACAGTTAAGGCTGTGTATAAATTGTAGATACCTGCATAATGCAGCTAAAGGTGGCTGCAGCTGCTCTAAGAGAAATGTCATGGGGATAAACTAATCTACAGAAAACAAAATGAAGGCTTTTTATATCATTTCTGTGATGTTTCAGCCAGAAGGCTGTAATGCTGTTATGATTTTAACCTTTCCATGTAAAGTAAACCAGACGAAGCAGCAACAGCGTATAATTGCTTTGTCGGTTCGAGGTCATGGTATCTATTCCAGCCACAAACTATTTTTAGTTTTGGAAGGGAGCAAAGGAATTTCATCTGCATAACTATTTATTTTTCATTGCTGTGCTGTGTGCAGCAGTGAAGGAGTGATGGGGGGGAAATGCATGCAAAATAAATTTCACAGCTGTAGTTTCCATTTCATCATGAATTCATGCCATACTGTGTGAAAATAACTTTTTAAGGCAGTTCAAAGAGTATGTTTTGCAATTAATTAAAGTTTTAAAATCTGTACATATGATTTTGTTTTATTAAAATAAAAAAAGTTGTATTTTAGAAATGTTTGATATCTTCCAAAACTCTCTCCATCTTAAAGTCGTCAGATCTGGTGCCATTTCCTTAAAGGGCACCAGATTTTTATTTATTTGTTGTTTTTCATTTGGATCAAGAACAGGAAGTCACTGCTTAAAACATTTATTACATCTTTCCAATGATTTCAAGTCAGATTTATTTAAATTTCCTCAATCAAAATGAAAACAATAATTATTTTGTTTTGTTTGGATGATAAGAAGCTTCAGTCAGCACTTTTGTTTTGTTCCTAGATGAAACTGAAAAGAAAAGGGGAACTCACCTTTACAGTTTCTGCTCTTATTTTGAAGGACGACTTCTCTTCCCAAATAACAAATGCTAAAATTGCAGAAACCGTTGAGGTGCTTCTAACACAGCTTCACATTTCAGTTGATATTGTCCTGAGTTTTCAATTGGACTGACATTTAATTGTTCCTGCTTGTTTTTTTTTGTGGTTTTTTTCCAGTAAATCAACCTCAGGAGAGACGGACTATGATCCATCCAGACCAAACTACCATCCGGTGGACCACGCCTGCTGGAAACAAGGCCAAAAGTAAGAAAAGCCGTGTTTTTTTTTTTTTTTACAGGTGCATCCTTGTCTTGTTTAGTATTAACGGGTAATCATAAACATCACACTCAAAGCTCCTGCAGCATGTTAAACAACCCTAGAAAAATAGATTTATTTTTCCCAGACTGAGATCATATTGCATTAAATGATAAATGCAAAAACAAATGAGAGGCAAAGTTGGGGTTAAATTTCTAAGTATCTCAAAATTCTGTGTATTTATTTAACAACTCTGCTAATTCACTCACCAGACTGATTTTTTTTATCTCCTAAGGACACAGCTGTCCCAGCATTTGTCCTCCTTGCCCTCGTTTGATAACCTCAAATCAAAGCTTATCCTCCTGCTGCACTAATTGCTGGTTGTTCCCAACATCCGAGTCAGCTAAATGTCATGCATGTAAAAAAGAAAAGCTGTCATTGCTGCGGCTTCGCTGGCTAACTGCATCCTCATCTTTCTCCAGAGTGCCATACTTGGCAGTGGCTCGCACCTTTGAGAAAATTGAAGAGGACTCTGGCAGGTAGGAGCTCCATGTGGAGGGAAAAACGGCAAGCAGCGTTTGAGGGAAAATGATTGCAACCCTTTTTTTTTCTCTCTCTCTCTCTTTGCCTCTCTGCCTCTCTCACACACATTTCAGACAGCCAACTGGAATTTTTTTTGGAATAACAGAATGAGAAGGGAGAAACTCAGATAATTTAATTTTGTTAGCTTGAGGAATACAGAGTGGAAGAAATGTTGAAATTGATCTGCAGCTGGTTTAAAAGACTTTGGTAATCAGTTCAGAGAAGCAAAAATACAAACACTTCTGACAAAGAAATTCTTCCAGCGATCTAAATCAGACATACAGTGAGTAGTTCAAGTATACTCTTAATGGTCATTAATCTTATTGATCTTAAACCAATTAGAAATAATCAGTTTAAGCTGACTTGTTTCATGGCGGTGTAATGATATGTCATAAAACTATTTTAATAAAAATAATAATAATTGGACAGGTCTGCATTTCCATTGACCATATAATTGCGCAATTTGACATTTCCAAAAATAAATTCGCTTAAAGAAACAGTGCAGTTTTGAAAAAAAAAAAAAAAAGTGTTTTTCAATAACATGTTTTGGCTCTAAGATGTAGTGTTTTTTTTTTGCCAGTATTGTGTGTATGAACTGACAGAAATATGTAAAGTGTAGAAAATGAACAGTTCAAATGACTTATTAAAACTCCAAAAGTTAAAGACATTCATCTCCTGTGATGAGTGCTCTTAGAAGTCCTACAACAGTCTCAGAGGAATATTTGAAACCAGAGACTTTCGGCTATACATCTTGATTCCTATTTCTCCTTAAAGGATATTGGATAACAATTGCCCCTTGCTATGACTTCCTATCTGAAACTGACGTCTACTGTTTCACAAATGAACTCCTAAAATGTCTGGCCGGGTCCCATTAAGGATTAAAACCGCCCAGACAAATCTCATTTCCTTCTCCTCAGTATTTACAAGATGGGATTGAAATTAATTTAAGTCGTCCTCCTTGTCTATCCCCTTTGTCGTTGTGTAGGCTTAGAAACATCGAGACGCTGTCGAACCTGCTCCGCTCGGTGCTGCTGCTCTCTCCAGGTAAAGGCTACTTCATCATGGCTGTAATGGTGAGGCTGACACCGCTGTGCAGGAAGCTGGCTGCCAGCCACTCCATCAAGTGGAGGGCGGTGAAGCCAGGCTGCACATAAAAGCGCCGGCTTTGTTAGTCTGTTTGTGAGTGAGTACGTTTACAGGAATCCCAGACGTACCTGTGGGATTCCTGTAAAGACTTGCTGCTTTTTAGTTTGAGTTTTTCTGAATGTGGTTTAGTACTTCTGCCTTGTTGATGTCTGAGCCTCGTTCTGTGTTCGGGGTTCTGGTTTATGAGAGTGTTTTCTTGTCTGCACTCCCACTGAATGTTTATGTTTGTGTAGTGGAGTCTGAGTGTGTGTTTTAGGGATGAAATGTTTAATTGTGATGGATAGATTATTGAAATAACCATCAACTCTGCAAAAACACAAAACATTATCAAGAATTTTGTGTCTAGTTTCCAGTGCAAATATCTTAATACATTGAGATAAGAAAAAAATATCTTATAAAAAACTTGTTTAATCAAAATATAGGATCTTGTTTTAAGACAATAATTTCTTAAAACTTGATATTGATTAAAAAGTACTTTTTCCACTGGCAAGAAATTTTTTCTATACTATAAGTGAAATAATATGGCAGTGGAACTAAGACTATTTAATCAGAATTAAGGAATTACTGACTTGGAACAAGTCTGAAATGATGCTAAATATAGCAAGAAAGCTGCTGAGTTGGCAACAGTGGTATAACTTGTGAACTGCAAACATGCAGACATGACCTGTAATGGTAATGGCAATTTGTCAGTCAAACCTCTCTAATGGGAGAGCAGAAGAGGACAGCAGCTGATTTTTAGATCTTTTTTTGAGGTAGATAAGGTCAGTGGATAAGATCGGCTTAAGATGCAATTATCGAACGATCACTGAACTCCTGAAATTAAGGAAATCAGAGCCGATTGATCGGTGCATCTCTAAAAATAATCTTTAGTTGGTTTGTTTTTGCTTCAGTTCATGAATGCTCTCTTCTGTTTTTCTGTTTGCCTGAGCTTAACACACACACTCTCTCCTTTTCCTAGACGACCTGCTGTGCTGTGTGTACCTGTGTCTGAACCAGCTCGGCCCCGCTTACCTTGGGATGGAGCTCGGCGTCGGGGAGACGGTGCTGATGAAAGCCGTCGCTCAAGCAACCGGTAACAAACACATGAGTGAAGGCTTGTGCATCCGCCGCCTCAGCTCTGCTCATCAGCCACAGAGCCGGCCGCCGCTCACTGTCTCGCTCTCGTTACTAGGGCGACATTTGGACAAAATTAAAGCGGAGGCGCAGGAGAAAGGAGATTTGGGCCTCGTGGCCGAGAGTTCCCGTAGCAACCAGCGCACCATGTTCCAGCCGGCCAGTCTGACAGCAGGAGGCGTGTTTAAGAAATTGAAGGAAATTGCCAGCATGAGTGGGAACTCGGTGAGCCACAGAATAACATTTTCATTAGACGAGAACAAGCGGGAGGAATATATTGTCTGCCTGTTTGAATTAGCCCCAAGAAAAGAAAAGGGAAAAGATGTTAATGCAATTGTGCAATGAACAAGAAATTACAGAGCCTTGCAAAAGCATTTATACTGTTTAATCCATCATCTAGAACTGGAAGGAGTCACAAGTGCAAACACAAGAGCACCTGATGTTGTTCACCTAAGCTGGCAGGGCAAGATTTAGTCATAGAAGCAGCACAACAGGTACCTCTGGAGGAGCTGCAGAGAGCAACAGCTCTGGTGGAATCTGCTGTCTGGAACAAGTGTTGCTTATGCACTCTTTAGTCATAAGGATCAAAAAAGGCAGAACTTTTCAGCTTACATTGAAAAAGATTGTGTTCCAGAAATATAGCATTGCTCATGGTGGTGGCAGTGTCATGCTGTGGGCACGCCTTCTTTTAGCTGGAAAATGGAAGCTTGTCAGACATGATGTTGAACTGGGTTCAGTTCAGTTCTTTTAAAGTGTCTCTTTAAGGAACAGGAGCTTCTTAAAGAGACAGAGACCCAATTTCAAGGTGTTAAATTGCTAAGTCAAATTTCTTTTAAGCTATATTTCATATAATACAGTATTGAAGATAACATAGTTACTTGAATGTGCTGTAAAATGAAACTGTGTGCCTGGAAAATTCATAATTACTCCCATTTATTTTACAGATCTTGGAAACCAAGCAACATTCTCTTTTAAATTTACAATTTTGCATCACTTGTGTTGCTATAGCACCTACAATATCAATAAAATCTATTGAATCTTGTGCTAATATGACAAAAAGTGAAAGGTTCTGGAGTTTAAAATGTTTTTAAAGGCTCTTTGGTTTCTGCCAGTTAGTTTTAGGCCAGATAAAGGAAAAAGAAGGACATTAAAGTAAATGTGTGTTGAACTGGAAAAGACTAGCTTGTGTAATTAAACAGTAGAGGTCTGTGAGTAAGTTGTCACCTGGCAAAAAACTCTCCTGTGCAATTAGCTCATTTTTTCTGCTTTGAACATGCATTTTCTACTCTGTGGTAACCTCGCTCTCTTTTTATTTTATTTCTTTTTTCATATTTTCCTGCATTCTATCTCCTCTCGCTCTTCTTCTGTGAATCTCAATTTCCTCCCGCCCGCCTCAGGCCATGAATAAGAAAATCGACATCATCAAAGGCCTCTTTGTGGCGTGCCGCTTCTCCGAGGCCCGCTACATAGTCAGGTAAAATAAGACTCTCCCACACGTGCACACTCACACGCTCAGCTGCTTGTGTGACCATAGGCATCTGCATGTTTGTAGACCCAGATATACCACAGACCTCCCTGTGTGTTTCACTGTTTAGCGCTTATCACATACGGCAGGTGGGGGGAAGAAGTAGAAAGGCGTCTGTGATGCGTGGTGTTGACGTTTTGGTTGTTACGGGCAGGTCCCTGGCTGGGAAGCTGAGGATTGGCCTTGCAGAGCAGAGTGTCCTCGCTGCCCTGAGCCAGGCCGTCTGCTTGACCCCGCCTGGACAAGGTAAACATCTTCTGTCGGCTCTTATCTTTCCTGCTTTTTACAGCAGGCGTTTCTAAACTGCTTTCAGTTTAGGCACCTGGACCTTTAAGAGATATTGTGTCTTATCAAATATTAAACATAATGGGAGTGTAAGAGCTGATATCAACAGTCTGAACTGAGGATTTTTCAAAATGGAGTTCATTTTTTATTCACCACAACTCAAGTTCAGACAGGTGCCGTCGAGAAATGCAGACGATTTAAATATTTTCCTTCAGTCTGTCCATCTATCCACCCTAGAGACAGGAAGATTTAGGCTCTTTGTGATTTGAATTTAGTTAATTCAATTCTTCTGAGTTCCTCAATATTGGGTTTGAAAGTAGCATTAAAAGTCACCTATTATGCGTCATTGAACAAGTTAGGACAGGTCTATTTGTTAAATAAAACATGTTCATTACATTATTTTGCACTGTCTATCCTCTCAGTCCAATGACCAGCTTTCTGTTCACCTTTGTTGTCTGTTTGTTCCTCATTTTCCATTCATAAGTCTCTTTTCTCTCATTGTCGGCCCACCTGTAACCCTATCGATCATTGTCCATCGTCTGTCCATTCACTCATTTTCCATCACTGTTTTATCATTTGTCTCTCCTCCCATCCATCTCTTTTTCTAGTATCAAAATGGCTTTAAAGGTTTTAAACTGAACCCATCGTTCTTACGTTGGGTCTGGTTCAGACATACCGGGCTTTTATTCCAACAGATAAAGATCAGGATGATCTCGTCCTGAAGTGACAACTCTAGAGACTGATTGAAGTTGGTACAGAAAAACCAAGACATGGCGCTTTACCACAATGCCAAATCAGAAGCCAATTTGAGCCTTTTGTTGTTTCATAATTTGTGGAATGTACAGATAAGACTTGACTGTTGAACAAACGGCTTCAAATACCCAGAGCTGTTTAGTATTATATCAACCAGAGCCACATCACTTTGTCTGATGGATGTCTGGTAAATAGTCTGATGTGACGGTGGTTCAGTTGTTGGGTGGAAAATCAATCTGCAGCAGTGCAATGTGGGCTCGGTAACGCCATTTTCTCTAGTATTATCGTATGTGAGGGTAAGAAGTTACATCACACTTAGAATGCACATATGGAGCTAAAGGTGTTTCATGAGTGTGAACAGGTGAGCGAGAAACACTGCAGCACTCGCTAAGCCTTGAAGTTCCTTTTAATAAGTCCAAACACGATGAGCTACCTGTGTTTTTTAGATAAGAAATTCAAAAAGGATTTGCACCACAGAATGACATTAATTGTAAAAGTTACAATTTAATTCATTTTTATCTGAATTGCTGGCTTTATAGTTTTTCTCCCTTCGTTTTATTAATTTCAAGGAAATGCTTGTATGCTCATTTCCTAAAACTTGAAACTTTAAAATCGTGGTTCTTTAATTTAACAATAAAACGAGGTAATTTTTTGTGTTTATTTAGAGTTTAATTAAGGTTGCTGATTCTTGATGTAGCTCTAGATATCCCAATAAAATATGTAGAAGTTTGTGGTTTTGATGTTAAACTATATTAAAGTGTTGAGTGGGTATTTGTGTCTTGGAAGGCATTTGTACCTGCTTTAAAAAAACGAGTTGGACAGTGTGAATGTGAAGGTTATTTGTCTTCCATTGAACCTTTCTTCGAAGCGTGCTGTTTGGCTTCCTGCTGTGTTCTGCTCTGATTGGTTGTTGCTTCACAATCTGGTCTCTGTTACTTAAAAATGACCAATGTTGAATCCTCTTCAGCTATATATATTTTTTTATTCTCAACATTTATTTTAACTGACTTCTTCTCAGTCTATTGTTGGGAACTTTCTTAAAGCCAGTTTGCTTTTTTCCTTACACTTCTAGAAATACCGGCATTTTACCCACTTAACTTATTTAGACCAGAAGTTGCAAAGTATATGAGTGTAATTAACGGTATTCATTAAGCTACCCCTCACCCCTGAGGAGTAAACCAAAAAGTCAAGGAGGTGACACTAAGAGGTGAGGATGGAGTAGGGGTATGTCTTATTTAGATTTTACATTTAAAAGCAGTGTTAAAATATTCATTGCATTAATTAGCAGAGTCAGATGTCGAAGGAGCATCTTTTAAGTGATAAAGCCAACAACGTACAACCGTAAGCCGACATGGATGTACGAGTGAAAACTGCAACAACCGATGGTGTATAATCTGAGTCGCGGAGCATATTTTTTCACCATTACGTTGTGGGATTCGCCACTCTTTCGGGGGACGTTTTGACAGCTCATCTTTCACCGATCGCTCCCAGCTTGCTCTCACCAACACCTGAGACTCCAAATTAGACGGATTCCATCGTGACTTATTAAAATGTGTTGTTCAGTCACGACGACTGAAGGTACTCAGTAAAAAGAGTCAATTAGACCCAGAGCTCAGTGGGGGAAATTTGCATTGATCTTTGCTCTGCTCTTGAAATGTTTTTCCTTATTTATTTCACTGTTATTAAATCAGGCAGTTCAGCCAACAGCAAAGTTTATTTAGTTTCTCTTTGTTTGGCTGCACTGGATCACTACAATCAATCATTCATCTAAATGTGTAATTTAGTTATAATTTAAACATGATTGTTATTAATGTAACGTAATGAAACAAAATAAATAATTAGCATGGTAATGCATTTTAGCCTTTTCAGACACATTCAGATTACATCTCTGGCTTATAAAGAATTCATCACAGAACATGATTCGTGTGTAGATGCACCCATTTTCTTCTCAGTTTCTCGGGCTTCAAGGAGTCTCTGAACTGTCATCCAGTAAATTTTAGGTCACACCAATGTTCAAACACTTCCCCAGATCTGTTTGAAAGAGTTTCCCCCCCCTTCTATCTTTATAGGTTTCCCTCCTGCTGTGATTGATGCTGGGAAGGGCATGAGCGCTGAGAGCAGGCGGGCCTGGATCGAAGAGAAGAGCCTCATTCTGAAACAAACATACTGGTAAGTGAGTCCTGAACCTGACTCCCTACAATTTCTGGAATATATTTAGAGCCCTTTAAATTCTTTAGAAATTTATTATTTTTTTCTTAACCCAAACCTGTGTTTGACAGCGAAATGCCAAATTATGATGTCATCGTCCCAGTTTTGCTGAAAGCAGGCATCGACCAGCTGCCCAAACACTGCAAACTCACTCCAGGTGAGCAGCCAATCAGGAGGCAGGAACTTCACACTCTCTAAAACACTAGACGTTGTGTTTATTGATCCTTTTCATGGAGGCGAGTCAGTTATTTTAAGTTAGATATTTATCAGAAAAAGATAAAAGCAACAAAGTAGGAATTAGCTCCTAATTATAAAGTTGTTGGAGCGTGTGTGATAAGCAGTTCTGGCATCATGGTGGGGATTTATAGCGGCTGCCATCTGCGTGGTGCTAAATTGGGAAAGTAAATTGGCAGATTTTTGGTCAGTTAGTAGCTGTTGGCAGGTAAATGTCTGCTCAGAGTCGGGGTTTCTATGCAGGTTGGGCGAATGTGGACATAAAATCAGGATACAAAACATTGAATATCTTCATTTCATTCCTTGACCAATGGTCTAAATGTATCAATCCATCTGTCTTTGGATGGAGCAGTTTATGCATCCACTTTTTCATTCATTCATCCATCTGTGTCTCTCCTTTCCTCTGTCCCTAGTCATTCATCCACTAGGGCTGAGCATTTGTCGTACTGTTTATCATTTATCGTGATAAATCTCTTGTCATAAGAAGTTTGATTTTTCAGGATAAAAAAAATACAAAATGGTTCATATTGTCAGCATTGTTGGTTTTTACTATTTTCTCCACTTTTCAATGAAAATATCAATAAATGCAGTTTTAGTGATGTAAATCACACTTAATATGGAAGTATTTGGGTTAGTGGGGCTACAATTGCTGTTACACACAGTCAGAGACATATAATTACCTAAAATAGAAGCAAAAAATAGTTATTGTTGTCAATTTTATTATTACAATAATATTTGGGCAAAATATTTGATAAAACTTTTAAGTTGATATCGCCCACTCCTATCATCCACACATTTATGTTTCTGTTCACGCATGCATCCGTCTCTCCATCCAGTTAATTGGAATCCATAAACATTAAACTTTGATTTGTTAGAACGTGCAGACATCCGATTTAATGCGATTTGATCATTAAAGGAACTTATGCATTTTGTATCTTAGCTTCTCGCCCTGAAAGATTTTGGGTTTGTGAATCGAATGATGTCATTCATCAGGTTTTTGAGGCTTGAATTAATCACTCAGAGGTGTGAGTCACAGAGGTTTGGAGCCAAATAAAAAGGCGTGATTTTTGTCACTTAGACAGTTGTCGGAGTGATGTTGATGTTTCATATGAGAATGTGTCACTGAAATATTCCTGAGGTTTGAAAACTTCCTCGTCTTTCCTTAACTGAAGGCCTGTTTGCACCAGCTCTGCCACGTCAGACAGAAAAAGATCTCTTCACGATGAAGCCTTTGATTATTTAATATTTATTAAAAATGCATTGAGCTGTATTTGTTTGGGTGTGAATTTCTGCTTCTTCCAAGTTGTCACACCAGCCTTCGTATTTGCAGGAGTCCCGCTGAGGCCCATGTTGGCTCACCCCACCAAGGGTGTCGGCGAGGTGATGAAGAGGTTTGACGAGGCAGCGTTCACCTGCGAGTACAAATATGACGGAGAGCGTGCGCAGGTGTGTGTGTGTGTGTATAGCGACAGAGAGCAACTGTTTGTTTTTCTTCCTCTTGGCACCCAACATATGCCTGCCATATTTGTATGCATGTACCTTTCAGTTGTGAGTCTATTTATTTATTTATTAAATATGAGGTATTACTGCTGTGCACTCACTTAGCTGTGTTTGTGTGTGAATGCCTGAGCATATCCTTAAGATAAACACTAGTCCTGTTTTTACACTCTGCCTGTGGACAGATGAAGCTAACGCTAACACTGTTAGCCAGAGAAGGGGGGCGGGGAAGAGTGGAGAAAGGTGAGATTAAAGGCTGAAGCAGCCAGACAAAATGCTGCAAAGAAATAACAAATGATGGCAGAGGGGATGAGAAATATTTGGGAGACGTAAAAAGGCACAGCAAGACAGAGATTTTCATGCAAACGCCTTCAGCTGTATTGTTAATTTTAGGCAGTCATGCCAGTGAAGCTCTTTGAACTCCGTAGAATGGGAGAAAGAGAAATGAGCATGGAGAGAAGGAGAAAACAGTGATCCGTATGACGTCTCTCTGCAGTAGGCTTTACCTCAAAAAGCCAGCAGGGGGACTCGTGGTGTAGTACTCAGCTAAACACTCTGTGTGTCTGATTGGTTTGTGTTTTACCAAAAGGATCTCGGTCTCTCCCTATGAGACAGCTGACGAACCACAATTATTCTGCATGTTTTTGATTGTTTTTTTTTGTTTTGTTTTTTATTAGTATTTGTTATTTACAGCTACAGAAAAATGTAATCTTTATTTAGGTCATTTAAAATAAGTGCACCTTAAAAATGAAAGACCAGTGTAGATACTGCAGTATATATGTGTCAAATATACACATATATACTGCAGTGACAAAATAATGGCATTGCTTAAGCTATGCCGACGTTTAGTCTGTGCTAATGAAGATTCACCACAGGCAACATTATGAATGGTCAGAATGCACTCATTCTGGTTTATCATGAAAGTTTCATATTATAAGAATTATGATTTATTCTGACAAGAATAATAAAAATGTTTGTTGTATTTTTTGAATTGTTTTAATATATGCAAAAGTATGATTTTAAGCTGTTACTGTTTACAATTTAGTGTTAAAATCCCTTCTTTGTGTAATTAGCATCCCGAATAAGTATAGTTAATGTTTTTTAACAGCAGTATTTGTGCTTGTGCAACTTTGATCGCAAAGGAGTAATAAATCTATATTTTTAAACTTTTATTATTAGAATAGTATCTTCAAATATTGTGATAAAATTTTAAGTCCATACCACCTTCTTGATTAGTTCAGCTTATAATTGTTTCATGTTTTGGGCAAACTCGTACATTGTGTATATGGCAATGAACTGCTATCTTCATATCATTAAACATGGGTTGGCGGGGTAAAAAAAAAAACCATAATCTCACTACAAATGAGACTTCATGGAGGATTAGCATAAATGGTGATTGGTGTGCGCCCCACCTTTGCACCCTGTTCATTGCATTAACTATAAATCCATCTATCAGGAATGACTCCGCTCAGTCAGTGAAGTGCACAGCAGAGCGCAGCAAAGATGAATGCAGTAGGGGATTACTGGTGTATAAAAAAACGATTTAAGACGCCCTTCTTTTGTTTAGATCTTTTCTTTTTGAATTTCCCTGGGAGATTTAAAAATAAAAATGAGTCTGCACAAAGAAACTGACACAGGAGTCACAGGATTTAGGACTTGCTGCCTTGATCCAAACAACTCCATTCATCCAAAACATAATGTGTACCCCAATATAAACTCTATTTGATGTTAATGGCCCCTCACTGTTATACAGATGGGCATTCTGTGCACTCTTCCCTACACACTACTTGTGTTGTTCTTTTTTTGGTCATTCAAATAAAGGAAAATAATTATTTTAAATAGAAACAAGCTGTGCTTGTGGGGGGCCAAGAAAGCCTGGCAGCCTGCCAGGCTTACAATACACTGGGGGAAACCCTGGGGTAAATGTGGGAGTGCCCTAATTTATTCCTCAACAGTAGGAATAAAGTAGCATTTTATTTAACTTAAGTTAAATACATTTTCGTCAGAAATTTAAATATCCACCTGTCCCAATGTTTGAAACACCCAGATTTTAGTTTCATTTTCAGACAATTTTTCCATATGACTGCAAACTATTCTGCCATATTAAACGTTAACCATCCTCTAATAACATATTTAGAAAAACACATTCTTTACCAAAAATGTGAAATATATTTGTAGCAAGCTTCATCACTTAAGATTTGTGTGACAAACAAACCCAAATATAGCTAAATTTACAAATCTGTCTCCTGATGAGATTTTTAAAATACAGTTAATTTTTACTTTGGAGTTGTCACACTTTAACATTTAACACATACTGTTATGCATCTGCCTAATAAGGCAATCTGAATTTAAAAATAGGAGCCCTGAAAGCCAGTAGTTGTTCCTTTCAGTAAAAAACAATGCTGTTCTTACTGATTACATATTTGTGCTCAAGTTGTCAAAAACTACGTGTGATAATTGGCGAAGTTTCAACTTGCTGTCTCACTTCACAATCAAACGGCCTGACATCAAACTGATTGTTTTGTAGACATCCTAACAAAAAAAGCATAATTGCCCTGCAGCACTTTTGAAGTGTAGCTCCATCTGTCCCTGGGCGGCTGTCAAACACTTTCTATAAATCCCTGTTCTTCCCTCTCTTTGGTGTGCATTCTCTACTCTTTCATTTGTCAAACCTGATATTAAAATCAAAGTGTTTACTTAAAGTATTGATTTCTCTAAGTTATACAGTCATTGTTTTCCCCCCACCCACAGATTCACATTCTGGAAAGCGGTGAAGTTCGGATTTTCAGCCGCAACCAGGAAGACAACACCAGCAAATACCCAGATATCATCTCCCGCGTCCCCAAGGTAAAACACTTGAGCACAGCATTCTGCAGCTCGCCCCTCGGGACTGTGGAGAGATAGACGCCGTCTCTGCCACGATTGTCAAATGAGGGCTTTTACCGCTGTACACATTTGTCTTTTGTTTATGCTGCTTTTTGTCAACCTTTTCTCTCATCTGTCTTACTTTGTCGTGCTCACT
Organism: Poeciliopsis retropinna; assembly: GCA_010277075.1. Lineage (NCBI taxonomy): Eukaryota > Metazoa > Chordata > Actinopteri > Cyprinodontiformes > Poeciliidae > Poeciliopsis > Poeciliopsis retropinna. The sequence goes on from VMRM01000021.1 coordinate 4,211,101, forward strand.
TGTTGCAGTTTGAAACCTCTCGCCTATGTTCGGTTGGTCCTTTACCTTCCTGCAGTCATTAAAATCTGCAGGCAGCCATAAAGAAAGATTTAATGCGCATAAAGGAGGAATTTCAAACCAGATTGTGAAGTGACTTCGTCTTCGTAATAGATATGGAGACCGCCAGTTGTTTAACTTTAAATTGCAGCGGTGTGTCGGCTCGCCAAATTGTTGAGAAAGAGATCACAACCACCTGAGGCTTTGGCTGTTTGCCTGAGGTTATCTGAACACGCTCACTGTCTCGGTGCCTGCTGAGTGTGTTTTTCTGCAACAGCAAGGAAGTGAAGTACTACAGACATCCAAATCAGTCCGCTCTTTCTTTTCATTCACTGGTTTCCAATAATGTAAAAATTAATAATCAGTAATTTGTATATGTTCTAATTAGAGCAGATTGTCTCTTTACAGTTTTTAAGATTTGTCTGTTCGCTGCAGTTTATTACAGAATTTATGGCAGCTTGTAGATATGCTGCCATAAATCTGTAGTTAAGTTTAATGATTTATTATTTTTTGAACTTAAAGGATTGTGTGACTGTGGAAAGTTGCCTGTAATGTTTTAAGTTTGTGTTAGAACTCTGAATCAGGCTTTAATGATTTGAAATAAACTTACTTACATTAATGGTAACTTTTCTATATTGTAAGGACAACTGCAGCTTCAAGAACAGGTCAAACCCAGGACCTTTGGTTTAGTCTGTTCTTTCTTTCTCACTGCTAAAAGCAAATATGTGAACTTATTTCCATATAAATGAACAAAGGTTTGTCCTAAAAAGACAACATTGGGAATTTACTGTTTTGGTCCCAATAAATGCTGTTTTGGTCCCAATAAATAAGTCATGGTGAACTCTAATCGACTAAGGATACACTCGTAACGTTGTTTGTGCACAATACTGAGCACTTTGGTGGTGATTTGCAGGGCCAGACCCTTATTCTGTTTGGTCTCTAAATAATCAAACAGGAAGTGGAGAACTCAGACCTTCAGTCTGTTTTAATAAGACAATGCAGCCTTGCTGTTTGCTCAGGCTTACCTGTGTGACTCCTAACCAAATCTTTGCTTGTAGAGTTCATTTTGACTCCGCTTCTCATTTTCACACATACAGGCTTTATTTGTTCATTTTCTGACGGCACTAATAGGAGCTCTGGGAAGTTGTTTGTGCAGCAAACTACTCTTTTACTGTCTCACAAGAAACACTTTCTGCTGGGTGGACACTTTGTTCTACCTGGTGGTTTAAGCTGCTGCTGATGATGGGATGTATTCCCAGTTCAAAGCTGGTTGAGATACTTTGCTCTTCTTGTTTTCTTGTGTCTTCCTGCTCTTTCAGACCAGACAGACAATTTAAAACACTCATTAATTAAATATTATTTGTGTTTTTGCTTTGATCTGAGAAAATATCAGCTGTCCAAAAGGTCTACAAAGTCATAAAGGTTTAACTATAGATATTTATTTTAAAAGCCAGAGGGGATGCAGCATGTTTTGTAAGATCTCTGCATATCTGAAATAAAAAATATGTTGGTTGTTTTTACTCTTTGCGTAGTTCCAGGATCAGTTTTAGAAATTAAAGCTTGATGATGGAGAACTTACCTGAACTCTGACAAAAAAATAAACTTTTTATCCTCAGCCTGTAGTCCAGAAATCCTGTGCATTCATGACCTGAATGCTCATATTGCACCCCACTCTTATCATTCTTCATAACATCTGCCCTCTAACAAATCCTTCAGAATGACTTTGTTCTTTTTCTTCTTTTTTTTTTTCAATTCAACTTTAAAGGCAACGTGACTTATTTCCTCTCCTGCTAACCTCGTTGCTCTTGGTCTCCTTGTCTCTTTCTTACATCTTTTTGTTTAATCATTCCCTCCTTTTGTTCCATTCTTCTTTGGGATACTTATACTTCTTATAAGTACTTGTAGTTTTTTTCTCCTCTTTGTACTCTTACCCGTTCATGTGTCTTTTTCTCTTATCCTCTTTTTTTCTCTGATGCCACTTTTCTGTAATTTCACCTTTTTGCCACCTCTAACTTATCAAATGTTCACCTTTCCCCTTTAGGTTTGTATGCCATTTCTTCTGACTGCTGCCTTCTTGATTTTTTAAAAATATTTTTTAGCTTTGGCCCTTTTGTGTCAGTGACTGCGTAAAAGTGTGTTTCACCCTCAGAAACTATTTCCAGCGGGTAGTTTTCATGAACTATTTACCCCCACTCTGTTTCCACTGCACCAGGGTAAAGTGGTGGAGTTGTACCTCTGAAAACCAGCCCTGCTGGGTAGCTAACACTTCTAATATTACCCCAAACCTTCTGGGTGAATATGAGAGTATTTGTTTCTCCTAGTACTTGCAAGAGATTGCAAAATACAAGTAATAGCTTTTGCTTTGGAAGAAACCCAAATCAAACCAATAATCAGATCACACAGAGAGTTTTTAGTGCTAACAGATTAGTGCACAAACTTAAACACAAAAAATAACTAAATCACAGCAGTGGACAGATTTAAGAGCATGCATAGGAGCAAAACAATAACACATCTGACAAGTGATCAATTACAAATTTCAATCTGTGTTTTTCTTAGTTTTTGTTTTTACAAAATCTTTAAATTTTTTTAATGGCTTTTTATTTTTATTTTTATCTTAATTGCGAAATGTATGGATACTCTTTGTCCAACTTCGGCTTAAGTACCTCTCTGAATATGTTATTCTTCCAGCAAATAGCCGTTTTTGAGTCTTTGTACGCCAGTTAATGACTAATTAATTGCTAAATCAGTTGACAATTATTTCAATAATCGATGCATTTCAATCGTTTTAGCCCTAGGTAAAACCTGAAAACTTCAAAAACAGAATTCATCTTTTGACCTATTTGTTTATAAACTGAGGATCAGGTGAACTGATCTTCAGTTTATAAGATCAGATCACACAGGCAACACAGAAGCTACCATACAGTAGCTACAAATGAGTAGCATGAGACTTTCTGTTTCACAGTTCCCCAAAAATGAATCATGTTTTTCCTTTACTTTCTGCTTTTGTGGCTTTATCAGCCAAATTGTTGCTTTCACAAAGCCTCAGCAGTCCTTTCTCAGTCTCTCCCTCCCTCCTTGAATTACTCAACAGGAAATAATGCAATTTAGTTAACAGTTTGTCCTTATTACCACACTATTATTAATAGCTGTTTTCCTTTGAAAATAAGTTTTTGGTCTATTAGTGTAATATCTAACTCCAAGCACTCTGTAAATTTTGTCCCGCTGTTTCATTCATTCCTCTTTCATAACGATGTGGGGGGAAAGTGAGCGAGTGAGTGATGCATTTAGGAGAACTGAAGAAAACTGAGCTCGGTTACCCTTGGGGTTAACTGCAGATGGGCAATGGACTGCTATGAACAACTGTAACAGTATATTCTGCAGCTTTAGAGATCACTCCTGTTTATTTTTGTGAGGAAAAGCATTCTTTGTGCGAAGAGAGAGGGAATTAAAGGTTAAAGATTCCTTTGTTAGAGCAATTTCTTCATTAGTTTTGCCCTTTCTTGCCATTCTTTCAACTTTACCATCTCCTTTCCTAGTATTACCTCTGCCTAAATAATAGCCAGAGTTAATGAGGGAAAAGAGGATAGTCTTAAGCTCTGAAGTATTCAGGCTTTATTTTTGGATTGGGTGGAAAAGATATATCATTTAAATAATGGGTTTATTTGGCCTTGAAATTATTTTCCTGTTTGTGCTGATTATGACTCCTAATTTATCATATTTCATTTTCTCATGCTGTGAAAATAACCCCTGTCAGTTGTTTCTTCTCAGAAAATTGATCACTGATCATTAATGTGGCAGATCATCGGTTTAAGAAATTGCTTAAATTAAAATTGCATCTCTTTTACGGATGTTTCGTTGTCAGAATAGAATATCTGTGGTTTTTGAAGACCAAAAATTTCTCTTCCAGCTTTGCAGAGATGGTCTGATTAGATTCTCCAGCACCTTGCTGCATTATTTTGCATATTAATAAGGGGTAACCAATTTTCCTGTAGCTCCCACAGAGCCTTAAAGCTTTAAATTATGGATTAATATCAATACATAAATATTAATGCCGATCCATTAATTGGTAATTAATGCACAACTTAGCCTAATGACCTTACGGGCTTAACACAGTTTTAATATGAGACTGTTTCCAAACAACCTGTTAAAGTCTAATGTGTCTCCTGCTCTTAACTCTGATAAACTGCCTTGGATTTCATCTGCTGATTAACTCCCAGCCTCCTGCAGTCTGGAAATTTTTAACAACCACAGAAAAATCCCGCTGGACTCAGATTCATCCTTAAGATCTCCTTTAGCCACTCGGCTTAGACCTAAAAATTAGCAGTAATGGTCAGTTTAATCCGCCCATCAGTCATGTGTTTTATCCTGGACTTAAACCTGATCACTGACTTCCTGCTCAAGGGACTAAATGTCAGCTGGCGAGACATCTTAGTTAATGCAGGCAGGATTAACGACAAACAAAATGATTTAGGGTAAAACCTTTGTTTTTTTTTTGCAGATTTCCTGTCATGATACCATGCTGTGTGTACAAGATGTGTTTGCATCAATACTTGCATAGGTGTTGATTTTAGAAGTTTTTTTATATTTATGTTTTGTGTCATTTTTATTAGTATATATATGCATAAAAACTGCTTGAACAAATAGATTTAATGTCACCATGTTTCTTCTAAAGGCCTTTTGTTTTAATTAGCTGAATGATATTTCTGTTCTGATCAGGTTACAAACTAATTTGGCTAAAAATGTGATCAACTGATTCACTTGCAAGGCAGACGGACGTCGAGCACAAGTGTCTATGTAGTCTTGTTAAATATGGAATATGATTATTTTAAGAATTAGGACAAGTATGGAAAGAATCAACAGACACTATCTATATACATCTGTTTGTCTGTTCGTCCTTCAGTTAAATTTATATCAGTTTATTTATACAGCTCCATTCACAACTGTAAATTCAATAAGATGAACAGATAAAAACATTTTTCTGCAACATAATCGGTTTAATTCATACAGAATTTCATCATTTGTAAATTTTGAGTAAACTTGCAATTTTCAGCACAGAAACTTTAATAGAAATCTGACCTTAATGTTTTCTTTATTCCCTTCTTTTTTGACCAATCACTGCAAATCAGCTGAATTTTAGTCATAATATTGTTATGGTGATATTTATGATGGTGTTTGAGGTACATTGGAGATCGAAGACATTTCCACCAAAATCTTCAAAATAAAAAAAAAATAATAATTTCGAGGAAGTTTTTTCTAGTTTTTTTTTTTTCTAGCAGATATTTTAAATTTATTTCTAGAAAATACCAGAAACTAATGCAAAAAATTGTATTTTGTTTTTTTTTTTCTTGCAAGTTTTTTACTTTTCAAGCTCAGAAAGGTTCTTATTTTTGGGGAAAATTTCTGATATTAATCTTGATATATTTTTTCCTAATGTGCCGTCATACATACTGTCATCACAATGTCATCACCATTGCAACATTTTTTAACATCTTTTGGCCCTATCTTGTATTTTTATTATTTCCCTTTTTCATTGATTTAATAATAATGCTTGAATGCTAAGTAGAAAGTTGGGGCCACAAATTTCATACTAATGTTTAGGTTCAACCATTCATCGAGGTTTTAAAACCTTCAAAAACAGACTTTGATAGAAATATCTGCTGTGCACTCTTCTTAGCAAACCTTTGTTTTAATACTTCAAAATCTGACCAAGAAATGGCTTAGGAGTGTGCTGGTATCAGCTTGGAACAGTGGGAAATCTGGACATAAAAAATATGCAGCAACCCTCATCTGTTCACAAGAAGAGGCATTGGTCTCATACATCTGCTGTGCTACTGCTTCACTTATTCATGGTGTATCCCTCCCCCTCAGGTGCACCAGTTCTTTTATTGTCAGAGACTGCCTTATGTTAACATTTTCTGTTTTTTTATTATTATTTTATGAAGCTTCCTTCTCCTCCTCAGCCTCTGCACTGATGGCCATGATATACAACGATCTGCTCCTTTTTCTGGTCAATGTTTTGTCTTTATAGACCTATTAAAGTCGTTTTTTGTATTAGCCTGTAAGATGAACAAGTGAATTAAAGTGTATACTCTCATATTGGCAATGAAGTGAGTGAGATCTGACATCAGCAAAGCAGAGTTGCATTTTAATATGCTTGTTTTACACAGCAGTCTCCCTCCTGGTTATGCCTGCAGAGAAAATATCATTAACAGAAATCACATTATGATTACATTAGAAGACATTTTAGTACTGTAACTCAAACGTGTCTACAGTTGCAACTTTTCAGCCTCACTGGGTAAAATGTCGGGAAGCTGATAGTCTGAAGCTCTGATTTTAAGGGTTTTCAAAGCAGTGTCATGGATATTTCTAGGTTGATCAGCAGACGTCTCTATGGTGGCAGAAAGGGGCAATAAAATGCAAAAGGCACAACAGAACAGCAAAAATTTATAAGAGAAGCTGCGCTAAAATGCTAAAACTTTCCGCTTTAGCAAAAATTCCACTTTAGCATATCCAGCGTTTTAGCATAGCTTCCACTGTAGCTTATCTTCTGCTTTATCTTATCTTCCACTACAGCAATAATTCTGCTTTAGCATAACTACTGTTTTAGCATGTATTATTCTTTAGCTTAGCTTCTGATTTAGCATAGGTTTCACTTCAGCCAAACTTTGGTTTTAGCCAAACATCTAATTTGGTGTGACTTTTTTTTGGTGTAAATTATGTTTTAGCGTAACTTCTGTTGTGACTTTTACTGTTGCATTGCTGTTTAAGAATTTTGTTGATTCTTCTGGGCCACCGTAAGATTCAGTACAATATTTTTCGCATTGTAGTAATTCCTGAGGCAGCATGAAGACCTTCAGTTTTCTGATGGTACAATATATGCCAACTGGTCTAATTTGTTATTGTAAGTTTAGGTTTTTCTTACTTCTTACACTTTTTTCATGCTACTAATTTTTTCCTAATTGACTTATGCATATTTATCAACTTCTTATTTTTATGTTCCTGCAGGTAAAGAAGGACTCTGTAGTGTCTTGTGTTCTGGACACGGAGGCAGTGGCCTGGGATCGAGAGAAGAAACAGATCCAACCCTTCCAAGTCCTCACCACTCGTAAGAGGAAGGTACAAATAAAGAGGGACGTTGTAAAAGAAAGGGAAGACTATTAAAATATGTGGTTTGTCAAAAAAAAGAAATGGTAGGAGATAATGAGAAGAGAAAAAAATGTGTGAAAAGGTTAGAAAGAGAAAACAAGACGAAGACAAAGACCCGAAGGTGGAAGAGAGCGAGATAATGGAGTGAAATGATCCGACAGACTGGGGGAGATGGACAGGGGAAGAGCTGGAAAAAAATGGTAGGAGACTGATAGGTTAGAGGCAGAAGAGTGAAATGGATCGAGAAGGGAGGCTGAGATTGGAAATGTCAGCAAGGTGTTTATTCACTCCTGATCAGAGTAACGGCCTCTTTCCATTACACCAATCACATTAGGCGGAAACTGGTCCCTTCACCCTGTCTTTTCGTGTGCGAAATGACACCCCGCTAAATTTGGGAAGGAGAAATAAGCGTGCATATACGAGCAACGGCATGTTGAAAATGGCAGAAATTATTATGTAGATGATTTTCTTTTTTGCTTGATACTTTTTCCTGTTATTATGCAATAATAATTATTGGTAATGATAGTTTTACGCACAACCTGATTATACATTGCAGGTTCTGGTGTTTTTTTTACCTCCATAAGCTTTTGCTGAAATGAAACATTCGAGATGAGGACACAAGACCCGATATGTTCTAATTAAACATCATTAATGAGTCGAGAGTGAAATTAATGAAAGAAAAGAGAGGGAGAAAAGTCATTCAGGTTTTTCAGCTTTGGCAAATAAATCTCTGTCTCTAAAGTCAATGCAGAGTGAAAAGTCCAGGAAAACAACCTTAGTGGGTTTTGGGCCACATGAGTTTGAAAATCTTAATCTTAATAAACTTGCATTGCAGAAGTATTTTGCATATGAAATCAGACTAATTAGAGCTCCTGATCTTAAGCTGATTAGGCAGTTTTTATCTTTATGGTTTTTATCTTTATTCATTGTATCTTTGAAAAAGAAGTTATTGTACATTTTCTGTTTTCAACATTTTCTAACACTATAAGTGTTTCTAACGATACCTTAAATTTCCTCTTTCTACCACAAAACTAAAATACTTTTTAAAAACAAATATATGGACAAGTTTCAACATATGTATTTTCATCCATACTCATTAAATGTCATTAACTTGCAACTCGACATCAAGAGAAAAGCAGAATTCAGAAAAATGCACATGTGGAGAACCAAAATATGGCTTTGAGAGCTAAAAAATGGTATTAACAGCCAAACAGGCATAATATGAGATTTAATGGTTTTCAACTAAAACACATCAAAAGCTACTCTGCATTGGCAGAATCTCGATTTCTTGATTGTACTTGTTAAAGCTTCCCAATTTTTTTCTGGATGTGATCCGTTTTGAAAAACCTCTGCAGCTGCTTTGTCAGAAAACTGTTGACAAAATGCCTCTACACACCACAACTGGTTAGTGGTGCTAAAACTGGCCTTTCATAAGCAGATTCCCATTCAAAGATAGACTAAAATACCTCCATTTTTCCAACATGAGCAGAAGTAGTTTATCTCTGAGACATGTTCAGACGTCCAGCTGTAGGCACACTTTTCTTTTTCTTTTTTTTTTTAAAGGCGTCATGTTTAACTCTCGTCATTTTCTGGTTGAATACTCTTCAAATCCACACCCGACTGAGATGCATACAGCTTCGGGATGCACTTTTAGTCATTTCTGATACCGATATAGATGTCTGAGGTTTAGTATGGGTCAATGCTGACCAGATGCAGAAAAATAGTGCTGAATTGGCTTAAAATGTTTCTTTTTTTTTTAAACAAGACATAAATGTACTGAGTTACAAATTTATTTGGTAATTCTGCACCAGTACAGGACACTTAAACACACCAATAGCTTCACAAGCTTTGTCAAACATAAAAAACTATTTGAATTTCTTGAGTTAATGAAATTAGGAATATAACAGCCAATGTTAAATAAATGATAAAGAAACTGACCAATACAATACGTTATGCTTCAACAAACCTTCTTTCAAATAGTTCAGAAAGTGCAATTATAAATTCTAAATATAATGTAAAATAAATAATAAAGCATGACATTGCTTAGAGCACAAAACATAGATTTAAACTGAATAAATTTGCCCTTATGGATCAATAAAATTGTCACAGATGTTGACTTGTAGATAGATATTGGATCGCGCATCTCTAATGAAGCTCATATTGAATAAAATGTAAACTTTTGGAAAAACTGTATATTGTAGGTTTCTTGCTTTTGTTGCAGTTTAAAAAAAAAAAAAAAGCATCTTAAACATTTTGGGAAATATCGGGTCCAAAAGTATAAAAACACCACTTAATTTTTTTTAGTAGCATCTATAAATTTGCTAATTCCCATGTTTTAAATTAGATATATGCCACAGCCTGTGAAATAGATGAACAAATATCTGAAGCAGCTGGTTCCGATGAACTCGACAGCACTTCATTGTAGTGTAGAAGTCGGGGAATTTTCCAGGAGGACCGCGACAGAAACGCCTGTAATAAGTCAGGGTCTGGTGTAAGAACCGGTGGGGGTGAGCATGATTGGAGTAAACAAGATGAGGTGCAAGAAAGGTGAGCTGTAGAAGGAGGAGAGACGAGCAGGGTAAGCAGAGTCGAAAATAAGATGTGCACGCTGAGGTGGTGTGATGCTTTTAAAAGGCAGAGAAGCAGTGGCAATGCTCGGTGGGTAACTTTAAAGATGAACCGAGAACAAATCAAAGGACCCTTTGTAACAAATCCCAAGGTTGGAAGTAGAAATTTGTGGATACCATGTTTCTATTAGCATATTTTTGTCAAAGTAAAAATACTAAAGAAGTGTGCTGTTCCTCTGCAGGATGTGGACGCCTCAGAGATCAAAGTCCAAGTGTGCGTGTATGCCTTTGACCTCCTCTATCTCAACGGAGAGGTAAGGCCAAGTGATACAAATATTACCCAGAGATCTCTCAATTGTTCCTCGTGTCTTTTGAAAAACTTCCACGCGTGCGAGTGCATATTTTTTTATTTATTTTTGTTGAAAGTACGCACGTGTGCTCGCAGCCCCGCCGAGATGCCGGCGTCGTCCTTGAATACCAATGACGTTGCTACTGGAGGCTGTAACTGGATAATGATTGTAACGCTCATTGTAATTCCAGCTGAGTGTGTCTTGATTGTGTGTCTGTCTGAGACTCTCGACGTCTGAGAGGGAGTCTGTTCCTCTTTCAGACCATGTGTGTGCTGCAGATGGTGACTATGACTGAGTGAGGATGTGTTTGTGTCCTATTTATGCAGAATTTTTAAGTGAATTTCTTAAATCTGCTAAAGACAATGCTAATGAGTGGGTGCTCCCATCATCCTCTACAATATGAGTTCTCCCAAGTGGATTGAAGCCAAATTGCATCATTAAAGGAGCTCCGATAACTCTTAAATCCTGCCTTTTCAAGGCCATTTCTCTCTTAATTTGTTATTTATGCAAATTTTATCTTTTAATATTCCTTTATGCTGAAGCTTTTTCTCATTGTCTTGTTTTTGTCCTAAATGATTTTTTTATTGCCCACTGTTGATTTCATTTAGCCTCCTAAATTGAATATATGGATACAATTATTGAGTTGGACTGCTATGTTTTTTGAAATTTCATTGAATAAATATTATTTTACGCTTCATAGAAACATATAATGTATTTAAATATATACTTAATTGCAAAAGTATATATACGTCTGAACTACTCAGTTTGGAGTTTGACTCAAGTATAAGTATAGAAAATAAAAATAATCTTGATATTTTAAAGTATTACTGAAGATTATACCAGCAGAGATTATTTTGTTCTATGTTTGATTAATCAGGCTATCATTTAGGAATAAATGAGAAGTTTACATGTCTTTTAGATGTTATTCTGATATTACTATAGCAGCAACAAACATTGTCCAGAAACTGAACAAAACAAATTAAGAAACAGTGTCGACTCATCCATCCAGCCACATATCTACACATCATTCAGTAAATTGTTTCCTCATCATCTGCCCAGCCATTTCTCCATCCATCCAACAACTTATGTTCATCATAGATTGTCCATCATTCATTCAATTGTTTTTCCATCTATCTGAAATGACATCCAACCACATGTCATTTCATCATTCAATCATCCATATATCCATCATCCATTAATTCAGTTATTTTTTCATCAGCCATGTCTTAATCCATCCATTTTTCCATTCAGCCATTTTTTAAAAACATGTTTTTTGCCCAACAGATTTACTTTCACAAGTGGAACTATAAAATTACTTTGGGTTTGTTTCAGATATAACGGACATAGAGATGGAAATGGGAAGAAAAATGTTGAACAAGGTTAAAAGGGAAAGAAGATGAGAATATAGAAGAGACAGATGTGTTGAAAAGAATGCATAATAAAATCCTTGAAGTCTGCTTCCACATATGCAGAAAGAGAAACAGAAACCACAGCGACAAACAGCATATGTATATATAATAACTACATCATAACTAAAAAGTAGATGACGTAAGTTAGTACAAGATGTATTTAGTGGAACTACAGTGGTATAACATTTAATGTCTATTCAACAAACATTATCTATCCACCCATTTTTCACTCATTTATTAAATATTTGTCCATACATGTGGCCTCATGTGTCCGTCCATCTATTCAGCATTAATTCCTACACCGATCAGATTCACCCACATACATTTAGATGTATGTGGAAAATGAAGCTCTCCAATTCATTTTCCACTCTGCACAGTTCCTTCTCAATATATGTGGGATTTATTCTTTTCCCTGATTTATATTCTTTTCTTGTCAGGATGCAGGGAACAGGAGAACTACGCTAGCCTGTATTTGAGGTTACATTAGAATAAAATAAATTACTTTTCATTCTGAATAATTTATCAGTGAAGTAATAGTTGTTTTTCTACCTGATAAGTTACCTATAGGTTTTTAAGTACGAACAAATTTAAATGCATGCACTATGAATAAACATGCACATTATTTCATTAGTTATGCATACAACAAATGTGCTGCTCTTGTTCCCAAGTTCAGCTGCGATTTAAATGTTTTTAAAATGTTGGCTAAACATAAATGTCTTCAGAGACCTTGAAAATTGAAAACTGAAAATACTTAAATGGTAACAAGATGGTCTGATTCTTTGGCTGCAAAATTTTATGACAAAATGTGGAGGAGCTTACTGCAGCTGAAAATAGTTTGTGTACATTTTGAAAGTTTTGGATTTGGGGACAAAAGCAAACTAAACTATTTTACTAAAAACTCCTTTGCTTTGATGTTGTTTTGTAACCATGTTAAATTTTTGCATATATCTAGAAAAATACCATTTTAACCATACAGGAGAGAAAGAAAAAAAAATCCAACATATGTTTAAGATGTACCTTTTTGGATCAAGTTAAATTTACCAGTTAGACCTGTCACAGTGACAAATGTTTCAGGACAGTAAATTGTCCCAGTAATTATTGCAATAAACAAAATAGTGTTGTTTTGAGACCATTTTCAGGTAGTGACATAATAATTCAAGTTTGAACCGATAAATTTTAATTCTTTCAAAGAACACTTAGCACTGGGGGATTCTTTAAATATCCAAAATAAAACACAACAACCAAAACAATCAATAAAATTAATTAATGGACACTGTGAACCAACTTGCCCTTCGAAAAATGTAAATCAGCAGAATGGAAATTATCAAGCTCATGTTAATTTATGATACGATTAATTGATTGCTTATTATGACCGGCTTAGTACCAGTTGTACTTTACTTCTGACTAGATTTAGCTGTTGTACAACAGACATTTTTGGTTTCAAAAAGAAAAAAAGTCCTTGTTTACAGTTCAGAAATCTTGCTCCAATGATATCAAATGGTAAATTTAAAGGTTGGGAGAAAAGTTTCTGCAGCCAAAAAAGAAAGCTGCCAAAAATGCTGACTGTGTGAAACCATAACCCTCAGCTAAAACCTGACCAGCCACCTGGAGCTGCGAGTTGAGGACACACGGGACACAAATACAAGTCATCGATCGTACATGGAAAATAACCTTCTTCCAGGCCTAACCTCGCCGGGGAATAAAAAAACCAAGGGCTTCTTTTTACATTTTTCAGCTGAACATCCACTGATAACTACTTGTGAACCGGAAAGAACACTAAACATGATTTTATGGTTGAACGGAGGAAGCTTTGATATGACAAGAAGACTAAGGGCAATCCATCTGCATGACACATGTAGTCAGTCTGCTTTCATTCAAGGCTGTTCTTTGATGCGTGCCACCATGTCATTATATGCCACATTTTGATTTTAATAGCATAAACCAGACAGAAAATCTGCAGAAGCTGTCATCATGTAGGTAAATACTGACTTGATCCATACTCCATGCTTGTTATGTCATATTAGGGCACAAACATTGACACAGACAAACATTTTCCATTTTATCCATGTTGCAAAGATTTGTGGAATTCACATCATGTATCTCCTTGGCTCACACAGAGCTGGATTTTAAATTAACATTTTAATTATTTACCCCACAGACTAAATTGATTCTCAAACCTCCAAGAGATTGCATCTGTAAGAAAATCCATCTTAGTATATTCTAGGCAATGGAGAAAAAAAAAAATCACTTTTATGTTTGAGACTTCATTGTTCTGGAAGACTGAAGTTGCACGTTTACATTTCCTGCAAACTTATTTCTACCGTTTCAAAGACGAATGAAACGTTTCAATTAAAATACAATTTTAATTTCACACTAAAGCATTTAAAGAAATGATAAAATATTCAGTGGGAAAAAATTCTATCTTAAATAATTGATTTTTACAGTCACTGGTGAGATGCTAATTAGCTCCTATTATGTTAAAGTATTGAACAGCTTTTAGCCAATAGGATGGCATTTCTCCTGTAGCTTTTAACAAATTTGATGTGCACAGAGACAGATTTTTGACCTTTTTTTCTTTCTTTTTTTTTTTTGTTCCTGCATGGCTTGTAAATAACCCTTTGGCATTTAGGTGGTCTAATGGTTAGTGACTTGGTGACCTTAATATATTTCACACTTTTCTGCACCTTTCAAAGTGTGACAAGATTTTAATCTTCAGACTGAAGATTTTAGAGATCTTCAGACTGATCTTTAGATAACTTTCAGTCCTCAGCTAGCTTTGTTTGTGACACTTCCAGTTGTTTTAAAATTCATTATTGCTTTGGCTTTAGATCAAGCCAAGTTTAGACGAGTGGAACTTTCTATGTTATTTCCAGATTCGTGAAAACTTTCATTGAAAATGTCAAGGCTTGAATAACAGTGAATATTTTTTTCAGCTCCAATAAAAGCAAAATAGAGGTAATTTTATTCAGATCAGAAAGTCCATCATGCATGTAATCAATTTGGGAATAATTTTAAGTATAGTACACAGATCACCTGGGTTTTGCAAAAGTTTCTTCCAGTTGAAGGACACCTGTTACGCAAAATTAAAATTTTTGTACTTCCATTTGGGTCTCAACTGCTTCTAAAAGCAGCAGCTTATTTGGATTAAAAGTGGCAAGAGGCCCTAAAACATCTCATTCTCTTGAAATGCGCTCTATAGATAAATTTCATTTGGATTTCTAGTGTCTTCCATTTTGATGAGTATCTACCAGAAGTGGCCTTGCACCACATTTATTCCCCAGCATTGTTGCATTATAAAAGGCAATGGCTTATTTAAAAAAATCCCAAATATTGCTCAACCCAACATTGCAAGAATAAATAATAATAAAAAAGTAGTTCAGGTCCACTTATTAATCAGTTCAAATGTTTTTTTTATTGTACTGCAATAAAATCTAAACTAATTTTTATGTGTTTTTCCACATCTTCCCTAGAATTAATGGTTGTATATAGCACTCAGTACAAAAAACGTCAAACCTAAATGGCTACCCGTGCTCAGACATATTTAATTTTAGTCAGATTTATGTTCTGGGCTATCAGGACTAAGAAGCAGAACAGCATGAAGAAGGCAGATGTGTTGATGTCATTTGTAATAAAAATCCTCATCTGTTTACTTTTAGTGTCTTGCCTGCTGTCTCTACACTTCTCAACCTAGCCAAGCTCTGACAGATTTGTCATATTAAAGAGTATTTGTCACCATTTAGTTAATTTTTCATCAACCCAAAATGGGAAACGCATTCAAAATTGAATACATAGAAAAAAAGGAAGACAAAATAAACAAGAGACTGTGTTGTGCATGTTTGTATGCTTACATAGGCGCATGGGTGTTTGTATGTGTGCCCAAAGCTGGTGCATCCAAGACTGTATTCTGAGAAAGTGCTTGTTTATACGTGTGTGGGCAGATAGTTGATGGTATTTCATCCTTGTCATTGCAAGCCTTCGAGCTATCAGGAGGAAACGGTTGTAATGATGCGGTTTTGCCATTTTCTAATGATGTTTGTGTTTCCGACTCCACGCTCAGTCCCTGGTGCGACAGCCGCTGTGTCGGCGTCGGGAGCTGCTGAGAGAGAGCTTCACAGAGGTGGAGGGAGAGTTTCTGTTCGCCCGTTCAATCGACTCTCATGACACTGACGCCATCGCAGAGTTCCTGGAGCAGTCCGTCCGAGGTCTGTCAAACAGAGGCAAACTTTTTCTTCTCGTTTTCCTTCCTTTGTCTCATTGGTGTTTGTGTCATCTTCCAGTTTGTTGCCTCCCCTGAATCTCTTTGTGTGTGGGTGCTTTGAGTAAAAGTTTCATTTTATTTGTGTCTTTCTCAGCTGCCTTAACGTGTAAACTGTCTATGCGAGTGTATAGAAAGCGACACCAGAACTTGTGGGTTGTATAATGGATTTATTTTGTGTTGTGTGTGTGTGTGTGTGACTCTGAAGTATAAAGGATGTGTTTTCCTTGTGCATACGAGTTATGTCCCCATCCTTGTCCGCGGTCTCTTTGTTTCCCAAAACCCGTTTGTTTCCCTTTGAGACCCACCAACACAAAGGCACTCCGTATATCCAACAGATAATCTCTTAATTTCCTTTCTGCACGTCCAGAGTCGTGTTTTGGTGCATTAATGTGTTTGTTTGTGCAGACTCCTGCGAGGGCCTGATGGTGAAGACTCTGGAGAAGGACGCGACCTATGAGATTGCCAAGCGTTCTCACAATTGGCTCAAGGTGTGTGTGTGTGTGTGTGTCTGTGTGTGTCTGTGTGTGTACTGGGAAATCATCTGTTTTTATTATACAGGTAGAGTGAGCAGCACTGCTTTTCTTATAAAGTAAACATGTTACTGGAAAATTCTGCATCCTGAAATCCAAATGAATGCTGTTACAGAAATAGCTGTGCGAAGTTTAAGCATGGCAGCTCTGGTTTTAGTTTGAGTAAGATGGAGGTGCCCAATTATGACCCTTCAACCTTTAGATGATTCCCTTCTTCAACTGACAGCATCAGGTGTGTTGCAGAATAAAAATGGTAATCCTTGAGGACTGGATTGGAGCACTGATCTAAAACAACGAGATTAGCTGAAATGAGTCCTTGAATAATCCTCGTACCTCAATTACTAAAAACCCTCAAGGCAAATTATCAAAGCGTCATGAAGTATGTTGTAATAAATACTGTTAAGCTATTCAGCACACAGTGGTCTGGCAGGAAGGATTTTTGTATTGCACAACATTTTTTTTAGTCCAATTAATCACCAGAATAATTGATGGAATACTCAATGGCTATGAATAATTGTTATCTGCCGTTCTATATTATTTGTCGCACACTGGATCTATTTCCCCTAAAGAGTTGCTCTGTGATATTTATTCTTAAATACATATTCAGCAGCAAAATATCACAGATAGTTGATGCCAATTTTCCATAAAAAGGATTAAAGACAAAGGATTTTAAGTGTAATTTAACTGCTTATGTTTCCTTTTTACATGATCAATTTAAAGATTACTCTTAGTATGTGAGAATGCAATTTTTTTTATCTAGTCACGCTAGTGTTTCTGTATTTCATTTAAATGCATAGAAGAATCAAGTAGCCTTGTAAATACAACTATTTCTTCCTGTTACTATTGTGACTGGTGGGTCACAGTTTTTAAATTTAAATCCATTTTACTGCCATTTTTTTATGCACATTGGACAAATCCTAATTGGCATAAATGGTTGAATTTGAAATTAATTGCAGGTTTATTTTATTTATTTATTTTCACAAAGTAGCCTAAGTATCCATTGTTTATAGAACCGTTTACTAACAGCGTTTTAAGCTGTGCTTTTCACATCTCTTTTAATCTGTTCAGTTTAGAGTACAATTAAATCTCAATGCTCTCTTAAAAGTGTGTCTTGTGACGTAAACCTTCCCACCACCGCTTACTTTTGCTGATTCGAGGAGCGGCCATATTGGATCTCAAAGTTCAACTTTGTCGGCCGTTCCAGTTGATTTTTCTGACTCTGAAGCTATAATTTTCTGGTTTTGACTACAAATAGCCTTTCAAAGTATTTGTTGAAACTTTAGATTTTTATGTATGTCAAATTAAGAAAATACATGTAATCCTTAACAGGTAGTGTTAAGGGTTATAAGTCTATTTTTAAAACTGGTTTTTGGTAAATAATAAGTTTTTTTCTCCCTTCCAGTTAAAGAAGGACTACCTGGACGGTGTGGGTGACACAGTGGACCTCTGTGTGATTGGTGCCTACCTTGGAAAGGGAAAAAGAACAGGCACATATGGTGGCTTCCTGCTGGCCTGCTATGATGAAGACAATGAGGAGTTTCAGTCAGTCTGCAAGGTAAGTTTTTATGTTTCATTAAGGGTGCAGAAAACCAGTTAACTGGCTGTGTCCATTTAAAGGCTTTATAAATGTGCAAATTCAGATTTGTTACACAAAGAACAATTAAAAATCAGTTTGTTGAGATGGTCTTGCATTCCTCACAGAAACTGAAGTCTTCTGAAGCATTTTCAGGAAGCAGCCAACGCTGGCGTCTTTAGCTTTCACCCCCACATGAAATGTGTGGGAGGTGGAATGATTGGATTAAAAATTGCATTTGTAGCGCAAGAAACTTTTGGATCAAACTTATCTTAGACAAGAAATTGCATTATGATACCCAAGGGTTTTGTGCTTCACATGTGCAATATATAATTCAGATTGAGACTTTAAGGCTTTCTCTGTTCATCACTTCATCATGGAGGATTTCTGTAGAGTGTATTTCTTTCTTTCTGGGTACTTTTTCCACATAGTGTTCTTCTAAGAGTTGGTCTTCCTCTTAAGTCTTGGTTGGAAGAAAATCTTTGTATCTTGAGAGTAAGTGCCTCTCAAAATAAGTGATAAGCTTGTTGTGAAGCCTGCATGACCACTTCAGTGTTTAATATATAAAGAGCTTAAGCAAGAGTAGAGTTTGTTTTCTACTCTGTCCTCTAAATTCCTCCTAACTCCATTTTTTAAAAATTATTTTCTTAATATTTTTATCCCTAAAGAAAAAAGAAAAAGATTTAGTTTGCTGCAATAGTAGCAGAACCGTATTGACACCACAACATTCCTCTTTTGACTGAAGCACCTCAGCAAACCAAAACTGGCTGTATGATATTAAAATCACACTGTTTCATTGTTTTTAATTGTCCAATTAATGCTTAAGTTTATATATAGAAACCCAATTCTTTGAAGTTCTACATATTTGAAGATTATTTTACGTGAATATTGCTTTCCAAGCTCCTATTGCCAATTGTGCAAAGTTGATTATTTAGTCATAACCTTAATGTGTTCAGTCACCTTTTTTTATTTACAAGCATTTCTATAATGATTTTTGCACATATTTTAGCCCTATGAAGGCCCAGCTTTTGATCTAGTTATTAACTTACTGTTAAAACTTAATTCTTGTTTTTCTTAAAATACCCAGTGCATCACTTTTTTCACAGCAACATCTTAAAACAGATGTGGGCAAAATACAAATGCAGTCTTCAAAAATCTCTGTTTTATTTAAGAAACATTGCTTTATTTATTCCTAACTTTATCTTTATGTCTCCATCTCCATCTCTCTTTTGGGTACATTTTCAGTATAGTCTAAAATCCTTTAGTATTTTGTTAGTTTGCAAATCTTTTTGAAATGTTAGACAGATGCTTGTAAGACAACTGTAGCTTAGAGTAATCTTTGTTTTGATTGGATTTAAATTCCTAGACATAATTTTACCTGCTGCAGTTGAAGCACAAGCAACTAAAGTTGGGCCTAAATAAAACACAAACATCTTTTTAAAGCGACAACCTTAATACTGTTTGTAATACTATTTGTAATCAGTTTATAAGAACCAGATTATGTTGCAGAGGATGAATTTTTTGATTTGGTGTCACCTTGTTTATTTGGTATTGGGGAAAAAGTCTGATCTGACAAAACATAGCATCTAAAGTCAACGCAATATTTTAACTTATCTCATAATTAAGCTGTTTTTATTCTTAAATGCAAGCAGTACTACAGAGGAGCTGCACATGTCCTCGACCTTTACACTCTCCGTCTTGCAGAGATTTCCCTCCCATGTTCCTACATCCAGCTGGTCGCAGAGACAAAATGGTAGCACTGCACCAGATTCTGGAGTCGCAAAGCCATCTTATGTTTTATTGCATATGCTAACCAGTGTGATTCAAAATTACCCTTCAGCTAGACATGAAGAAGATTCCTCCATACCCTGAGCTTGAAATGTTTTGTAAAAAAAAAAAAAATTATTCCATGTCAAAAGTTTGGGTATAATTTTCCCCTTTTTTATATTCTGTTTAGTTTAAATGTATCCATGATACGTTTAAATAAATGTGGGGTTAACATGACCGTAAAGAATCTATTATTGCTGGTGTTCTTTAATTAAAACATGACCATATAAAAATATGACACTTTCAGTATCTTGTGATTTGATTCAGATTTTTAGGGTCACGATTTGATCCAGAAACTTAGTTTCAGAAATTTTAGTTTCAGAAACCAGTTTGTCTGTTCAAACAGATTCTGTTTAAATTGTGTGACTGGAGAAGAAGATATTATAAACAAATACATAATTTATTTAAAACTATTCTATAAGCTTCTATGTTGTATCAAACCCCTTCAGTTTATAACTAAACATAAATAAGTTTGTTCATAAAATTATATAACTTAAATTACCAGTAGTAGGTCAGCTTAGGTGTCTGACTTTTTCTTAAATAAAAAAAATATCAAAGAATTATTCAAAATGCGTACGGTGGGCGAAACAGCCTTCCATTGTGGGTGAGTGGACAAGTAATGCGACATGCAGAATACTTGCAAATAATAGTCCCTTATTATTAAAAAAGGGAGCAGTACTCTGCCTCCCTTTTTAAGGTCTTCAAATCGTTTTTAAACCACTGTTGTTATGTAAATACAAAAAAAAGCCAGTGAAAATGATCCAGACAGAAAATTCGACCTATGTATTTTTATGTATATTCATAAAAACTGTTATGTAAGCAAATCATTTTTACCCCATATTAACACAGGATGACCTAAGGCAGAGTGTTGACTGCAGTTTAGTACTTTTATCTGTAATTATATTTAAAAAACAAAAGAGAAATAGCGGCATGATGTCTGAATATCTCACGGAGATGGCTGTGTGGATTCAAATCAGGAAGGGCGCGTTCTGCAGGACACATGAACTGGACGACAGAAACACTCAGCTGAACTTGTATAAATATGCTATTTATCTGTGTGTTGCTTTGCTGCAGCCCAGCAGTGGCTATGAACTGATGCTGTGTGACTGCAGCATCCAGCGCTCCTGTGTGTGCAGCGTTTCATCATCCTCTCGCTCCCTCAACGCTGGGCGTGAAGCAGAGGCAGAACAAAGAAAGGATCATACGTTAGCGTTTGACTCACTGTTTCTTTTTCCCCTGCAGATCACATTTATGCTCATGTCCTAGTGAAATGCCCTTGCCACAACATTCAGAGCCAGTGTGAAAATTATTGTAAAAAGCTGCACACAGTTTCATATTTGAACATTTAGATTCAGGTGATGTTAGCTTTGCAAAGATACCTTGGTGAAATCTTATTTCACTTGTTCCCTTTGGACTTTTTTCCACATCTGTATGTAAATCTAAACTTATTTGTTTGCAGTGTCAACCCTCAAATTCTAGATTACCGAGTTGAAATATAAAAAGTTGAAATACAATATTCTGATTTTGTTGTATCATTTGTTGCCTGCTTGCCTAACAGGCATGGATGACTCAGAGCTGCAGACATTTTTACTGGTTTTTGACAAAAAATACAAAAAAACATTTTGGTGCAGAAGTGAACGCTACACAAGAAAGACTTGAGCCCTACAACGTTTGGCACAGCATGAAATCAGAGGAATAAAAGGAAAAACGACCCTTTATCACATGGTTTATACTTGTGAAGAAAGGAGAATGGTTTTCGGAGGAATCCTTGTCGTCCTGGAAAAGTGTGAAAGTTGTTGTATTTTCCAGTTTTAGATCATTTTAAGATTTTCAGACCCACTTCAGATTTCCATTTTGAAAAGATTTTGATTGCAAGACAGACTTTCTGTCGAAAAAACGTTTGGTGCAGTTTCACTGTTGCGGCTTAATACTAGTTTTTTTTATTGGATATTGTTGTGTTTATGAGACTTGGAGGAGGAATTCTTTTGCATCCATTTTTCACTTCATTATATCTTTAGCTAAACAAAGTCTGAATTTTTTATGACAATGACAAAGGAATTAATTGAATTCAATAACAAAAATGTGAATCAAATATTACCATTCCCACATTAAGACCTAAAGTTTTAGAAGAAAGAGTAAAATAGATGTCTAATATTTATTTTAGTTTTGTTTATTTAATGAATTAATTATGTTAATTTAGTTACGTTAATCGTTTATATTGATAGTTAGTGTGACAATATGTCTTGTTTGTTCATTTTACAGTTATTTTGTGTCAGGAATGTCTGGGGGTTGATAAGAAATGTCATTTTTGATTCCTTTATATGTCTGAGAATAATTCCATCAATCAAGTTTATTTTTATAGCACATTTCAGCAACTAGGCAGAACAAAGTGCTTTAAATCAGAACAACATAGAAGCATGATAAACAAATAATAGAGCCAACAACTGTGAAAACCAGTAACAGATTACCATAAATACACATTAAATATGTTGGTTAATGTTGCATTTATTACGATTCAAGAGCAACTCTAAACAAAGCTTTGTAGTCTTGATTTAAAGCGTTTCAGCTGTTTTGCAGTTTCCTGGAAATTTGTTCCAGATCTGTGATTCAGCTGAATGCTGCTTCTTTATGTTAGGTTCTGGTTCTGGAGATGCAAAGTAGACTAGAACCAGAAGACCTTAGAGGTCTGGGAGGTTGATACAACCTTTTTTGACGTATTGAATTGACAATAAATTGACATTAACTGGCAACCTGTCCAGGCTGTACCCCAACGTTCGATGGAGATAGACACCAGCACCCCTTTAAACCCTACCAGGGACAAGGGTGTACTATCATCTCTGTGTGTATGGATGGATGGATGGACTCCTTTGAATTCCTAAAATTATTCTTTCATAGTAAATATATCTTCCTTTATTGTCAAAACTGCAGGCATTTCCTACAAACACGTTTTTAACGCCTGTAGGCCTTTGTAATGTTATCTCACAGTCAAACAGCACTATTGATTGGATTAAGCTGCTGGAGGAATTTGATTATCAGTCCAACCAAACAAACAAGTCACTATAATTGGCTCAGTGAAAGAGGTGTTGGGTTCTCACTCCTAACAAACTGTACCACAGCTGGCTCGCTAGGAGAACAGATAAATAATGCATAAAGGTCCCACAGCTGAATTAAACACCTCTAAACCTTGAAAGCCGCCTCGCTCTCATACAGTTAAACTTCTCACGGTCACTTGCAGAATATATCTGCCGGTGACTAAATGCTAAATTTCCATGATATGCCTACATTTTTTTCCCCCTTTCCCACAGCATGTGTCATCCTTTTAGGTGTTTACTTGTGTCTCGGCGAGTTCAAATCCTTTGAGAGGCGACATGACACTTTAAGCGAATCAGGCAGACAAGATGCTCGAGTTGTGGGGGGATTTGCTCGCCTTTCTGTGTTCTGCCTCCTGCTGCCAAATGTCTGCTGTCTCCCCACGTGGGAATGTGTGTATATATGAGTGCGTGCCTCTCTTATCTCTTCTCATCTCTTTGCAGATCGGGACAGGCTTTAAGGATGAAGATCTGGAGCAGCATTACAAGTTTTTAAAGGTGAAGTAGAGCTGCTTGAGTGTTGAAGTGAAAAGCTGGGCTAAAATAATCAAAGTTTCAGAACTGCTTTACCTTTTATTGTTTTGATACCGTTCTTTTACAGTCAACATCATCCTCCTTAACACAGATGCTAAGAGAAAACTCGATTGCAAATTGAAATCATTCAAAGTAGGACTGAAACAATTAATCGCGATTAATCGATTGTTGAAATAATCGTCAACTAATTGTTAATTGGAGTATTTGCTGAGAAAATGTGCTTGAATTTTACCTGAATGATATTAAAAGTGAAGAAACATAGCTACACACCGACTCACTTACCCAGGGATACCTTCTATAGCTGTGTTTACCAAACCTTTTCAGGCTTAACTCAATAAACAAACACTCACAGACCACCTAACTCAAGGTTGCCCCTCAATAACACAACATGTTAATATGTACAATCTGACATGAAAATATTAGTGTCTTAAAGCAGTTATTTTTGTCTCCTTTGTTTATC
The DNA here is from genome assembly GCA_010277075.1 of Poeciliopsis retropinna. Lineage (NCBI taxonomy): Eukaryota > Metazoa > Chordata > Actinopteri > Cyprinodontiformes > Poeciliidae > Poeciliopsis > Poeciliopsis retropinna. The sequence continues at coordinate 4,234,880 of VMRM01000021.1, forward strand.
TTAATAAGGGTGGCACTCTGTTTTGAGTTATTTGCATATTCTGAAAAGGTGAATTTTAAGCTTTCTAATTATCTCAAACACATAAAAAAGAAGTTGTTCTTTACTACCAAGTGTTTTATGAATTAGTAAAATTTTAGGGCTGTTTGTAATTTAGAAGCATAAAAGAAAAATAGACTTGAGTTGCTTCGGCAGAAATAAAAATCATCTACAAGTTTCTATCTATTGTATTTATTTTCTGATTAATTCAAAATAGTAATAACTTGGCATGCAAGCAAAGCATTATAAGCAAGAAAAGTCGTTAAACAAATAACTGTTCTCACCAATTGAGACGCAGTCATATAGCCGTTCAAAAGAATCAAATCATTCATGAATGACTTATCAAAACTCTTGGCTTCCTCCGATCATATAATCTTTGGTTTTTCTTTTGAGTGACTCGGCTTTAAGCCACTTAAACATTATTATTTTTAAATGCAGAACTTTGGTAAGCTAGCTGTATGCATCGCATTTTGAACTGAAGTCAAGGCAAATTAATGGTAACTACTTGCAGTACCTTGCGGACCAGTAGGGTTTGAGAAAGACTGTTCCGTGCGGAAAAAAACGCAAATAGTAAATGGATGTATTAACTACCCCAGTAGCTTTGTGCAGGAAAGAGGTAACAACAACATACACCTCATTATCAGATGTGATACTTTCATTAGAGGCTCTTTCCAGGAAGCTCACATTACCAAACAGAGATACCCTGAGCTGGGCTACCGTCTGCAAAACCTAGAAAAGTACTTATCGCTAATGACTGCAATAACTCTTTCAGTGGCTTTATCCTTAGAAGAGGCAGAGCTAAACACAGAAATATATCCAGTTGGTTTGCAAATGTGGAAATCCATGAATTACTGCTGTTTCACCTTTTTAAAAATATGCAGCGTTGAGAGGAACTGTGGGGGCGTTTTCTGACTTTGGGTAATGAATTGCTTTTTCAATTTACATTAGAAGAGGTTTGTTCCAGAGCAGCGGAGCAGCAGCATTTTAAGCTGTTGTCAACCGCTCTCTAAAATGATAGCTGTTGAGAGAGCCCGACTTCATTTGACTTCATCGGCTCATTTTAGAGCCGCTGTTTCAGCAGAGAATGGAGCAATTTGTCAAATTCGAAACAGCTTTTCTAAATATACGTTAATGTATAACATTTTTTATTTATTTTACATCGACAAAGCATTTAAACATTAAAGATTTAAGTATCTGTTGTGTAAAGCACTTCACAGAAGTAGCGACTGAGAATGAGGTTTAAAACTTTTCCTGTTTCTTTTTTTCCTGGAGCCAATAAAGCCTACACTGTAGAGGTTTGTAATGAAAGTGATGGATGGTGAATTAAAGCGAGCCGGCGGTGTGGCCGTGCTGTTCTTGTTGCAGCGACGCTGCAGGCCAATAGGACTCTCGGCAGGGAGACAATTGGCTTGTTTACACGGCTCTGAGTGGTGAGGTGCTGTGTTAAAATGAGGGCTAGCCTGAACCCTCGTTTCACTGCTCAGATGCTGATTTTTGATTCACTTGGAGGCTTTTTAACCAATAACAATGGAATAAAAGGGAAGCAGGTTGCTTTGTGCTAGCCCCCGTTTCCTGTTTCGCTTGTTAAAAAGCTTGATTTGAATGGATTAGATATTTCTCGGAAACAAATACTACTCTCTTCAGAGTTATATAAATAATTGCTTTAGAGTTTTTACATTATTTTGCTGATTGAACATTTCAACTATTGTTTGTGGTTTAAAAATGTAGCGTCTATTTACGTCTTTCATCTTAATATTTTTCGTATTAAATGTGTATTTTTATTTAGAATAAAATTTAAAAATCAGCACATTCATGTTCAACTACTATCAGTACTTTAACATTTTTAATTTCTTACTTTATTCTACTATGTTTTGTGTTTTATATGTTTCAAGCTATTACACCCAGTGAAAAGCACTACTAGGGATTATTGTAAAATATTATACTAATAATTTTATTTAGAAAATTGCTTCAATCCAAAACTATTTTGAATGTTAAAAAAGTTACTGCTTATTTAGTTTTCTTCTTTCCTTGTTAATCAGATGAATTAACTCATTGATAGTGATGTTTATGTATCTCTAGAAATAAATCACAGAAATTACAGATAAACGCTGATTAGAGACATACAAATTAGCTTTTAAGTGACCAGTCTAAGTTTCCTTTCCTGATTAGTGTTTTCCTGCGATTTCGCATTAAAATGAGAGCTGCTGAAGTTTTCAGCCATATCACCTAGCCCTAAGGTAAGCACGCTCAAAGCCGCCATTTTGTCAACCATGTTTTATTTATTTATTTTGACCTTTAATTCAGGTCAAATTTACAACAAAATATCAGGGCTTGGCTAAGATATTTTATTTTTTCCAAAAATAAAGTCATACTACTACTACAAAAATACAGTTGTAGCAACGCAAGAATAAAGTCATGTAACAATAAAGTTCAAATAATATGAGAATAAAGTTGTAATATTAAAGGAATGTAGTAATTTTAGGACAAAAGATTTACTTTTTTTATATATCTTTGATTTAAAAGATCCTACAGGGTTTTAGTTGGAAGAAAGTAATCCTTTTCATCTCTGGATCATCAAAAATATAACAAAAACTGTAAAAGCAATTTGTTATGGTAAAAAAAAAAAAGTCGGCATCAAAAAAAACTTATTTGTTTACTGCCAGCAGGGATGGACATAGTCTGTTCCTCATCCCAACAGCTTGTGGGAGGAAGCTGGTTAACACCCTGCAGGACCTGCAGCAGATGCTTGTTGTGGAGAAGCCACAACAAGCATCTGCTTGATCTATGTCTTTTTTCCTGAAGGCTGGAAGGGAGAGTGGGGGGTGGCATGCTGGGAGACGGATAGTGACGGTCCTTAAAGGTGGCTGTGGCTCTGAGAATGCAACGCTGGTTTAAAAAGTTTCCTCTGGGAGGGGAGAGGAGCATCAGTGATTTCTGCAGGCTCCTTTCTAGCTGCTGCTGTTCACAGACTTGAAGCGTCCAAATCAGGATGTGAGTCCGGAGGTTGAGATATTTTCAGTGGTGCATCTGAAAGACACCAGCCTCTCTGAAGAGGATACAACGCCCACTGGGCTTTTCAACCACTCATTGCTTTAGTGTTGATAAAATCTGCAAAATTTATCATTATTATGATATAAAACCTTCATAATGTCGTCATTATTGAACTCTATGCAGACAAGTATTTAAAAACATTTTAAATATATTTTAAAAATGCTTTAATTTCTATTAATTACACAGATTTATCACTTTTTATTTCTCGCATATTAAAGTTCCACAATGGAACCCTTGTTTTCAAGAGTTTCTGGTACAACAGTAAATCTGATGCACAAACCGTGACAGATGGAAAATCCGCTTCTCTAGGTCCACTAGGAATTATTTTTGCTTCAAAAAACAATCTGATGGGACGCAGGAAAAGACTATTGTTGTGACTAAAGGACTTAATGTCAGACTATATCAGTTTATCATTGAAGCTTTTCAAGCCTAAACTAAACATGTTGCACCAAACGGACGACTACATAACTAATATCAGCGTCCACATTTCTAAGAAAGTACTTTTTTCAAAGAAGTTCCATGAATCGGTTATTCAACCAGTGTGATGGTTGAATAACCACATGACTTTGTTGTTATGAATAACTTTCTTGTTAAGCTATTCACAAAAAAGGTCTTTGTTTGGGAATATTTATTTTGTTGATGCGTGGTTTTCAATTATGATGCAATTAATATAAAGGGCTTATGTCTCTTGTTAAAAAGAAGAAACTAATTTATTCTCGCCTGCAATAAAACTAAAAACAGGGTAGTAAAAAGATTTTAAAAATGCAGAAATGAATGTTATAGTCAGAATATCAGTTAATAAATCCCAATAAAGTAAAAACTTGAAAGACAGAAGTAATCAAAACAAAACAAAGGCCTGACCTTTCACAAAAAGAAGAGGGAAAAAATGAAAAAAAAAAAAAAACATTAATAAAATCCACCAGAAATGACATGAAAAATAGTTAACTTTTAGCTCTTACCTATCTTAAAATAAATTGTAATTTTGACCAAACATTAAATCACAAAATAACTCAATAAATATTTACTCACTCTGAATGAATGCATTAAAAATCATCACCACTGCTGCTTGCAGGAGAAACAGCTGCCTTGTGTTAATATGTCAAGTTTGTAATTTAATGTATAGTGTAATTATTATATTCCTGAAGGCATGAGGAACTTTCATCACCTAATAGAGTACTTGACCTATTTAATGGGGTTTTTCATTCAAAATGAAGTGATTTCTGCACTAAACTCACCCACAGCATCAACAGACTGTCTGAGGTAGATAGATAAAAGCACTTGAATTTAACAGAAAGTTTCCTGAAAAGCAATTAAGCCACTAATACTAATGTTGAATGCATACATATAAGACTATAAAGTAATTATATAACAAAAAATTAGGCAATTCATTCAGTGCTGCTTTGTTTTATTTATACTAGAACCCATTATACTGGAGACCCTGGTGTTTAAAATACAAATTTGTGTATGTGAATGAATGGGATTCCTGTAAAGAAACTATTTTAAATCCATCCATGAAGAGCTTTTCTGCAGACTCGGTCTGGACTGGTTCTGTAGAAATCAGGGAATTCATGCTATCCTGCTCAGGCGTGGTCAACCATCAGAGACTGTTCAATCAGTAAGGTGTGTGTAATAGTCTGTAAAGTCACAGAGAAAGGCTCAGTAACCCCCAAGAAACAAAAGACTTTCTCACATTTATCAAGCTTCCTTTGATTTCAATGCACATATTTTTGTTTTAGAGAAACGGAATTGGAAAAATAAGGTTGAAAAGTCCAGACATTTGCTAATTTTAGCTGTTTTTGATCAAGAAGTTACTATATAAAATTAACCAAACCCAAAAAATATTCAAGGAACAAATGAAGTCATTGAACTATAATCTATAAACTAAAACATCCTATAAAATTTGCAGAAAATAACAGCCCACATCTAATTTAATTTATGGATGAAAGCAGGTATTTCTGTTCACTAAATTATAAGACACACAAACTTCTTTTTTTTTTTTTTTTCAAACTGTCTGACATTAAATCAGGCAAATTGTTTTTGGATAGGTTTATCAAAATTATTTCTAAAACTTTAAATTCATAAAAATGTGAATGTATTTATTAAAGTATTGTTTACATTTTTAAAGTCAAACCTTTGTGTTTAAAGATGCTGAGTGAAGCGTGCAGGAGAGAGTGTCTTTTCCACGGTGAAACAGAGCTTTAACTGAGGATGGACCGAAAAGCCGCTCTGCGAAGAAGAAGCCGTTACTCTAGAAGCAACGCAAAAAGTTCACAAACGCATTCTGGGACAAAAAATAATAATTTTTGATTACATTTCCTGTGGTCTGATTGAACTTAAGTTGAAATATTAATAACCATTGTTACATTTGGGAGAAATTGCAAAATTGAGAAAGTCATTTAGAACTTTGCCGTTTCCGTCAACGTTTTCTAAAGTGATTCTTCACAATGCCCATTAAAAACTGTTGATGGAAATATGGCTTCACTCTCATAAACAAAAGAGTCTCCAAAGTTGAAAAGATTTGCAGTTCTCTCAGGAAGAATGGGCTAATAAGCTGCTAAGAGAGGCTTGGGGAAGGAAATCCCAAAACCTTTGACCTAAATCTAGTTTAAAAGTCAATTCATTCATCTATTTTATTTTAAACATGACTTTGAAAAAAGTAAAAAAGGCAAGAATATGTATATTGTTTTGTTTATAAATGTAAGTAATTTTAGTAACCCTAACTGACCAAAAAAAGAGAAGGTCTAGTCTGATATCCTAAATCAGACTTTTTTGATTTTCTGTCAAACAAAAAAGGATATTCATCTTTTTATAGTGAATGGAAATATGTTATTGCGCAACAACAGATATTTATTTGCATCTTGCTTGTAGTGAGCAAAATGCAAAAAGTCAAAATGAGTAAATTATACTGATAGAAATGCAGTGTTGTCAGTGTTACATTGTTCTTATATCTTGCAACACCAGTGAGTTGTTGAGCTTGTATTAAGCCAGTCGATTAAAAGTAATGCTGACACTTGTTTTCTGTGAAGCTGCACTTTAAAACTTTGCCTTTCTACTGGATGAATATTGAGCTGCTGATTAACATTGATAGTTGAGTTCTTCATCTTAATAAGTCTGAGTATGGCTCTCCAAAGCAACACAATAGCCCTAATAGGTGTTTCTAAAGTTCAGATGCATTTTGGACTAATACTAAACGTGTTTGCTTCTTTATTTTTAGGAGTTGCATCAGAATAAAGAAAGTTGAATTATGTTTCTGAGCTTTGACAAAACTTATGACAATCAGTTGCAACTTTTAATAATCTGCACACCTGCCAGCTCATGCATTGTAATTCAGTGTGTATTAGAGCATTAGACCTTGATTTCCTACAGTATAAATAATAGGCTGGGAAACAGCAGCACTGCTTTAATGTGACCCAGTTATCTTGCCTGCTACAGTCTAGTTAACAATTCACTCAGAAATGGTTTTTTAATCTAAATCAAGGTCAGACTGAGATTCTGATTCACCTCCAGGAATGTCATCTTTATTCCATTAACAAGATTTCCAAATGTTTTATTTTTATTGTTCACACTAAAAGGTTTTGCTTCAAGTTTTTAAATGAACATTCTTGTTCTTAAGATCTCATGATTGATATTTTAAATTACTTTTTATTGTTTTTACATTGGTTAAGGTTTTTTTTTTTGTAGCACTTTGAGAAGCCGATCTTATCCACTGATCTTATCTTCCTTGGCAAAGGTCTAAAAATCAACCTCTGGCTTTTATTTCTCTGCCATCAGAGAGGTTTGACTGACAGACTTTCCCATCAGCTCATGTCTGCATGTTTCCAGTAAACAACAGTCATCCCAACTGAGTTACCAACTCAGTGACTTTCTTGTTGTATTCATCAACATTTCACACACACACAAAAAAATAAATTGGCCAAAATCTGAACCGGTAAGTGAGGCTTTATAGAGATAGCCAGAAAACTGCAATCAGAGCAAAAACCCCTACTTTGAGATTTAAATGTAAAGTGGATTATAAATAAAATAATAAATACAGACGAATATTTGAAATATCAGACTTTATTTTTTCTCTGCATGGTCTAATTCTTCCATCTATCCATCCATTTACCTGCTTGTTTGATTCTCTCTGTTATCCACTCTGTCTCCCTTCATCCTCCACTCTAGTCATTTTCCCATCCATCCGTCCCTCTTTCTGTCCAGCTGTCTGTCCATCAATCTCTTTTGAAGCATCATTGTGTTCCTGTTCTGCCTGTCCAGTCAGTCAATCATCCATCTATCCGGGTTTCATATTTAAAACTTGACCTCTGTAAAAGGAAAAAACAAACCTCTACAAATTAATGATGAATTTTCCTCTTTATATATTAAAACCTGTCTTAAAGAGACTGAACTCTAGAAAAAGAATGGAATAAACAAACAAGCTTGTGTCTAATATTCCCGATTTCCTGTTGTCTAGGAGCACATCCTGGCCAAGCCCCGCCCATACTATCGCGTGGACCAATCAGCCGAGCCCGACGTGTGGCTGGACGCCGTGCAGGTTTGGGAGGTGAAGTGCGCCGACCTCTCGCTGTCGCCCGTCTACAAGGCTGCCATGGGAATGGTCAGTTCAGCCGGCGTTAATCCGCTCCCTTGTGTGTTTCTGCGGATAAATCCCGTCAGTTCTGGTCTGCTGCCCTGAATGAAGAGTCATAATTAATGTGTCTTACTTGAGTTACTGAAACTGCTGCTAAAGAAGCCGGATTTAGCGGAACGATACTTGTTATTGAGCAGTGGGTTGGCAGAGTAAAAAAGTTAGCATTAATATACCGCTCTGAAAATACATGGTATTTTAATATATTTGTCTTTTTTTTACATCTGTGTCAAGCTTTCTGCTTTTGTAATTGTACAACCTGCACTTCGAATGAGGTGGAAGTGAAAAAAGAGGGAATTTACATATTTTCTAATCCTTCAAAACGTTGGATAAGGTCATTACATCCAGCATTTGATTCGTTTTCAGGCTTTTTTGGGTATTCGGTAAGAGAAAATATGATACTTCAGCACAGAGAAGGTAATAAAAGGCTTAGAAAGCCATAAATTAAACCAGGACAAAGGGTTAAGTCTTACAGCTTGAATTAAACTCAACAAATGGGCACATAATTACTTTAAAGTCCTGAATCTTAAAAGAGTGCATTACAATTACAAAGAATAAGTGCTCACATGTACCAGCAGTTTTTACAGTACTAAAATGGCTGAACCTGTCTTCAGGTGGATGCAGAGAAAGGCATTTCTCTGCGGTTCCCTCGTTTCCTTCGCATCAGAGACGACAAGAAGCCCGAGGACGCCACCACTGGAGCTCAGGTACGTGACGTTAAGTAGAAAACCAGCCAAGCATTAAAGCACAAAGCCTCCAGTACTCGACCAAACACGCTAACCGGATAGCGTTGAAGCACGTCGACCTTCTGCAGTCTAAAAATCACTCCAACACGGTTAAAAAAAAAAAAAAAAATAATCAGTCATGTTTGTTTGGATCTTTTAAAGTGTCACAGAAATGTGGCGCATCATAATCAATATCATCATGGTCACTTCACAAAAGCGACCATGATGATGGTTTACAGAATTTCACCCTTGAAATCCTGTAAAATTTCAAGGGTGAGCAGTGCTGCAAGGACAGCGTGTTATTTTTTATTTTTCATGCAAGCAGGAGTAGATGCAGGAGTCTCCTGCTGCAGTTTGAGCAAAGCTGTTCACTGAAAGCTGCTGCTTCCTTCAGGCTCAGCTGCAGATTCAGACCAATATACAACACTTTGAAAGAAGTCACTGCTAAAGTCGCCACATTACAGTCGCAACCACAAACTTCAAGTATTTTACTGGTCTGGAATTAATCACATTTTAATCAAAATCTACAGATCAACAAAACGAGCAACATCTTCAATCCTGATGCCCTTTTTGATGAATAAGTGTCAACATGAGCTCAGCAACAAAGATATTTATTGTTTTTAATCTGTTATTTATGTTTTTCCAACTGTCAGATTCCTGCAAAATACTTTTATCCATTCAGTTTTCCTGTGTTTTATGAACCCTTGGCCATTCATGGGACTTCTTTAGAAATGTGGACTGCAGACGCTGACATTAGCGTGTGTGCTGCTGCTACATGGTTAGCATTAAGGCTTGGATAGCTTCACTCACAAGCTAACTCCTCTTGGCACAACCTTAACACAAACATAGTCTTTTCAAGCATCTAATCAGATAATTTCTGGAAGCAGAAATTAACTCTGCGTGGACCAAGAGATGCAGCTTTTTGTCCACTGAGAAAGATTAAAAACACGTTTTTGAGACTCTTCTTTTTTGTTGTTTCTAAAAGCACCACATGCTCAGAATTTATGTTTAATGTTTTAAAAATATTTATTGTGCAATGCTTCTGAGTATTAGGACCATATTGAGAAAAATGATAAAAATATCAGAATAAAGTTGAAATAAGAGCGTAAAGTCATATTACGAGAATAAAATTGTAATATTATGACTTTATTCTCCTCATTTTATCACTTTAATCTCATTAGTGTACTTTTGAAAGTTTTTAGCAGGGCACTAACACTTTGTTGTATATTTCTGTCTTACTATATACATCTAAATAAACAGAAAATGTTTGTGAAAAAATAAAGCCAGATAATATGTAATGTTTTAAAATGGAAATCAACATCATCAACGTTAAGCAGAATTAAAGTTCTGCTTAGTTTAGCAGGAGATTTAGACTATTTATTTCTCATTAAGCACAAAAAATATCAATTTGTTGTGAGAAATAATTCAAACATCTGGTTTAAACATTGAAGTAGAGTTGCTCTGATACGGTTTTGGCAGGTTTCTGGTTTTCTTTGAGGTAATTTCTAGTTCTGATTACCATCTCATACAAACAACATTTTTTATTCAGCAATTACATTGCAGATACTTTACAATTACATATGTAAACAAGAGAAAAAAAAATCACCATTTATGTAAAACATTTGCTGCAAGTTCATTAAGCTTTTTAGTTTAGTTTTTTAGAGGGATGACAAGATAGTTTTTAAGGCTTATTTGAATTTTTAGTTTCCATTTAATAAGCAAGTAAAAAATATGTAATTTTCTATGTTTTTCTTTGCTTTCCTTCTTTCATATGAAATAACCAAGAACATGTAAAAGCTCCTAAACAGAAAATTGACACTTTTTTCTCACCATTTAATACCTGCTGTTCTTTTAAAACACTGCAGGAGAATTTTGTTATGTTGCAAAAATTGGATACAAACTGATTCCTCGAGTTGCTGTGATGCTCACAAACCGAGGAAAAAAGCAGAGCTGTTGGTTCCCTGTGAGCAGAAAAATTCACCGACTGTCACAGCTTCACAGGGGAATATGCTATCTGACGCAGCGCCAGACTATTTTGATGCCGTCTGATTTTTATCTTGTTTCAGTGGGGAAAAATCTATATGAATTAAAAGTTTACACACAGGTCTGACCAAAGTTGTCCTTAATGTACAAACTAAGGCCGAAGATCCAATACCTCCTTGACAAGCCCGAGTCCCGTCTGAACCGTTTTACATTCCAAACGGTCTGTGACTCGAATGCAGAGTGTGGATGTGTGTTCATTACTTTTGGGAATCAAGGTGGAACATCGGCAGCATGTAAATGTACAGCTGCATCTCAGGGAATAAGAATGGCATTCAAAATGTAATTTATTACAGTGATTCAACTCTAAAAGAAAAAAAAAAAATATATATATATATATATATATATATATATATATATATATATATATATATATGTAATATTTTATACAGTAATTTATTTCAAGCTTTTATTTCTATAAATGAAAACAGAAATCTCAGTGAAATTACTTGTAATGCAGAAAAATCACCTTATTGAAAACTATGTTCCTGTATTGCACACCAAGTAAGTGGTTGGGGCTCATTTTGCATGAATTGCTGCATTAGTGCAAATTGGCAAAACTCCATAGATTTACTTTGAGGTTTATATCAGGCAAGAACAGGAACACCATGGTGAGTAGCTGCGTTACTATTATCGGTACAAATGTGAGTAAAATCTTGTCAGCATTCCGCTAATGTCAAGAAAACACAATTCCGCAATTGCTGTGTTTCCATTAAATAAAAAACTCAATTAAAATCACACATAAATATGTTTGTTCAACATGCCACCCCATCATCGGCAGGCAACTTCCTGCCGTCGTTGTCTTCGTAGTTTCTGCCAGAAGTAACGTCTAGTTGTTGATCATATGACTTGTGTGATGCGAAAAAATAATTTTTCATTGCAGTTTTATGAAATACACAAATTTTGATGTGGCCGAAAAAAGCCCAAAAACATCCGAATGTAAAATTGAGCAGTTTTTTTAAAACTTTTGATGGTGTGGGCAGTTGCTACGTCCTGCTGGAAATAAAACCAGCATCTCCATTAACCTTCTCATCAGACAAAAGCATAAAGCAGTGATACTCCAGGTTATCACTGTCTGTGGAGGCATTTCACCAATTTCAAATTGCTTGGATTATGTGTTTCTCCACACTCTGAGACCTTGATTTCCTTTGAAAGTAAAATGCTGAATTTACTTTCATCTGAATCAGTGACATTGCAAAATATCTGGATTAATCTGTGTGGTTACTTTTGACGCTTCAAAGTCACAACCTTTTATCCAAGTTGTTTGTGCGACATACCACGCTTTTCCTTCCAACAAACTTTCTATTAGTTTGCTTGCACTGCAACAACTCAAAATCTTACCAAGTATTTCTGTTCTCTTTTTGGTCCATGGAACAATATATCTTTCCCATATTATAAACTAAAATGTCTTGTTTTATAGACATATTATTTCACTTATAATTAACACCTTTTCAGCAATATTAAGGAATTATTGACTTAAACGAGCTCCTTGTAAGTTATTTGTCTTATATTGTGTATATTAAGATATTTGCACCAGAAACTAGACAAAAATACTTGGTAAGATTTTGTGTTTTTTTGCAGTCTGGAAACACCACCATCTTTATCTTCGGTCTGATTGTTGCTCAATTTAATTTTGTGTAAAAATTACACAGATTGATGTAGTTTTATGCGAACCTGAATACGGGGTTTTAATTAGCTGTAAGCTAATAGTGTCTGAACTGATGAGTTTCAGAATAAACTCTGGAAACTCGTTGCTTAGTCTGTTATAAATCTATATGGGTTTTACATTTTCACTTAAATAAAGTTGAGATAACATTCTAATTCACCGGTAGACAGGGTTTCCATCCAGTGGTGATGCTCAGGATTAAATTAAAACGTTGGAGTCGGAGGAAATCAGGAGAACCTGAACCCGAGCCAGAACATGTTGGGCCCAGTCTGTTTCAGGCGGAGAATCAAAGCTTCACCTCAATAAATAATGTGATGTTTCTTTGTTTTCCTCCTGTATGAGTCCCCTCCTGCTGCGTGCCCATTATTCACTTTCCCACCCCGTCCCCTCACCCTTCTTCTCGACCTAAACCCTGATAAATGAACACAGCCTCCGTCTCCCAGTCAGCAGCTCCGAGTCACCGACTTCAAAGCTCAGGATATGAATAATCAAACTGTTATTTTTAGCTTTTCCTCTTCATGTTACTGACCTGACTTCATGATCTTCTCCTCCTTCCTCCTGCTTTCTGTCTTCCTCTCCCTCTATCTATCTGAACGTTGCTCCTCCTCCTCTTTCTCCTCGATCCCTGCAGATCGCTGATTTGTACAAGAAGCAGCAGCAGATTCAGAATCAAGGGGAGAAAGCTGACCCGGAGGACTACTACTGAGTCTCTGCAGCCATATGATGAAAATCTCAACGTAATTGTAAATATCTTCTCCTTTTTAGTGTTGGTGAAAGAAAATAAAGGTGTCTACAAGTCTTAAGCTTCCTGTAATTTGTTATTGATTTATTGAAGCTGCGCGTTCACTCATTACGGTTTCCCTTTTGAGGGCGAAAATTGCATAAACATCTCGGCGCATGCCGTGCACATAAATCCCCAAACCATCATCGATTTGGCAGTTACCGCTTTTAATAGATCTTTATCTGAAATTCACATTGCTAAAGCACGCAGGTGGCATACCCAATGCTTGTGCCCAGCTTCTTCTCCTGCAACAGCAAAAAAAAAAAAGAAAAAAAAGCGCAATCGGCATGCATCGGAAATAGGAGGACAAGCCAAGGAGATTTCCAACTGCCCAGGAAAGTTATTAGGAGCAGGAATAGATGCAGAGCTGACAGTTGCTCACAGCAGGACAAAAGAGAAGCCCCGACAGCGAGCATGGGATGGATGAAAATCTGCTAACTGTCCAGCCTGAATCAATCATAGACGTGAGGATGAGACAGGAAGGGGGGACGGTTTGAGAGCCAAGGACGTGCGATTATGATGTAGAGAAGAGTTTTCAGCAGGATGGTGATTTCATCTGAGAAATGGGTGTGCTTGTGACAAACTGAGACACTTCGTGATGGGTTTGTTTTGATTCTGTGTTGTGAGAGTTTCTCTGAATGGCATTTTTGCCAAAACGAGTGCCTGTGTTGGAAATTTTTACCTTGTCAGGGAGTTTTGTTTCGCCCACAGGTGCTCAACGGAGCAAGGACAACAGCTGCAGGGAGCGCTGGGAAAAAATAAAATGTTGGCCTTAAAATAAACCAAAAGCATCTGAACTACCATACCGACTGCCAGGGCAGTTACAATATTTGAAACATTTCTGTCAAAAACGGGGTCGTATGACAAGAAAATGCAACAAAAGTGTGAAAGTAGATTTGACCGTCATTGTGTTTGTAAATCAAGACTGATGACTGCAGCTTTAGTATACTTAAATACAGAGACAACAGTTAGGCTTGTTGATCACATGATCTATAAAAATGAGTTAAATGATTTGCATGATTTACCATTCTTCTTTCTACCAAAGACTGGATGATGAAAGTCTTCAGTCTGGTGTGTTGATCTCAACTAGCCCTTTTTTTAAAGGACAATTTTGTTTAAAGAAGCTTCATAATTCATTATATTTGCTGTTTCTGATGTTAATTTATTTTGTACATTTAAAATGTCTTTCAGTTCCTGTGTCAGCTGTTCATTAGGATTAAAGTTTATTGATCTTTGAGAATGCATTCTTGCATTATTGTGAAATTGCCGTTGTATTACTTGAAAATGGTCTCAAAACAGCATTATCATCTATCGCAATAACGTCTGGGACAATTTATCCTTCTGTAAAATTTATCTCTCTGCCTTTTGTCTTGTCTAGTGACTGTTAAAAAAAGGTCACTAGTGCCATAAAAACCATTAAAAAAAACTTCCTTAAGCTAATTTTCTTGGTTATTAGTTTAGTCCCTTAGCACTTACCATAAATGATCGAGTAATGAGATACGACATAGCGAGCACGGCCAACCTGCTTCACATCTGCTCATGAGTGTTTTAGATAATGTGCCCTCTGCCCACATGCAGCCCCACATGCACGGCTCAGCACCCTGTTTTTAAGTGGGTGGACATGCAGTCGGTTCTCGCTCCTCTCTTGCATCAGCAGGAATAAACCGAAAGCGCCGTCGTTGTAATTCTTGTGTCTGTGTTTGTCGGAGTGGAACCAGTTTGCATCTTCCCAGCTTCTGTTGGGCGCATTTACATGTGAAATGCTGCAGTGACTCGCTCGGCATGTGGCATAATGTCGCTGTTTTCACATGCAGAGTGGTTTGGATTTCCTGTCCTCAAAAGCATGTGAGGGTGCTGTTTGTTATGGTTTATCTGTATGCAAGTATTCCCAGTGTGTGGCTGTTGGTTTGCCTATTATTTTTCTGTGTGGGCTGTTCTGCGTCTGCTGAACAAGAACTTTGAGAAAGAAGTCATTGTAGCTTTGAAATTCCAACTCTAGTTCTGTCTGCTGCTTATTTTTTCCCCTCTTTTTATCTCCTTGTGTAAAGCTAGGCTTAGTTTCTTAATGCCTTCCCCCTCCTTGTTTGTAATTTATTCATTTCCTGTCCTGCATGTTACTTCTGACACTTCATGAATATCATTAGCACATCTCTTTCTTTCTCCTTCATCCTCACCAGAAACTAAGGGCCCTGCTGGTTGTTCCTAAAATCAGAATTTCAAATGGCTGTCAGCTGTACTGTTGCATTCGTGGTTGGCTCGAACACAAAGCGAGGATTGGAAGAAGCCATAATAGAAATCAAACAAGCGACAAGGCATGAAATATTGAGAAAGCAAATATGTAATTAAGTCAGTTGCTTATTGTATTTGCAGAATGATACTGTAGT
The DNA here is from genome assembly GCA_010277075.1 of Poeciliopsis retropinna. Classification (NCBI taxonomy): domain Eukaryota; kingdom Metazoa; phylum Chordata; class Actinopteri; order Cyprinodontiformes; family Poeciliidae; genus Poeciliopsis; species Poeciliopsis retropinna. Next base: position 4,250,187 of record VMRM01000021.1, read on the forward strand.
AAATAGCTGAAGGTGCGGCACAGTCGAAACTCATTTTTGAGCTTGATTGAGGGAAAGGAGGCCTCCTCAAATGGTTGCATAAGACTGTTTAGATCCTTGCAAAAGTATTCACACCCTTTGTGATGTTTTTCTTGTTTTCATTTTGGAGCCACAGATATCAATGTAGCTTATGTGATAGACCAACACAAAGCAGTGTGTAGCTGTCAAATGGAAGGAGACAAATACATACATTACCTGACTCTCCAAAATTTAAGATGTCTTGTTCCATGGACAAACACTATTTCACTGATAACTAGTGTCTCATAATCAATATTAAGGAATTATTGACTTTAATAGGCTCCTATATTCTGTTGAAAAGTAACGTGTAAGTTAGTTTTGTCTTATCTCAAGTGTACAAAGACATTTGCACTTTCCTTCCAGTTTTAATAGATTTTTCTAGAATAAAAGCAACTTATAAAATCAACGTACTAATGTAAAATTTGTACATAACACTGATTACTTTCACATCAAATTAACAATTTGAAATTATTTTTTTAGTTCGTTTAGTTACAATGCTCACTTCAGATTATTATTACATTTTTTCCCCTCCATTTCAAATCAGTGGTCAACTTTGTGTTAAAATTTCTTGGGAAAAGGATTATTTTTGCAAGACACTGAGTGAAAGTGTGTGTGTGCCCGACATGTTTGTGTCACTGATGTTTACAGAGGGGGGCAGCTGGCGCACGCGGCTCGCCTGCGGGACGTTGCTGCGCACCAGCCTCCTTTCCCACCGAGGTTCCTGCCCGTGTTCAAACAGCTGTGCTGTTAGTTCACATCAAGTCACCCGGCCAGGCCTGCACCTGCAGGGGGAGGCTGCTTCAAACCTGCCTGCTCAGCGCCTGTGGTTTTTTTCCACTTGTTAGGCACTCACTGGAGGCTTTGTGGCGTTCCCAGACAGAAAATGCTCCTGAATTGATCTTTGATCTGTTGCTGAAGGAGATGAAAGGCGAAGCTGTGCTGAAAGTGTCTCTGTTTTAGGATGTGTCCCCTTAAAGCAGCATTATGGATTATCTCCTACTGCAAAAAGAAAAAGAGGGCAGCTATTAATAAATAGAAGGAGGAAGGTTTCACCTTTCTGTCCTTATTTGCGCCCCGCCCTCCTCCCTCACTCCATTCTCCCACATAAGCTATCTGTCTTCCTCACAATACTGCTTTCTCCACCCCGAGAACAATGTGTTTGTTCTCCTCCACCGCCTCCCCGTCCTTTCTTTCCCTTCCTATCCCTCCATCCATTTGTTTGGTGCTCTCTGTGACATCTCTGCCATGCGAGGCCATGAGAGAGAGAAGGTGGGACAGGCCCTTCCATTGTCTGCAGCCGAGCCCACGGCATATCAATAGTTTTTGTTTCTTGAGCAGGAGCGTTGGCCAGTAACCTTTTGGATTTCATGATGTCAGACCTCCTCCTTTTTGTTGCGTTCTTTGTATGGTGTTGGTCCCAAATGTGAAAGATGAAGCTAAACTGAACCTGATACTTAATTTATAGAATGTTTCAACAAAAAAATGAACTTTCTAATTTGTCACTTAGGGGAAATAATTAAAACTGTTCAAGTTATGCATACCGATCCTGTTTGATTAAAGACAACAAAGACTTCCATTGTTTCTGAACTATAAAAAAATCTGAAGTTTTCATCACTTAAGGTGCAAATATGAGTCATTTATGTGCGGCTGATGTTGTCGGTTGCCTCAGCAGTGACAAACAAAACAAAAATTCTCACAAGTTGCTCTCCGATGCTTTCCTAAACAACAAGCAAGCTGCTAAATGTCAGGGAGTTTATGCAGATGACTTATCTACGCAAGAGGGTTGGGGTCACTGGAAAAAAATATAATGCTAACTTTCATTTGACTTCACAGTTGGTTTTCTTTTTTTTTAGAATTAAAACTTTACCCTCAGAATTGTCTTTAATTTCATACCTTGAGTTTTTTCCTCAGACTTTAAACTTTTTTCTCATAATTTTGACTTTTTGTCCTCAGACTTCTGGCATTACTGCTTGAATTCTGACAAAAAAAAATCTGTTTTTTGTTTTGTTTTTTTTTTGTTTTTTTGTTTCCTCTTCCAAAACCCTCTTGGCAGTTTCTCAACTCTTTAGCCCCTAAAATCAGTTAACACGATCTTATTTACTGTTTAGCCATTGATTTCAGCTCGGTCACTCGTAACGCCTCTATGTTACCACTTTTTGCTAGTAGTTGTATTGCCTCCCCGCTAACTGCTTTTAATAGTTGATTGAATTTATTTTTCTTCAGAGCTTGGAGACACAGTGCCTCCACTCATTAATCCTTTCTTCCATAGGATCCATTATCTGCATTTTCTTTTGGGTGATGTCAACTTCAAAGGTTTCAGAACTTGACATAAACACAGTTGATACTGCTGTTTGCTGCAGCCGCTGTCGATTTGGCACACTCTGCGTTTCAGGTTGCTGCACTGAGATGATGCACTTTTCAGTCATATTTTTGTCATCAGCCCTTTCTCCCTGTCTCTACTCGGTGGGTTGTCAACCTGTGTCCAATTAGGAAACCTAGATGGCACTTCTTTATTTATGTTTAATCCTGGCTCCCAGCCTTGACTTTTAACAGGTTTCTGGCCAATTGCTCTGCATGGCTCATTTGCTTTGTTTGAGTACGAAAACGTCTCACTTGATTATTCGGGCCCTGCAGCACAACTGTTGATTTAGTCATAACCGCTTTATGATGGGTTTATGATGATGGCAGTGCTTGTTGTTCCTTACTTCTCAGGCCCACGCTGAGAGACTCGTGTTTAAGAGAAGGGGAGGGCAGAGAGGCACATTGCACACTACACTTCATTGGATCATTGTTAGCCCCTCATTGGTCTTATGACCTTTGTTTGAGCCAGCCTCTGTGGTGAGCGTCTCCTCTGTCGCTCTTTGTTTTGTCTTTTTTTTCCCCTTCGTTTTGACTCTCAGCCAAGACTCGAGCGAGCCCAGTTCAGAAATTGCCTCCCTGGTCCAGCTGCACACGTCAGCACGCTAGCCCGTTCGCATGTTAGCCTGTAGCGTGATTTGGCTACTTCAGCGGAAACTTCCATTTCTTAAATAAGCCCACAAACCGCGAGCCAATTTTTGGTAATAAGTTTATGCTTTCTCGGTGTCAGGAAAATGAGCCGTTTCAAAAACCTTCCGAATGTGTAATGTCACAAATCAGCAGGTAGTGCGCCTCACCTATTAGCGGCACTTTTGGTCAGCTGGTTTTACCGACATATGTGCTGTACAATGGCTGCTGTAAAAGACAAGTCTTGCAGTTAACTTACAATCCAGAAAACACTTGCTGCATGGAGGCTCCATTTCTATTTTTCAAAGATTTACGGTTGTATAAATGCGGATCTGTTTGCAGCCGTTTTCCACGTGTAAACGTTTAGTTGGGGGTGTGACCAGCAGCAGCTTATTTGGATTTAAAGTGACGAATAGGCAGAACTGAGCAGACTATATTTTCATAATCTTTTTTGAGTTTTTCTATCACATTTGTGACTTTTGAAACTCAGAATTTTCCTTGTTTGTTCCTTGTAGGCAGAACATTTCCGAGATGTTTGGGGGATATTAACTCCTTCTCTGTCTGTCTACAATAGCTTTAATGTGCTGTCATACTAATACACCCTCACAGGTTTATCATGATGTGACATTAAACCCTCCAATCCTGACAGCTGATCTGAAGCCTTGTTTGCATTGATTACAGAAAAAACACTGCAAAGGACTCATGTATAATTTCACAAAAAAAAAGAAAAAAAAAAGTTAAAAGGCTCCACAGTTCAAGTCTCTTGCCTGCTGGTTCTTCTGTATTATTTAGCAGCAGATAAGCTCTCATTCTCTCGCTCTCGCTCTCTTACATTAGTGTGCTATATCACTGCCAGATAGAGGAATGGGGGGCCCTTCCTTCTATATGTGATACAGTTCCTCCTTGCCAAGCCCAGCCTCCGCCGCCATCATTCGGCTGCTGACGAGTTTGGGTCCCAGCCACTTTCTGCACCTGCCAGGCTCATAAAGAATCCCCCTGTTCCTGCGGGAGCCCCAAGGCAGAGCCTGCTACAACTGTTAAGGACGTTGCGATTTAGACATTCAAGCCAAAGCTTTGACTGTCAACGTCGCCAACCACTTGGCAGATGGTCCGTTTTGTTCGGCTGATCCCATCAGCAGGCCGTTTGAGGTGTTAAGATGAACAAGCGGTTAGGATTTGTCACAAGTGGCAAAAATAAATAAATTAAAGTATGCCTTGGTTTTACACTGACTTGTTGCTTAATGATGTACCGCCGTCTTGGCTAAGGGCTTATATCCTAAGAGATCCTTGAGTTTTAGCTCTGAATGTTGAACTTGAATAAAATTAGCTGAAGGGGATGGAGTGGACATCTTTATTTAAATCCCCTCTTCTCACTCAGATCATACATGGACTTTGAGTCACTGTCTGCTTTTAAGTACGACTGGAACAGTGATTTTTGCAGGTTTTCTGTAGTCATGCTAGCAGCTAAAAGAAAACACTTTTATGATGCATAATAAAAGGAGCTATGCAGAAGTGTAATATATTTTTATTGCTTCATTTTTACATGTCAGGAACATTTTAAAAATAATCCGTTAACAGCTTATTTTTTCAACCTATAATATACACAATCCTAAAATAGTTGTGTATTATGCAAAAATGAAGAAAACATACAGAAAACTACTGATGTTTTAGTTTTCTGTAGGACTGATTTTCCTTTCCCAACTCTTCTTTTTGTTAATATTCCTTTATTTACTGTCTGACTCAGTTTGGTCCCCGAATTCTGAGTTTTAAATTTTTACTCAAGACTTCAAAACTGATTCCATATTGGCAAATATTCAGATTAAGACCAAAATAGTTTGTCATTTTACTGTAATTGAAAACATGGAAATCCAGTAAAAAAGTTCAGACATTCAAAACAAAACCCCAAACATGAGGGAGTTTTTAAAAAAAAAAAATAGGCATGTTTTACAGCCAGAATCATAACAATGGTTTTATGATGGTACCTGTTTCATTGTGGTCCATTTTAAGGTAATTGTAAAATGTACATCATAAATGTTTTATCTTTCTGTGCTGTTTTACTCTCTTTTAAGCTGTTTTATGTTGTGAAAAGCCATCTGGAGATGTGGCTTGCAAAATAGCTGTGGCTATAAATGTTATAGTGTTCACAATTTGCTCATAATTACACTTGTCTCCAAGCAAATGAATAATAAAGAAGAAGAAAGTGGAGGCAGGTAGAGCCCAGATCATCACCCCTCCTCCACTGTGTTTGACACATCGTTGGTTTATTCAGATCCAACTTTTCGAACCATCTGTATGTTATGGTACCTTTATATTTTTATAAAGAGGTGGCCTTCTCCTAAAACCCTGCAACTTTTCTTTTTCTATTTTTCTTATGAGACAAACTTTAACATTTAACATTCTGCTGGAGTGCTGTGGAGTCGGAGTGGAAACTCTTGGGGCTTTTACAATTTCTCTGAACATTTATGTTCTGACCTTGAGGAGAATTTGCGGCAATGTCAATGACTAAGAAGACTGGCAGCTGACTTAAATGTTGTCCCCCTGTGAATTTTTTTTTTTTCTTTCTGTAGAGAAATGAGCTCAGATTGTTTGGAAATGGCCTTTAAGTCCCTCGCAGGTTGACAGGCGTCGACTTCTAAGCCTCAATGGTCACTGATGGGGTCCTTCCACCTTGGGATTGTTAACATGTTCGCTCCAGAGAAGCAAACATATGAAACTAATGGCTCTCTGCAGGTAAAGTTAAAAAAAGGTAAAATGGGAAAGGAAATGTACTTGTATAGCACTTTATCAAGTCAAGGACCCCAAAGCACTTCACACTACATTACCTATTCATGCACACATTCACAACCTTTCAAATGGTGTATTAATTTTAGGTGGAAAAAAAGAGTAAATTTACACCAAAAAAACTCAAAAATTTTAGGTTAATATTAGAAATTTTCTAGAAAAAACTTTCATAAGTTTCATAAGTTGGAAATTTTAGACTTTTCAAACTCAGAAATTTCCACCATTTTCTAAAAGATTTCTGAGAGTGATTTAAAATTTTCTGATTTTGGAGCTCAGAAATTTCCATAATTTTCTAGATTCTGAAATCAAATTCAAAATTTCAGAGTTTCTTCTGGCAAATTCAGGTGTTTTTTTCTGTCTACTATGGCACTAATACACTGTCATACAAACTACAAGATAGTGGCCGCAGCTGCCCTGCAGCTCCAGGCCCTCTGTCCAACACCAGCAGGCAAGGCGGGTGAAGTGTCTTGATAGAAGCAGACGGAGCAGGAATCAAAGTAGCAACCCACCAATTTTTTGGCTTAGACGACATCCAATCACTTTAATAAGTGAAAATATAAACTGAAATCTCTCTCCCATCTTTGCGTCCTGTCCTCATATCATCCCATCTATATATAGCAGGGCTCTCCCCGCTCTCCTTCTCTGTCTGCATTACTGTGAGGAGTGAGGAGTGGGCACTGCAATCTGAATAAGCAGCTTTGTCTGAGCAGGAGGAGGCTGAAGAGAAAGAGAAAACGGGATGAAGAAAGCACCATTGACAGACAGGCAAACACGAGTCAGGCTCCATTGTCTCTGAGTGCTAGACGCCAGCGAAGGACGAGAATCTGAAGAGAGGGAGGACAGCGAACTAAGAGTCGCGGCTTTGTTTGGCCGCTGGCCTCAAACCCGGTGAAAGTGCACGCAGAGGAGAAACAGGGGTGAGACATGGAGATGGAGGAGAGAGCACTAGACTGACCCCGTCGGAGGATCTCCTTTATCCTCCCAGTAAACAGAAACCAACTTCCCATTATTCCCTCTGTGACGTTTAATCACGAGCAACCCAGCTCGACTGCAGATGGCCATGCTTCCCTCTCACCTACACTCCAAGTGTTAATCAGCACTCAATCACAGGATGACGAGGGTTTAATTTAACATGTTGCATCCATCATGCTGAAATGCTGCTCAGAGTTTGCAAATTCGCCCCAAGTCGCCCATTGTTCACACAATTAATTCAGCTACTGTACGGTGCAGGTGCCTTTTTTTTCTCCCACTTCAACGGATAATGTGTGTTAATTTTGTTCCAGGGAGGAAAACGCAGAGCGATGGAGGATGGAAGGGAGGAGGAATGGGCCGGGCCGGGCCTGGGATGAGGGGTGTGGTTGGGTATAAACCAGGGGACAGTGGGGTTTCTGTTGTTGTCCTGTCTCTCCTGGCGTCCTGCTTCCCTTCATCCACTCTCTTCTTTTTCTGGTTTTTCCCTTCTCCTCTTTCCTCGGCAGAGTCCCTTCAGGTTCGCAGCGTCCGTCCATTTTTTTGGGGGGAGCTCCAACAGAAGCCAGGAAACCATGCTGAGAGTTTTGGCGCTGGCGTCAGTAGTCCTCCTGGGAATAGGTAATAAAAGAAAAACAAAATCTTTCCACTTCTTCTAATTTTATTTTGATGAGTTGTCTAAAAAGCTTGCCCTGATTTTCACCTGTTAAAAGCGAAGGTGTTGAAATTATTTTCCAATTGATATGAGGTCAAAGGTTAAATGAGAGAAGCTTTTCTCTTGATTGCTTACTTGAAAACTATTGAACCTGATGAAAACAAGGGGAGAATAAATGCTTTAGCATTGAATTAAAACTCTCTTTGCACTGAATTAGTACTTAACTGAGGCATTCCAGTTGTTTTCTGGAATTGTATTGCATTGATTTGAACTGCGGTTCATTAAAATCTCCACAGAGGTAATCATAGCAAACTGCTAGAATGGAATAGTGGGTGGGATTGGCTAAGGACTGAGCTAAACTGGTCCAAATTTTCCTTGATAGCCTCCATACTTTGTGTCATTTGAAAGTCACAAATCTGAGGAAAAATGCACAATAATGACAAATGGCATTCCATTAGGCTCCATTCTCAGCCCACTTTTTTTTTATTAAAGATCTATGTAATCTTGCTATCTTAGGTTGTAAAGCATTTGAAAAAGTATTACTACCACATGTTAATGGTAGTAATAAACCTAATTATTGAGTGTCACCACATGACCACTGTTCTTTAGTCACCCAATTAGTGAATTATTAAAAAGATGCGTCAGGATGTCCTTAATCTTAACGCAGAGAAAAACTCCAGAAGTTACTGTTTTTGGTCCAAAAATGCAAGATTAAAGACAAGCACTTTAATTTTTAGGTTTTCTTTCTAATGCAAGAAACATGGGATGTTGTTTTGAGCTCTGAGCTAAATTTTACCATCCTTAATTAGTCTATCCACGTATCAGCTATCTGCCAGCTTAAACACACGGCCATGATAAAAGGTTTCCTTCTAAAACAGAAAAGCTGGTGAAAGCTTATATTTTCAGAAGGTTATGTTGATGAGGTCACATTCTGATCAACACTGAGAAAATAAGTTGTATACCACTTATCCTTAAATCTCTGCACTGGCTTCCTGTTTGCAAACGGATTGTTTTTACAATTTGGTTAGCACTTCATATATACACATGTCAGAGTTGCTTCTACAAAAATAATCAGTCTGGATCCCTGAGGTTATTAAAGACCTCTTCACTTAGTGCTCCAAATACCAAACTTAACAAATGGAAGCAGTCTTTAGTTTCTACGCTGTAGAAAAATTTAAATGAAAAAAAAAAAACTCCTTTGTATGAAGACTGAAAACATTTAGTCTTCCTGCAAAGTTTCCCATAAATGTCATATTTTATTAAATCATTTTGAGTTCTATTCATTTTTATTCATTCATCTTTTAATGTGATGCATTTTTTCTGAAAGTATATTTTCAATCTTTATTTTAATATATTTTTCTTTACATCTGTTTCTTAAAAGCACTCTAATCTAGCTAGCGTGTGAAAGGCACCATGCTAATAAACTTGCCTGTCCAGCATTAGAATCTGCTCATTTTTACATGCACTACAGTGCAGTAAATTAGCTCACATCATCCATGTGTGTTACTTCGCCATAGCAGGTGTCTCCTGGTTTGAAAAGCAACGGTGGACTAATATTATGACTTTTAAACTGCGGTTTGGCTGTCAGACACAACCCTCCTCCCCATCCGACTCCTTCCCGTCAGCTATTTGTAGACATATATGTTTTTTGTCAGAATTTTAATTAAAAATGTCAAGTCTGATTTCATTGACAAACAGTGCGGGGGATTTTTTTATATCGCTGGAGGACGCTCGCAGCGAAAGCTGTGAACTTTACTCTGTGGGTGTTGAAACAGGCAGAACGCTCTGTGTGACTTCAGAGCTTATATACTGCGGCTGTGGGGATGCTGTGACCTGCAGTGGATCATCCACATGTAGACGTGAACACTGTTGAACCTTGGCTGGAAGTTTGCAAGTTGTTTGAGATGCTGAGTGAAATTCAGTATCTGCTTTATTTTTTGTTTTATTTTATTTTTTCAGCTAAAACCAAATTAGCATTGATTATTAAATATTATTCAAGCATAAGCAGTGCAGACAGTTAAGTCAACATTACTCAAATTAATGGAGAAAATTATAGTCCCCTTTGACTTTTAGAAACTCAAACCTTATTTCAGCAGCTACTTGTGTGAATAAATGTACAGTTGGTCAATCTGAGAGCATATTTAAATATTTGTGAATCACATATTGATTTAAGATCCTACTAATGAATGTGGTTTTATGTAATTGGTAAAATTAACCAAAAACAGACAAAACAAAAAATGTTCTGTTTGCGTAGACATCTCTGGTAAGACAGATTTTTTTTTATTTATTTCCTTCTTAAAGGTGAGGTATTATGCTTCCTTGAAGAAGTTAGGATATGTCTATGGCCTATTTAAAACATGTTATTTAAATTTTTTTTGCACAAAATCATTCTTTGATAAAGAGATTAATCTGGTCAGTTCTGCCTGTTTTGAATTCCTTTCAGAACAAACTGTTTTAGGGGGTCTTGTCACTTTAAATCCAAATAAGCTGCTGCTGGCCACGCCCCCAACTCAAAGCTTACACTCTACTACAATGACAATGGCTGCAAACAGATGTGCAATTATATAACAGTGCATATTTGACAAGCAGAAGTAGAGTCTCCTGCACAACCAACAAGAATGCAGCAAGTGGTTTCTAAATAGTAAGTCAACAGTTGGACGCTTGTCTTTTTCAGCAGCCATTGTGCAGCAAAAACAACGATAAAACCAGCTGATGAATCACGCTTGAGTCCCACTTGGGCTGCTAGGTAACAGAGTGTCCATTGAATCTGGAGAATTTTGAAATGGCTAATTTTACATACACCAAAAAATACTAACTTATTATCAAAAATGGCTTTGTGTTTTCTAAAGCACTTGAGCAGTTTTCAGAAACCCAAATGGAAGTATAAAAGTGTGTAAAATAAGATTTCTTTTTACAATAGATCCCCTTTGATCTGATAAGAAAAAATACACTTTTGCATCTTCTTTGTGTCTTGTAGCACCACAGGCATCCCAGGCCATTACTGTTTACACCAGCTGGGAGCGCCACGCCCTGGTGGGCTCAGACATCAGACTGTCCTGCACCTTCTTCTCCTGGCGCTTTGTTTCCGAGGATGTTTCCTTCACCTGGAGATACAGAGCAGACGGCTCACGGGACAGCGTCTCTGTAATGCAAACATTTACATTTACGTACACGATGTTACACAAAACCCACAGCAGCTGCTGCACAGGTGTGCTTGCAGGAGATCAAAAATAAAATAGAAAAATTATGCTCAGAACTCTCAACAGAAACTCTAAACTTCTTGAAATAATGATGTGCGAGTTGCTTTCTCCATCCTCATCAGAGCTGTTTATGGCTGCAGCTGTTTCAGCAAAGAAGCTCCAATAAATCACTGTGCACTACATGTCCATGAGCCAACGGCAGACAAACAAAAGATGGCAACAATTTGCGAGATAACAGAGCATTTACTGGCTGAAAACAACTCTTACAGAGAGCCGCAAAAAGAGCCTGCGCTCCCATTTTCTCTTTTCTGCTTAAATAAGAGCCTTGTGTGTTTCCTACTCACCACTTGAGGCCAAATTTTGGTCACAATGAGCACCATTAACAGGCATCTAGACTTGCAAACAATGATTGCATTTTCTGTCAAAGCTCTGTTTTGTTTTGTCTGCCTCTGCCAGGCACAAAGAGGAGCAAAAAATGTCGAGCTTTTCTGAAGGGCTCTTTCTTCAAGGATTTTAAAATAAAAACAGAGAACTGAGAGTTTGATTTTCTCCAACATGCATTAGTTGAAGAAACTTTTTGCCTCTCTTGCAGCAGCCTGCTGGAGTTTAATTTCACTCTCCCTGCTCTTATCGCTCTATCTCTCAAATCTCTCTATCTCCCCATCCTGACCATGCCTCCCTCTGTCCACCTCACCTAATCTCTTCCTCTCCAGCCCTGCAGTCTTTGTCCCTCTGTCCTCTCTCATTACGTCCTCCCCTCTCCTTCTTTGCCTTCATCTGTCCCCCCTGCAGAGTCTTCACTTTGAAACTGAGTTTTCATTTTATTTACCATCCTATCTTCTGTCACTCATTTTTTTCCCCATCTTGAAATACTACCTGTTTGCAAATCTTTCTTTTTCTGTGCTATGTTTGTCTTTTCAAAGTGTGGTGATTGATTTTAGAGACATTGATGTCAATCACAATAGTCTGGAAGTTTAACATCAGATTGACCTCAAGTCCAGGAACGATTTGACAAATATTGGAAACTGAAATGGAAAGAAAAACCAAGTTCCCAACAAACAGTTCTGTTTTAAGTTTTTGTTGAAACAAGCATGTGTGAAAAAGTTAAATCAAACAAAACTAAAAGACATCTGTACACAAACATTTAAACAGAAATGTTATATATTTCAATTATTTGTTTATTTAAAACTAAAAAGCAATAATTAATCCCACTGCTCTTAATAAGAACTCACAGTTTAATGTTCATCCATCCATCATCTTCCGCTTATCCGGGGTCGGGTCGCGGGGGTTGCAGCTTAAGAAGGGAGGCCCAGACCTCCCTCTCCCCGGCCACTTGTTCCAGCTCCTCCGGGGGAATCCCAAGGCGTTCCCAGGCCAGCCGAGAGACATAGTCCCTCCAGCGTGTCCTGGGTCTTCCCCGGGCCTCCTCCCGGTGGGACGTGCCCGGAACACCTCACCAGGGAGGCGTCCAGGAGGCATCCTGACCAGATGCCCAAGCCACCTCAACTGGCTCCTCTCGATGTGGAGGAGCAGCAGCTCTACTCTGAGTCCCTCCCGGATGACCGAGCTTCTCACCCTATCTCTAAGGGAGAGCCCAGCCACCCTACGGAGGAAACCCATTTCGGCCGCCTGTATCCGAGACCTCGTTCTTTCGGTCATGACCCAAAGCTCATGACCATAGATGAGGGTAGGAACGTAGATCGACAGGTAAATCGAGAGCTTTGCTGCTTGGCTCAGCTCCCTCTTCACCACGACGGACCGGTACAGCGCCCGCTTCACGGCAGACGCTGCGCCAATCCGCCTGTTGATCTCCCACTCCCTTCTTCCCTCATTTGTGAACAAGATACCGAGATACTTGAACTCCTCCACTTGAGGCAGGACACCCCCCCTCCCCGACCCGGAGAAGGCACTCTACCCTTTTCCGGCCGAAGACCATGGCCTCGGACTTGGAGGCACTGATCCTCATCCCGGCCGCTTCACACTCAGCTGCGAACCGCTCTAGCGAGAGCTGCAGATCACGTCCCGATGAAGCCAAAAGGACCACATCATCCGCAAAAAGCAGAGATGCAATCCTAAGGCCACCAAAACGGATCCCCTCAACACCTTGGCTGTGCCTAGAAATTCTGTCCATAAAAGTAATGAACAGAATCGGTGACAAAGGGCAGCCCTGGCGGAGTCCAACTCTCACCGGGAACGAGCCCGACTTATTGCCGGCAATGCGGACCAGACTCCGACACCGGTCATACAGGGACCTGACAGCCCGTATCAAAGGGCCCGGTACCCCATACTCCCTGAGAACCCCCCACAGGGATCCCCAAGGGACACGGTCGAACGCCTTCTCCAAGTCCACAAAACACATGTAGACTGGTTGGGCGAACTCCCATGCACCCTCCAGGACCCTGCTGAGGGTGTAGAGCTGGTCCAGTGTTCCACGACCAGGACGAAAACCACACTGCTCTTTCAAAATCCGAGGTTCGACTATCCGACGAACCCTCCTCTCCAGGACCCCCGAATAGACCTTGCCAGGGAGGCTTAAGAGTGTGATCCCTCTATAATTGGAGCACACCCTCCGGTCCCCCTTTTTTAAACAGGGGAACCACCACCCCAGTCTGCCAATCCAGGGGAACTGCCCCTGATGTCCATGCGATATTGCAGAGTCGCGTCAGCCAACACAACCCTACAACAATTTTTAATGTTCACAGATTCTCTAAATTAACTGCAGAAAATCCATCATTTTTTTCCCATAAAGTGTATCTAAAATATTTGAAAGAAAATGTAGCTTTAAAAGATCAAACAATGCTACTCGACACACTAGTGGCTCGCATTTTATGAATCAGCCAATCCAGGAGTGCCATTATTTTTCTTGCCACTGCAGATTGGCTGAACCCTCAAGAACAGAGATTTAGAAGATCATGGATGTTAGCTTCTGCTAATGGGGCTAAGATTATTTTATTAATCCTTCTTAAGGCATAGCTGATGTATGAAATATTGCAAACAAGTATATAAGTTTTTTTTATTTTGCTGGAGTTCAGCAAAGAAATTGAATGTTTGAAGAGGTTATTTTTACAGGATATTGTTCCTTTATGCTGTTCCTTGTTTAATAGAGTAACAAGCTGCTATTAGCGACATTTAATTGCTTAGCTTCTTAAGGCTACAGTCGCCTGCTAAATAAACTGTCTGATTGCCAGCTATAGTTTTAATAGAGTTATTTTAATTAGTTATCTTAATAATTGTGAATATTTTCTACTGTCAGTGATTTTCACGGACTAAAATTTGTTATGGCCTTATTTCAGCCAGCTGGCTAGCAGTGCACATCAACAGGTGGAGGAAGGGTTGCACTCAATTTGTGTTAAAAAAATGTTGGCTGTTACAGGAATTGTTCCAATTCACACCCACACACTCTAACATGTGTGTGTCTATGTGTGGGATTGTGAAGCTTAAGTATTTAAACCATAGACATAATAAATCTAGATCTTTATTATGTCTATGGTTTAAATCCTGGATATTTCCTAATACCAATGATTCATGTAGACCCATTTAATAATTAGGATATTATTAAAAAGTCAATTTATTTCAGGGTCGTTATCAGTAAGTGAAACACAATATGTAGATTACTACACATAGATAGACCTTTGAAAGCTTTTATGATTTTCCACTTATAGCTAATGGCATTTAAAATTACAATATTACATCAGACCATGAAAACAAGGATTTGATATAGACATGTATCTTGAAAGGTATGTTTAACAACGGTCTAAGATTGCCACTTTTCAAAAGATACTTTCAATCTGACATATCGAAACACATGTTCTAATTCATTGAATAATATGACTGTAATTTTAACAGTTGGCCCTGATGCCCAAAGTGGTTCTTTACAAATAAACAAACGCTTTTGATACTTATTATTTTTCTATGTGGAATTTTGTAAGATCGATTTTTGCTTAGCTTCATTTTAATAACATCTTGTTACCAATAGTTCAGATCACAAATCTTATCCATTCGTCAGAAACATTGCAAATATTGGGAGACAATGATCATCTTTCAGTATTTAATAATTAATGTCAAAAGCTACACCTTTTGATGAAAATGCATTATGTTTTTGGGTGCAGTGTACATTTCTAAGTGCTGTATTTTCATAAAACTTTAAATTACGAATAGTTAAACTCACATTTTGATGCATTACATGCTCTTAAATGGATTAAAAAAACAAACAAACAAACTGCAAACTTAATCAAAGCAGCATAGAATGATTCCTTATTAAATTCACTGCAGATATCCAGATTCACCAGGTACCCTTGAGTGCTATTGGTCAGTATCTCCTCCTCTGTCATCCCCAGATCGCCCATTACGCCGGTGGTGAGGCCTACACTGACAACAAAGGCGTGTTCAAGGACAGGGTGGAGTTTGTGGGGAACCCGAAACGTCGTGATGGCTCCATCCTGATCAAAAACTTGGATTTCAGTGACAACGGCACCTTCACCTGCGACGCCAAGAACCCCCCTGACATTGTGGGGCGCCCCTCCAGCGTCCGGCTGCTGGTCTTTGAGAACTGTGAGTTAGCTGTTCTGATCCCATCATAGTGCTTTGCAAACATTCAGTATTCATTCCTCTTGAGCTCATCACAACCACAAACTCATGTCTGTTCCTAAGAGACACTTTAGATCAAATGATGTTTATGAAGATGCTACAGATAAAGTTCAGATCTAAATCCTTATACTTTGTTTTGATCTATCAGGCTTATCAAGCTCATTTTCATTTTGGATCACATCGAGATCATGGATGTTCTTAAAGGGACGGTTCCAGAATGTATTGATAAAAACCATTAACAAGCTATAAAAATATTAATAAACTGATGTCTGGGCATTAGATAAGTACTTCTTAAAATTAAGTAATATTGAATATCTCTTCATATTGATCAGTCCCTCCAGGATTTCATGACTGTTTTTATGACTTTTTAAAAAATCAAAATCATTGATTTTGTCCCCATTTCTAGATATTTCCGAGAAATTTTGCAATATTTGTGCTAATCTATGACGGTAAATTTGACTTTTTGTGACTCGTCTTATTGATGTCGCCTCATAATTTGACATTAAGACTGATGCAGTATTGCAGCAGAAGTAAGAAATATTCCCACTTATAGGTGGGAGTTGGCGTCACTTAAGCTTAATGCTTTGGACCATTTTTTCAATAAACCCACAATTATGAGTTAGCACAAAAAAGTGTGGAGATTTGTTGATTTTGCCTGAATTTATACGTTTGTGGAATTGTGAAAAACTGGAGTGACTTATTGATGTAGTCAATAAGTCCCTTTACAAATAAAAACTGCTTTTATTTGATTGACGAAATCATATTTAAGCAAACCACTGTCATCTTGAAGGCTCAATGTGTCCCTCTGCGGTTTAGAGGGCCATATAAGATGCTATGAAGGGCCAGATTTGGCCCCCAGGCCTTTAATTTTAACTCTTGGTCTATCACATAAAATCACAATTGAATTTGTTGAAGTTTGTGGTTGTAACAAAACCAAGTTGTGAAAGGGATCAGGCCCTCTGTGGAAACGTTTGAAAAGCTTATTTCGTGTTATTTCTCTCAGTAATTTTTGTCCTGTTGGAAATATTTATAGATCGGTGTAATCGTCCCAAACTTTGAAATTGATCGCAGTGAAAGCAAGATAATATTTATCAGAGAAGTTGTCGCACCATTAAATGAAATCGATTACAATTTTATCTCAATCTTTATTTTAGACTGCTGTCACAGTCTGCCTGCTCATTTTCACTTTCTCCAATTTTTCCCATCTTCTCCAAATTTTCTTTCTCCTTCTGCTCCCCCCCTTTTTTTTTTTTTTTTTTTTTACCTTTGCTGTATTTAAATATTTTCACCTTTTAGTCAACCTTTCTTCCTCCTCTGTTCTAATGTAATATATTAATTTGTTCCTCCTCTTTTTCGTCCTAACTCCTTCATTTGGAATCCATATTTCCCTCTGATTATTCACAAATTATCTGCATTGATCTGATTCTCTTTGTCCTTCTCTCCCATCTTCCTTTCCTCCCTTCTTAGTGCCCATCCAAGCGGGTGTGATCACGGGGGCCATCATCGGTGTGGTGCTGGGCCTGCTGGTGCTGATTGTGGTTATCTACTACCTAATGAGGTTCCTGGTGGCGCGTCGCGTCTTCAGCCTTAGCGTCAGGTCAGTGCCCAGACTGTGGGGTCTCTGCAGGGGGCGGGAGCAGAGGCCGGAGCCCATTCCTGGCACCGACACATGTCTGGCCAAGGCCCTTTGAGCAAGGCTGAATCCCATCTCCCCCTTTGTCTGGCATTTGTAGTCTAAGATGTTTCTTTGGACCAGATCAGGATTTAAAAACTTTGGTTTTTCAGGGCCGCATTTGAAAACAAACGTGTAATATCTGCACTTGCATTTAAATTGGATGAGTAGCTTGAAGCATAGCAATTAATTTAGTTATGTTTGATTCCAAATAGGCAAGAAATTGACTAAATATTGGAACATTACTGGTTGAAATCTTTTGCAAAAAGAAAAAAACACTGTAATGACTCACTAGATGTATTCTGACATTGGTGAAAAATAAACCTAGAATGTACAACGATGATTTAACTAATTTAGTGCCTCAAATAGTTCTTTTATCTTAACACCCCATCACACTTTGTTTCAGGTTTCAATAGTGTGACCTGGTAAATAACCCTCCAACTTTTCCTTAGTCTACATTTCCTGCCCATAGCATCCATAAATTCCAGGATGCTACATATTTTTAAACATGAGTGCTACGGTTGATTGGTAGAGAATCTATGCAATAGTGGGTCAAATGTCACAGCGGCTACCCAAAATTACCATTAATTGATGTCATGCAACACTAAGCATATGCTCTGTCTTTGCTCATGTCCGGTGCTGCGGACTGAATTCAGTCAACTTGGAATTGTTCAAACTGAAAGTGAAACTGACAGTGTTGCCTACATCTTGAATAATTTAGATAATTATTTTACCACCTGTATGTGTTCTTGGAGCATTGAAGTATCTTGATGAGGTTGGGACATTATAAAATTGGTGATTTAACCCGTCTAATTACATTTAAACCCCCAAATGTTTGAGTTTCAATAGTTGAAAATGTTCACTTTTGAAACTCTGAAAGTTTCAAGATTTTTTCTAGAAAATTTCTGAGATAATTTGGTGGAAATTCAACAACTCTTATACGGCATCGTAAAGATGTGACAGGCCTTGATATTACACAACATTCCTGTCGTTTTCTTATGTTTAGACATGCAATGGAGAAGTTTAAAGTCTTTTTTTTGGAACAACTTTACACTACACAACTATAACCTTACAAAATGGGAATCAACTTTACTTTGCTTTTTTATTTTTTTGAAGCTTTGAAACTGGAAGTTGATAACAAGCTTTCAATTAGATTTAATCTGCAAAACAGCAAGCATAGGTCCAAAGTAGGAGGATTAAAAGTTGTGAGGCGACATTTTCTGAGTGGATAATCCACAAGATCATGACGATGATGGATCCATCGGCTTGCAAATTCCCTTCTCATCCTAACACATCTGGCACCTGGGGGCTGTGTCTGAGACAGGCCAGTAGATTAAGATGATGGTCTCTTCATGATAGCTGGCAGGCAGTGCTGCCCTGTGACCACTGGAGGGAGAGATAGATTCGACATCCTGACATTGTCTTTCTTTTGTCCCCTCCAGCAAACATGGCAAGAAAAAGAAAGAGGGATCACAGCAGAGACAGGCAAGTTTCCTCCTCCTCCTCTTCATCTTCTTCCTCCCTCTCCTTCAGCATCCTCCTCCCTTTCTCCCTCCTCTCCCACACATGCGCCCCGTCTGCAACGACAAACGCAACAGATTGGCTTGCTGTCATCATCACATGACGATTTGGAGAGATTACAACAGCATTCAGCGATTGTTGAGAGAATTTGGGATGAGGTAGCGTGTTGTCAAAGGGAATATTCATCTCCTCTGCATGGCGGTGCAGCCGACATGACGGTGCATAGCAGCACTCTGTTATAATCACATTCTCCCGAAGGCATCTCCAGTTTGGCCTCACACTCAGCACAGCAACATTACAACAACAAAATAACATGCCATTCAAACCCCGCGCCCCCTCCAGCTCTAATAACTGTATTCAAGCTGGTAAAATCCTCTTGCTGTCTCAGCGTTCAGCCCGCCTTTCTATCCTGTGGCCCTCGCCCTTTCCTTCAATTCCCTTCGGGTGGGGGGGTCTCAAACAGCCCTGGGCCAAAGAATCAAAGCAACGGCTGTGAAATGACCCAGTCTGGGTTAGGAGGACTAATGCCGGCGCTGCGGACTGAATAGAGCTATGATTTGCTCGCAGTGGGAAAACAGACAGGAGCTGCTGATTTCGCTCACTGGGAGTCAAATAAAAAAATCACTGGGCCTATTATGGTCCAGGCTGTTATCAGTGCTGCTACGTAACAGCCATGTTTTTTTTTTTGTTGTTTTTTTTTTTGTCCCTTTCTTTTCCTTGTGGGAGTTCGATCGCCTCAAGAGGTGGATTAATCAGACATTTTTTTTGTGGCTTGTATGCTTTTGTGAAAACAAGCCACCAGGGCAAGTTGTGTTTGATTACTCTGCGGTGATGTGGTGGGCTGCAGGGTTGCGTGGGAGTATTGTAATCGACTGGAAGCACCGTGCTGATAATGAGGGGGTAGTGGGGGGGGGCGAAAGTACGTCAAGGGATTTGAGTTCAAGGCACTTTTGTCAATTAAAACTCAGCTTTGAAAATGGAGACGCACGCAGATACCCGAGTCGGGAAATCAAAGGTGCTGCTGTGACAGCTTTGTCATTTAGCCGCAGGTAGATCGAGGCGGTGGTATGGCAACACATTGTAACATATAATCAAGCCACACACCTATCTCTAATTACTCTTTTTTAGATAGCACTAATAGCGTTCCTCAGAGAGACTGAATGATGTTACTAATTAAGAAATGAAAGTAATCTAAAATATTATTGCTACAAGTAAAATAAGAAACTTATTTAAGTGTGTTCTAGGTTTGGGGTAGGAATTTTTTGGAGTAATTTCGGAATGGGTATGGGAGTTCAAATAGAGTGCAAACCTGAAACTTTATAAAAATGATTTCAGCTTGTCGTGGAGTTCTGCAGACCCCCAATAATGAGCCGTTCATTTGATTTAGAAACAGGAATGCATTTAAAGGTTGCATGTCGATGGCTCTCAAGAGCTGTAGCAGGAATGCCCTGCCTCATGCTATATGTGATGTGACAAAAAGCACACTTGGAAGTTTGTTTTTGAAGAAGTAGATTCAGTCTTTTTTAGAATAAATAACCAAACAAATCATGAACAAACTGATTATTGTTGTAATTCTTAAAGTGGAGCAGTTTTCTGACATGCTAAGCTAGTGCTAGCTTAGCATTATGAACTGAATCATTTGCAAATAATTCAGTTCATAACATATCTCAGAGTAGTTCCAGTTAATTATTGGCAAACTAAACTTACAGAAATAATGTTCTCCTGTTTTTTAAACATAGTTTCCTGCACATAGTGATAATCAGTATTCAGTATAAAGCCAGACACATGACGAACTCTTAACATTTGCTTTGAAGATTATGTCTTAATAGTAAATATCTGCCACACATTTGCATCTCCTTGGAGCCATAAAGCAAGAACGTTGAGGGCCCACAACTCTCTATCCTGCCTTAAACAAGTTCCCTCATCTCTGCGGAGCCCCTTTTTCTCCCCCCTGTCTTCCGCTCTCCTTTCTACTGTCGTGTGATTGTCAGGTTTTTCTTGAGCTGCTCTCAAGTGCCTGCAGCGTGTGACAGTGCATATATGAATAAATAACTCGCCGCCAAGAGGACACTGGGATATTTGACAACGCTGTCATTTACAGTTACTCTTCTGCAAGCCTGTGCTAGGATGACAAACACAGAGCAAAAGCAGATATTCTATCTGAGCTCGCTCTGCTTTATATTTCAGTTTATTTATTTCCCCTCCACACCTTCTCCTCTGAGATAATTTGGATTTTGTTGCTACGCCACACGCAGTCGGACCTTTGGGATTTTATGGCCCGCCTATAAAGGACTGTTTGATCAAATAGCCCTGATTAGGAGGCTCTGTTGACACTCAAGTTTCTTTCTTATTATTATTTTATCAACCCCACTGTCTTTGTTTAAAGCTGCAGAATGTAACTTGTACAAAGACTACATTTTTTTACATGTTTGTTAAAACTTTCACCATGTTGTGACACTTTGAGACAGATAATCTATGAAAGGATCAATCTCCTCTACCTCGTCCCTGAGCTACTATTGCTGTCTGAAAAATGCACCAATCACGACCAAAAACATCTAGTGAGAATCAGGAGGAGGGTGTTAGCGCTGTCAATCAATGTCATGTATTTGCTGTTAAATGTGCTAATGGCAGAGAAACAACTTACCTTTCCAGGAAAATCGTTTATCCGCCGCCAACAGTGGTCATGGTAACCAGAATTAGCATTCGCAACAGAAAGCAAAGGGAAAAAGAGAGGAAGATGAGCCACATGAGATTGTGATTGAAAGTGCTAAGACCCGCCTCCTGATTCTGATTGGTTGTTTGTAGTTAGCGCTGAGAGCAAAAATTTTTTCATAGATTACCACGACATTGTGACAGTTTCAACAAATATGCAAAAAATATATTTTTAATAAAAGTTACGTACTGCAGCTTAACGGTTTGCACTGCTTGCAGTACAAACCCAGACGCTGTGTGAGGAAGTGAAAACGGGATTGGGGCGCCGGGTGGTGTGTGCCGTCACGCTCCCCCCATTAGAGGATGTTGTGGAAGAAGACTTTACTCCTGCAGCCCCACTCAGGGAAAAGTTCCCCTCAATAAGCACACACACTGTTCTGGAATGATAATTGAGTGCACTTGGTATCGATCTGAGCTCACACACACACACACGCACACACACATTTATATATAACCCACCCATTCTTCTCTCTCCTTCTCCCTATTGCCTCCCTCTTCAGTTCACTCCCACCCGCACTCTCTTTCTCTCATTCAGATTCCTTTCATCCACTCCTCCTGTCTTCCTTTCCTTTGGCTTCCTTGCTGACCATGGGAAGCATCCATCTATCTGTAAGCTAATTCCTCCCTCCCATCACTCTGTTGATTCCTCTTCAATTTCCTCCTCGATCCTCCTCCCTCTCCAGTTCTCTCCCTTCCTCCCTCCTTCAGGTCCTCGGGGTTCTGATCCACTTTCCTGCCGGACAGGAAATCACTACCTCTCACTTCTCATCTACCTCTCAATCTCCCTCCTCACCTGTCACCTCCTCTCTCTTTAGTATGCAGCAGCGGATGCAGCCACTTTCCCTCCCATGCCGCCGTCCTCTCCGTATTTCTCCACTGTACCTTACGTTTCTTTGAAGTATCTCCACCTCCTCCCCACCCTGTAACCAAGGTGGTGCTGCAATCTGCCTGAGCAGCCTGGGGTGTGTCTTTACAAAGCAGGCCCATGGTTAACTTGGGAGCTCTGCAGAACAAAATGCTGGAGCCTCTTGCAGGAAGCATAATGGTAAACAATGCAGTGATGTATGAGAGAATGTAAGTATAATCGGAGATAATGACACCGGCTGGGCCTGCGCCGCTCCCCCGCTGAGTTGGGTGTCTGCTGCAGCAGGCGCCTTCAATCGTGTGCTGCCTTTGCAGTGTGGATAATTAAAAATGATAAATTCTGTAATGCAATCAGTGGGGTATTATTAGTTGAAGCTTCGGTGGGTGGAAACAGCCTCAAGTGGGCTTTCCACCGTTGACTAAGCTGATGTATTAGAGCCAAATTATTTCAGTCTCCGGGCTTCAGATCCGTTCCTGTTCACTCTGTTTACTCTGCGAACACAACAATGGAGCGGCCCACAGTTCAACCTGTGGAAGAGCATCAAAAGAAGCACAATACTGTAAAACTATTACACGCGTGTGAAGTTTCATTAAGCTCCATTAGAGCATTATTGCACACTTGTGATACTTTTCAATAGGTTAACTGACAGGTTAATACACTGGAATACAGCTATTGTGAGGTTAAGTGTAGACCTGACCTTATCTCCTCCTGGTTCAGTCCTTCCTGATGGATTTGTTGTGCTGAAACGATGCAGCGTTTGAGTTTCCCACCTTCTGGCTCTTCCTTTTATAGATTTTCTTTTCCTGCACATGGTTTCAGACAATGCTCATATACTGCACAGACAATTTGCGGAGCGAGTGGGAGTGAATTGTGGTATTACAAAAGTAAAGGTCCCATTAATATTTAAAGATAATATAGGTTTGGAAGAACAAGAAAAGACAATGCAAAGCTGAGTAAGCAAATGGTTCCCTGATCAGATATACTGCAGTTTCTCTTTTTCCTCCAACTTTGATCTGAATATGAAGAGACAATCAGAATGATGGTTGGAGTCCTGTCCAAGTTTGAATCAAATTCCAGATATGGTGTTTACATAGAATATAAAACACTTGATATTTCATTCTGCAGCATATTTGCATTAAAAATGCATGCATTGAAATGCATATGTGCATCTTTAATTCATATATTTATTTGGCTTTCAAAGAGCCACACTATCGTTTACTCCACTTTAGTAACCCTTATTAAAAGTTCTCCCAGCTTTCTGAGGGCCTTTTTGTCTCTACTTTGGATGATTATTCTTTTATTCTCAGCTACATTTACAGAAAATTGTGGAGTTTGGCTTTAACAAAGTTTATAAAGTAAACATGCACATGACACAATAAATTTCAGGTCTAAATAAACTTTATCGAAACCTGACCAAATCAACTTGTGAAATCTGGTTTCTTGTAAAACAAAGACAAAGAAATAATGGATGACTTAAGATCAAGCATCTGTCATTGTGTTTAAGTGATCATCATCATCATCATCATCATCATCATGTAAATTATGCTAACTTCCACTAAAGAATGAGAAACCAGTTCATATTTGACAGTGTCCTGTAATATCCTGGGTTCTCAGAACTGGAATTAATTATTATCCAGGCTTTTCGAACATTAAAACTTAAAATATGTGTCTGAAATGTAGAGATATATTAATATTGGGATTTCTAGTCATGTCTAGATAACCAGGAAGTTTTTATGTTCCACGTAAACATTTCGTAAATGAAACCAAAATCTGGATTTATAATGTTCAATTATAGTAAACAGACTTACTCAGAATAATCTAACACGGTGGTATAAATAATCTAAATTTCTTCTTTTCTTCTAGCTTGAACTGGTAGCATTTAGTGAACTAAAGATTTGTAAAAAAAAAAACCCGTAAAGTTATAAAATCCAGTATGAAAAGAGTGTAATGAACTCCACATTTCCTTTTTCTGGAATCCCCTCTAAACAGTCAGTTGACATGTTTTGTTATGGAGACTTGATGGTTTTGTGTTTTTTTTTTTTTTTTATCTTCCTAACCATCATCATTGTTTTTGGTGTCAAAATAATTGCAACTTTGCTTTGCACGCTTCTAGTTTCTTAAACACTTATGGGTAAATATGAATGAGTTCCTTTTTTCTTCTAAACAAAAAACATGATTGGCATCACTAATTTTGATTACTCTACAGTATAAAATATTGGAAAGGAAATTCTAATATTCTAATAAAATGTATTTTTACAGGAATTGTTGTGGGTATCCATAATTCTTACATTATTTTGCTAAAAATATATATATATTTTGAAGATGGGATTTCTCTCCCACTGATTGATGTTGTTTTTCTCAGTGTAGGATGGGTGAGGATTTTCGCACATCTCTTTAGGGATGCCAATAAACATACTCTGCTAATAATTTATTTAAAGAACAACATCTTAATTGCTGCACTCTGAATTTAAGAATACAAAATAAACTTTTAATTTTAAAATGAAGTGTTAAAGTGCCCTGCAACATAGCGCTAGTGTCTGCTACTGTCGCTCAGACTTTTGAACCCAAATTACAAATTGAAATATTCACCACAAACAACAGAAGACCAAAGGCAATGGAAATTCAGACATTTGTAAACATGTAAACACACTGGAGACTTCTATTCCCCCAATCAGAGAAAGCAGATGGTTTTACACATTCAACCATCTGGGATGTCTAAGATGTTTGACAAAGTGCAAGCAATTTAAAGAAAATAAAATAAATGAAAACATGGCAGATAATTGGTTGAATCTCTCAATCAGCCAATCAGACGAATCTTGTTTTAGGGAATGGAGAACATCCTTTCTCCTCTATTCTTTACCTGTCTTTTTTTTTAAAATAAAAACATACTCTCTTTATATTACTGATGCTAATGTAACATGCTGATTGTTTTTAAATTAGGAATCCAAACTGGTTAGAAAAAACTTGTTCTAGAAATAAACATGATTGCACGATCTTCATTGGGATACAACCCCAATATTGCTTAAATTAAAAATAGAGATGGATTCAAATTTCACATTAAAAAAGTTTTTAAATTTTTTTTTAAAAACTTGCCGCGCCATCATCCTCTAACTACGTCCTTCCATCTTCTTCTTCTTGGTCTGCGCCAGTAGTAACAACTGGTTGTTGATCATGTGACTCATGTGATGTGAAAAAAGTGTTTCCATTGCAGTTTTCTGAAATCGGCCAATTTCAATGCATCCTAACGTCTATCAAAATTGGTGTTTTGGGCCCAGATGTTAGATTGGAAACAATCGTCTGCAGCCAGAAACATGATTACTATCTAGTATCCAGCTGCTCTCCAACGTATTTAAAAAAAATCTTGGATATAATCCCTGCATTTCTGAGATTCTGTGAAAACCCACTCTGGCTGTGTGTGTGGGGGGAGATGGTTGTGTGTTATTGATCAAATGTCACTCAGTTGTCACAGGTGTATGGAGTCTGCCTGCCACTGTGTCCCATCCTAACGCATGGTTACCTGTTTTGTCACCCCCTTACAGCTCTGGACACCGCCCCCTCTCACTTGCTACCCGCTCCCCTAAAAGGACTGCGACTACCCCACCCCCACCTCGACCATCTCTATCTCTCCCTTCTCTAAATGTGTTTTTCTCCTCTCTTCACACAGCTCTGCCCGTCCAGTTTAACTCCACCTCTCATCTTCTCATCTCTCTCACGTCCTCTCCTGCTGCCTTCCTTTCCTCCTGAAGTGACTCTCCTCCCCTTGTTTCCTTCCCTTTCTTCCCCCTCCGCCCACAGGGCCCCGCGTCTCCCACTGACCCCTCCAAGGTGAAGGCGGCCGCCTCGGAAAAGAAGAAGCAGGAGTCTCGCAAGGATAAGAAATAGGATACGGGGCAGGGCTGGGGCGGGCTGCTCCAGCCCCTGCGCCAGGTACTGGCAGCGAAGGTCCGACCCAAACAGAAACAGCAGCAAACCATCATCAAGGGGGAGGGGGGAGGTGGCGGCGAAGAGGGTTCCAGTCGGGTGCTTATGACCATTGAGTTGGAGCTGACCCGGCAAAACGGGGAGGAAGGTTCCAGTGGTGAGGCAGGGACCGGGAGGTCGGCGCCGCCGGGCCTCCTCTCCCGCCTTTCCGAACGGTTCACCTTCAAATAACAAGAGAGTCAAACCACAAACCTACTTTACATCCAGCACTACAGCACCTGAGTCTCTGAATAAATATATTAAATCATATCTGCTCTTGTCACAGAATGTAGACACTACTACTGTACGTGGGCCCAGATGTCACGATAATCTCTAACATGGGCCCGGCTCCCTGACTGCTTTTGTTAGGTCATAAGATATGCCATTTGAAGCGAGACCCCGAGACGGCCCGGGCTTGATAACAAAATCTAAAAAGGCTGCTCCCTGGGTTTTGCCTCTCTGGTTCCTTTCATTGTGATCCTATCCACTGAAAAAAAGCTTTTTCTCTCAGTGCGTCCGATACGCATCACAAATCCCTGGCTGCGGGGACAAGCCAATTTGCTCTTTTTTTTCCTTTTCTTTCCAGAAGCGATGTGTCAAACTCCAGCTTTCTCTCCTTACGCTGATTTCTGATTTTCTCCCACCCACCCCTGTCCCTTCCCATTTCTTCCTCCTATCCCAATAAATTTCTGGACTTTCTTGTCAATTCAAATTACAGAAGTGATTTATATGCTAACCACTCTGTCCTGTTCTTTCTCTTCCTTCCCCTCTTTTTCTTGCTCCTGTAGTTAAAGGTCTGACTTCTCCATGACTGCCTCCACTCCTCTAGTCTGCTCCCTCTTTTTCTGCCCAGCCTGATGCAACCCCCATTTTTTTCCATTATCTGTACTCTCTCAAGACAGCACTGGCTGTAAGAATAGCCCCCCCATATTTCACTGTGCAACAGTGTCAAATAATTTTTACAACGCCTCATCGAAGACGGCGTTTGCGATCACTGGGCTCACTGTAAAAGTCTTTAAGGCCTATCTATGCACATAACTCGACAGACCACCCCTCATGTGTTTAGAGTCTTCCCCCTTCACTTTAATGTTTACGACTCAATCACGTCCACCGAGCGGAGCTGCCAGCGCACACTGGACTTCACGAAGAGGAAAAACAGAGCGTGATAGCCAGAGAGAAATATGATTCCTGCTCTCAGCCGACGCAGATAGAAGTTCAAGCCCCGGAGCTCGGAGGTGATTCAATCCTCTCACATTTGAGCTAATGGAGGTTGTCGCTGTGTCCCTGCCCAGGCTGGAGGGGGGCTATTTCTGGCCTCTATAAGAGAGCACAGGCTTACAGTAACAGCTGCACATTTTTCAACCAACCAGGGGGGAAGGGGGGTTGGAGGTGGAGGTGATCTCTTTTATTTATTTTTTTCTCCTTCCCGTTTGTGCCTGAGAGGATGTCCGCGGTCGGCTCAGCGGCCAGTGACTGACGAGCTGGAATGACGTCACGGCCTCCAGCGGCCGGCGGATGGATGCTCTCAGGAGTCTTACCGGGAAGAGGTGCAGCTCCCGAGTTATTTTAGGTCCAGTTAATCCACTCGCACGTTTCTCCTAATTATTTTCGTGTGTGCTGGTAACATGATATCTCCCCTCACTTCATCTCTGCCCCCATCTTGGGAATCATCTCCCCCAGTTTCGCTGTCTCTGTCCTCAATGTCTTTGGCTTCCCTTTATCTCTTCCCTGTCCTGCTGTCTACTGAGTCCGTGCCGCATTATTCCCCCACTGAAAAGGTCTATACACAATCCAATCTACTCTTTAAGCTGCTCCTTATCTGACTGGCAGGCCTACAGCTCAATGCTTCACTCTAATCCGTCCTTCCTCCTCTTCTGCGTCTTCGTTACTCTCTTTTCCAAACTCGGAGGCAGGCGTTTCTTTCGCGCCGTCCTCCATCTTTGCCAGTGATTGACGAAAAACGCCCTCCCGCTTTGCCCTTCAAACACACCGGAGGCAAGACATTCCCCTAAGTCTCAGTGAAACATCTGCATTCTGTACCTGTTGTCATTTAGTACCCGTAAACAAACCATTTCAAGGTTTAGCATTAATTCAAAATACTGAATTTTATATATGGTGTATTTTATCATTTGCAGATGGCTTCATATTTCAACATTTATATCAATGTACTGCAGACTTTTTTGAAATATCAACTCTCACTGACATTTTGCTGTTATATATTATTTATTGGAATCATAAAATCTTACAGTAAAATCGGAGTAGGCGAAATGGACTTAAAGTTTTACTACAATTTTTTGTGGTAATATAACAATAAAAGTGACAATAAGAACTATTTATTGATTTGTTTTACAGTATTTATTACATTTATTGTATCGTTAACAATAAGATAAATACACACCCTTTTTTTAGGGACTTGAGTGTCACAGCAATTATAGCAAACCCAAACATATGATGCCTCAAAAACATTCCTATTTGTAATATAAGGTCCCCAGTCACATAAAGAAATGTAAATTATGTCAATAAACTGCAAATCGTCACTGCAAATAATCATATTTTCAAATGTATTGATATTTATTCAGGCTTTCGGCGAATAAACTGTGGGAAAAAATATTAAAGCTAACAAACCCGACAAAACAAACCATTTTAAAGTTTCAAACATCATTAACTGGAATTTATCATGGTGATGAATCCAAATTATTATGATAATAAAAAATGGATCACGGTGAATAATAAATAATACAATAAATTTCCTCCCGGATAGTAAACTACTTGAAATTATCCGTTGTCAAAGTAGGTGCGAAACGTCCCTGCGATAATTTGCCCGTATGAAACGTCCTGTACCAGCTGGGTCCTTTTGGGTCCATCTGGTACGAAACGACACAAACTGCAAAGTTACAAAATGACAAAGGTACTAAATGACCACCAACCACTCCCCCTTTCTCCCTGACCCTGTTGTGCCCTCCTTTTTTGCTGGTTTGAAAGCCAAACTCATTCCAACGCCCCCTTCTGGCTGAGGAACATTCCTGCACTCAAGACGTCAAACAGAAACTTCTCTTTCAAACAAGCTCTCTTCTGGTCGCAAATGTCCGCGTTTTATGTATATGTGTTTCGTGTTACAGTGTTTAAAAAATGTATTTGTTATAATTCCAAACCATGGCAGTAAGTGAAGCAAATAATGTTTTCTGAGGAAGTTTTTACATGTCTACACCCATGGAGAACATGTTTATCGAAGCAGGGAAGAAATGTAATTGTACTCTATAGAATATGCCGTTACATTTCTGGCCTTGTGTGTTATGGCAGGTACTGTGTGGCTGACTCTTGGGTGAATTTTATTCGGAGATGGAAGAAAATTGAGGTTGTGGTGCAGAGAGTGAGAGCGGTAGCCTTAGATTTATCATTCCATGGCTGGGGAGGAAAGAAAAACCACAGAGGAAGGTGCTTGCTGTGGAAGCAAAGCTTTGCAGGAAGAGACTTATCTGGCCTCTTAAGCCCTGCCAAAAAATATGTATGTATCACTACAGATAGTCTGCTCTTCCCCCTAGAGCTTTTCTTTTAAAGGTGCTCCATCCCAACCCTGAGCCAAAGATGGATCGTAATCTGCGAGCTTGATATGCAGGAAAGATAGTGCAGACTTGAACTATTCCCTGAAAATTCATAACAGAAATAGGTGGTGTTGAAATCCACATATTCATCTCTTTCACTCGTCGCTGTTTTTTATCCAGTCAACTGGATTCATTAGAATGTTTTCTTGTTTTAAAGCAAAGCCACACAGATGCCTGACATAACATGAATAATATTTACATGCCTTGTAAAATTATTTATATGCAATATAAACTGTTTTAGCTATAGACTCTGATTAACATTTTGATTTGACTGGAGCTTCTTAGATTTTTTTCAGTGCTCATAATAATTTAAGGATGCTAACATCTTTTTGACTCTGTATGTTGTAAAAAGAACACAAGAATAAAAGCCATAAGCACAGCTGTTGAGCAGTAAACCCAGCTGAAAATATTTATTGTTTTTATCTTTTTTCCCCCTGAAATAATGTCTGTGAATGTGTTTAAAA
The DNA here is from genome assembly GCA_010277075.1 of Poeciliopsis retropinna. NCBI lineage: Eukaryota > Metazoa > Chordata > Actinopteri > Cyprinodontiformes > Poeciliidae > Poeciliopsis > Poeciliopsis retropinna. The sequence goes on from VMRM01000021.1 coordinate 4,280,217, forward strand.
GAGGAAATTCCTCCATGAGAAACGCAGACAGGGAGAGCGTCGGTACAAATGCTCTGGACTGGAGGCATCGTCCTGTTGGAAGTTTAAAATCTGTCCAGGGTTTCTTCAAGGATTGCCTCAAGTTCTACATTCATCCAAATTTCTATCAACTGGGAGCAACTTCCCAGTCCCTGCTGAAGTTTCCTGTGAGCAAACCAAATTCAGCCACAAAATTTCTCGAGGGAAGAAAGGACCATAATTCTAGCAACCTATTCTAGAAAGCTTGTGGAGGGAAACAAAACTATTTATCCCCAGTTGTGCTGTTTACAAGGCAAAACGCCCTGGGAAATAATAAATCTGAGTTTGAATAAAAATAATACCTCATTCATTTTTTTAACATGTACTAAATAGAAATAATTTCCTTATGCCTAAGTGACCAATTTTATTCTGTTTTAATGTCAGTGAGTGAATGAAAGTTGTCTTTTTATGTGTGTGGGTGAATATTTGGTTGCAATTACCGTATGATTGTTCTGATGATAAAAAGACAAACAGTTGAGAAAGAACTATAAATAGCTCTATTGACAAGGGAGATATGTTTATACGCAAGAAAAAAAAACAGTCTGATCACAGGCGAGGTCAAAAGACCATGATTCAAAGAATTCAAGCTTTCATAAAAATCATAAGGTGCCACAAAGAACTACTTATTTTTTTCTGTCATAAATCATTTCTGCATTTTATATCAAAACAAAATGTCATAAGTAACCAAAATTGTCTTTCCAAGAGTAAGAAAAAAGAACAAAAACTCAAAAGAGAGCATCTGTAGACATGTTTAACCCGTTAATATGCTTTGTTGTAGTGCTAACAGCATTTAGGGTTGAATTTCTGCTGGAGGATTCAGGTAAAAAAAAAAGCATTCCCACAGTATGATGCTCATCATGAAATGGCTACCTTGTTAATAGTGTGTGCTTATGATGACATTCAGTGTTAGTTCTCGACTTCATGTTTTGCATGCATGTAAAAAAAAAAATTCAATTCTGGTTTAAATTGATCAAATCACATCCTTTCCCCCCGAATAGTTTGTAGCAAACTGAACAGTTTGCCACAAACGGCTCTGAAGCTCCTTCAGAAATAAGATTTTTCTGCTTCTCTGATAAATTCCTTATCTTTCCCAGCCCGTCATTCAAGGCGAACAGAAATGTCTTGATGGATTTGCAGCTGTCTTACACTCAGTCATTTCATTTTCAGATCTATTGAACTATATTGTTTTTAACCTAAACCCCTTTTTTTTTTTTTTTTTTTTTTTTTTTTTTTTTACACTTTTCAACAACTTTATCAACAATCTGTCTGCAGAGTTCCTTGGTCTTCCAAATGCTATCCTCTAACAAATGTCTGAAGCATTCACAGAACATCCATTTCTATTTCCACATTAAATCACACACTGGTAGGCAATTGGTTGCACTGGATTATATTTGGGAAATGGAAAAAAAAGGAGGAGGATTACAAATGCATGCTACACTTTTCAGATTTGTTTTTGTGTCCCTTTCATTTCACAATGATGAAATCACGATGCCCTGTCCTGTGTTGGTCTTGCATCACATCTATTCAATTAAAACACTTTGAAGTTGGTGGTTTTATGTAAAAGAAAAAGGTTTTATGTGCCATGTGAATGTTCTTAACAGCTGGCAGGAGAAAGAAAACTCATTAGAAAATAGCCCTGACTTTATTAGCAATCTTAGTTCTTCTTGCTTGCAGCGACAGGAACACTTAAGGGGACAGAATCTGTTTTTTAAATAGTGAACAAGAACCACTAGGTGGTTTGCTTTTAATTAAAGAAAAAAAACAAAAAACATATAGAGTTTAACCAGAATAATTTTGTGCCCTTTACGGCTAAACCACATCCAACGGAAATTATGATAACCTGCAAAAAATGCTTGGCAGCTATTCACAACCTTTTCACATTTTTGCAAAGTGACAAAATGAGATATAATTTTCATAAAGGCTTAATTTTTTCTGACCTAATGAGCAGGTGGGGTTCAGTGAACATACATGACCTTTTCAGAAAGGCTCTGCTTCAGATTCAGACGCAGTGCAGTCGCAGACTTTAACTGATGCACCTGCTCAGCTGCGCCGTCTGAATGACCAGCTGCTTGGGGGATAATGCAGAGCAAAGCTATTTTATATTTATTTTTTTACTGTTTTGTTTAGGTAGAGGAAAAAGTATTCAAATCCCTTGACATAGCATTTAAAGACACAATGTGCTTATGTTTTAAAAGGTTTTCTTGATTAAACCTAGATAAGTACAAAAGCATACTTAAGATTTTGTCATATGAAACATAAATTCACTGTTTACCTGGCAGAAGATGCAGTATATTATTTGTTTTGCAAATGTAATTTCTAAAAATGGTAAGATTGGTAGATTTTATTTTATTTTTTGTAGGCTAAAAAGTATTTTGAGAGTCAAATCTGATGAAATCTATTTGAAAAGATCTGGTTTGGAAGAAATTCGGGCCACATTTTATTTTTCTGAACTGGTCCAAGCTTTATTGACAAGCTGAGCAGAAGTTAATCAGGTAAGCGTTCGCTCGCCAGCCACCTTGTCACCTTTAACATGTTCTTTTTCTTAGGCCAGGCCCAGTCTTTTTGCACAACTGAATACATAACTTAATGGATTTTGCAGTCTGCAGAATATTTTTCTTGATTTTAATATGTTCAGTTAGTGGAAGAAAACATAAATACATTTTTTTTATTTCTATAAACTTGCTTGCAGAATATAAAGCCCTAATCAACATAGGTTATTTTATTGAGGAGACAACCTGTGTCGTCTCACCTGCTTTAAAACATGATTTGAATAAAACCCACGCACTCACCACCATTTTATTAGGTCCACACTGCCAGCAGAACTCCCTGATGCTTTCAGAAGATAATGCCTCATGGCATAAAGTAGACTTGGAAGTGCCTGAAACATTCCTCAGAGACAATGGTCTAAATACAGAGGCAAGTATGATACATTTGCAGCAAATTTCCTGGCTGCATATCTTTATATGAATCCCCCTTTCCTGCATTTTTGTTTGTACATATATTAAACATGCTGGAGTTCTGTGCATTCAGGCTGAAGGATGTCGTGAGGATCCACAAACCACATAGTATCTGCTGCGACATTTGCTGACGCCAAAGCAACCTCTCTTTAAATTCAAGATATTTATGTGTTAACATCTGATGTGTCAGGAGTTTCTGATGTGAGATTCTCTTTTCTTTCCCATTTTGACTTCAGCAATTCATCTTTACCCTAAACGCCCAACTACACCGAGTTGCAGCTCTGATTTTTTGATGTGCTATTTGCATTAACAGGCAATTCCACAGGTGTGCTGTAACTGAATATGCTGTATGCAGCAAACAAAGAAAGAACATGAACAAACAATAACAATGATTGAAGAGTTATTATGCAAGCATAAGTGACATCCTGTACCAATCGTTATGACAAAAGAACCAAACAAGCATGACTGAAGGTGCTTTGTTGTTTGATTAGCATGATACATGGAGGTTTGCTGTGTTGTCTGTTATGTTGAGCAGCTTGTGGAACATTATTCTTTCTCCAGTCTGCTGCAGGGCTTTTATGGGAGTCTCTAAAACAGAGCCAGTCTTCTTAATCTGCTTATTCCGTTTCTTTAAGTCACTGGCTCTGATGGGTTCGCTCCAGCAGATGGCTTCAAAGAAAATGGCACTACTTACTGAAGATATACAACATGTTGCTACAAATGTTGAAGGAATTAAGTTTCACCGAGAAGGTGAATGTGTTCTGTTGCTTTTTTTTTTTTTTTTTCCCAGGTAATTTCAGGCTTTCACTGCCATTTGGATGAAAACGGTTTTCAGCTTATTCGTGCTGTTTCCAAAGTTCCTTCTCTTCTATGTACCACTCACATTAAATATAAGGTGATTCTTCTTAAAGCTGACCACAAAGTGATTAAGTCGTTGCTTATATTGTGTACTAATTGTCTATGATTACATTTTCTGTTAAATGTGATCAATTAACAATGATTTCACAGAAGGCTCTCATTTTGCACACTTTTTAGATCTTGTCTCTGTCCAGTAGCACAAGATGATTAAGACATCAACATCCCAAATATCAGACATTTATTGTGTTGGGCCGCTGAGTCACTAACATGGTAGGGGTTGAAAGTAAAGATGAAATAATGACTTACTTTAATATCTTCACAGCTTAATGATAACAGTTGCTGTTGGCATCAAGTAAAAATTTAAGATGTATTTTTAAGAAATAATGAAAGCCTTCACTTCCTGTCATTGGGGATAATGAGTGTTTGATCCTCAACAAGCGAGTCAGCATCTGGCTCCCACAGATTGGTTGTGTGCACATGTGGCACGATCAATCAGTCAATCAATTAGAGATTCTCCTGAGCTGAACTCATTATGTTCATTAAGCACATATCTCCACAAAATCAATTTCTTCCTTTCCAGCCTCCCCTCCTCCACGGTTGCAACCAAAGAGCTGTCAAAGGATGTCAGCGACAAGATACTAGGTCTGCAAAAAACTGAAAGGGGAAACAACACCATCCGCACTAAGTTATGTGAGAAGATGACAGCTGGTGGTTCAGTTATTGGCAAAAGATAGGAATAGGAAATTGCCCTCAGCTTTAAGGTTAACAAATAAGTCATGAATAAGGTCAGAAATCAGTCCACAACTCCACAGGAAGAGGTTCATGATGTGAAAGGACTTACAAAGAACAGAAATAGTGACATACCATGAACCTGCAATAGAAAGGACATACGAAGGACTTGTCTCAGTTTATTGGAGAATATCTAAAATATTCAGAGAAGCTTCTGTGGCTTGAAAAAAACATATCATGGTATAAGCATTTGATATCAGTCTATCTATGATTATTGATGAACTTTTTGCTTTAAATATCCAAAATACTACCAAATCAGTGACATGACCTTTCCACAGTTTTCACTCCACAATGTTTCTTAAGGAGTTATGAGGCACATTAATGAAACCTTAAGCTGTTACCATGCCAGTTACTAAACAGGTTGTTGCTAGGTAACCAAACAGTGAGTGAGTTAGCTGATGCCACCAACCTTGCTTACTAAATTAAAGTACTATTTTCATTGGCAGATTATTTCTCTCATAACAGGGTAAATGTCTTGTTATAAGTGAAATAATCTGCCAGTGGAACCAGTACTTTTTCATGAATATTAAGGAATTATTGACTGAAAACAAGCTTCTATTTCTTGCTAAAAAGTTACTTGCAGATTAGTTTTGTCGTATTGTAAGTGTACTAATATGATTATGCTAGAAACTAGACCAAAAATATTTGGTAGGATTTTGTATTTTTGCAGTCTTGGATCTGTTACAGATACAGAAGACCCTCAAGTTCATGAGTGTGGTGGTAAGTGACCCAATACGTTTGGTGATACAGTGTATGCCATAAGTTTTACAGAGCTTTTCATGACATGTTTAACCTTTTTTTTCAGCCTGGATGAGATTGTGGAAAATGTTGAAAGACCAGAAACCTATGTGAGGAGCACGGCACAGGATAGTGAAGTAGACACTTTGCAGGGAATTAGTCATATTGCAGTGTGGGAAGAACTCAAGCATAAAATCAAGCCTCAAAGTAATTGGCAATTAGTTAGGAGATATTTGGAGCTTATTTGACACAGGATCGTTTGCTGCATCTGTTGTGCGAGCCCAGCGGTTGACCTGCCGTATGTCGGAAAAGACGGCGGACTTTGAGCCAACCGAGGCGTTGCATTGGCTTTGCATCAAGCTGAAGACTCAATGAAAACTGGATTCAGTGGCACAGCTCACTGCTTCGCTCATCTATTTGGACAACAGACACCAGGACTGCCTCAGAATCCCAACAGCTGAACACTCTGCTGCTTCCTCATTATAAACCTCGAGGCCTCTTATCGATCCCTCATTATCATGTTTATTGTAAATACTGTATGCGATATGTAGAGAGCAAGGTTTCATTTGTAGTGCTGACAGCAGTGATTGATGAGCTTTTGTTAACCGAAGAGCCACCTGTGGGAATATTAAGCAGATGGGAGAGCAAATGCTGATGGGGGCTAGAAAGGGGAGAGAAACCCTGGGAATGGTGTGGGGCGGGGGGATGTATAGCTCAGGTTACCCAGAGAGAGGGGAGCGTTGAGGGGGGGGATGGGATATTTGGTGTGGTGCAAGGTGCCAGGCCCAAAAAAAGCCAGCAGCAGCGTCTTCTGCACATGTTGGTGGGAGATCCCAGCAGATCCCAGACTGCTGAACTCGTCCTTTACAGTATAACCTGCAGACGTCTGGACACCAAGCATGGGCAGAGGGGTGAGTTCATAATCTTTTTTCAGCAAACAAACAAACAAACAAAAAAAAACCAACACTTTTTTAAATACCTGTAAGTTTTAATGTAATAAAGCAATGGGTTTTGGACCAGACAGAGCAGAAATGGCAAACCAGAAGTGAAAAACACCAATTCAAAGTTGAAAGGTGAAGTTCAAACACTGGTCAGCCTTTTAAAAAATATGCAAAATAAAGTAAAGTTTTGATCTCATTTGACCAAAGTAAACTATTTTCTATCCCAGATCCTCTAACCTGAGCAGTGGATCACCATGCTTTGTTAATCTTCATGTTGTTGTTTGTCCTCTAGCTTTATTTAGTTGTATACAAAATAAACACAAATGCAAGTCTGTGGTTGTAGCATGACAAAATACTTTTACAAAACTCTGTTTGTATGTTGTGCTCCCAACATGTTTAAGGGGAATGAAGTCCGTGAGCATTCTTTCGCAACAAAAGCCCCCATCTCAGGATGATGGCCCTCCTCCCCAATAACTTTTGTTCCTCCTTCCTCCTGTTTATCTGTGTTATTTAGTAATTTTCCCTGTATTCTCTCCATCAGGCCTCATTCCATTTAGCTTTATGGGAGGATAGCCTGGTAATCTTCCTCGTGCACAGTGGGGGGAAATTGCTATGCCAGACACATTTCAGGCTCTCCACCGGCTCGGCGCTCCCTCTTTGGCTCTTTTTTTGATTAGTTTTTCACCGTGTCACTCACGTGCACGCTCTCCCCTCACATTCTCCCGCCTTCACTGCTGCACTGACATGCACACGTGCTTGCTAAGAGGAGACTGACAGCGGCAGATGATTTCCATGATGCGCCATTCTTCCAACTGTTCCCAACTCACACACATACACACACACACGCTCGCAAATGAGGAACTTCCACAGTGGCAAAAAAAATATATTTTCCATATTCCGTGAATGGTTTGCCAATAGTGCTGGGAGACTGAAATGAAACAGCATACACAAGTCCATTGTACTTGTAATATACTGCCATGAATGTAAATGTCCTTGGTTTAAGCTGCTGTTTGTTGTATCTGTGTTTTTCCACAGTGGGGGACAGAGAGTGGAGGGAAGAGGAAGAAGAAGGATAAGGACCTGGACGAGCTGAAGAAGGAGGTGGCCTTGGTGAGAAAACATGCCGTCCCTGTGCAGTGATTGATTTCATCTCCGCTGCTCCCAAATGATCTCCAAATACTGCTACGCCACAGACACCAGATTATTTAACAAGGCTGTAAATGAAAACGGTGGCCCGTAAACAAAATGGCAATCCAACTTGCTCTGTGCAGTCGGCTGCAGACGAGCCGCAACGCCGGCCTGTTTCTCCTCTATCTGCTCAGCCTCCCTCTGGCTGCTCCGCTTTGTACTCAGAAAGACTCTGAATAATTTGTGGGCCACCAGCAGCCTGGTGCCGGGTTTCTGCCTTTTGCAGAGCTGTAGTTCTTTGAGGTGCTGTCAAAAAGCCACCAAGCGATGCCCATGAAAACTGGGTTAAGTTTTACTTCTTGCACCACGTGAGATAAAGTAACTCCCGTCAATAAAAAGTAGGCCTGCACCTGATTAAAGGGGAAAATTCCCTTTGAAACTGTCAACAGTGAGTTTTGTGATTGTCACATTTTACCTTCATTACTCTGCTTCATATACTTCTTCATTTAGTTCCTCCCGTTTCTGTTGTTTTTACACAGTAAATCCCTTTAATCACCTCTAGCTGTTGGTGGATCAATACTGGCCATAGCCCAATATAAATAACAGCTAAATGTTTAAGAACACAAGGTCATTCAGATGAGTTTTGGCTAAATTACTTCCTGTTGACTGAGGTTTCTGTTAGTAAAGAAAGAGAAAGATTTTGCTCTTTGTTTTAATGCTGGGTAAGAAAAAACAAACACTGTTTATTTTGTAAGATTGACGCAATTCCTGGAGATGATTGCTGATTAACGTCTTACTGCAAACTTCTACATTCAAAAGACCCCCAAAGACGACATGATTACAGGTTATTTGTGGAATATTGCCAACAAAACTGTTCCATTGCAAAACCAACAAATCCTACCTGATAAAGAGAAATTGATTGTCCATTTACTGGGAGAGGCTATTTTTTTTTATTGATGCAGTGACAAGGCACCAAGCTGAGTTTCTGGGCTGTGGAAAACTAAACTGGTTCCTTAGTGAGTTTTTATGAGACAGTGCAGCTGTTAGGAGTACTTCTGGGCAGCCAGTACATCACAAGGCAGAAACAACAATCAGGGAGATTTTAGTTTGGAGAAATGGAGAGAAGTCCGTATAAAGGAGTCAAGCTAAAAGTCTCTAAGAACAGAAACTGTTCAATGTAGATTTTCTTTAGTATCTAAAATAACTGAAAATTATCCTAACATTTTGAGTCGGCATTACGCCATTATACAGCCCAAACTTTCCTGGAACTTAGAGGCCAGAAATAACTAGGTATTTTCTGGAGCTTACTTCCATAAAACCTACTGGTCATCTTTTCAGAAGGATAATTAGGGTAATTAATGGAAATCCAAAGACACTTTCTTAGAGCTTTTATGCAAATGACGGGTTACTTTACTGGTTACTACTTGCTGGTCTCATTCAGGAGTCAGGCTGTCCTTTGAGGTGGCTAACAATAGAATAAGTTCCTGGAACACATAGGTTATTTTCCCAGAACCAAGAGCTTACTGGTTACTTTCCCAGAATTGACTTCATACTTTAAAGAACCAGACTGCAGCACAAGTTGATTACATGAAACTTAGGGTAAATTTTATGGACCCATAAGCTCCATATGAATAGGGCTTTTCCATACATAAGTTCTGGTACATAAGCAAAACGTTTTGGAACAAAAGTACCTGGAAGGTTCTTGAAAGTACATCATGGCTTCTGGTGAACTTAGAACACAACAAGTACCTTAAAGTAACTAGCAAGTTAAGAGAGAGTTCCAGTAATTGCTAATTTGTCCATGATTATCACCTTGTCACAATCAGTCATAATGTTCTCAGGTTGGAAGTAAAGGAACATCTTGTTGATGAGCTAAATGAAAATTTGATCATGTTTTATGCCTTCTCTTTTTTCAAATACACAGTTTCAAGTTTTAACAGGTGTTTTTTTTTAATTACATTTCTGTAACGGCTTCATCTGCAGCGACTAAAATGTGCTGGTTCTGAAAGTCCATCAGGAGTTTCCCAGTCTGTTGTCAAAGCTCTTCAACGTGTTTGAAAACTTTAAGTAATTTATAGACATCTGCACTATTGACTATGTTAAACTTTCATTCTTTACTTACAAATTTTTCCCTCAGCTTTTCTAATGTGAGGAAAAAAGTTTGAAGCAGCACGATTTCTCAAATTTTCCTTCAGTTTATCCAAGTTTGGCAAACAACTTCATGCCTATCTTTCGTTCTACTGGTTATGCCACTCTCCTTCTGTCTATGTTTGGTTTTAAACAATGGGAATTGCATTTTATCAACAAGAGGTCCTCATAAAAACCTGAGTGTGTAATAAAACCTGATTGCCTGCACATCATTTCACCAGATGGAAGAAGAAACATTCTGCTAATTCCTGCAGAAAATGGCTAATATTTGTCAGGAGGGTTTGCTTTACAGCAGCCCTTTATACTTAAATTGAATGTGATTAAATGTCACCAGAGTGAGTTTGTACTCTGTTCAAGTTCTTTTGTAAAAGGAAAACAATCATCCCAGCTATGTTTTAAAGTTTATGTAATTAAAGACAATTCCTATGAGAACTTATTTGTATCTCTCGAATACTCAGAGCAGTGTTGTGGCTGTGTGAAATCCAAATTTTAGGTTCGGTTCAGTAATGGATAATACAAACAAATAATACTTTTTCTAGATGCGACCATAATGTTTACTTTTACCCCAGATTGAGTCAGATGTTCACTTCAATGTGCACAGAAAATGTTGATGTTAGGTGTTTTCAACCCTGCTTGAGATAGCCATATTTTTCTGTTTAATTTGATTTTCACAGCTGTTATTTCCCAGCTTTCTTTGACCAAATTCTACAAAATTAGGCATTATGTTCATTGTCAGACACTCTCTCACTCAGCCTGGACACAAACATTCTTTTCATCAACAGAGGACAGGATTTAAATTATTTCCAGAAATGATAACAATCAGTGAAAAACAGCAATATACTGCCAAGAACAAAATGTCACTTTGACCCGTTCTCCAGCTGCGCTTTCAGATAGACAAAATTGTCCCTTTGACTTTGTAAACATGTGACTCATTCTGGATTAGAATACATTCACAAAACACAATCATTTTACAGAAGCGTGCATTCTCTGTACATTTGGAAAGCTTGTCTTATGGATAATAATATAATAAGCTGTCGTTCTTGAATGCAGCAGACATACATTTACAGAAAACAAAGCTCATGCTTTTCTGCTCAATGAGATGCAGTGGGGTCGGACATCTTTGACCTCTCTGATCTGTCATGAGACATGAATCATTTATTTGAATCCTCCGGCTCCGGTTGGAAACTGAGAATAAAGCATTTTTCAGTAAGACGGGGCAGCAGTGGGGCTTTGCTTTTTCTGCAGTAGCCATACAGCTTCAGATCACATAGTATATAACGCCGAATGACTCCTTATAGAATCATAACTAGTTTTCATTTCATGCTTTGCCAAATGCGGACTGTGTTTGTGTTCAGCCGCAGCACAAGTTACAAAGAAATATTTTATCCTTGCAGGATGACCATAAAATATCTGTGGATGAAGTGGGAAAACGCTATGGAGTGGACCTGACACGGGTAACGGCACACACACACAGGCCTCCTGTATTTTCACTTACACACAAGCACACAATAAAGAGTTGCTATAATATCCCACATAAAGATATAATCGGTGCTTGCCTTCCCTGGAAGGCAAAATGCAAACTGAGACCAAGCGCGTCTTTGGTTGATTCGGACCCACTGCAGGGCGCCCGGCTCACCTGGTCTCTCCTTCATCTTTAATCCCTCACACACACAAACAAACTTGCATTCTTTGATGCAAAAAAAAAAAAAAAAAATTCTACTATCGCATACACGGACAGATACAAACACATCACAAAGCCTTTTTGCTGTAGCCACATTTGCTGCTTGCCGTTAGGGTTAATATTGCGGCTTTGTAGGTGAAGTGAAGCAGATTTTATCATGGTTAGTTTATGAAAAAATAGATTCACTGGGAGCGCAGGTAAAGGTTCAGGCAGCACAAATGAATTCAGTGCGAGTTCCTAGAAAGTCTAATAACATTTTTGTATTCCAAGTATTTACAGTATATAAAGAGATTTTATGTAAATCAGACCATGACATCTGAGTAAAATGTTCAATAAAGTCCGAGCTAAGGAACTCTTACAGGCAGAGTCACCCAGTTTATTGTGCTTATTGTGTTAAATAGGCCAGGCAGGAATACTTGATGTTCTGCAGCTGAAGCAGTAAAATTGCCTTTAAGCCATGGTAGAAACTGGGCCGTTGTGTTGTAAAAAGATATCCACTGCATGCAGAAGGACATTCATTCCTAAAAATTGCCTTCCCTCAGGGCCTGACCAACGCCAGAGCTGCAGAAGTTCTGGCCAGAGACGGTCCGAATGCGCTGACTCCGCCTCCCACCACCCCGGAGTGGGTCAAGTTCTGTCGTCAGCTGTTTGGTGGCTTCTCCATCCTGCTGTGGATTGGCGCTATCCTCTGTTTCTTGGCCTACAGCATCCAGGCGGCTATGGAGGACGAGCCGGCCAATGACAACGTGAGAAAATGCATGTAAAAGCATGTAGCACATTATTCTCACTGCTAGAGATGCAGCTCTGCCAAAGCTTACATCTTCTTTACAGATGTACTGACTCCTACTTCATGGTCTAGTTTAGGGGTTTCCCCATCAGGTTTTCTGCCCTCTGAGATTTTGTATGATGCCAACCATGACTATCATAGACAGAAAAAAAGTAGTAAACATCTGCAAAATCAAAATCAAAAAACTTTGTCGTAAAACATTCAGAAATTTTAAAGAAAAAGTAAAAAAAAAAAAAAAGTTCCAAAACTGGATAATCTTTGACTTTTGAAACTCAAAAAATCTCCAACTTTTGAGACTCTATTTTCAACTTTTGAAACAGATGTTTCTATGTTTTTTTTCTAAAAAATTTCTGAGATTAATCTAAAATTTTTTGACTTTTTTTTTTTTAGCTTAAATTACTTCTTTTTTCTTTCTACGGTGATACTAATTCACCATCATAATTTAGAGAATTAAACAATCTTTTTTTTGTTTACATAGTCTGATTATAACCTCACATAACAATAGGTACTGTTCCTATTTGGGATAACAGAAATTTTAGAATAAATATACATATATATTTGCGCCCTTATTTTTATTTAACGCCTGATCCAGTCTGAAGCCACGTGATCGGATCAGCATATCCCTATTTATGGTTACATATTTTTCTCCAAGCAGCATTCATTTTGTTCAGACAAACTCATGCAAATTGTGTTTTATTGAAGTTCTGAAGGATAAAAAACTATTCTTACTGTGCAGTGATAACGTGCTATACACAATATGGCTGCAGTAAGGTGAACTGAAAAACACTAATTATCTCCTCATCATAGCAGCTGTCTGTGGGAGAAATATATTTGTTACATTCGACAACAGCCAGATTGCAAAAAACAGACAACCGAGTCAGCGCATCTCCAAAACTGCTGCTCTTGTGGGCTGTTCCTGGTCTGCAGGGTTTACATCTGTCAGGCAGTTCAAGGAAGGAACGGTGGGTCATCGAAGCACATAAAGGCTGGCCTGTGCAGTAAAACAAATGAGCTCCGAGTCAGAAACACAGCACATTACAGTTTCTGCGAGGCCATATAGTCGCAGACCAGTCTGGGTTTCCATGCCAACCTCTGCCCACCAACAGTGGGCATCTGAACATTTGAATCAATCCACAAAGGAAAGGAAGAAGGTGGCCTGGTCTGATTGTGATGAATTAGGTTTTATTTTACATCGTGTGAATGGCTGGATGCATGTGCACCGCTTACCTGGGAACACGGGACGCATGGAAAAAAAAACACGCCTGCAGAGGCAATACAGTGGCTCATTCTGCTGGGAAAAGCTTGAGTTATGTATCACACTTACCATACTTGCAAACCACCTACATAAGCATTGTTGTGGGCCATTTTAATAACATTCCCTGATGGCTGGGGCCACTTTTATCTGGATATCTCAGCAATGGGTTTGAGTGTTGACTCTGACTCCAAATTGCCCAGACCTCGATGACATAAAGCCTCTGTTCGATTTACCCAGTGTCACCTTACAACTTCCATGACGAAAACTATCTCATGCTAACATCTTGTTGCTACTGTAGCGCATGTCTTCACGGGTTTAGTGGAGTGCATGGTTTAACATGTTGAGGCTGTTAAACACACCATTAGACAGGCAATGTTATGCTTGAAGGCAAAACAATCAACTTTGAATTTAGTTTTAACAATCTGGTTTTATTTTTTTTTAATTACAGTTTTTATTTATTTATAAAACAATAAATAATCTTCTGAGATGCTATTTTTTGTTTAATTTACTACTACTACTACAAAAAAAATAAAAAATCATAAATCTACTATAAATTGCTCAAAGTCGTGTGAATGGACATGGCTATAGTTATAATTTTTTTCTCAATTTGATGAACAAACTATCAGACATTAAACATTCATATACAAAATATGTTACTGACTGTTACTTTTCTGCACAAACTCATCAGGCTCGTCCAACCCTGAGGCTTATGAAGCTTTTTATATTTAAACCTAACGAAAATTGGATGAACAAAACCATAAATCCAGTAAAAAAAAAAAGAAAAAGGAAGCACTATATTTCTTTCCAGTAGTGTTTTGTTCTGCCATCTTAAGTGAAGAAATTGTAGCTTCAGCATGAGCTAAATTATCCCAGGATAAGTTAGTTTATTAATGACACAAAAGCTTATATCAGCAAGATGCTATTCGTCACAATATAACACAATAGAATAACTTTGCACTAAAATAGTTTGGTTATTAAGCAAGCCTCCCTGCTGTCAGGAACCATCACTTACTCAACATATTTAGAGGATTATTGAACAAAATTGCTTGACAATTGTAACAATATACCATAATGCCTTCACTTGTGGAAGGTTTCTCCCATTAAATGCAACATTTTTAGCTCTCCATGCATTAGGTGCAGCTCCTGGATGCATGATGTTCTCAATAAGCTGCCGGTTTAGTGAGAGCAAACATGTGAGCTTTGCAGTCTCCAAAATCAATCTGCAAATGAGCACTCTCTATTAGTTTGCAGAAAATAGCATATTTTGCTATGCTTGACCATCCTAAGTATGTTTAGTAGAGAGCTCATTCAGAGTGGCTATAAATAAAATGGGCAAATTGGCAGAAAACCTTCTAAGTGGCATTAAAAAGAGATAAACAATTTAAAGTAAGCTATTAAAAGGCCCCCACCAAAAAAAAAAAAAGAAAAAGAAAAACACAATAACCGAATAACATTTCACGATTCATCTTAAAATAAAATTGGTAGGTTTGTAATGTTTAACAATTACAAGCCTACCAATTTCAATATTTGAAGTCACACTTCATGATTCAAAAAGAGACAATTTTTCAACATTAATGTGTATCCAAGCCAGATGTAAATGCATAAACTCACACCCAGACAATTTTTGAAAACGTCCCCCCAAAGTGGGCGGAGCCAAGATGCATAGAGGGGCGTGGTCAGTTGTTGGATGAGCAGAGATGTTGTCGACTTAATGATCTTATGACCTTATCTGTTTAGTAACTTTTCAGATAACTCCAGCAAGGAGTAAAAATCCTATCCAAATTAAGTGACTTACTTCTGTGTTATTGAAGACTTTATATTATTCAACACATGAAACATGAATTTTGAGAGCATATCAGCAAAAAAGATCTTTATTTATGATTGTATTTTAATATATAGTAACTATTAATGGCTAAAAACAACCACAAACACAACTGGAGAGTATTTTTATAATAAGTCTATACATTATGTTGTTTGTCTTCAGGAAAAGCACAAAAGTTTAATGCACACCATTTTAATTTTTGCAGTAAATCTTAGTTTGTTTTTATTTACATCCTGTGTTGCAGCACTGCCCTTTGTTAAACACACACTCCTCTCACTGGAGACAAATAAAAACATGTTGCTGTGACTTTGACTAAACATTAGCTGGCAATATGATACTCCAGGAAAATTACATCATTATGAATAAAAGACACAAATATCCAATATTAACTAAAAGTGGAGTGTGATGGGTAGCTTTTCTCTTCTAATGATTGCAAAATAACATAATTGAAGGTATTCAGCAGCTTCACTGTTTCCTACATCTCTCAATAAAGATTGCCTCTTGAATTTTTTATTTTTTTTGGTAGTTATTTAAAGGTTTTATAAGCACTGGAGGTCTGTACTGAACAGTATTTTGACAGGAAAGAGAATTAGAAGATACGCAGCAAACGGGCGGAAACCAAAACAATCTCATCATGGTGCCCCTGCTTTAAAAGGTTTCCCTGGTTTTGACTGTCTGCAGTGTGAAAACTGTCCCTGATTCCTCCCCATTCCTCAATGAGTGTCATGTAAAAAAAAAAAAAAAAAAAATCCTGCAACACCCTTGAAAAATGACTCCTGCCAACCAAGGAGCAAATAAAGTAATCGCCACTCATTCTGCACCTTATGGCTCTGAGTCATAATGTAATCATCATTCAGCTCTGTCTATTCTCCAGTCAGCATTAAACCCTTGCATAACATACAGTCGATACAGCCATGCACACTCACGATAACCTTTATCTCCATGCGATTAAATCTCTCCGTTCAGTTCTGGGTGTGTAAAGCTGGATGCTCTGGTGAGCTGCTTCAAAGCCCTCACTGACTGCAGCTTTGACACTTTGTAAAATTCAGACAGTTATTTAAGATTAAAATCATCACCCACAGAGCCTCACATATGCCTATTGTCGGATAAAAGCATATTATCTAGTGATAAAAGTGTTCTGACATTTTCCGCTGTTTAAAATTGTCCTTAAATTGGATAATTATTTGCGCAGTTTTAAGTTTCATGTTTAGATGTTTGCATATCGGCTGTTTCATGCTTAAAATGCTCAAACTCACCTGCTGGAACAGATGTAGCACCTACGTTTCTGCACAGCAGGTGAGTGAAAGCAGCTTTCCTCCACAGCAAGTAGAGGGAAAAATAAAGAGGAAAAATCTGCAAATACCACGAGGGTCAAAACAGAAGCAGGAGCTGCAAAGGAAACACTGTGTTTGTAGCAAATGCTAACTGTGACAGGGGATTTTCTGAGTATACAGATTTATTTCCTGGTTCAGAAAATTTGCACATCCACAGGAAAAAAGAAAGAAAAAAGTCTTTCAAGAGGGAAACAGCAAGAATGTTCTGTTATTGCACTCAAATAAAAGCAGAGCCATGGAAAAAGCAAACTTCTCATGGTTTAATACTTTTATTTTCTCGCAGTCCAAGGCAGAGAGTGCACCAGCTGGAGACGCTTTTATCCAGACTGACTGGCTGTCTTGTTTGCATCAGTGAGAGATGAACCCATAGAAGCCTTTTCGCTGCATTGCTGAAAATAGATACAAAAAGCAAAACAACAATATGCCAGAACATATCTCTGAAAATGATACAAGACAACAAAGCAACAGTCACAACAGTCACTCTCTCGGTGGCCCAACGGATCACAGTTTCAGGCAGGTGCTCTCTTGGACTAAAACTGAATGTCAAGATGACAAAACATTCAGTTCTTCAGATGCTTGTGAACTTCTGTAGCTTTAGCGGCTTGTATAAATATTGACATCCCTTTGAACTAAAATGTTTTTTCTGGGATTTTATGACAACCAAACATAAATATCTGTATAATTCTGAAGTGAAAGGAAAATGATGATTATCACATTTTTCATTAAAAAAAACTAAAAAACAATATTGCAGTTTTTTTTCAATCCCCATTGATCTTTTAAATTGAACCAATTTAATTCAAAATTTCCCTTAATAGTAAACTGTTGTTATTTTACTCATAAAATACGATTTATTTGGGGAGGTGTGAGTTCATAATTGAACTCAGATAAAACCCAGACTTTCGTTTGGTCGAAGTGAACTCTGGTGCGGTTCGAATGCATGTGTGAACACCAAGCTGACCAGAGACTCCTCCAAAAGCAGGAAGCAGACTACAACACATGGCATCCTGGGTAAAAGGCAGTAAAACAAATGTGAAAGTTTAGGGCTAGCAAGAGAAATATCTTGGTTTTTTTTTACCAAAGACCAAAGATAAATAAAATCTGAAAATGCTCTTTTTATTTCTTCGTGACGAAGGATGTTGAGCTCTTCTTCAGAGGTTTTGTGTCGTTTCCTTCAGTGATTCTTGGTGCAGCGCCCCCACAGGTGAGGAGGGGGAGGATGTTCGTGAAAGAGCTTAGTTCATTTGACACATGCAGTGTGAAAGCGAACCTCACCAGCTGAAAATGTAACAAAAGATGCAGAATGCAGCTGTTCTGTGGTGGCCTTAAAAATTAGAGAACACTGGGAATAAGAAGCATCATGAGGTCCAAAGGGCGCGCCAGACAGGTCAGGGATGAAGTTCTAGTTAGGCTATAGAACAATATCCCAAGCTTTGAACATACAGAGAAATGTTTAATCCATCGCCTGAAAATGAACAAAGTGACATGACTGCAAACCTACTAAAACATGACAATCTACCTAAACTAACAGGCTGATAAAGGAAAACATTACAATTAGAAGAACCCAAGAGAACCACAAATCAGGTGGGACAATCTTTAAAAATATAACTACAAAGCAATGCACCATACTTATGCTAGTATAATGGGAACATCAGGCTGTGAAAATGTTTTTCTTCAGCCAAAAGACAAAATTATAAGAGCAAAATTGATAAAACCCAGCAGAACATCTGAGTTTTGGAGCACACCTTAACCTTTTAGCAGGACAACAATCCCAAACATTCAACCAGAGTTACAATAGAACAACTTAGAGGTACATTCATGTGTTAGAATGACCCATAGTCCACATCTAAATCCAGTAAAAACCACTCAATCTGACTGAGCTTCAGCTATTTTGCCAAGAATAGTGGGGAAAAATTAATTCTCCAGGTGTACAAAGCAGGTTGAGACATGCCTGAAAAGACCTGTAACTGGAAATGCAACAAAAGATATTTCTGTGTCACTCGGGGGGGTAAAACTGAATGGACAAAACACTTTTTAGAGTTTTATTTGTAAAAAAACAAAACAAAACAACACCAGCTGAAAATGTAACAATTCTTGTGCACTACGCTGTGTTGGTCTAAAATCCTGATAAGTTTGTGGAGTTAATGGGACAAAGTCTGGGAATACTTTTGCAAGGGTTAGATTTCGCTTTAGCATTAAGTTCTGAGCAATTTAAAGATGCTTTCTGTGCTCTAACATGCCTGAAATGAAGTCCATTAAGCGGGTAATGACGCTGTGTCCCCTGTGGCTCGCCTCCGTTTTCCTTCAGCTGTATCTGGGCGTGGTGCTGGCTGCTGTGGTGATCATCACTGGGTGCTTCTCCTACTTCCAAGAGGCCAAGAGCTCTCGGATCATGGACTCGTTCAAGAAAATGGTGCCCCAGGTACGGTGATGCATTAGGTGGCTGGTGCAGTCTCAGAGCTTTCTGAATCAATAAGCTATCCGTCAAGTAGGGCTTACATACTCACTTGAGTGGAAACCTAATAAGCTTGCACAAAGGAAAATAAATGTTTGAGCCAACTCTGGATTGTGAGTGTGTTTGCATAAAAACTCCCCTCTCGTTATCCACCTCCAGCTCTTCGATTGCCTAATTCTTTAATCTATTTATGTTCTATTCCCTCCCTTTCCTTTGCCTCTTTCCCTTACCTATCTTTTCCGTCTTCCTCCTTTTCTTCCATATCAGCTTTTAATATACTACTACCCCCTCTGGCAGCTCTTTTTTAAACATCTCTCTCCTCTTACTAAATCCTCTCTCTGTGCAAGATTCCCTGTTTCCTCCTGACAGTTTTTCTTCGTCTTTATCTACATGCCAGCAAGCGATGGTTATTCGGGAGGGGGAGAAGTTGCAGATCAACGCAGAACTTGTTGTCTTGGGAGACCTGGTGGAGGTTAAAGGTGGAGACCGGGTTCCTGCTGACATTCGGGTGATCTCTTCTAGCGGATGTAAGGTATTGGGCTGAAGGTCAAATCACAAAGTTTTAAGGTCTGACAGGTATTTCTAGTGACGCAATTGTGTCACTTAAACTGGGTCTATTGTTTAAGGTTTAAGTTGAGTGGATGTTTTAACATATTTAATCAGGGAACAGTTTGAGAAGCTCTTTTTATTAGCTTTTGCTATCTTATTATCATTTAATAACACTGTTGGCTCCCGTTGCTGAACAAACATTAAAATCAATTCACAAACGCTTGCATAATAAACAGAGCGCTGCTCTGTGACGTCAACTTTCTTCTTCCTCACATTCAGGTCGCGTTGGAGTTGTAAGCTGTTCACGTGGAAGCCTCATTGTGGTTGGGTTTAATTAGCAGAATGAACGACCACACACTAAAAATTAATTTCAACAAAAAACTGGAATTGAACATAAAATTTTATAATAAGCGACATGGACTTATATGCAGAAATTTCACCTTTGCAGAAGGCCTTCACCGTGACAACTTAGCTGAACTAAACTTTGACCCTGCGGATGATGTTTTGTTCTGCTAGTTTACGAATCAATAAGCTCTTGAAATTATTGCATCCTTTTTTTTTCTCTCCTTAATGTATACATGCTGGCAACCTTGAACACAAATTACCTTTGGACAGTGATGTATGTTATCTGGTGTTTTAAAAAACCTTCCTACCTGAGCACTTGAGAGAAAAGGGTATAAAGTATTTTTACTTGGATTTAATAATCTGCCAACAACACATTGATAGCTAATGATGCTACAAGAGAAAACTTATTGGGTCAAGCATAGATTCAAAAGACCCTCCCATGGACTAAAAAACATAAAGAAACAAAAAAGGATTTTAAAATCTGAACCAGATGGTTTATCCAATTAGCTCTTCACCTGCTGCTGTTTTCTTAAAAGTCAGACGTTTACCAAACGTTATTCTTTGAAGATATTTAAGAAAACCATCTGGAATCTCAGTTATAAGCTCAGAGTAACCAATTAGGAAGGGGAAAATATGTCACATCAGTTATGCAAGAGTTTAAGGTATTATGATTTGGTACAGTTTACACTAAAGGATCATTTATTTCTTCCATTCAATTCAATTCAAAACTACTTTACTTGTCATAGTTGTGGGCTGGAAGGATCTCTGGTAGGTTTTGGTTTTTTGTACCCTTGCAGGTTTTTGGTACCTGACATGTATCTGTTTCTGCCGTCTTTTGGGACGTTTCATACTGGCTTTGTCAACCAAAGAAATATTTCTGATTCTGTCTTTGATTAATCAAAGAGAAGAGTAAAACGGAAATATGATGTATGATAAAAACTCGGAAAATAATGTATGGTTGAATTTTTTATGAAATTTGATCTTTTTTCTCAGTAATTTATCAAAAATATTTCACACATTTCTAGCCAAATGTTATTGCATGGGAAAATAATTACTAACAGGTACAACACAGAAGTAACTTTGAAAGAAATAGCAATGCATCATTGATTATTTCTTTCAAATAGTGTCAAACTTAACGTTTATGACCTTTTAGCTACATTTTATTTACCTTTAAGAAAAGTCTTTAAAATCTTTAAAAATCTTTAAAATATGTCAGGAATGAAAAAGGTTTCAGTTCGGTGTCCTAATTTATTTCAAGATAAAAGAAATGTAAATAACCTTGTAAAGTTCCTTCACAAACTAAAGTCATGACATTATTTCTTTGTCTTGTTACCATGGAGATGTTTTCTAAATTTTTACTTTGCATATCTGAACAGTTTTAACAAGAAACAGATACAATATAAATATTTTCACAAACTGACTTTGACACTTTGCATCTTTACTGCAAATGATTCCCACGGTCTGCTGAGAATATTAGTAGTTTTATTAGTTTTCATATTTAATCATAAACCAAAAGTCTGGTTGTAAATCTAGTAACATGAAAACTGGAGGAGCCAAAGATTTTATGATGACACTGTCATTAGATGTATTTTTTATTATTATTAACATACCAATGCTCTGTTTTATTGCTTTTGGGTAACTGGGATTGGAATCTCACTGCTGTCCAAAGTGTTTTATGATGAAATATTTTAGCCTTTTTCAATTGTTTTGTCAAAAATATTCATTTTGATTCTCAAACGGAGATTTCTTAAGTAGGTCTTCTAACTTTTATCCCATCGATGATCTATAGTTTTACAGGCAAACCTGGGTTTTTTTTTTATTCTCATTATTCCAAAACTACTTTTAGCCACAGCTTTTCCATCCTGAAGTTCTCATCTTTTTATTTGAAAAACTGGTTCAAATCCAAAGGACAAAATCCATACTCATCTGTGGTGCACTTTTGAGTTTCTCTCTAGAAATATTACAATGAAAAATGTTCCTTTACTTTAACAAAATGCTAAAGTATCTTTTCTGTTTTTGTAATGTTGGTTTTCTAATATCAATCAGTGTATTAAAGATCTTCTCTTTGACCAGAATATAAATAGAATATAATTGCAGGGGTTTATGTTTCTTAAATGCCCCTTAAACAGGGAGGAAATATCAAAACGTGACAGAGTAGACGTATGTTCAAAAATGCAGAAAATGCTAAAATAAAAACTGCTTCCTACTTAAATTTGGAGTTTAGACAGAAATCTGTGGTCAGTGATAATAACAGCAACTATGGTAAAAAAAAAAAATTAAATAAAATCTGGGCTCGGACCCAGTTTATTTAGACAGCACACAAGGTGTGAAGGAGATGAAAGAAGGTAGAAAAATAAAAGGACATTTGGGTAACATCAATACAATTTCCTAAAATGTTTCCAAACAGATATTTACCTATAACTATAGAGGATGATGGATGGTGTAGCATTGATAAATGTGTTAATATGAAATTGCATGTTAGTGGTACAAACTTTCTTCAGATCTGAAATTATGTGGACTAAAAGCCACAGAGATTTGTCATATTATTGTGATGATTTAAAAACGATTACTGGTTCCTTTTCATCGTCTTTTTATAGTAACTCTCCACCTTTATGTCCTTGAGTACGTCGATGTCACTGGATAACATTTTCTCCATCTTTCCTCTTTTTTTCCTGTGAAGGTGGACAACTCGTCTCTGACGGGAGAATCCGAACCTCAGACTCGCTCCCCTGAGTTAACGCATGAAAATCCGCTGGAGACCCGAAACATCTGTTTCTTTTCCACCAACTGTGTCGAGGGTCAGTAGGCCAAATCCAACGAAGATTGCTTCTTATCTCCTCAAGATGGCTGTCTGTAAACCGTTTGGTGCAAAACATTGTTATGACTCTCTATCCAACCATGAAAGTGTTTCAGTGCAATAATGAGCTACGCCAGCATTCCTCCATGTGTGCGTCCTTCACAAGAGCGAAGAATCTGATATTTATTGCAAAAGATTGGCAGTTAGGATTATATTTAAAATTAACTGCTTGAAATGCTTGTGAATGTGTTGCAGTGTCAAATTCCTCTAAATTTATTCCCATTCATCTTTGCAGCAGATTTTACAGATGAAATCATAAAAGTGTTTCACCTTGTTGGGTTTGGAAGATGATTGTAAAAACTTTAACATTAATAGATATGAGGATGTTTTGGTCAGAATTGAAAAGTGTTCTTCACTTTGTCCTTTAAGAACAATGTAATTGTGAGACATGCATATTTTTTTAAAATCCCTCAAAACAAAACAAATTTTGACTTAAAGTCCACTCTTGTTGGATACCAGGAACTAATCAATTTCTTACACTGATTTCTTTTTGTACCTTTGTGGTTTTAGACATTTTGCACCGCCAATAGAAACATTGCATCAGGATAATCAATAAAAATCACTTCAGCTGTCAGTGATTTTAATTCCATGGTGGATAGGTACAATCTACCTGCATGGCTGTTTTAGTTTAGCATCTGTTTAGCTACAAGTGTCATCATTCTCTAGCAGGCACCTATAATTCACCTCCATCTATCATTACTCTGCATTCAGCCATCATCTTCAGCATCAGGCCTCCTTCATCCTCACAATATACATTATTTACCTTCTGTCATGACTTCCTCACTATGAACACTCATTATTCCCTTTCCTCACAGAGACAGCATCAGGCCACCTGTCTGGAAGCTGCCTCTGTCACTTTGTGATCTACTATGAATTCACTTTAGAGAGCTGCTTTACAAAGGAAAATATATTGATAAAAATATTCAGGGTTTTTGAGGCTTCCAATTGAAATACTTACCGATTTGATCAATTATTTCAGGCTTCCCGCTGTATTCTGAAATGTTTATCCAACTTTTAGTGTAAAACTAACTCAGAGCTTCTGCCTCCCATCAGGCAACGCTCGTGGCATTGTGATAGCCACCGGTGACCGGACTGTGATGGGCCGCATCGCCACCCTGGCGTCTGAACTGGAGGTGCGCCAGACGCCCATCAGCATCGAAATCGAACATTTCATCCACATCATCACCGGCGTGGCCGTCTTCCTGGGTGTGAGCTTCTTCATCCTGTCGCTTATCCTGGGCTACACCTGGCTGGAGGCCGTCATCTTCCTCATCGGCATCATCGTGGCCAACGTGCCTGAAGGCCTGCTGGCCACAGTCACGGTGAGGAGGGCAGAAGGTTTGCTTTAATGGGAGTGGAGAAGTTTTCTGATTAGAGAAGTTTATTCTGAACAAAAACACTTTATTCTACAACAGAGGTGGCCAAACTGTTTGCCCTGGGGGCCAAAACTGGCAAAACTTTTAAGCATTCTTCTTCTGACCACAAAACCTTTTCCTAGATAGGTTGTAGCCAGATATATATTTTCAGTTGAGTTTGTTGGTGTCGCTTTTCCAGGTGCAGGTTTGAGCGTTTGTGGTTCTTGGGTTTCTCTTGAACGTCTTAACCCAATTTCCTTTCACCTCATGTGGCAGCTTGGTCCAGATAGCTGAAACGTGGTCACAGTTTATTTATTTATTTTTTTCTGTTTCTAGAGGAAAGTGATGACAAACAAATACCAAAACTGGTTGTGGACTAGATACAGTGGGGTAATGTCAAGCTTCTGGAATGACCTTCCCAAAGCTCCCGTCTCTGCATTAAAAATTAATGCTAGAAGCTGGGCCCATGCCAGGAAACATGTCATTTTAAATAAACCAATTAAAATGAACTTCTGCCAAGATGAGTGGTCAAATCTCCAGACAGAAGCTTGCTGATGGCTACTTAAAAAAATCAGTAGTTAAGTTGTTCACTTCTCCAAGGAGATCTACCAAAATATTAATCAGTGTGTATGCATTCATTCATCTCCCTTCTTGATTTCCTATTTTTAAGCTATTGAAAGAAACTCAATATCAGGATTTCAGAGGAATAATTATAGTACATACCCTTTGAGACAAATCTGGTTGTTTTGCCACAAGCCTTTTTGCTTTAGTCATATTTTCTAAGAAGAATCAAAAAGATGCAAGACAAAAATTAGTACATAAAAGTTGAACTTTATGGTGGATTGAATGTGATGTTTGATTTATTTTTGTGAACTCAACCAAATAGTTTTTGGTTACACACAGTATGATTAGCATTTAAAGCTGTTTGTCAGATTACTTTGCTATTTGGAGCAAAGCAATTCAAACTACACTGAATGAAGTCTGGTGACTCATTTTCTCTCTCTCTCTCTCTGTCAGTGCAGTCAGTTGATGTCTAAAAAAAGACATATTGGCTGTCGGGGAAATAACTTCCTTTTCAGAGCAACAGTAATTGTTTGAACATAGATAAATGATAATAAAAAAAAGTTAATGTATGGAAAATTGTTGTAGATTTGGAGATTGCCATCTGTCCAAGGTTTTTGCATTCTTTCCTCCACACAGATGTTGCTCTTACATTCAACCAAAGACCGTTTGTTCTTCAGTATTAGCTGATGCTGTTCAGCCTGTAAAGATAAACTATGTTTCTGATACGTATCTTGCTTCTTGCCTGCACACGTTCATATTTTTATGCAGATTTGATGCACATTCATATGCAGACATATTTATATGCAGTTACTTTTATACTGAGATTAGAGGTGTGGTGACAAGCTGCAAAAAGCTCCCTGTTTTCTGTCAGATTACGTCACATTTTGCAGAACCCTTTGGCAATCCAGTACAGAGTTGAAAAAGTGTTTAGTGTCAGCTTAAGTCAGATGATTTACAACACATTCTGTATTTGATTTTCATTATCCAACATGCCAAGTTCATTCTATGGAAAGGTTTAGCTCAAGCTGAACCCTCTTATCTAAGTCTGACTTTGATTTAGCCAGTGTAAATCATACAGTTTAAACCCAATGCAATCATGGATTAAAAAAAAAAAAAAAAAAAAAAAAAAAAACTAACAAAAAAGCACCTATTATTAATTATTTTTTCATTTTGTTGTGGAAACAAGGGGATCTCTATCAGGAGCTAAAATGATTTAAATCTGATCTCCACACTAGTCACAGATTTAACCACATCATTATTTATTAAACTGAGAAGGATAAAAAATTTAAACATGTAAAAGTACTCTCTGAAATCTCAGAAGCCTCACCTCAGAGAAAGAAAGTGTATTAACAAGTGAATGTATTTACCAAAACTGTTAGTGGTTTTAAAAGCTAAAGTTACTCTAATCATCATGTTTACTGAATAATAGTGCCAAAGGAAAATAGAAAACAATGAGGTAAAGTTTACTTTTCATTACTAATATAGATTTTAGATAGTAGAGAGTTATTGTTAGCATTTTTTTTTAACTTCATGAACTTGTAAAACAAGGGTTTGAGCGTTGGTCTCGCCCACAGGGACAGCTGTGTCTGACAGGGAGTTGCAGCATCCAATAAAATGAGTCCAACATCATGAATGGTGAAAGATAGTTAACATGATAAGGAATACCCAGTTTCATTTATGGACTCGATAATATGCATGATTAAAAGCAATGATAGAGCTTTACAAGCACAGAATGGATAGTAACCACTTACTCTTACTTAATATAATATCTTGAATTAGTATTAGTACCTGTGCACAAAAATAGGCAGTGATTTAAGAACATTTTACTAAAACCAGGCTATGCAGGTTTTAGTTGAAAACTCTGATACTTATGTCTAAACTTGATTGGCCTGGTTTGATTCTTGGGATTGGCTTGGGGTATTTCCAGTTGTACATTTCTCTTGCCATGCTCTGCCATTTGACCTGCTATGCCAGTGATATTCCCCCCAAACCTGATATTATGTTTTTGGTTCATTAGTTCAGTTTACAAAACACGGAAATAGAACTAAGCCATCATTATTCATAGTTTTTAATTACACCTGAGGCTTTCCTGGCAGTAAGTTAAGATGGATCCTAAAGCATCTCTGAAGTGATTCATAATGAAAAGTTGAAACATTTTCACTGTTGAAATGCAGCTTCCCTTTGACAATAAGGAGGATGAGCTGAAACTGATGGTAATGTCGTTTGAAATGCCATCAATCGACATATCACTGGTCACAGCAAATGAATTAACTTTCAGTGACTGGTTTCTTTTAGCATCCTTCTCTTTAAACACACTAATTATACATTTTAATGTGTATCTCTTAGATATTTGGTGGAATGTTGCCATCAGTTTGAGTTTGTTTGTGTTGAGGAATCTGTTGGAGCTTATGGTGTGTATGTTCATCCAGTCTTTTTATCCTGTATGTGACTCTTAACTGGCTGTTTACCAACCAACCAAACACACACACACACACACACAGGCGCACCCCTATACACACACATTCTCTTACAAGGCACCTTCACCACGCATGGTTTCACAAGCGCAAGCGCTTGAATGCACCACTGCATTCGTGTGCTCTCTGCGCTCGTCGACTAACAATCAACCATCCTCCAATCTCCTCCTCTTCCTCTCCTCCTTCATCCTCCCAGGTGTGCCTGACGCTCACTGCCAAGCGAATGGCCAAGAAGAACTGCTTGGTGAAGAACCTGGAGGCCGTAGAGACTCTCGGCTCCACGTCCACCATCTGCTCCGACAAGACGGGCACGCTGACCCAGAACCGCATGACTGTGGCCCACATGTGGTTTGACAATCAGATCCACGAGGCAGACACCACCGAGGACCAGACTGGTAAGACAGAAATGAGTTCAAACAGGAGAGGAGCAAGAGAGATCTGGAAAAATGAGGATTTACCACGTCAACATTTTTCTCAGTAAATGTTTCCAAGTGATCAACACAAAAAGCTGGAAATTAGTCTAAAAATGAAGCTTTATGTAATAAAGTATTAAACATGTTTACTCAAATCAGCAGCTTTATTTTGTTTCTCTGAAGCCAGAATGTTTTCTTGGATCAAAGAAATTTCCAAATCTTTTTCTCCACTCATCCTTTCTTTAATTGTATGAAGTTTGCCAGTATAATAAACATAGAAAATATCTCACACCTTGACGTTCCCAGTTCCAAACTTCACTGTTGCTATTATATTTTTGGGGTGATCAGTGTTGTAATTCGTCTCAGTTCAGTAGAAGTGAACTCTGGTGCGGTATGAATGCACATGTGAATGCCAAGTGTGGAGACCGCTCCAAAAGCAGGAAGTGGACTACAGCACAAGGCATTCTGGGTAGATACAACTAAAGCAAACACTCAAGTCTAGCGCCAGCTGGAGAAATAGCTTGTGGTTTTTTAAGGTCTTTTACTCCTTAAATTTGATGACAGTCCATTTTTGTTTACATTTTGCAAAGAAGGAAGTTGCACTCATGTCTTCTTCAGAGATTTTCATGTTGTTTCCTTCAGTGGTTTTTGGTGTAGCGCCCTCACATGGAAGGGAGTGGACAGGATTTCCTAAGAGTTTGCATTGTTTGACACATTGCAGTGTGAAAGCAAAGTCCAGCAGCTGAAAATGGACCAAGTGTCCATTTTCATTTGGTTCCCATTCGAACAGAGTCTACCGGACTATCAGGTGTGAAAACACCCTAACGTGCATTTTTGTCAACAGTGGAGCCTTGTGCAGTGAGTCTGAAAGCAGAAATTTCTGTTTTTTGAACAATTTGTTCTTTTCATGGGAAATGTGTTTCTGCAAATTCACGGTCTCTGTGGAGACCCTTGTTACTGGTCTATAGCTCTTGATCTGATTTTTAAAAGTTTATTTTCACTTCAGTGAGATTTAGTAATGAGCTCATGGTCGACTCCGGTTAATGGTGAATTGTCTGAATTTCTACTCACTAGATTATTGGATTATGGTCCTAATTGTGTTGAAAAAGGTTACCTTGTCACTCAGTAATGTATCTGTCTCACTAGGAGTGATACTAGTGAGAATGATTGGCTGATAAATATTCTGACATAATTTATCTAATTTCTGACATTTTCATGCCTTCTTGGACCTATTGAATCATCTATTTATTTATTTAGCTTTCTTGAAATGTATCCATAATCTGCTGTCAGTTTCAGTTTTACAAGCATTTTAGAAATACATTTACAGAGAAAAATGCTGATGGTTTCCACAGTTAGTTCTCCTGCTGTAAATTAAGGAAGTTCAATTTATAGAGTGTGAGGGAATGCAGGAAGGAGCAAAGGGACCACCTGCCAAAATTCATCTGGCCAATATTTCCACTGCCAGCAAACATGACCGTTCACTCTGCTGGTTTCATTAATTGAGAAGAAGTGTGCAGTGGGTGGCACAACCCACAGCTCTTCCACGGCAGGACTGCCGCCGCGCAGCCAATCGGATTCCTGCCTCCTACCACTGCAGGATATATCAAGCCAAAATTCATCAAGAAGCCTCCAGCATTAACCAAAAGGTTGGGCAGAAAAAGAGGCAGGTGTTCCATGCATAATAATGAGCACTGACTACTCAGTCATCTTTCATTGAGTAGCCGGTGGTTTTGAGAGAAGACATGCTGGATTTTGTTTTTGCAACTGCTGTAGATTTTATGAGGCTTCTCCTCCCATTTTTGTCACTCTCAACAACTCCAGCCACAAACTGCCTGTCTGTTTACACAGTAGCATGGACAGCGAGTACTCCGACATGCAGGCAAATATGAAAAATGAATGCAGCAGACTGCAGGTCATTTTCAATTCGATTGGGTGGCTAGGCCTCAAATTTTCATACAAACTATTTCCTACTAGCTCTTATTTTGGAGACATTCCAGGTAAAAAAAAAAAAAAAAAGGGCCTCATTTTCCAGACTGGGGAACTGAAAAATCTTTTCTGTCATAGAAAAACTGTTTTCTTAACTTAAGTGACCTCGATATGTGTTATTTAGCTGCAATATTCAGTGCCACTCTGTGAACCCAGAGTTGAGTCAGTTGAATAAATACTGAATGAGCTCTAAAATCTAACGCACGTCCCTCTCCACTGCTTCCAGGTTCTGGTTTTGACAAGAGTTCTGATACTTGGCTGCCCCTGTGCCGCGTGGCTGGTCTGTGCAATCGAGCCGTTTTCAAACCCGGACAGGAGAACGTCCCCATCCTGATGGTACACGCAATCCACTCACAGTCTGACACGCGCTATAACACAAGTTTTCCAAATGTTCCACATCAAGCTGCAGGCTCATGAATTATCTCGACTCTTTGCAGCAGTGGCACACGACCCATTTGGTTTAATGCAAGGCCATTATGAGCCGGCTTTTTTTTTTTTATGTGGATCAACTAATGCATGCACATAATTCATGAGACATGATTTTGCCTACTGCTTTGCCAGCAGGGTGAAGTTAACAATATAAGGGAAGCGTCAGGTGAGCTGTCGCTCAGAAAGAAGCCTTGTTAGAATAAGTATTTGATCCCTATAAGTTAAAGAAGTATGGCATAAATATGCAGGTACAATATGAAGACAAGAGTGGACTCTTCTTAAATTATAAGACTTTTTGAACATCTACTGGACTGAAAACGCTTTCATCCAATAGCCAATTTTCTTATTGCTTTCCCTCCAGCCAGTAAATAAAATTAATTTTAGAGAAGGATCAACACATCATGGTTCCAATTTCAGTGTTTACAACATTTATAGAAATGAAGCAACAACAAGAAAGTAAATAAATAAATAAATAAATAAAATAAAAATTCACCACATGCATTTTCTACCACTGATGTAGAACCTTGAATCTTTTTCAACATTATGAACCATCCTGAATATCTTCCTGTGGATATCTTGCCCTTTCTTGGCAGGTTTTTCTTCTTCATGTACTTTTTATATTCTAGTTATTGATTCTGGCCCTCAGAGGATTAATAAACGTTTTAGATGTTTTTTTTAAAATAAACCAACCAATGCTTTATTTCCACAAAATGCTACCTCTTGTTGTTATTTTGCTGCTGCTTATGACAGTTCTTCAGAGAAGTGTCAGTGGATTTTCTCTTTAACGGCTAGTAAATATCCATTGCACTGTAAAACAAATGATTTTAATTTGCAGCTTCTCAACAAAATAGGAATAATATCAATATCAATCAATGATATTTTTACAAATGTTAATTGTAACTTTATCTGCAGTGTTATCTCAGAAACCTTCACTCCAATTTTTTGCACAAATTTAGGTATCGGACAAAGAGAACGTGATTAGGAAACAGTTTTCAAGTGATGAGTTCGGTTATTAAGGTAATAAAGTAGCACTTTGGTATTAAGTAAAACAAAATTAATTCCTGTCAAACCTAATAAAACTGTATTTGGATTCTGCGACATCGGAGGGTTTCAAACATTTAAAGTTATGCCATAGCATTTGAGTCAGATATAAATTATGATTTATAACGAAACCTTCAGTTTTTTGTCAGTAAGACATTGACTTGCTGAACTCTAGTCCTGCTCCATGACCCAAGTGCATTTAATGTAAAGTAACAAATTAATGACTAGACATTTTCCTTTAGGGTTTTCTGGTAGTATACAATATCCATGATTCTATCAATTACATAAAATTTAAGGCATGCGGCGATAATAAAACAGCCACATACCATCACAATACCACCACCGTTATTGACTGTAAGAATAAAATAGTTTATCTAAATTATTTTTCTTTTCTTATTTTTTTTTTACCTAATGTAATACAATGTGCAATTTCCAAAAGTTTGTCAGTTTCTGTTCAGTTAGTAGATCACCGAGATGTTTTGAGGAAACTTGAGAAAGGTTGGTTATTTTTCTTACCCTGAAACCATGAACTCTGACTTTTACTGACGGAAGTGAGGCTTGCAGCACTTTAGATTTAACTTGGGATTTTGAGATTGTTTAGCCTGCTTTATGTTTTCAGACAGTTTCTAACAGAAATTTCTTCATTTTATTGATAAATGAAAATCAGAATTTGAAAACTGCTGCTTGTATTTGCACAGGTTGTCTTTGCTTGATATTAAAATGTGTTTAATGAACCAAAAAATTTAGATATGAGGAAAAAAGAAAGCAGATCTGTTGGAAGCAAATTCTTTTTCACGCCACAACTTATATTTTTTTATTTTTTTACTTTTAAGCACAAAACTCATTAAATATACAGAGCTTGTTCATGTATAATTCAGTGATACTCTGCTGTAGGTGCTAAAATAAATGTCAGATAAATCTTTGGACTCAAGAAACAAACAAGTATTTAAATCTGTTCCTACAGTAACAAACAACATCACTTTGGACTAAATGATTTCAGTGCCTTTGCAGGTTTATCTCAACCTGAGAGCCACTTCAGATCCACGCTGCACTGTCACTTTAAATGTTTCTTTTAGCAAACCGCTGATCCTTCTGTGTTGTAACCTGAGTTTTGTTTAAAGATACATAAATAAAGGAGAATTTGACTACTTTCTTGAAGATATCTCAGCTTTCATCTCAAGGATTAGGAAACCTGACAAAAAAAAAAAAAAAATTCTGACTTTAATCTCAGAATTCTTTAAACTTTAATTTGCTGTGATCAAAAGTCAGAATATTCACCTGAGCTTTTCTAAAAAAATAAAAGAAAACAGGTAAGAAGATAGAATTTCTGCTACATGTTTAAATATAATGAGAGGTTGAATCATTCAAAAATTATCCGTAAGAGATACTGAGAAAAAAACAGAAATGTGCATGTTAGTTTGGAAGGTGCTTTGCTTGACAGACCAACAGTAAGAAAAATAACCAACAGTAAGAAAAATAGTAAAAAAAAACAGTAAGAAAAAAATAGTAAGAACAACTTTTCTACCTTACAAAAGTTGCATTTCACACTTACACGCTTCACCTCACATGTAAACACACACATAGAGAATCATTCAGTACACCCTGAGAAAAAACTCACCCACACTGACAAAAAAACACACTGCTGAGTAGGTAAGTCAATATTATCCCAATGTTCTAGCAGCTGCTTTCCTCCAGCCTGTGCTTCATTGACCTGAAGGAATTCTCAGTGTGGCTCGCAGTTATTGGATTACAACTTCTTCAGTGTGAGGAGAAACGCCTCTGCTGAAGCCTGTCCGTCCCTCGTGGTGCCCGGCTTCCTCCCGGCGTAGAGTAACAGATGTGTCTCCTGACAGCAGTCAAACACAGCAGTGCAGGCGCCGGCACCATTACTAAAACAAGTCCCCATCTGCACTTGTGAAGACAGAGAAATGGATTTTCCCTTGATCTATTTATTCATTCATGAAAAGGCACAAACAAGGACAAATCTCGCGGACCGCTCGTCCTTGTTTCACGGCTGTTCATGAATGAATAAACAGAAACAAAGAGAAATTTCTTGTCCCCGTCAAATTCCCTCCTGGGTTTTTGGGCATCAGGTCATCACTTTTGCACAGATTTTAATAATCCAGCATCAAGGATTCCTGTTATCCTCCTGGAATTTTCATAAAAGCTGATATGAGTGGTTTATTAAAGAAGAGTTAGTTAAAAATTGGTCACAAAACTCGAATTCAACCTTCAGAAAGCACAAAAACTAAAAGCAAAATGAATCCATAAAGTGTTTTGTGAAATAGTATGTCTTGACATTTGTGTTTGTGTGACTCACTTCAGGGATGTTGGTGCAAGTAGATAACATTTACAACACTTTCTTAAAAAAATAAATTTTGTAGGTTAGCTTTAGATCCACAGAAGTAACGATGTTACTCAGATTAATTTTAGTCTCATGGAAATAAAACACTATATGGATTCTTGCGACTTCTACTTGCCTCTTATTTCGTTCCTGTATGTTTTTGCTTGAAATAAAGTTATTGGGGGGAAAAAAACAGAGAATATGAGGAGAACAAGTGGAACTGCTGCGTAAACAGTCTTTGCGCACTTCAAAATAAGAGAATAAAACAGTTGAAAATCAAGACTTTACATAGACATTAAACTTTATTTACCTGAAAAATTACAAAACAATCCTGTAAATTAGCCTGTTCTAAATTAATTTTTGAAAAGATTAATGTATGGGAAGCTAATTGTCTTTTCACAATTTGCTAAAGCTCTAAATGAAAAATTTGTCACTATTAGCAGATTAAAAAGGTAAAATGATAAAAATTCTAAATTATCTCCATGCTTTATTTTCCTTCCAAATCACAATTATTAACTACCTTATGTTGGCATAACACACACCACAAAAAAACTCCAAATAAAGTATATACACCTGTTGGTGGTTGTAATGTGGCAAAACATAAAAATGTTAAAGGAGTGTACTTTAGCGAGGCATGACATTTGGAGGACTGAGTCAGAAGAACAACTGATGGGATTCCAATTCCTTCAGGTCGCGACTCTTAATAACTCAGCTGTTTGTAATAATGATCTGACTCATTACTCAAGCAGCATTTATCCATCATCGGAACCTATTAAATTCAAGCCTCTCTAATATCCAAAATATTAAAATCTGAGCTTCAGAGAGACATAAAATATTATGCAATATGTTTTATCTGTGAACCTTTTTTAGTCAGTTTATTGTTTTATCTGTATTTTCAAAACTAGGTTTTGGGCTTTTATTGCTAATGTTTTGGTATATCTTTAAAAACAAGCCTGTGGCCAAATCATTGTTGTCGATGGAGCTTCACTGCCTGCATCATTGATGAGAACCATAATGGAAATGAACAAAGTTTCCAAAGGTGTCTCATTTAAACCATTAAGTAAGACACTATAAAAAGTTTTCCTTCGCCGCTTTGCCATAAACACAAACTGTGAGTCATTTTTTAATATGCGGATATGAGTGACTGCGCTAATGTGATCCTGTGTGTTCCCCCAGAGGGACACAGCGGGGGACGCGTCAGAGTCAGCCCTGCTGAAATGCATTGAGCTGTATTCAGGCAATATTCGTGACATGAGAGCCAGAAATCCCAAAGTGGCTGAGATCCCCTTCAACTCCACCAACAAGTATCAGGTAAACATCAATTCATCGACTCAAGGATTTCTGCTGGTGCTGCAGGAAAATCCTGTTGGAAGTTTGTTACTTTGGACTTTACAAAGCACCCCAATTCTTTAACTGTAAAAGTTATTAACGTTGGTCCCTTTCTTAAACCTGGCACATCCTATTATATATTTTCAAATATATTAAATGTAGAGACATATCCGTCTTTTGCAAAACTTATTTGTTTGCATTTGTAAGACTTTCATAGGTGTATTTATAAAATGTAAATTTAAAAAAATATTTTCCAAATGTTTAAAAGTTTAAAGTTTAAAAATTGTGGAATGTGGGTTAGTATGGAAGAAGATTTTTGAAAAAAAAAAGAAAAAAGAAAGAATTTTGACTTTGATCTGAAAACTGAGATTCTGACAATTAAGAATGTCAGATTTCTGACAATTATAAGAAAAAAGTCAAATTGAAATTAAAGTCAAAATTTGTATATTAAAAATCAGTTTCTGATATCTGATAATCCTGAGAAAATAGTTTAGATTTTGAGATTGAAATCAGAATTTTGAGTAAAAAAACATCAAATTCTTCATTTCATTTTCAGTGGCCTTAATCCTTCATCCGAATTTTGAGTGGAGATACAGATGAAAAATAATACAAAAGGAAATTATCCAAAAATAAGAAGAGCAATGCAACTTTGCTAAAATCAAAGTGCTGCAGACTGACAATACAAACTGAAAAGTTCATTGATTATTTTCAGTCACGTCTCATCAGGGTTGTTTTATAACTGATAAGCTCTTGGGTTATTATTTGTTTACTCCTAACAGGAGCCCATTGCAGTCTTTATATATGGCACAAAGCCTCGCCGAGATCCGTCCTGGCTGAAGTTTATTGTCTTAATTCAGTGTGAACGATTCCCTCAGGAATTACACAACTTGCAAAAATGATGGGAATTAAACTCTGTTCCCTTGAAGTCCATCCCTCCATTTTCTACCCAGACTTGTCAGTACAGAGTTGTGGAAGTGGTGAGGGCTTATTTTATATTAAAATATAAAAACTTACCTTATTAGTTATCAACCAAGTAGCTTCTTTAAACCTGCACGGTGGTAGTTTTAAAATTTTATATTTCAAGACATATGAAACAAGAAATGAAATCAAATGCTTTATCTGAAAAAAAATCCCTTTTTCTCTGACATCAATTTATTCAAAAACATTAATTACTTTTTCTGTGTGTTTTTTGTAAATAATGCCTTTATTTATTTCCAAAAAAAAAAGAGTTTTTTTAAATTTTCATTTTAACAAAGATTAGAACAAGTTTGACCAAATACCCAAAATTTGTGACATGTTAAATTCAAGCAGGGTCGCAAATAGTCAATAATACATTGAATAAAGTAAACACAATGACTTTTTTATGTTTTGCTCAAGGGCATGTTAGCAATTACAGCTTGTGGATGTGTCTGTCACTGCACCAATAACCAGAGCGCTAGAAGATCTGAGCCAGTGTGTGAACAGCAGTGATGTCTTACCAAAGGAAGGACTTCCTGCATGCTTTATTACACCTGTTGTCAGACTGCAGATAAGAAGTGTTAGGAAAGAGGAAAATCTGCTGTGACTTGGGTACAAATGATCTGGGGGACTGTGCGTTGGGTCCTGTTGGAGAAAAGGTAATAGGAAGGTATATCACAACAACAACACATGTGAGAGTCTGATTGAACAGATGCAGCGTGAACAGAGGAGACTTTCAATGTTCGTTCTGTCAAGTCAGCTTCAATATCACTTTCATTTGAATCAGGTGGAAGACTGCCACACCAGCTCCCCAAAAGGAAAAGGGAGATGTCTGACTAGAGCTCTTTCTCTCTGAAATATCACATCGCTATCCTTATCTTTCCTTAAGCTC
The DNA here is from genome assembly GCA_010277075.1 of Poeciliopsis retropinna. Lineage (NCBI taxonomy): Eukaryota > Metazoa > Chordata > Actinopteri > Cyprinodontiformes > Poeciliidae > Poeciliopsis > Poeciliopsis retropinna. The sequence continues at coordinate 4,316,699 of VMRM01000021.1, forward strand.
TCCATCCATGAAGTGGAGGACAATCCCTCTGGTCATCTTCTGGTGATGAAGGGAGCGCCGGAGAGAATCCTGGACAGGTTTGTTTATCAATAATTTAATCGTAATGGAAATAGTGTTTTGTTTACCATTTCGTTGTGCAGATACTTGATCATTTTCATTTCTTGTGTAGGCGAACAAAAAATGAAAGCAATGCGTGTTAAAAAAAAAAATTGCACCTTCATATATGTAGAAGTCACTGGAGCTTTAAACTTCCAGTGTTGTCTTACCGTATTAAAACAAGGCCAGGCGTCTTCTCTGTTGAATACAGTGACACGGTCCTTCATCAACGTTGGCACGCACTCCAGTTTTTTTCAGATTTAATCTTACACACACCGTCCGGGCCGCTGTAAAGTGTCACAGCAGCAACAGATGTAAATTAATCTGCTGGTGGAAGTAATCCACAGCAAATGCAACATGCCCTCATAGTAAAGTGAAATATCACCCCACCTCCTACAGCCTGGGCTGCTGCCGAGCCAGACTGTTTCACTTGCTGAAATTAGGATGTACAGGTTCAAACAGCAGCTGTCTGTCACTAATCTTAGACAAAATAATGATATAAATCTTCATAAATGAGGATCTGATATCACTTTGAATTGTTGTTATGCTACAGAGTGTTTTAAAACTTATTCGAATTAAAGATTTAAACAAAACTCATTATTATCCAAACATTGTACCTACTAAGCTGCATTTGATTAGTCAGTGGTGAGATGACCATTAAATAGTTTCCTTTTTTCTTTTCTGTCTTTTTTGCATTACATTTTAACTAGTTCATGGTCAATTAACCATTATCCTAATGTTTGCCATTCAGCAACATATGATCAGACTAAATGGGCAAAAGTAATAATTAACAATTACGTTAAATCTAATCAAGCAGTGGTTAATTAACTATTAACTGAACAATGTCTATTTAATTAAATATCACACCAGAGGACCCCTGCTATTTGAGCCCCCCTCTAAAATTTTTGTAACTGCTTATTTTGATCATTCAAAAACTGAATATACACTAATATGCATTAATATGCACAAACGGTCTTTTCCTTACAAAGAGGGTAAAACCATTCAGTGGCAAGAAAAGTGAATAACACTCCTTGATTGGCTGCTTTGCAAATGCAAATTCGTAGCATGTCAAGTGTTAAGTAAATAAATACATCATTAAATCATCAATAAAATAAATAAATATTTCAATATTTTACTTAATAGACAGTTTATTTCTTATTTTATATTAAATAATTAAAATGCAGACTTATACAGGTTCCAGCGTGGTCCAGATGCATAAAAAGCATCGAAATCACATTCGATAAAAGTTTCACAACGTGGGACGTAAACCAGTGGAGTTCAACAGATCAGGGTGAGTTTGACAGAAACAATTATTTCATAGTGAAGCTCCAGGAACAGAAAGAACAGGAACCATAAAATAATTAGATGCACATTTAATTATTTATCTGCAACGGCTATTACAAGTTTGAATTTTAACAGTTTAATGACATATTTAATAAATCAACTGACTATTGAATAAATTATCTAAACTTTTAATTAAACATTCATGTCATGCTGCTTTTAATTAATCATGTATTAATTAGCTAAATTTTGTCCATTTTTGGACTCTTCATTGTCAGGTAACATTGGACATTTCAGCTTAACAAGTAAAATTTGTTTGTGAATAATTCTCTATTAGAAATAAAAACTGAGAATAGTAATTTTTTTTTTTTTTTTTTTTTTACCAAAATATCTGCCAATAGGTAAACCATAAATACTGAACTGTGGATAGATGGGCTCCACTGTTTTGGCTTTTTAAACACTGCAAAGTATCGGTGACAATTGACGAAGTTATTTCACACATTATTATCAAGATTTCATCATTAGGTAATACATCTCAGACATTTTTATTCTTATATAATATCAAAAAGAAGATTGCATATTGTATGAATTGTTAGATATAAAAATATAGTGTTTTAGAATGTTACAAAAACACAGAATCATTATTTCTGAAGGTATACACTCCTATTTTAATGCGACCTGAAAAATAGTTCACACATTTTTCTCAACTGGACTTTAGTGTACGTGAGAGTGGCGCTAAGTCTGTTGTTAAATGTTGCAGGTGCAGCACCATCATGATGCATGGGCAGGAGGAACCGCTTGACGAAGACTGGAAAGATGCCTTTCAGAATGCCTACCTGGAGCTGGGCGGACTGGGAGAGAGAGTGCTCGGTGTGTGTTGTGGCATTAGGAGATGTGTGTCTGGTAATAGGTGGAGAGGAGCAGCAGTTGGACACAGCACTTACTTTTTATTAGCTTCTTGGTAAACAGGGCAGTTTGCAGAAAATGTCCTCATAAAAGTGTAGACTGCTATCCTTGCAACAAAGAAAATGGCACTGCAGTCTGCCACAGAAAGGCAGCAGGAAACAGGACAAAAATTACCTACGTTTTTAAAACTTCCTTCCAGATCCGTTTGTGAAATGTTTTTTTGCAGATTTACTATGAAGTGTGGAAAGACCTGTGCGAGAAGTTGGGTTATGTAAGTCAACCTGGGTCAAATTCAAGTCTAAAATATAACATAATGTTGTAAAATTATATTTTCTCTTGTAAAATGTCAGACACCTTTTTAGGTAAAAAGTCATTACCTTAACTGTCTCCAACATATTCTCTACTCTGACTCAGTAAATGTCAGTATCTTGACAGCAGAGGAAAAACCTTGGCGTATCTTTTAAAAAGTGCCATAGGTAATAATTATGTGCTATCATCATTTTGTAAGAGAAGATGTCATTGCAGCTGAATGTGGAACATTGCGTCTTTTAGAGCAAGACTCTGGAAATCGTAAATTATTGTGTCTTGGTAATGCCTGGGGTGATGATGATCATGGGTTGTGTGTTTCAAGGCAAAAAAAAACAAAAAAAAAACTTGTTTTCTACATGTTTGGGCTGGATCTGGCTTCACATCAAAACCAATTTGTTTTGTCTTGATGTTTTGGAGAAGTGAGATGGGTAATTGGAAAAGATTGTTTTTTAAATCATAGTCATTTCTAATACAAATGGGCAACTTTACAATTTTCACTTCCACAGCAAAAATGACCATTTTTTTTGTTTGCTTCTTAGAGAAATTTCCATAATTTATGTGAAGAATTAGGATTAGTTTTTACCAATAAGACCTGCTTTTTGAAAGTAGAGATCATTGTCTCCTCATAATGGTTGGCTTGGTTTCCAGTTGTGGGTGGGTCAAATGATGAAACATGATTGGTTAAAGTTTGAGGAAATTGACCTTTAGAATAAGCAGAGAACAGACTGGAACTTACGATGCTTCCAACTATCCATACTTTCACTTTCATTTTAGATGTTTTTTGCCATATGACTTAAGAAAATCATTGCTTTTTCTAATCCATAGCAATAAAAGGGCTTAAAAAGGATTTCTCAGTCTTTTTCACTTCCAATTTAATTTTGGAAATGTGGGATTGATTTTTCAGATAGATATATTTTTTATTGATCATAAGACCAACCTTAACATTGGTAATTTTTGTAGCACTTCTGGAGAAAATAAGAGTGAAGGTAGCCATAAAAGTCTTCTCTTTTACAGGACGACTTTTCTTTTTTTAAAGAACTGCAGTAAATTCAGTCCATGATGTGCAATCAGCTCCCTGATCCCCCTTCTCCTGCAGGATTCTGCCACTTGAATCTGTCTTCATCCCAGTTTCCTCGAGGATTCACCTTCGACTGCGACGACACAAACTTCCCCACAGAGCAGCTCTGTTTTCTGGGTCTCATCTCCATGATTGATCCGCCGCGTGCCGCTGTGCCCGACGCTGTGGGTAAATGCCGCTCTGCTGGCATCAAGGTAATTGGTTGCACAGTTTTCAGCTGTCATTGTTGTTTCTGAGAAGCCCTTTCCTGTGGCTTTAGATATCAAGCTTTTTAGAAGGGAATATTGCACATCAAATGTCTTTTCACATCACAGCGTGTACTTCAAATGACAAGAGATCGCCTCCAGGGCCACGATCGATGATGACCTGTGGACAAACAAAGTACATTGTATAGAAAAAGCTCATGCCATAACAGTGGCATTAAAATGCTTTTGCCCATTTTTCCTTCTGTAGAGAACAAACCGTAGGAAAGAATCCTAGTTTTCAGGGGGGCAATGAGTGAGATAAGGTTTAGAAATGACAAAATAACCAAATGTATTTTCTCATGTACAAATTAAAAGCATGAAAGGTAATAAAGAAAAGAAATCAGTTTATTACAAAAGTAGTTTGTAAAAACCTCCATCTGGTAAAGTGCAGATTAATGGCATTTCTAATCAGCGACAAATGCACACAGAGGAAATGCTTTGTCAGAAAAATAATAAGCTCGGCCAAAGAAAGGTTAACAAACTGCCAGCAGAGATAGAAATTAGATAACGAGCAGAAAAAGCTGTTCTAATCCAAGGCAACAACTACAGATGTGGAAAAGGGATTTCACACATTTAATTTTAGGTGCTTATCGTGCTTCCTCTCGATAATGAATTTTTGAAAGACTCATGATAATTGTCTTAAAAAATACTAACTGGAGGCAGAAGAATGTGAAGGTGAAAATAGCTGGAATTCATTCAGTAAAGGAGTTTTAACCTTTATTGTAAAATGTCTGTTTTGTTCTGGCTGAGGCTGTTTTAAAATGTTTAGTCCTGTGTTTGTTTATGGTTCTTAAATATGTTTACATGCCATAAATATGCACATGTGATTAATTTACATTCCAGATGTTGTGAGTAAAAATTTAAGTAATTCTTAAGTAAGTTTAGTGTGTTGAAAACTTTTTTTTTTTTTTTTTTTTTTGCTGTGCAGGAATAATTGCAACTCAGCATTTGGAGCTGAAGTGATTCTACTCTCTGTGTGGTTCTTTATATGAACAGGTTAAAATACCCAACAGAAGTCAATGACCAAAAGCCCCAATTGTTTTGCTTGGTGGATTTGTTTCACAGTCACCAAAGTTTGCATTATATTAATCACTACTTTTAATAATATTCTTTTTTAGTGTAAGCACATTTGTGTAAAATATTTTCCATGTTATGATGCACCTCAACCATGCTGTTGTGACACATGACACCCATATGATGATCCAGCGCAGTAAGATTCCTGATTCTAGGGCTTTCTGTCCATAAACAGGTCATCATGGTAACCGGGGACCACCCTATCACAGCCAAGGCCATTGCCAAAGGGGTGGGCATCATCTCTGAGGGCAACGAGACGGTTGAGGACATCGCTGAGAGACTGAACATCCCTCTGAGCCAGGTTAACCCCAGGTGTGTCTGTGTGTCAGAGCAGGTTGTGGTTGTGTGCTCAAGCGTCGAGGGGCAACCCACTGTGAGATTGTTTGAGCAGTTCAGGATGTGAGCAGTGGACTGTCCCCGGGATGTGTGTCCAGGACGGAGTGTGTGCTCAAAGAAACGGCTGGCAAATATTATCATTCAAGAGTCAGATGGAAAGGTTCTCATGTAAGATGCTGGTAAACTGGACTTGGAAATGGGAAACTACAGTAAAAATCTGGTTTTGTTTATATAAGTAGGAGAAAAAGCTAATTAGGAGGATAAATACGTGAAACTTGTCAATCTCAGCCTGTATAGAAATGCACTTGATGTGGAAACAATGTTAAAATGACAATAAAAGTTGATTAAAAGACTCCTGCAGAGAGGTCCATATGGTCTGTCAAGAAAAATAATTATAACATTGAGCTCCTTGTCTTATTCCTTTGGTTTTTGTACAAAGAAGGGATTAAACTAAATAATTATGAAATGTTAATGGAAATGGGGGCGTTTTGTTCCATAGGAATCTTTTTGATTTATGTGGGAGAGAAACTTCTATGTGTTTTTGTCAGGTCTGGGATATAAACTGAACACACACACATCTACACTTACTGGAAGACTAGACATTACAGAAAATATTTCAAATAATGAAACATGAACATATTAATTTTTAGTTCCCTTTATCAGCCAGGAAATAAACACTAAATTCTGGCTGTGATGCAGGCATTCTGCTTTTGAAATGACTAAATGCTTTAAGGAGAAGTATTATGTGTTTTCCACCCACATAGTTTACAGTCCAGTCAAATATTGTTACTTCAGTTGTTACGAAAATGTTTTATAAATGGAACATGGCTAAAAAGAAACTTGACTTTGTAATTTAGTGCCTTGAAATTCGGCTTCTGTCTCTTTAAGAAGTCCCTGCTTTTCCAACAATCTGCCTTCATATCAACATTCCTCTATTAAGTGTCTACAAACATCCATCGGAGCGTTGGACTGAGAAATAGTTCACATAATGAGCTCCACCGATGCGCCGTTCTGCCAGCTCTTTGCTAATTGCTGCTGCTAGTCTAGAGGAGCAGAGTGGGAGAGGCAGTGCTTGATTTTCCCAAGTGCTTTAAGCACCCAAATGGTTGCCATGGGAGATTAAAGGATTTCTCAAGCATCTATGAAAGAATCAAGATAACACTCCAGATATGTTTTTGATGACTGAATAACATTTTAATATGATATGAACCCAAAAACATTCTATTTTACATAAAACCACCCTTTAAATTCTGCCTATTCAGAGAAAATCCTGCAGACATTATGTGTGTGTTAGTTGACACATTCAATGGCCAGGCAAGAAAATGTCAGATCGCCCCCTTCCTTGCTTGGTATCGTGACTCCATGGTGTTTTTGTTCATGTGTATGCTATTCACAGGGATGCCAAGGCTTGTGTGGTGCACGGCTCAGACTTAAAGGACATGAGCGCCGAGTATCTGGACGACCTGCTAAGGAACCACACTGAGATTGTTTTCGCCCGCACCTCTCCTCAGCAGAAGCTCATCATCGTGGAGGGCTGCCAGAGACAGGTCAGTGGGTCAAAAGTGTGTGTAAATGTGTGGTCGGCTCTTTTTCAGGAAGCATTCATCTGGAATTTATTAAGCTGGTTCATATGGCTGAATGCAAGCATGTGTGTCTTGTGATAAACCCAGAATGGGTGCATGAATGTTCCTGTTGACGTTTAAGTGTGGCGCTGTGCTTGAATAAAGGTGTGTGTAAGTGAGAGTGTTTGTGTGTCCCTGCCATTTACTGCTGAATGCGGCTTTCTATGCGTGTTCGTTTGAGTGTTCTTGAGCTTTTTGTTTGCGCAGGTGGTTCAATGGATGAATGCGCGGTTTTGTGCGTGTCTGTGCATGTATGTGAGAGTTCCTGCAACAGGGGCTTGTTTGTGAGCATATGGCTTAAAAGCAAGTGTGCCTCTGTATCGTTTATTATTACCAGTATCTTAAACTCCCAGACAAAACTCTGCTTTTATGCTCAAAAAGAATATTAGATCTTTGTATTGCACTCATGTATTGAGGTCATGCAACAATTCACCCCGACTCACTCATTCTGGCGCCATGTGACTGAATGATTGCTACTCTATTTACATTTTTTTTATTAATCTCCCCAGAGCTGCTGTGAAAAGACATTATTAAGACAGAGGGGGAAGGGCAGTGCAGATGGTGATGGGAGGGGGGGGAAAAAACTTAAATCACAGTACTTATCTTTCTCCTCTTGACAGTTTTAGTTTTTTCTTGTGGGCACAGGGGGCCATCGTGGCTGTGACAGGGGATGGAGTGAACGACTCACCGGCTTTGAAGAAGGCAGACATCGGCGTTGCCATGGGGATTGCCGGTTCTGATGTGTCCAAGCAGGCAGCTGACATGATCCTGCTGGATGACAACTTTGCCTCCATCGTTACCGGAGTGGAGGAGGGTAAGTGCGAGGTGGTGAGACGATGAAAGAATACAAAAACAAAACAAAACAAAAAAATATGAAAAACAAAGATGGCAGACAAAAGAAAAGTCAGGCAGAAAACAACTTCAAAGAAAGAGCCATGCGACATGACATAAGTTTTTGCTAAAAGGTTATACGAATGGAAAATATTCTGATTTCTAATAGATTTCGCATTATATATTCTATGTATAAACTCTTGGCCTTGTGAGTTAGTGTCCTCCAACTTTTAAATGTGTTTGTACTTCAACACACCTAACTTAGAAAGTAGGTCATCAGCAGGACTCTGCAGAATATGATGGCATGCTGAAGAAGCATTATAAACCCTTTGAATCAAGTTTGCTGAACCAGAAACATGAAAAGTTGGAGGATTAGAGTCTGACTATGCTGAACAATAAACTTTACATATTGAGGCTGCATATACATTGAATGATACAGCTATCCATATCTTTAATATTCATATTTCATTGTTTCACTACAAACCTAAATGTATTTTGGTGGCAGTTTATCTGACAGACCAGGAAAACATTGTGGAGACTTATAATTTAGAAGAGAAACATATGTTTGTACAAAAAAAAGAAAAGAAAGAGTTTATATTTTGCTCTAATGCCCTGAAAAATCACCCAATGAAACCAATTAAATTAAATTCAGTTCAGTGTGTATACACAACAAATGTTGTCTTGAGTCTCCTTACAAAAGAAAAATAATTTCAATTCAGTCACACATACATTTCAGTTGATCGTCCATATCAAGAAAACTCATTTAATTATTAAAATTAGTTTCTATCTAAATAGATTGTATCAAGAAATTGATTTGAACAGCAGAAAATCGCTTGCGTTATGACGTTGACTCTACAGGTGTCCCTCAAATCAAGCATGCATGTAGCAACAGTGGGAAGAAAAAACTTCCCTTTAACAGGGAGACACCTCCAGCAGGACCTGAATTACTATAAATGGATATTTGCCACAACAAAAGACTTAATTGTTCACCCATGTTTAAATGCACTTATTGTTCTCTAAGAGCTTCAGAGGTTTATTAGGGAACAAACAACCTCATAAAGATCAAGCAAAACACCATGAAGAGCAAGGAAAAGCTTGTTGAGAAGTTTAACACAAAATTAGACCCAATTATGAATCAGACTTGTAGGTTTTTGATTTCTTTCCCGATTCTTTTTTCTTTTTTCAATGATATCACCATGGGAAACAGTGCATTCGAGATTTTGCCTTGCAATACATCCATGGGTGTGCCTATGTTAACCCTAAATGTTGTAAATTAAGAAGCTTGAAAAGCCAAGACATTATTTAGGCATTCCCAAATTGTTCAAAGTAGTCTTATTGTATCAAAACGTAAGAATTTAATATGTGTTTTTATTCTACCTTTATAAAAACTCATTCAGACTGAAAACCACTTTTTCAAAGGAATCCAGAAACAAATATGACACAAGAAATGCACCTCCACTCAAAAAACAAGGCAATGATACAACTCTTTTGTTTTCATTTTTCAGTCAAATGTTGAGCTTTTTAAATAACTGTGATGTTTTATTTGTTGCTTTACATTTTTAAAACGTACTTATTTTTGTTGAAACATTAAACATCCTCCAATGAAAGGTTGTAAATAAAGAAACCTTTTTAGTATAGAATAAGAAAGAACACTTTATAGTTCTCTGTAATTTGAACAGTATTCAGAGGATGTAATGTGACATGGCATTGCACTCTGGGATTTCACTTGAGAGTTACACTGACAGGCATGAGATGGGACTTGAGACTTGCCTCCGGTGACAGCCGTTTAATTGAACTTGGGTTGCCTGAAATGGTCTAGGAAAATCTGTTTCTAATGAGGTTATGCTGATAACACAGTAAAAGGGAATTGTTAAGTATGCAGAATTTTTATCCTTAATAAGGAGAGGAAAACTAGGGAAAGATGGCTCAGAACATACGCTACATTTCGTTGTTAAAAAGACACATCTTATAATGTAGAAAGATAAATCATTTCAAAACTTATTACAGCCTCAATGTGAAATCTTTGCAAGTCCTAATCTGTAGTCCAGATATGGAAAATACAGCAGATTGTGCTCACAAAAATTCCTGCAACTCCTGTTTCTCTGTGCCAGCCTCTCTGGCAGGTTTTTGGTGCATCTTTTACATCAGTTTTTGAGATGACAGTCTTAAAAGTATGAAGATGTAATTTCATCCTATTTCCAATCAACGCTGGATGTCTTTATTAGGTCCCTTAATGTCTCATCTGCGCTCCTTTGATTATTCATGCATTTGTACTGTGAGATTCTTTCAAACATTTGGCTAGGGTTATAATTTGCTAACTGGTAACAAAATATGCAGGTGCAAGAAAAATCTGAGTATAAAGTATGAAGATCAGCTGCATCAGATTTGCTATCTTTGATGGAGGATGTCAAGTTGAGAAAAGCATACTGTATGCAACCAGATTGTTCCTCTTTTTCATTTAAATGAAAACAGTTTATTTGTTTATTTTTCTATCGAATTGTACAGGACATGTGAAGGTAGAAAAGCTTTGTCACAAAAAAATCTGGTATTTTAATGTGGATGTATACAGTTTGGAGAACCATTTTTTATGTTTTTCTTTCATGAATCCCCATAAGAATTTTCATTGTTAATATTAACAGATCAAAATATTGTTTTTTTTAAATAATTTCTGGATGAAAAAAACCCAGTCGCCCTCTGTTTGTGCACAGGTCGTCTCATCTTTGATAATTTGAAGAAGTCCATTGCTTACACATTAACCAGCAACATCCCAGAGATCTCGCCCTTCCTCCTCTTCATCATTGCCAGTGTTCCTCTTCCTCTGGGAACTGTCACCATCCTCTGCATCGACCTGGGCACTGACATGGTGAGCAGTGCAACAAAGGAAAAAAAATCTTGTGCGGTGATGCCAGTAATATTTTTTTGTCGTCTGGTCAAATCTGAAAGTTTGACACGTTTCATTTTTTCTCTAGTTATGCCTTTGTAGTGTTTTCAAATCTTTTTTTTAACATTCACTGTGGCTTTATTGTAGTTTTATTGCTCTAATACTTAATTACAACCAGTATAATGTTTTATATTTATCTCTTTTTACTAAATTATCCTGTATTTTTTGGTTAATTTTAGTAGTTCTCCTCATTGAAAGGGTGCTAATTGTAAGCATGTTGCATAGCTACGGGCAAGGTAAAGGTGACATTAAGGGAAATTGCATTACTAGTGTCAAATATGAGAGCCTGGAGGTAAAAGAAAAAGGAAAAAAAGAGCAACTGTTTGGTTCAATTTGCTCTTTCTATCAGTGGGGGAAATTTGCTTTTGGCTTTTTGCCGACGTCCATTTGTTCAAGCAGAACAAAGGCCGGGTGACACTCACATGCAGATTTACATTTCACATGCCTGCCATTTCCAGATGCCAGTCTCTGCTTTGTATTTCCAGTTGCAACAAAAAGAGTTGCTGGCATGCTGCTTGCCTGAGGGGCGTAATCCATCATTACAGAAAGAAAGGAATCACAGAATGAAAAATTCAGAGGGACTTTTATGCTTATTACTTTAATTTTTGAATTTTGTCAGCCATCAAAACACCAGTAGGCAGTAGAAAATGGCACATCCTAAAAGGCTGGAATTAAAAGTCAGTAGGTAAATGTTTTATAGTTTTGCACTGGAAACTGAAGACAAGCTTTCATGTCTTGGGAAATTATCCATATTTTTTTTTACTTTTTCATATTTTGTCATATTACTAAAAAGTGTCTCCATCCATCATCTATACCTGCTTGCCCTTGCAGGGCCACAAGAGGAGTTGGCACCTATCCACAGAGATAGTTTGTTATTATTTTTTAGATTTTATGTAATAGATAAACACAATGTGGAGCATAATCTTTAAGTAGCAGAAAGATACATGATTTTACTAAATTTTTATTTACAAATATGGAAAAGGTGTAGTTAGTTGAGCCACATAATTCTGTAGTTACAGCTGCAAGTTTTTTTGGGGTTATAACTCCAGCATTGCATTAACCTAAACCATTTTGTTAGTTTATTTGTTTCACAGTCTAGCAAAGGTTATCCCTCACTTGTTTGAAAGCGCATTGTTCTCTAACAAGCCTCGTTTTCATAGAAAATCTAAATTAATTCAGTTCAAAATTACTTCATCTATCCAAAAGGGAAATTAAATCTAATTACACACAAGTGATCTCCATTTTCTTACCAGATGTTTTCTGGAAGTAATTGGCTCAATGGATTTTATTAAGGAGTAACAGAATAAAGGGGATGAGTAATTGGCCAATTTATTTTGGATTTTTACTTGTAAAAGATAAAAGCTGTGTTCTGTATAATTCACAATTGTGTGCTACTTTGTGCACATAAAACTCTAATAGGATATATTGAAATTTCTCATTATGATGTGACAAAATGAGAAAAGGTCCAAGAGATATGAATTGTTTTGCAAAATTTGCTGTCTTCCTATTGCTCTGATTTTCCTTCAGGCGTGGGATAATGGATACTGTTAATATGATCAGCATTATTAGATTAATTGACATTTACATTGAAATCTCTAAGTAATGGGGAAGGAACACCTGGATATTTTGAACCAACATGAAAAAAGAACATCTTCGTGCAGAAGAGTTGAAGAAGTGTTCATGCTGAAGTGCACAGTTAAAATTACTGATTTCCCGTGTCTGCCAGTAATAGTGTTAACAGCTTGTTTACAGCTTAGAGCAACTCCTGGCTACAGGCTCAAGGACTCTGCAGAGATTTTGCAGTGACGACCAGCACATGGAGTCTACTCTGATTATTTTTAGCAAGCAAGGGAAAGAGCGACTGAATCACAATGTTTATCTTCATGCTTAGGGACGCCTTATGAGAGACATTTGAAGACTGAACATCATTTCATGTGCACTTTTAAAAGCAGATAGAAAAATATCTGTCAGACATTTTGTTCCAGCTTCCTCCACTGCTGTAGGTCAGAGGAGAGCAACACCAAAACAAACGGGATTTGCAGACAACACAGGACGTGTGCTCAGTTTCAAGCAGTGCCAAGTCCCCACCTCAAATCCCATCTAAATCCTGGAGATTTTCTTCCCTAAGTCAAACATATTGCTCTGTTGCTCACCTAGTAAACCCAGCCAATATGAGATCTTTATTACAGGAACCTTTTTACCCTTTTGTTTTATGAATCTCCTGAAATTCATCTCATCCACACCTCCCTCTGTAATTGTCGTTGCTTTCTCTTTCCTCTGCTTTTGCCCTCTCTCTTCCTCTGCCACTGCACAGTGATTGCATGATTATATCAGCAATAAGACTGGTCCAACCTGCCTTTTTAAGGATGCAGCAAAAACAAATTCCTGCATGTTTATTGTTCTGATGTAAAGTAAGCTCTTTTCTCCCTTGTTCCTGCAGGTTCCTGCTATCTCCTTAGCCTATGAGTCGGCCGAAAGTGACATTATGAAGCGCCAACCAAGAAATCCGAAAACAGACAAGCTGGTCAATGAACGCCTCATCAGCATGGCGTACGGACAGATAGGTCTGTTCTCCCAAATCTATAAGCCTTCTCAGCAGATCTTAAACCTAAATCACTGTGACAGGCCTCTTGTATTGACTTTATAGAGATAATAAACATTTCTGTCATAAAAACTTAAATACTGACATTTATCATAAATTCTGGCACCTGTAAATGTTTAGGAAGGTGCAGTTACAGAAATAGAACCAGAGGTGAGTAGACGTTTCCTTATTTTTCTTGTAATTCTTGTGACATTTACAGCAAATTGAGAGTGGCAAGTGCAGCTATTAGCACAACTTAATCTTGGTCATGTTTTACTGGTTGGCGCCTCTCTTGAACACGTGCTTCTTATCTCTGGTTTTATTTGGTTTGGGAATTGTGAAGGATCAAAGGCTGGCCCAATTTCATACGCTGTTAAATAGGGCAAAAATATGACAGGGCTTCACTTAAAACTGAATGAGCTCAGAACAGCCGACAACGAGCATCAATTCTGGGCATTAATTCCCGTAAAATGAAGGTGGAAAGGTTTGCAAGACACAGCAGACCACATTTATTAAAGACCTATATAGCTGGAGGACAGGCTGGTTTAAATGTTTAACTGAAGAGACCCAAAGGTGACACCTAACAACTACATAAGCAGAATTTACAAAATGAACATGATCGAAGTCTACCAAATCAAATCTAATGTATTTATGTAGCACATTTAAAGCTGCAATATGCTACTTTTATAATACATTTGTTGTCACTATATAACGATAGTATGATGTGTGACAGATAGTCTGTGATAAAAATCAAGCTCCTCTGCCTTCTCCCAGTGCTCCCAGTACTTACTAGAAACAACCAATCAAATCCAGGAGGCGGGTTTTTTGAGAATGGATTATCTTGTCTGGTTGTGTCTTAGAAATTAGTCTCTTTATTGGTGCACTCTACTGTATAATGTATTTGGGATCAATATTTGGAGTTAACGATATTTTGACATCATGACCGACTACGCTGCTTTTGTTGTAACGTTACCATCTTTTTTAATGGTTTCTTTTAATTGCTGAGGGATTACCTGACTAAGTTTTAATGCTCTGTGGATGGGGTCTGCAACCTGAAATTTGCTTTTTTTAACTTTCACAATGGCTCTTTATAACTTTGATTTTTTTAAAAATCAACAAACTCAAATATGGATACAATAACAACAACATAAAGTTTTGAAATTTGCCAAAACATGTAACGTTTGATGACATAACTTTTAAACTATGTGCTTTTTTTTTTTTTTTTTTACAAAATTTCTACAAATATCAACATCCTTTGGAAGACAATGAATCTGTCTTATGTTCGCAAACTTATTATATAAGAAGTTTTAATAGAACTAAAATGTTGACTTTTCAAATATGACACCAAGTTTTTAAAGTTGATATCCATCAAAAATGAGAAGTTGTCATTTTTGAAAGGTCGTGTAAACAAAGTCTTTTAGCTGCAGTGAGGGCAAAAAGTGTCTCTTTGGACTGTAAAGGTTGCAGACCTCTGCTCTGTGAGCTTCTGTATCCTGTGACACGATTACAAGCCAAATGTCTTCAGTGTCCATTCACTTTTCATTCATCCAGCATACCAACATGAGTGAAGTCTCTAGATAGCATAGAGTAGAAAGAGTAAGAAAGTAATGATATTATTGGGTTATTGCTGCAATATTTAAGTGTGCAACTTACATGTGTGTATGCCGGTGCAGTAGTACACATATGGCAGAATTTTGCATCCGACATCTGTGTCAGCTTGACTTAAAAGGTGATTAAATGTTTATGCAGCATTGTTTAATACCTTGATGGAGACAGTTATTGACTATCCATCCATTGACTATTTACTGTCTGCAGGGATCAACGACCTTCTTGCTGAATGGCTACGGTTCTAACAACTGCGCCACCAGTCAGTCCATTATTAGCAGCGTTGTACCATTAATTTAGCAAAGTTTGGAAAATGATATATTTTCCCTTTTTAAAACAAATCTGTCACTGACACAGCAAGGCAGTCAGTTCCCGAAGCTGTCAAGATGCAGGACACAAAAAAATTGAAATATTAAAATCAACTGCATCTTGCTTTTCAGAAACAACCCTTATGTAGGGAGTTATTTACCCACATATCCAATACAGATTAATAACCATAAACTCAGCTCTCTGTCAGACAGCCAGTCAGTTAGGTTCATAGGAGTCTCTGAAATACGATGTCAAGGCATCACATTGAAAATATAACAGTCTACCTCCTAATATTGCGGTCGTCAGCTGTCTGGATCAGCATTACTCCCCCAAAAAAGCAACATTTAGAAGGCTGAAGACAGAGATGTTCACAATCATTACAGCCTGAAAATATTAAACTGTTTAGAGATCTGAGTCTTTTTGTACAGGCCTGTTTGGCATGTTTCTTTTCCTAAATGCTCCTTAATAACGCCGGCTCAGTTGTTACACTGTGCTGTCATACGACAGATGGGAAATGATTTACTTGATTGTCTGGAGTGATTAATGGCTCAATATGGATTTGACGATGATTTGTATAAAGCAGCTTTTGGAAGTAGGGATTCTTAAAACTTTACACAGCCTTTTTTTAGTGTTTGATGTCACTTTTATCTCTGTCAGACAATGTGAGCTAGATAAAAACATTATGATATAAAGACCTGATACTCATATTGTTGAATTCCAGCTTAGTCAACAAAGTCTGTTGGTATCATTTATAATAAAATAACTTACTGCATCATCTGTTCTCTTTGCAACGTTGTAAAAAAAAAAAAAAAAAAAGCCTAAGTAGCTTAATCTCAAACTGAAAAATTGAAATAGCCAACCTGTAACATATGTACATTTATTCTGAAGGGGGAAAACAAGTGTTAAGAAATATAATTTCCAATAAAATTAAGCGTATGACAGTTAATAGAATATTGACATACAAACTGGAAATCCTGTAGTTTTCTATAAAATGTCACAAATTTGTGCTACAAAGAGGGAAGGTTCTTCCATGATTCAGGTTTTCTACAGGATTTAGATCTGGAAAACTGAGATGGTTATGGAAGACGGTTGTTTAAATAGATTTGTCCAGATGTTTGGATAATTATTCTGCTTTGGAAATCAATGATTATCCATTTCAGTTTATGGCAGAGACCAACAGATTTTTATTTAAAATTTCCTTTGGAGATGTCATGATTTTGACAAGCTTCCAAAGGATGTTTACTAGAGAAACAAGCCCTCAGCATCATTAGACCTTTACCATACCTAACAGTTGTGGACAAATTTATCACTTGCTTCATTCCAGAACCTTCTGGATTGTCTGCTCCATTTTAAAAAGTGGCTAATGAAAATAATCCTCTGTCATATTTTATTTACATCACAAGGAAACAGAACACAGTGGATTATCAAATAAAAATATTATTTTCAAATTTCATTGATCACATTTAATTGAAGTAGCAGTTATAGTAGCACTTGTGTTTTTGTGAGAATGATTTATTTCTTACCATAAGACGTTTGTTCTCAGCTGAATAAATGTACTCACGTTAAATGCTGGATTTTCCTGCACTGCTTGTTCCAATACTCCTTTTCCAGGGACTCAATTTCTTCCAAATTTCGCATGCTTTATATTTTTGACTCCTTTATTTGTGAGTCAAAGTACAGAAATGTGAGACGGAAACAGAAATGCGAAACAACTGTGGAAGATAAATTGAAATGTGTCTTGAATTTAGTTCTGCAGCATAACGGAGGAGCTCACACCTCCAACCTCCTGTTGTTCCAGGTTTGAAAGTATTTAACCAAACCAGCAGCATTTAATCAGTTTGAGTCATTAACTTAAATATTTATTGTACACATCATCACAGCAGGACTGTAAGCATAAATCTTCTCACACAGTGAGATGTAAACTCAGTGCATGAAAATGTGGCCATTGCACAAGCTGAGAGCTTTTATTGTCAGAGTTGGGAACCACTAGCCTAGAACAGATCTAGTTGAGAACTTTTGACAGGACTTGAAATTTAATGTTCACAGACATTCTCCCTTCTGCCAAAGCTTGAGCTATTTTGCAAAGAGGAACATGGGAAAAGACTGTAAATGTAGAAAGCTGGTCGAGGAATACCCCAAAAAGGCTCTCAGCTGTAGTTACAATTTAAAATGGGTTCTGTAGCCCCCTTAGCATTGCCTGAGGGGGCTGCATGCAAACACACACCACATTTTTTAGATTTTTACTTGCAAAAATGCAGGACTCATGTGTCATTCTACTTCACAACACAATTAAGAAGTTTGTGTTGGTTTATCACATAAAATCCTCATGAAAGATACTGAAGATTTTGATTCCAATGTGACAAAATGTAACATTGGAATCATGGACTGTTCATATGTTCTTTGTAAATATACCAGCTGCTGGAAGTGCAGTTGACCAGTAATTAAAAAATAACGTTAGGGGTGTTCTGTGGTGGCACATGCTTCCCCATGAGCACAACCCTCATGGGGAAGCATTAGTCCGAGACACAGCTGTCGCAGGTTCGATTCCTGGCCTGGCAGCCTTTGCCGCATGCCTTCCCCTTCTTTCATTCCCACCTTCCTGTCAATTAACTATCAATTAAAGGCCACTAAAGTCATAAAAAAAAACTTTAATCGCCACAGCAGAACAAAAACCATTGTACAAACAGTGCAGAAGACATTTCCACAAATTTCCTCCAGTGTTTTCCATACAGGCCAATACAACCTGACAGAATAGAAATTGTGGATAGAAATAAATGATTTTAATTTCTGACAGACTTGTGAGAAACGTGGAGACAACCATATTAATCATGATGAATTGTGTTTGGAGCAACTAATGGACAATAAATGAATTTTCTATGCTAACATGACATGACATTTGTCTCTATTTCCTTTACATTACAGTCTATCTGTTGCTGTGAAGGGGACTGAAACACAAATTTACATTTGCAGAATTATACAGAGAAAATTAAATACTGACAAAAAATATTATAGTTTTAGCTAGCTGTACCTAAAATATATATTTATTAGTGTTGGTGCCTTATTAAGAAGTGGTTATTCTTCCCTCTAGGTATGATGCAGGCTCTGGCCGGATTTTTCACCTACTTTGTGATATTGGCTGAAAACGGCTTCCTCCCAAAAGACCTGCTGGGCATCCGCATCAACTGGGATGATCGTGAATTCAATGAACTGGAGGACAGCTATGGGCAGCAGTGGGTAAGGGGCGGGAGCACATAGTCGCCAGCATGGCTTTATGTATATTGGCCTTTTTCATATAAAAGCAAATAAAACCTGCTTTTCCAACTTTGCAGACGTATGAGCAGAGGAAGATCATTGAATTCACCTGCCACACGGCCTTCTTTGCCAGCATTGTGGTTGTCCAGTGGGCTGATCTGATCATCTGCAAGACCAGGAGGAATTCACTCTTTCAGCAAGGCATGAAGTAAGTAATCATCAGAACTGTTATTGGTTTTATTGTGATGAAAGAAGCAGAGCATGTGAACCACAAATGTTTACATAAATGGAAAGTACTGATTGAAATGGATGGAAATCAATATCATCTGTTAATATTGACCTAGTTTTACTTATCGGACCAATATCACACTGCAAAAACCCAAATCTTACCAAATTTTCTTGATCTAGTTTCTCGCACAAATATCTTGGTACACTTGAAATCAGACAAAACTAACGTGGAAGTAACTTTTTAGCAAAATATAGGAGCTTGTTTTAAGTCAGTAATGCCTTAATTTTGATGAAAAGGTAATAATCCAGAGGAAGAAGACACTTATAATATGGGGAAAATGGGTTGTTTCACCAGCAGATTATTTCACTTATATCTAATACTTTTTGATAAATAGTAAGGAATTGTGTACATAAAACAAGCTCCTACTTTGTGCAGAAAAATTGCTTGTAAGTTAGTTTTGCCTTACAAGGAATCCATGTACCTAAGTAATAATCATAAAACATGACATTATTATTACTAGAATAATTTACAGGGCAATTGACATATTTAAATGTGCTTGACATAAAAATACAGGATGGAAAATACGTAAGCAAATGTTTCTTTACCATGCGAAAAGGAAAAAGTAATCAACCCAGAAAAAAAAAAAAATTATACCAACTTCTTGTTGCTTTATTTTAAGCTGTGTTCTTAATTGCATGTACATCTCGTCTTTTCTATTGCTAATACGTTTCCTAATGTGTGTGCAACAGGAACAGGATCCTGATCTTCGGCCTGTTTGTAGAGACGGCCCTGGCTGCCTTCCTCTCTTACTGCCCTGGGATGGACGTGGCCCTGCGCATGTACCCCATGAAGTATGCACCGTATACACACATCTCCACTGAACCGAAAAATAACCCCTTGAAGACCTAATAGCTTGCCATTAGCCTGTTACTCTCAACTTCAAATGAAGTCTCTGATCTTTTTAAACACCACCTTGTTAGCCCCTTAATATTCAGAAATGACTGCAGTGAGTTTAATGATTTGCACTCTCCCTGTGACTCTTCGCTGTTTGCGTTCACCTTCCCTCCTCCCTGACTCCATTTTTCTCGTTGCTCTCAGGATTCTGTGGTGGTTCTGTGCCTTTCCCTACAGCCTGCTCATTTTTGTTTACGATGAAATCCGTAAATTCATTCTGCGGAGGAGCCCAGGAGGTAAGCAGTTTTAAGGATGAGAAGGTTTTCAGCTCGTTTGTTTTTATTGGATGAAAAATTAAGTAAGAAAACAACAGTTTAACATCCCTTTTGCCCATTTGCTATTTTCCACTAAAACCGTGGCTCTCATCTACTGCTCATGTCTCAGCTTTCCAAACTGTCTGGGTAAAAAGTAAATGCTCCAAATAAGACTTTCCTCTTTTAATTTGAAACTCTCATGGCAGCTCTGTTTGGCATTAAAGTCCTAAAATCTCCATGCAGATGAAGCCCTTTGCAGCAGATGTTGCGTTGTGTACGCTGCTATGCAATTTATCAAGCACATTCTAGAAGATGTGATTAAACAGACACAGCACTTTGTTATGAAAGTCTTTTCAGCCAATAATTAAAAATTTCAAATCCTCATTTATCCACCTGTGAGCTTCTTGGAGGCAACAATAGCTTTCAATGTCTTGCTCAAGGACACTTTCACAAATTACAAGACTAGTTTTTAGATCTTATTTTCAGCTGGATGATGAGAAACATCCCAGGAAGTCAGGCACAACTAAAAAAACAGAATGAAACGAAACTTACATAAATATACAGGTGGGGTTACAGCAGCATACAGTACACTCACCTCAGTGTGAATGTAGTGTTGAAATCAATATAAATCTGAAACTTTATGAAATGACCCGATCACTTACTTGTTAACTTGTTTAATTTAAACTTTAATTTTAGCATCCATTCAAAGATTTAAAACTATTAATAACCTTGTACAGATTAGTCTGTTTTTCTAATTTAAGATAATTATTTTACCATTCTTAGAAAACACTGCACACCGTTCCATAAGAAATCCACATATCAAAATGCTTGCAAACACACCAAACCATGTTTTATAGTGAAGGAAATAAGTATTTGATCCCCTGTTAATATCCAAGGTTGCTCACTTAGGAGCAAAAAACTTTATCGGTATATAATACGGTCGTTTCGTGTACAGAATATCAACAGAAATTATGAGAAAATACATCACATAAAAGTTATTAGCGTTTGTATGTTATTGATTGAAATATATTTCATTTCTTGTCCAATCTGAACTCAGAACGTGGTGAAGAAACTTATGTTGGTGAGCACAGCACTCAGACATTTTCTGTAGGCGGTCACCTGGTTTTTATGCATCTCAGGAGGGATTTTAACCAACTACTCTGTAAAGCAACTCTCTAAATCCTTTAGGTTTCTTGCCTGCTGCTGGGCAACCGGAACCTTCTGCTCACATCATTGATTTTCTGTTAGATTGAAGTTTCTTTTTACCCCCCAACAGAACATACCCGGCCACTCCATAACCTTAACATGGCTCATATCTTGCTCCATCATTGCTGTCCTAGAAGTGTATCTTGGGTTATACTGTCATGCTGGAACACTTGGTGTTCTCCTAGATTTCATAAGAAATCACACTGTTAAATAGACTCTTGATGTGAGGAAGTCATTGTATGCTACTGTCTCAGAGCAATGTTTACACAACGTTCTTCAGGTCATATCAACTCATTTCTTCCAAACACGGCAGGTTGAGATGATCCAAAATAGCTTGACTTCGGTCTCATCTTCTCTCTTCTCTGAATCATTAAGAAGTTCACAGGCAAACCAAAGAAATGTCTGTACATGCCTTCTTCGTGAATAGGATGTAAGATTTCAGTCCATTGCAATGATTTACCTGTGGTGTTCTTGGTTACTGTGATCCTGTAACTTTCCATATAGCTGCAGGCTGATCCATTATCTTTCTGATGAATATTTTCACCCCTTCACCTTCTCACGTGGAGGGTGACTGGTGGTCATTTTAGGGTGTATTCACACCAGAAAAGTCCTTTGGTCCTTTTGTTTGATCTGGACCGAAAGCAGACTGTATTTTTTCATTTTGCGTGGTTTGCTTTCACATTGTGCTTATTTGCAAGTGGATTATAATTTGCAAACAAAGCCACACTGGTGACAATAATTGCTCCCACTGGACAGAAATGGAGGACCCAGAAAAAACAAATATGGAAGTCCTGCGTAACTATAATACCACTTTCAATGAACAGCTCATTAACCACATGTATTGCAATGGGGCATCACTAAGCAGAAAATGGTGTGATTTTATCACAACCTATACAACCAGTAGTAGCATTAGCAAAATGGAAGAGCTTGCCTTATTATTCATTCTGGTTCAAGCTGAGAAATTGTGAATCATGAAGTCCAAAAACATGTATATTTCCTGCAGTTGGGTCGTATCAAGGCATAAAATGTTACAAAGAACTTTTAATTTTAGTTTTTAGTGCAAATATCTTAGTGCACTTGAAATGAGAAAAAATACTAACTTAGCAAGATACATGAGCTTGTTTTAAGTAAATAATTCTTTAAATCCTTTGGCAGATTATTTCACTTATAACATATTTTTGCTATGTTATAAATACATTTTTGCCGACCCATACCGAAGTTTGTTTGGAAGACCGCCTCAAAATGTGAGTCTTGGTTTGGTTGATTGAGGACTTGCATTATTGCATTTTCACCTGCACAAAAAGTCTGGACTAATGGATTATACAAACTTTTGTCCATTTAAAGTGAGCCAATTGTCTTAAAAGCTCTCACCTTCTAAAATAAACTCTGGCTGATGTTTATTGTATCCATCTACCTTTAGCAGCTCCTTGAGCCGTTAAAGGTGTTTCCATGGTGGTTGGAAACAGTTAAAGAAACTGATATATTATGCTAATATATATATGTATGCTAAAAAAAACTTGATTCATCTGTGTGTAACACAGAAACATAATCAATCTCTGGGTGGCATAACTCTGGTTTTGTTATTCACTTGATCTTATGCAAACCAATTTTTATGTAATGCATCTTTTTAGTAGAAATTTCTGTTCTTACTGTCTTTTTAAAATAAAATAAAATGACCATAATGTGCTTTTTTTTTTTTTTTTGCAATTGAGCAAATGTAGAAAATAAGCAAGGAATCAAATACTTATTTTCCACACTGAATTTGTCATGTTTTCTGTTGGCTTCTATAGCAAAAACAAATCATCAGTCAATCAAACAAAAATTGCTGCAGTTTGTTCGTGTGTCATTGTTTCTCAGTTTGAACCAGAATGAATAATAAATATGATGTAACTTAGTGATGAATTGCTGAGAAATTAGTCACAATTATGGGTGATTACTGTCAGCTTTTATTTTGGCGAAATGCAAAAGAGAACTGGTTGGGATGCAGGAACATTCAGCACCGGTTGCAGCTGTCTCATTGAAAAGTCCCATCGTGTGAATAAAGCAAAGGGAGTAACCTACCTTTAGTCTCTGACATGAATGAATGGCATCATTGTTAATTTTAGGATGCATTGTGAAACAGGATCGGCACTCATTTTCCATTTAAAAGTTTCTATCAATCCAAGCTGTAATAAAAAAGAAACCAGAAGCCTGATGGTTGGTAAATGCAACTGAAAACTATCAGGAATCTAGTAGAATGCAATCGATTCAAGCCTATTTCCTAGGGTATAAAAGCTGCTGCCTGTGTAACACTGGAATGATTATTGTTTGTCTCTCAAGTTTGATTTCTAACAAAATAGCATTTAAATGCTGTTGTGTCAGGACAGTTTGTTCAGGAATACTGTTTAATAAAAGGAGCATAAAATGAAATCGCAGCTTGTAAACGAGAAAATCTCTGTTGGTGAAATTCAAACATCCTCTTGACGGCTGAAATTGAATTTGATCTCAAGCGCAAGCCAACTGCTGCGTGTGCACCAGATTGTGATCAGAGTTTTAAGTAACGTTTTAGATCACTGTTTGCGGTCTTGAGGATAAACAAAGAAATGTAAAAAAAAACAAAAAAAACATGGCTGTCCAGTCCAGCTGAAGTCTTTAGCTGAATTCAGACCTTTCAACAAAAACTTGGCCAGGTTTAGATTTTTCTTGCCTCTTGGACTTCTCCATCTATCAAAGGTCCTAGAAAGCTGACCTTTGTCCTACAATGTCTCTGGTTATTAAGCCTTTTTGATGGATGTCAAGGCTTTTTGAGTCAGGCAGAAATTATTTCAGCTCCGCTTTGTTTGCCCCTACAACTGAAGAATCTGTTTTGCCCCACAGGAGTTTGCCAATTGTTGCAAGGTTCTGGTGAGAGGGAAAAGCTCATCCTGAGCAAGAATGGCATATAATTTTAGATCTTTAAATTGTTTTATGGAACTATTCTGCTTTTCAGGGTGGGATGATTGTACAATATACAACTTCAATAAAGTTTCAAAACAACCACTGGGTATAAACATTTTAATTTATAATGGATGTCCTCACTCCATTATAAACTCCTTGAGAAGTTTGGTTCTGATAGGGACATTTAAAAAAAAATATAAGACAATGACCTTTTTCAACAAATTCAGTCACTGAAATTAAATTATATATTATGATTGCTGACCAATGTTTTTGCATGTTTCCATTTGTATCAATGATAAAGTTATGAGTGAAAGATCTCCTTGCAAATGCCCTAATTTTTCTTCATAAATTGCTTGCTTCATAAATTTTTTTTTTTAGCAGATTCAAGTCATGACTCTGACTGTATCAAAACTGGTTTATTTCAAGGTAACAATGGAAAAATAAATTTGTATCACGAGTCACATCAACAACGAGATCTTTCCATTGGTGCAAACCACAAAGAAGAAGATGACAGGAAGTAATTTGAAGGATTATGGCACGGCATGATTTAAAAAAAATAAAAAATAATTGCGTAACCAAACCTGTTCACGTGTGATTTTAATTGCGGCTCTTATTTAAATGAAACCAAACCAAAATTGCAAAATGTAATTTTTTCGACACTAGCGGAATATTGTCAAAGCTTTTTGCAGATTTGTACTTGAAACGCAGCTACTCATTTAAACAAGTTGAAGTTTAAAGCACAGACTTTGAAATATAACAAACACATAAACAATCTTTTTCTGGCAAGCCAATTTGATTTTCCGGTTGTATTCTGTGTTGAAGCACAGCGCAGTGGTTATCCTGTTTGCCAATGAGCTAATATCCAATATGTCAAACTTAGGCCAGGAAATAAACATACCTGATCACCCATCAACAGAGCCAATGCTAAATGATTGGAGAGGAAATTAAAGCAGGCTGATGAAGACTCTTGAGATATGCCCTGAAGATCGTCCATACGATATGGAAACCTTACAATGGCTGAAAATCTGCTCTCTGCCAGTGCATCTCAGCTGATGAGGGGCAAGACGTGGGCAGACAAATACAATCCATGCTGACAGTTAATCATTTCTGTTAATCTGTGTGTCACGGGCTGCTGATCAGACTCTGAGTTATAACGGGATTCATTTGGAAATGTACGTAGAGAAAGGCAATGTGATGAATACAAATAGAGCGATACAATGGGTTATTATGAAACCTGTCATTTTTTTTGTTCCCTGACACTTTTCCTCTTTTTTCTCCTTCTCTCTCTCTCTTGGTTTCTTCCAGGTTGGGTGGAGCTGGAGACGTATTATTAACATTCAGAAAATGTCAGTTTGCATCGTGTGTGTATGTGTGTTTTACTTCCGGGCTTTGTGAGGGTGAAACTGCGTGTGTGTCTGTCAGATGTAATATTGCATGGATCAGTTCACAAATCCGATTATCATAAAATACTGCTGAAAAAAGGCTTGTGAGTTGTTCCTTTCTCCTGTTTCATCAGAAAACATTTATAGCAAGATGATGTTCTTGTGCACCTTTGTGCCTTATATAAACTCTTACTGAAGTGATGAATTGTGACCTTTGAGTGAAAAGCAACACTGAATGATTTTCATCAGTTTGAAAGTTTTCAAATAAAATGAATTGCTATCTATGACTCTTTGTTGTTGCCTGTCATTTTTTTTTGCAAGTACATTGCACAGAACAGCGTTCTCCTTTTACATGCATAAATTGCTCCCTCCAGGTCACTTCAGAATGTCCCTGTGGATCTCTTAAATTTATCCACGACTTTTTGTCCCTTTGTGAGTAACAGCAATGGCAGCAGTGTTCCCTCTCATGGACCATTCTCTAAACTAATGTTTGATAGGCTATGGGATTGATCATACAACAGATTCTTAAAGTAGCTTACTAACAGTGCAATTTCTCACCTAGTAAAAGTATTGTGCTGTTTATATTAAACATTCAATGTAATATTGCTCCTGGGCATTATTAACTATGGACAGTAAGTGTTGCTTAGTGTAGTGCGTGCATGTATGTGTACTCTTGTATATGTGACATACAGAGGACCACTTTTACAACACTTCCCAACAAATGAAGGTAATTTGTGGAAAGTGAGGATTCTTTCCTGGTCTTCACTTTTTTTGCAGTTGTACTGAGCTCTACTAGTTAGGTGTAGATGTATGATGTGAATTAAGTTTGGTTAGGGTTAGGAATAGACAAGTACTGGAAAAATCTGGGTTAGACACAAATGCAGTTACTAAAATGAATGGAAGTCAACAGTTTGAAATACAATATGTACTTCTTCATGCTCCTTATTCTAAAACTCAAGTCCAAAACTGGTAAGATATTCATTTAGAAAACAGTGTAGAAAAAAACCCCAACTGGATGGACACATTTGCATTTTATTTAAAGATGTTCACTTCCAAATATTCCAAGAAAAATGCATCTAATAAAATAGAAGTCTTATTAATTTAAATTCTGCAAAATACAAAAACATGTAGGTCAGGGACATATTCTAAAATATTCATGCTATAATGACCTCTTCTTTTTTATTTTCATCAATATTTTTTTTCAAATGGTACAAATAAGTCTTTAAAGGTTAAAAAAGGAAAATATATCCCTCGATGAATATTTCCAACAAAGACTTTCTGTGAACTTCAAACCATCCCAAGACTCATCCTCCTTAGGCTGCTCTTTTTTCATATGAGCAATCATGCCTGAAATATTTCCAATTATTAAAGGAATTCAGGGAATCCTCGAGGAGAAAACTTTTATATTGAATGGCCAAGACTGTTCTTCATGTGGGTCTGTATGTGCACAGCGACACAAATAGTAAGAACAAGGAACATATTTTGCTGGAGATTATACAAATTAAAGCACAAATCTACAGTGACGGTTGGGTTTTACCACGGGCATAAATGTTGTCTGTTGTATCTTTAGCTTTTTCTTTATTTATTTTAATCACAACCTTTTTATTACAAACATCACTTGCTTGAAATTATTCAAAACAAAAACCCATATTCATAAGATAATCAACTGACTTAATTTAATTATTTTTCTTAAATCTGCCCTGCTGACGTTTTGAACAATTGGAGCTGGATCAATCTAATTAGCATTTTCAATAAAAGAGGAATACATCTGTTTGAAATTGTTGTCCTCCTCAAGGTCCATTTAATACCCTATTCAACCTGAAATAAACCCAGATGGGGCCTATATACACATGATGGCTGGATCCAATTTAACTTGCTGCAACTTGAGTACCCTTTTAAAACACCCAGTCTACATAAAATATTTATAATTTTACATTAAATTTGTGGGTAATGTTATTTTCTAAAAATGCAGTTCTTTAAACTCTTTGAAGTGTGGTTCCTATAAAATGTTAGAAACTGTTAGTACCCAACCAGCAGCACATAACTCCATTTAGCATCTAAATAATCATCTCCTAAATAATGACTAAATGTCCAAATGTTACTACATTTAAAGTAGGAGTATAAAAATCTAGTCTTTTCCAATCTCCAGCAACATTTGGACATATTCCAAATTTCTAACAAATGCCTAACTAATTCAGACATTTGAACAAGTTTGAATAAAATGTCTGAAATCAAATCAAGTTCTGCAGCAATTCTGCTAATGATCTAATTATTTGATGATATTAAATAAGACGAACATATATCAAACAGTTACAAAAAACTGGAGTTTAGTGACCCACATTGAACAGGGGTCATTGAATCCAAGCCTAGGTACAGTGTCCTGCAACTTTTAGATGCGTCTTTGCTTCAACACACCTGAGTGAAATAATGAGGTTGGCAGGACTTGGTTGTACACTGAGGTGGTAATTCAGCCATTTGATTCTGATGTGTTTAACCAGGCGGACATCTAAATGTTGCAGGACTTCGGCCTACAAGCCTGGATGAGAAGACCCCTCCCAAATGGTAGAAGTTTCCTTTTGGTATTGGCCCTTAGAACTTCTTAATCTGCTGGGTCCAACTAATCTGTATTCATAAGAAGCAACAATGCTATGACAACTATGCACTGAAGGTAAAATATTAACTGATAATATCCTTTTAATAGAACATAACTTTTACTGTTCTTTAAAACCTACTGTATAAAGCGTTTTATACAGTAAAAAAAAGTACACCAAAAATGTATTGACTTTTTTCTTCTTGTATTTTGAAACTTAATACAGTTTCTGTAACGGTTACAAATATATTTCCTAGAATCTTTTGGATAAACTCTGGTCAAAATGCAGACCAGAGTCTGCATTTTATGTATAAAATACATAAAATGCATTTTATGTATTCTATACATAAAATACATAAAATGCATTTATGTATTTATTAAAATACATAAATGTATTTTAATACATTTATGTATTAAATGTATAAAAATACATGTATACATAAATATACATGTATTTTTTATGTATAAAATACATAAAATACATATGTATTTTATGTATTTTATACATAAAATACATATGTATAAAATATGTATTTTATTCATATTTTATATGTATAAAATACATATAAAAATATGTATTTTATATTGAAAAATAAAATACATGCATATTGGTATTTTTAAATGAATATTTTAGAATTGTATTTATTTTAATTGTCTATATCCGACCGTTATGCAGTTTAAAAAAAGTACAAGCTCACATGCATAAAGAATCTATTTTCGTTTACCTTAATCTGCCTCCTGTTTTAAAAAAAAAAAAACTTGGAACAACAACATCCGCATCGTCACTTCCGCTCACTGCCTGACAACCATGGCGCTGCTTCTAAGGTCAGTACGTCTGTCATTTGTAACTTTGAGCTGAGTGACATGTTTTTTCATCGTTTTCCTTGGGTAGCTTATCAGAATAACTTGTACAGGACGTAAATTATTTAAGGGTGAGGACATTTGGTGAAATGTAACTTCAAATTTCCGGTCATAATGAAAGATTTTTTATGAATGCTATGCGACATAGTTAGCTAACTGGCTAATGCTACATGTTTCTAGAAGCATTGAACTGCTCACGTAGTGGACTTTGACTCTGAATATAATAACAGGCTGATTGAAACGATTGTATTTAGCTCTTTTTACGCTTTATTGTGCGATTAGATGCACGTTTAGTCCGCTGGAGTTTATCCATATGCTTTTAATGGGTTTGTTTCTATGTGTGTAAAGCTATGCGCCTGCTCGCTGGATGCTTTTCTGAAGAGGATGTCCATTCAAATCTTTTTGTGAACAGAGGAAAGTGGTTTGAGATAATCAGTGCTTAATTTTAAAACATACTCATAATTTTAAACTACTTCGTCTCCTTCTGACCTGAGTTGATAAGAAGTGAGCTGCGCCAGTTATTTCAGTCAGATGTTTTGAAAAAAAGTGCAGTTTATAAACAAAGCTTTATCTGCTTTACATTATATTTTTCTATAAATATGTATTACATGATGTGTTGTGGTGGTCATTTTTATTTCCAGTGTTTAACTGAAAGCAGCTTTGCTCCTCCTGTTCCTACCATGAGTCTAACATTTCCCCCCCTTTTTTTTTATTTGCAGGACTTTGGCCCGTCAGGGTGTCTGTCTCTCAAAACCTCCCTACTATGTCATCTACAGACAGTAAGTTTTGAGCTTGTGTGGAAATCCACATGAATAATCTTTGATTTCTTACAGTAGCCTCTTTCACTAAAACAGTTCCTGGATATCACTTCTCTTTGAGGCGCCTATGTCGGTTATAAATTGCTGGGTTAAGATTTTATAAAGAAGTTTGACATTATGGAACCAAAGGAGGCATGAGGTGGAACTGTGGATGTGAAGTGTTTGCATGTACTGTTGTTTTTGGAACGATACCAAAAAATTTTTCTCTTGGTTCAAAATCCTTCCTCTAATTCCCCTCAAACAGTTCTGTTGTTTATAACTTCAAATCCCACAGCTGGCTTAGACAATGAACCATACACTATGATGGCATCACATCCTCGAGCCACAACATTGGCTTTTTCTTTGATTAATCAACATAAATGGCATTGTCACTACCTGTCAGTTATGTTTAGATTAATCTTCAATTTCTCCTTCTATTTCAAAAACATCACAACTTATATTAATTTGTCTCAAGTCCATCTTAAAATGTTTTGTGAAAAGGTCAACTGATCCAACCAAACCAGTGAGCTGCTTTTCAGTTTGCAATTTCAATTGGCCTTTTCAGCCAATTCTCACATGTCGAGTCTGTGGTTTGTTCCTGTTTTTATCATCTGAAAAATATTTCCAAATGAAGCTCCATTTATACTCCCATCCTGAGATTGAGATAATTACTCATGTTTTATTTTTCATCTTTTCATGGTGATGTATTATAAACACTTCTTAGCAAAACCTCCCTCAAACAATTGCAAGTTTTTCAAAGTGACAAAAAAGGTGACAAAATCCTTTTAGTTTTCACCTGTGACTCTAATCTAAATGCAACTACACTGGCTTCCAGTTCATTTTAGATGATTTTCCTGACTTGGAGAGCTGTTCACAAACAGGTTTCAGGTTTTATCAAAGGCTTTTTGCAACTGTATATTCCTAGCGGCTCCTTGAGGTCCTGTTACTTGGAGCAGCTAAGATGAAAACAAAATGAGACTGAGGATCCGCTCAGTGGCTCCAAACTCTGGAACTTTCTTTGGGCTTGAGATTGATGGTCTCTTCTTAAAAGCCAGTAAAAAAAAAAAAATCTTGAGGATTAAATAACTAAATCTTGACTAAAACTCCACATATTTATATTTTGAACTATAATAAACAAAACAACAAATTTGTGTAACGATGACACTTAAGAAAATGTAATGTTTACTGGTTTTCTCAATTATTGAATTTGGTGTCTTATGACTTTCTGTTTTTGTGTTTTTTACAATGTAAAGCACTTTGAACTGCCTTCTTGCTGAAATGTGAATGTACACATAAACTTGATTTATTTGAACTTGTTGACCAAAATGAAATGGCTCATGACAGCTTGTGATCTCAAATAAAACTAGAATAACACAAAGTGATCAGATTCTGGCCCGATATTGATATGAGACATTTAACAAAGCCGGTATGAATAATCATCCTGGCAGATATAAACTGGCTCACAGTCAGAACAGTAGATTGCTCCATTTCATACCTGGAATATTCAAGTACAAATTCACCACAAGTTAAAGAAATGAAATGAAGCTGGGCCAAAATGACCAGCACAAAATCCAACGTCCGGACATAAAAAGTGTGAAATAAGCAGCGGCAAGCCTCTGTTTAAATCATCTGTTCTTTGTTTCAGTGCTGCTCCAATGGGAACCACAGCTAAAGAGGAGATGAACAAGTTTTGGGACAAAAATTCCAGATTAAACAGACCCATGTCTCCACACATCACAATTTACAAGTATGTACAACCTAATCTTTGTGTTGTGTGGGTCGCTCAGAAAACTAAACAGATTAAGATTACCAAGGTGTCAAACTGACCTCATTAGTGCTGCTTATATAATGTAGCGTGATTTTTATTTCCTTACACACTGCAGATCTTATGCCGACCAAGAATAAGGCAAAAATAATAACACCATTAGGTTCATTTTGGTATTCAGCAGCATTTTCTGTTTTTAATGCCAATTAAACAGTAGGAGACAGCAGCATTGCTGTATATTTAGAGCAATAAACAGCTTAATATATTGATAGAAATATATATATATATATATTGCTAGCATCATAAAATCTGCAGTTAAGAAAACTTTTAATAAGTGTTTTATAAGTTTTCACAAAGCTCTTTTTCTGGATTTATTTTCACTGTTTTCATTTTAATGAAGAGGGACATTTATCAGCTGCACTGACATTTCTAAAAATGTACTGTTGTTGCCAGCTGTGGTCTAACAGTTGGATTCAGATTCCTTCACTGCCTTTGGCATAAACATAATAAATATATGTAGATAATTATAAAGATGTTTTACCTGTCATTAACTTGTATATATGCTGGTGGGAAAAGTTACTGTCATGGCTTGGAGTTTTGTTATACAACTCCTGTCATTGTTTTGCTATTTCACCTTTAATATCTGTGAAAGTCAATTGAGATTTTGTTTGGTGTTTGTTTCACTCCCACCTACAAGCTCATCACTATAAACTAGAAATATGTCAAAAAGTTTCTTTACTTTTGTTATTAAAAAGTTAAACACAGATAGATTTTTTTTTTTACACACATAGAGTTACCCTGATAACTAGTAAAAACCCAACATATATTTCTCAGAAAATTACATTACCTTTATACAGCCAATACAAAAATGATATTGATTTAGGAATTTGTTTATTCTGACAATGTTTGGCTAGCACAATCATGGAGGAGACTGGACAACTGTCATTTCTAAACAATCTGGCTGTTCACAACATGCTGCCTCTAAATGTATTAATAGAAAGTTTAGTAGAAGGAGAAAATGTGATGAAAGAAGGTGCACAAGCCACAGGGAAAACTACAGACATTAGATGATTGTGAATTAAAACCTATTTAAGGTTTAAATTTTGTCTTCAGACAAAAGTTTATTTTCAGTTCAATTTAGAAATCAAGTTCCCAGAGTTTGGAGGAACAATAGAGAGTATCAAAAGCAGTATCAAAGTTACTGTTAAAGGAGGTGTATTATGGAAAATCCACTTTTTAGTCTTTACATTGTGTTTATTATGTTATTCTGTCATCAAAAACATATCTGAATTGTTGCTTTGACTCTTATCTCCTGTGGCAGCCATCCCCTGTGTGAGTATCACAAACGACCACCATTCCAACTCAGCTCCTACAGACTAGTGGCAGCAGCAATTAGAAAACACATGTCCAGTTCTCATAAGAACAGTCTTAACCAGCCTAATGGAGAAGCATTGTTGTGATGACGTACTGAAGGCCGAATGTTGGAAAGAGTAGCAGCTTCGACAGAAGAGCCCAATTTCAAGGCGTCAAATTTCTTTTCAGTCATGTTTGATATATATATAGAGAGATATATACAGTATCTTTGTAACAGAAGGTAACATAGTTATGTGATTGTGCTATAAAATACGTAACACCGCCCATTTAATGGAAAGTTGGCTTTTTAAACCCCCTTTAATATTCTATTGTTCTTAAAAAAAATAATTTTTCCATTAGCTGGGAGCAATATTAACATTTTTAGAATATAAAGGTTTGACATTTTGATATTTTTTTTAACAAATACTGCAGTAAAATAACTTTTTAGTGAATTTCTATTGTATAGATATACATTTTTACCTGCCAGCGATGGTATATATGTGGCTCCTGTGTTTGTTGCAGATGGTCTATTCCCATGATGATGTCCATCACACACAGAGGAACCGGAGTGGGACTCAGTGGAGGTAAAGCTTGTTTCCTCCAAATGGTGCTTGGTTTTACCATAAAGAAATTATTCCACACACACACACACACACCCACACACCCACACACACACACTGCTTCCTATCCAGTTTGAGTCTGTGCTGCTATAAATCTAATATCAAAGTGAGGCTGTGCTTTGCAGTCACTCCTGATTGACCCTGAAAATCTCTTCAGGGCATTTTACTCCCATCGCTATTGATTTCTCTTAAGAGCATTTACTAGAATAAAAAAAGCAAATGTTGTTCAATTAAACCTGTGGATGTGAAAAGGCAGTTTAGCGGCTCTTAGCCTCATGCCTGCTCTAAAGCGTTGAACGTGAATGGTGGTGACGCTGCACAAAAGAGCCACTGACATTGATGAAAGGCGCTGTAAAAGCTGAGTTAAGTTTTGTTTTGCATGTTTATGTATTCAATAAAGGTCAGTTCTCTGGGCTGCCACTTGCAGTGGCTCACCCTATCACTCACTTATTCCATTCAACCTTCTGTCAACATATCATATATGCCAGCAAACTAAACCTGTCACCAACTGTGGATCAGCTCTATACGCTGTATTTCTTTGCTTTAACTGTGCTTATTTTACATATTCCAGCCATTATTTTACTGTGGCGGAGTAGAGTGAAGGGTCTTGCTTTAATTTGTTTTGTTGTTGTTTTCCTTTCTTCGTTCAAAGCTCGGCTTTCTGTTTACTTTAATATCCATTCTATTATTTTTTTTCTTTCAGAAAGGAAATGGAAAGACATTTTAGTTTTTATTTATTCAGACACAACCAATAGAAGCCAAGGGGCAAATTTGCATTCTGTGTTTTGTAATAGACTGCCAGTGTGTAGATGGTCAGATTCAGAGCCGCTGTTTGGTTTTCATTTTGAAGTTTAGTGATAGAGAAACCAGAATTGAGGAACTATATGTTGGGAAGTAACAGGCCAGCCGTCTGACTCATTCATAGTCATGTGAAATGAAATAATGTAGGATTAATGAGCCAGTGTGGAGAATTATGGGAAGAAAATAACAATATGGAGGAATTACCCTAACTTTATCCTGGTACAGCTGCCAACTTGTTTTTTTTTTTTAAAGCCCTGAATTGTATTATAAAGGATATACATAGAAATATCATTCATGGATGAATCTACCATCATTTCCAACTATCTATTAATCATCACCAATCCACCCTCCCCTCCATCTATCCGTCTGTTTTTCTTTTAGATGCATTAATATGTACATGCTTTCATCGATTCAGCATCCATTTGTCCCTCCTTACAGTATTCTATCAATAATTGCTAACCTGCTTTTTATTCATTCATTTTCCAATCTGTCTTTTTGTTTTACCATCCGTGCATCCAGTGATTCATTTATCTCTCTGTCTGTCCTCTCATCCATTCATACATCTATTCTTCCATCTGTCTTTCTGTAAATAGCATTACACTCTTATACTTAGCCATACATCCACTGTCTACATTTGTCCATTCATTCCTCTGTCCACCCCTGCAGTCATCCCTCCATTCATCAACCCTCCATCGTTTCATCCATGTTTTTTTTGGGGGTTGTGTGCATGATCCGTTTCTGATTGGCTGAGTTGTTTTCTGCGTGTGTGTATGTGTTGGTTTTTCACCTGTAAATGTGCTGACTGGCATTTAACCGGAACATGAAAGGGGAATGATAACAGAATGCTGCTGAGTTATTCTTGCATGTTTGTCTGAATGATGCTTCCAACCAGTTTTTATTTCACCCATTTTTCATCATCCAGATGTACATGTCTGCTGTCCATCCGTCTACCCTTCCTTTTGATGATTTTCAGATGTTACATATTTAGAGCCTGAGCTATAAAATTGACATGAGAAATGTGTTAAAACGTTGCACATTTTTTTTTTTTAGCTCCTATATTTTTACTCTTCTTCACTTCTGTCTGTTTCCAGCCATTTCAGCCTTTGCCATGGCAGCGTTGATCTTGCCTGGAAACTACGCCCACTACTTGGACCTGATCCACTCGTTGTCCGTCGGTCCGTTCTTAATTGGGTTGGCAAAATTCGGCATTGCCTTTCCCGTGTCTTATCACACCTATAATGGCATCCGTCACCTGGTAAGTCGACAAATATTGGACTTTGATTCCTCCCAATATACTCCTTTGCCATTTTCATTCTGTTTAAGATTCTTAAGCTAATAGAACTCTGTAATTGTTTTGTTTTTGCATTTTGTCATGATTTCTCATTCAGCCTAAATGGAGATCTAATTTTCCTTTGATAGAAATTTGATTGCATATTCAGATATACAATCTGGTGATGCTTTTTCCGTTATGGCTTGCTTCATATGCATTGATTTATTGATTTATTTTTTTTTTACAGTACTGGGATATCGGGAAAGGCTTCAAAATTCCAGAGGTCTACCGCACCGGCTACACAGTCATCGGCCTGTCTGTCATCACCTCCATAGCTTTGATTTTGATGTGAAGGGATCATGGACTAGATGAAGTGTAAAAGTTTTGTTTATATGTTGTGGCCTGCTATTAACCTTTTTTCATCAAAAATAAAGGATAATATTAAGCTGTAGCCAGAACCTGGGTGTTTTTTTTTTTTTTTTTTTTTCTTGCATTTAATTGTGCCGAAAACCTTTGGGTCATCCAGAATGACATAAGGCATCGTGCATGCAAATATGACCCAGTTTACCTCACACTTGGTCTGGGTGTGAATTACAACCACGAGCTAAAATTATATGCGACCTACATGTTATCTCCTTATTTGTCTAATCACTCTGTGACGTCAAATTCATTAATCACTTCTCCCTGCCTGAAGAGCTGCGACGTTGTCAGTCTGTGCAGGGTGAGCCCTGTAATATTTGCGTCTGAAGAGCAGTTTATTGCCTCTCCACAGCCTAAAGATGCTCAGATGCATTTTTCAAACATCAGGGAAGAGGAAGAGGAGTGTTGAGCCAGTGGTGGAAGCTGCAAGTGTGAACCTGCTCCTCACCAGCAGCTTGCCTCTGGCTCTACCTCCCTCTGAGCAACACAGGAGCTGAACAGCTTTTGTCCTGCAGTGAGAATGAAAGAGAGTTCTGATCTTATGTCAAATCCAAACCCCATTTATGAAGTAAACAGTAAAATGTGCAGATGGGGGGAAGATAATAAGCAAAAGGGAAAATTCTGAGGCGAGCAAAGCACAAGCTGGTTCAAAAATCTGTTTAGATCAACAAAATTTCTAAAGAAACAGAAGGAAGATGTCTAGTTAGTCCAACAGAATTGGTTTATTAACCTATTACTGTTGACTGAAATTGAATATGTGTCACCTTGGATGTAGTTTAGGTTTCCTGTTGGAAAACTCTTCTCGATCTTAACATATTTATCGCAGCAAACCAGAGCGTTTCTGCAGTGACTGCCAGAGTTTGTAAAGCCCAAGTGTTTGTGCTTTTGATGGTGCTGAATTCCCTTCAGATTCACGTCACCTCCATAATTGGCCAAACGTGTCTATATTTAACCACTGCCAGCTTAAAATAATTATCTGTGTAATGCTATCGCTTGAATATCTTCCTGTATGTGTGGTCTGATTGCAGTGAGTTTGACATGTAAATGACTTCCTACATGGAGTCTAATCAAAGCTACGGGCACTTTTTGACCTCTGCTGGAGATCCACCGAGACTACAAATTACTATTAATATGCAATGGAAAATTACTAATGATCTACTGTACACTGCAGAAGTATTTATATCTCTGGTTTTGTTGCGTTCTGTCTTCTTCCAACCTTAAAAAGTTCAGTGTGTTTATCTCACTTTTATGTGGTTTAAGAAATATAAGCCCACATCTATGAAGATGAAAGAAATTATACAAGGTTTTTATGTCTTTTTGTATCCAGTTACTCCGAAGTCATATTTGGGTTTTATGGTAGAAACCCAAATATGTGTAATTTATTCCCGGGATGCATACATCTGCCTTATAAAGGCCGTAGAAGTTGGCAGATGAACGCAGCAGACAGGTTAGGAATACATTTGTGAAGAGGTCAAAGCAATGTTACGTTAAAGGAAAATGAGTGTAAGGTACACAACAGAAAACCCGTCTGTATATGGTTATTCACCTGACTTGACAAGTTGGCAAGGAAAACAAGAATTGAAAACACCCAGAAAGTCTCATGTTGACTCTGGAGGAGCTACAGTGATCCAGTGGAATCTGTTATCTGGACAACTTTTAGTGTTTTGGTTTTTTTTTAAGTCCTCAAATGTTTTTATAGACCAAGCAGAATTTTTACTGGTTATTGATGAAGACAATGAAATTGTTTAATAAATTGTCTGATTGTAGTTTGTTTGGTTGGTTTTAGTGAGATCTAAATAATGAATTATCAGACCTGTATGCAATTAATAATTATACCGGCTTTTCAGCAATTTGTGATTTGTAAAACCACAATTGACTACCTGTCCAAGGGCTGCAGATGGAAATTAGCAGTTTTTGGCTGGACAGGTACCATGCATGCATGACTAAAAAATTAATGAAATGTACATTGTCCCTGTAAATAAACAGCATAAA
This sequence comes from Poeciliopsis retropinna, assembly GCA_010277075.1. NCBI lineage: Eukaryota > Metazoa > Chordata > Actinopteri > Cyprinodontiformes > Poeciliidae > Poeciliopsis > Poeciliopsis retropinna. The sequence goes on from VMRM01000021.1 coordinate 4,354,575, forward strand.
TAGAAAGTTGTTGATGAAAGAAAGCAATAATAAAATCTCCTTTGCAGTTTAGTGGTGGGGACACTTCAAACATGGAGGAAAGGCTTCTGACCAAATGAGATAAAGTGGTGGTATCATCATGCTGTGGGAATGTTTGCCTTCAGGAGCGACAGCAATGTAGGTCAGAGTTGAGGAAGAGATGGACGGAGCCCTCCAAAGCAGGATTATATGTTAGAATAGACAAATTAAAGTCCAAACATCCAACTTAAAATCTGGGAAATGACTTAAAAATAGATGTTCTCAGATGTTCTCCATCCAGTCTGATTGAGCTTTGAGCTATTTTGGAAATAATAGAGGGGAAAAAACAATTTCTAGACGAAGCTGGAAGAAGAGGTATGAATACTTTAGCAGGGAGCTGTAGGTCTTAAATTATTTCTTGTTGTACGTCGAAAGTAATTTGTAGTCTCAGTGGATTTCCAGCTCAGGTTGAAAACTGCCTGTAGCTTTGATTAGATTTCATGTAGGAAGCCATTTACATGTCAGACACCCTGCAATCAGAGCTAAGAGAACTTCTAAGACGTAATGTTACTCTGATAATATGAATACTTTTATGAGGTACTGGATAGAGTTTAAAATGGCTCGTTTGAAATCTAAATGCTTAAAAAAATGTTTGTATAAATCTAAGCCTGAGCTTATAAGCAGTCTTTTTATTCACTTCAAAAAAAAGAACTCACTGGCTTATAACTATTGATGGACATACAATGCATCATCTAGACTCCAATAATTTAGGTATTATGATATTTCAAAGAGAGGACAAGCGTTCAAGCAGCAGAGGTTTGTTTCATGACGGCATTGTGGAAATGTGGCTGCAGCAGCACCCCCTACCGGCGGTTAGCGGAAACTGTGTAAGGCTGCGGTCCTGATGCTGAGGGATGGAGCGGATGCTGCACAGCGATGGGTGGGGGAGCATAAAGCAGGTTTTGATGGAGAAAAAAATGTGCCTCAGTCTCTGTGGCGCAATGGAATAGCGCGCTGGACTTCTAATCCAGAGGCTCCGGGTTCGAGTCCCGGCAGAGATGTGTGTGTGTTGGTACAGGTTTTTTTTTAGGATGAGGCGATTGATGAATTTGAATCAAGGCAAATGTGTGTTTTAGCCTCTGCATCTGTGATATATTGTAAAAGGTTTTTCAATCTGCTGGAAACAGAAGATGAAGGAAGATATGACAGCATCTATGAATCATATCTAATTAAAAAAAAAGCTTGTATGTAAATGACAAAAATCCTTACAATACAGCTTTTAGTGTACCAGCACAGCACACCTTTTCATGCTCCTGGGGCTGCATGCTCAACTGCACTCAGTCATCACACAAACATAACAGGACAAGTCAGTTTAGTGCAGCCTCACCGAGGCAAAGTCACCGTTTCAGCACCTGGAGCTGTCCGCTCCTCATGTGCAGCGCCAGCAACAAAGCATTTAAAGCCTTTTCCGCCCTCATAACAAGTGCTTAATGATGCCAGATGCTGCGTTTCTGTTCTCAAATATGGTGTAACGGCGCAGAGAGGGAGAGAGATGAAGTGTCACTGTGACAGGAAATGGTGCTGTTTTAAGATTGCCGAATACCAATGTTGTGTTAATGTAGTGGAATCAAAGGGCTGACCTCTGTTTAATGTATTTAAAAAAGTAAAAAGGTGGATTTTATCTTTAGAACAGCACATTGCCAAAATCTAGAATCTGTATGTGCATTTCATTTTTAAATTTTTCTACATTGTGGAAAACAGCTGGTTCCTCAAAGATCTCTTGTCCCGGCTCACCTTTTGTTGCATCTTATTTTGTATTTTCCTGAAAACCCCTCGCCTCCCCCTCAAGGATTCCTTCTTTTTGCAGCCGCCACCATCCACGTTTAACCCCATCATGCCTCCCCACATGCAAAACCTAATCCTCCAGTAAAACTAATCCTTAATCCCTCTCTGGCAAGTTGAACAACCCTGCCTCCCCTCCGTCCTGCCACCCCTGTTATTGCTCCTGATTCCCTAACAGGCCACATGCATGAAATGTCAGTAGCCTATGAAACGTCAGATCTCCAAGGAGTTCCCTTTGTTAAATAAATACACAAACAAGTTGCTGCTGGTAAAAAAATAAAATAAAGTAAGTAAACACAAAATCATATGTGGGATATTTGATAATCATTCATTTTTTTTGACATGGATTTTTATGCATTTTTTAAAAGAGACCCCCAAGGCCAAAGACTGAGTGCCATAATTACCATATTGCAAATTATGAAGCCTGTGGGAGATAATAAGGAGCCTATCTACCAGAAATAGGGTAATGGCTCTATGTCAGCTGATAAGAAACACCCCACTGAGAGCCGAACACAATATGCAGCAGATGACCTCCTCATTTTAGGAAATTAACCACTGTGTAGGTTTAAATCCATCAGATAGGTGTCTACACTATAAAAATTACTAGTGAATTGGGTTAAATTAATATTTACCCTTGAAATCATTGAGATTTTAATCATATGAGTTTGTAAATGTAACCTTCAGTAAAGTTTATTATTTATTTGACAGGGACAACTTCTAAAATCATGAACTATTGGTATAAAAGAAACCTAAACATTTAGATTAGCATTTAGCTGAATATGTCGGTTCAGTCAATTATTGTTCATCTTATCCAGCAGGGAATGAAAAGACTGAGAATATGTTTATATGGGTTCTGACTGAATAGATCAACTTATTTAAAGTGAAGTTTTGTGTTGAACAAGAATTAAAGTTTTCATTGAGCTTAAGATACAATGGATGACCCATCAACTGCAAAACAAGCAGGTGTGGTGCTAATTACTAATAATTCTGAATGTTATTTGCTTTCTATCATGAAGAACACCTTTGGTAGAATTCTGTTCATCTACATAAAATATGCTAAAAAAACAGCATGGGGTCTCCTTGAGCTGAGTTGATTCTAAACTCTGTCCTTTATGACTAAAAGTTGAACAGGAATGAGCTGAGAACGATTATCGTCCTTCATTGTTTATTTTAATAAGACTGAGCTTCTCCCAGCTGAATCTGGACTCAGACATGGAGCAGATGTTTACCTCCAGCAGATGTGAGAAATACTGATTAGTTTGTGTCTTCACTGTTTCGTTCCTGCAAACCTTAGAGGCGCAATGTTTTTGGCATGTTCCAAACAAAACAAATGAGGATAGAATATGTTTTTTAAGGTATGCAAATAAAAAGAAATAATTGACAACCCATCCAAACATCTTGCTGTGGTTTTCCATATTATAAGGTAGAGATGAGTGTTTTATTCTTATCTTTGTCAAAAGTTACACAAACAGTAGATATTTGCTCATTGTAATTGTTTATTTTTGTGTTGTGTTAAAAAAACATAGCTGAGGATTTTTAAATTAGAAGCTATGCTTGACATAATCCTTTTTAACAGATGTTTGTAGGTTTTGTACAGAAAAAATACAACAAAATAAAGCTTAATCATTTTCATTTTTGAAACTTATGAAGTGTTTATAAAACATCGCTTTTCGACCCTTGAGCTTTACTGGCCCTTTCCAGAGACCTTGACTCTGTTCAAACTGCTACATCAATTTTAGTAGCTAAAATCTACCAGTTAATTTTCTCCAGTGTACTCTGTATCCAAACTGTAGATAAAGTCAGCATCGGTGTCACAGTGTTGTTCTACAGCAGTGATAAAATTCCTCAAAGCCTGATAAGGTCACTATAAAGTCACTGTGAAGTGTTACAGGGACGTTATGGTGATATTTCGGTGCGTTGAGATCACACTTCCCATATCTGCTCCATCTCCTTCATGTTGCTCTCAGCCAGTAGGCCCCTGCTCTGGGCCTGTTATCCCGGCGGTGTGGGCCAAATCGTATTATAATCCCCTCCCTCCCCCTCTCCATCCCTTCCCCTTCCTGCTTGTCCCCTCCCCTCCCGCTCCGTCTTTCAGACAGTCTGTTTTTGCTGCAGTGAACGGTAACCGTGGAGAGGCAGAGATAGCCTACAAACAGTGGGGAAAGAGCGAAGGAACAAAGCAGGAGAAACGAGAAGAAGCTGGGAGATTATTCCAAGAAAATAAAAAAGAGGGAAGGCACAGCGGTGGGGGAGAACAAAAATAAAGAAACCTGCGCATCAGGAGAGTCATTATTGGAAGGGACCTTACTGGAAACCAGCAACAGAACCGGACTCCGGAGGAGGAATATAACGGTGTGTGCGTTCAAACCGTGCGCTGCTTCAGTTTGTGTTGTGGTTCGGGGTTTGGCTGTTGGCTGCATGTTTGGGCGGACAGGAGACACCTGTCACTGCTGACGCTTTTCCGTCTCCAGGAATGTCTCTCTTTGTGCGTGTATGTGTGTGTGTATGCGCGCCTTACGCAGAGCAAGATCCTAAGAGTGTCTGCGTGTCTTGGTAATTTACTCCAAAAATGTGCGTTTTCTTGCGCGCTCCTCGGTTGTTTTGGCTACGATGTTCTGTGGGGAAAATAAGCATCACAACTCGCTGGGAGTGAATCTCATCCCAGCAGCGGCGGCGGCGGCAGACTGGAGGGTTTTTATTTCCTTCTCCAAGTACGGAAGAAGATGTTAGAAACATTTGTGTGGTACTCGTCGCAACAATGCAGGTAGCCGCCAATGTCAACTGTTGTAATGATTATTATCGCGTCTGTTATTACTTTCAACACAAGTGCCCAGCGGGAACTTGAGTTCAGCACACCCATATATACACAGAGAGAGAGAAAGAGAGAAAGAGAGCGTGTGGGTTATTTCCCATACATTCACTTGCTTGAGTTTTGTTTTTATTTCTCGCCATCACTCAACAGGAAGGGCTGGAGTAACAATAAACATAACCCACAATCCCCCTCCTCCTTCCATTCCCACACATCCCACTCCATGCAAAATGCTGGCGCCCCCCAGTACACACACACACACACACACACGCGCACAGAGAGGCGCACACATGTATACACCACCCTGCACCCCACCCTCTCTCTTCTCTCCGCGCCCGTCCCGCTGGCTCTAACTACCGCCGCGGTTCGCTCTCAGCGGTGAGCGCGCCGCAGATGGACAGAGGGCTCACCTCCGAGCGGGGCCGCAGCTATTTTTAAGAAATGCGAAAAAGGGGAAGCTGAAGGTGTGTGCGCGTGTTTAAATGCGAGAGAAAGAGAGCGGGAAGGGAAAGGAGCAGTGCCAGAGCGGATTTTATGCCCGACATTCGTGTCCAACGCCGAGCAGAGCGCACCGTGCACACAGCTAATTCTCAGCGGGCAGCAGGTGCATCTTTGCTCTCGCTTCCTCTTTCTTCTCTAATGTTTGTTGTCCGAGGCAGCGCTTCCTTTTCCCGTTACATTTAATTAGTGGGGGTTCGGCCATGAGCTGTCCAGAAACACGCGTATCTCTCACACTCCAGTTGCGCGCATGAGCTCGTTAAAGCGCAATAAATTCCCCAACTTAAGATGATAAGACATCTTCTTTCTCCTCTCCTTACACCACGCGCCCCTTCTCCATCTCCATCTCATCCCTTTCTTGCAGCTTGGCATCAATTCCCCCTCCCCTCCTCCTCTTTTCTCAGCCCCCCCTCTCTCAGTTTGTTATGACAAAAGCAGATCGATGGCTACCCGGAGCGACGCGTGAGTAACGGGTGGGCCAACCGTTTATTCACTCAGCGGCTGGGGACGCAATTAGTGGTCAGTTGACCTGCCCGGTCTGCCTGTTGTTTTTAGCTTCTCCATTGTGTTCCCCCTCCTGCAGGTGACACTCCAGAGCCTCTCTGCCCTCCTGAGCTTTCAGTGAGACAGGCGGATCTGCGTGCCCGACCATGGCCTTCCCATCAGCCCCCTCTGCTCTATGGATTGTCAGCTTATTGACTGCACTATTTGCAGCTGCGGTTCACAGCAACATTGTCAATGGTAAGCACATCTCTCTCCCTCTTCATCTGTCTTTCTGTATTCTCGCAGTGTCTCTCCTGGGGCCTCTGACCTCTTTGACCCTCTCTTTCTGCCTCTAGTGGAGCTGCCTAACTGTCCGCTTGTTGTTTCCTGTATTATGAAAAGGGAAGCAGACGACTTTTATTAAGCATATGGGACACTCCCACCCCCCAGACTTTCAGTGGAATTTTGTGTAGTTGTGTTTTTTGAGGAATGTGTGTATGACTTCCACGTGGATCTGGAGTTCAGCATGCATGCAAGCTCATTGCAGGAGTGATACGGTTTCACCTAAGCTTGTTTTTCACAAATACAGTGCCACGCAAAACTTGAAAAAAGTGTGCCATATATTTGTTTCTCTAACCTAAATAGTGAAACTCTGTAAAGACTTTGTTGAACTAATATTCACTGCTGTTGCATCAGCAAATCCAATTTAGAGACAGTTTTTTTTGCTTTGTGAAACAGCTCAAGCTAAAGGTACATTTTTGTGTCTCGCCAAATATTGTCATTTAGATTTTATGGACACCTTTCACAAAGCATCATGCTGCCACCATCGTGTTTATCTGTAGGATGATATGTGAAGGTGAAGGATAAAGTACAGGGTTAGTTTGCTTGTAGATCAGAAAGCTCTTATTTGGTCTTATTTTATAGTTGTGTCTATAAAGTGATGTTTTTGCTCTTTCTGCTTTGCAAAACAATGTTAGCTCAGCTAAATTGGATAAAGAGTGTCTGTGAAGATCAAGCTTGAAGTGTTGCCAATGATTGTTGGTTGGATTTGGGTCTGGGCTTTGACTGAGCCAGGAATGAATATACTTTGACCGTAACCATTTCATTGTAAGTCTCCCTGTAGGTTTGTTCCTGTTGATGTTGAATCTAGTCTCAAGCTTGCATGTTTTATTCCAGCTATAACCAACTTCACTGTCTCCAGAAGAAAAGATTCTCATAGAACGAGCAAACTCTGGTTCACCTACATACCTAAGTGAACTCTGGTGGGGTTCCAATGCAAGTGGCCTGGAAGCTATTCCAGGACACTCAGTATGCCCTGTGTGTTTAGCACAAGGCATTCTGGGTAAATACAACCTAAATGAGCATGCAAGCCTAGCTCTAGCAGGAGAAATGGTTTGTGGTCTTATTCCAAAAACAAAAGAGAAATCAGGCATTCCATTTTTGTTGACATTTTTGTTTACATTTTGTGAAGAAGGAAGTTGCAGTCGTGGCTTCTTCTGAGGTTTTTGTGCAATTTTGGTCCCCAATCAACTATGAGGTGTGAAAACACCTTTAGGAACACGTGTTTTAGAGGTAAAAAGCACTCTTTTTTGCCACTCTTTGGTAAAGGGCGACAGACTTGCCCATCTCCACTGTGCACCTGCAGTTGATTTTGCTGGATTTTGTATGGAGCTTACAGAGTAAATGGGCTGAATACTTTTCTAATTTATATTAACAAAATCCAATTAAAATATCATTGGATATTTTAATATCATTGAAAATATGAAAAATCTCAAAAGGAATTAATTTTCCAAAGCCCTGCACACACAGAGAAAGCAAACGAAGTCTGAGTTTCTGTCTTTAGTTCTCAGCATCTCGCAATATTTTTTCTGCTGCTCTGCAAACCATCTGTTTATGTTGAAGCTTCATACAACCTGGAAAAACAAGGCGATCATCTTGTGCTTTCTCAGATTGCAGCCAAACACGTTTCCACACACTTTGCAGCTTAGATACAGAACACTCGTCATGGCTAAAACTGTAACTGCGGCTGAAGCGGATGGTAAGAGAGGATTTGATGAGAGAAGCACTTTGTAATGATATCATCCCCGCTGCGAGTACCAAGTGAGCAGGAATACACTGTCCAATGTGCTTCCCAATTACATAACTCTCAAGTGACTGCCTGCCGGTAACACAACCTTCAGAGGGCAGCTTGTACCTGACACAAAATGGTGAACAGCGATTGGTTCTCGAGCCATTGAAAATTGATTGACACAGGTAGAATGTTGTTGCCATTTTCTCATTACAGTTGGGGTTTTAATTGCACAGAGTGTTTGGCACAGAGCAAAGAGAGATTTCAGCAAGCGAGGAGCCTTCTAAAAGACATTTTCTGATTTGCATTTGGAATATATACTCTTAAGGGCCCTCTACATTCAGCTGATCTCGCCTACACATTTTTTTGCAATCACATCATAAATGAGTACGATATGCACACCCGCACATCTTTGAGATTCTTTTTAAATCATTTATCCATATGAGCTATGTTTTAATTTCTTTTGAATTAAGTGCTATTTAATTTCTGTGCAAAGATTATTAATGTCTTCCTCCTGTGGACAATCCGGCTGTGCTAAGATGAGTAAGAAATTCGGAGCGCGGTGAGCTGCTTAAAGAGAAGAAGAGGAGAAATGGCCGCCCCAGACTGAGCCTCTGATGATGAAATATCAAACTCTTGTCAGTTTCCTGACCCAGACACGTGTAGCTCGTCATTGAAACCCAGGTAGAGGTTCATTATTTGGGCCCCAAAATGATTCTGGCTCCCGTTCAGAAGCGTGTCACATTTGATTAAGGTGTGCCCACGGGGAGGCCTGACCATGCATGACCAATTCTTGCTTTAGTTTCACCTGAGCACTGTTTTACATTATCATGTCAGTCAACGAGAATAATTAAGCCTGAGACGTCTGACAGCATTTAGGAGATGAGAAAACACGTCAAAGTGAAACGCGGGATGAGGGATGGAGCGCTGGCCTCTACTGCGGCTTTAATCTGCATGTTTTAATCTAAAGTGTTGCAAAAAATTTTTCCTGTACAAAACTTTAATTAAAATCAAATTCACTTAATACAACTACTTTGAAATCAGTCAGAGTCACTTAGAATAAGTTTGACAATAGAATCACAATATTTCACAAAGTGAACAACGTCTCAGTGTCCTGAATACAAAGTGAAATGGCAAACTTGGTTATGGATAAAAAAATATACACCCTTACATTGCCTTGCAAAAGTATTCCTACTCCTGAACTTCTCACAGGTTTTTTTTTTCCATGATTACTCTGTATTTCCTCTTCTCATCAACAGATACCTTATGGGATAGACCAAATGATTTTGCAAACATCTGATCAGAGAATCTTTTTCTACATGTTTTTTGAGTCCCTTAGACGGCATGTGGTATCTTATAGATGCAACATATTATAGCTTTCTTTGTGCTATTCTTCCATTGAAGGCAAACTGTGACTAAAAGTTGCCCTGGTTACACATTCCCATCCTAAGATGCACAGAGTTACAGAGGCATTTTGGCTGATTCTCCCATTGACTTAACCACTTCTTTGGCTTAACTTCGGTAGGTTTACAGTTGGGCCATAGGTTTTTATTTTCTTAATGGGACCCAGACATGTGTAGCTCGTGTAGCTGACCAGTTTGTTGTATTTCTTGGTCTTCATAGTATTGTTTGGTAACTAATATTCTCATTAAACATTAGTTTGAAATAATAAATAACTTATTATTTGGAGGCTTCTGAATGAATTGGATTGTACTGTTTTATTTTTATAAGTATCAGAAATACTGCACTGTGGTGCATTTGTTAGCTCTGTTTTCAGGGCCTTTCTGTAACGGGTTTACATACATACATGTGACATGTATCAAATGTAACAAAGGTAATTGCTCTCAATAAATAGTAAGGGAGCATTTCAAATCCACAAACCTGCATTAGTTGAGTAAGGTGCTGGAAAGCAGCAGGTGCTGTACCACTGATGAACCTGGAGAAACTGCTGAGAGCCTTAGGGAGTTTCTCTTTTCTACCCGAAGGGCCAGGCGCCCTGGAAATGGGTTGTTAGCTTGTGTCTGTTGAGCTTTTGCAAAATCTGTGAGAGTAGTAGTCAGTGACAGTAATTATCATGCCCAACCTTACCCATAACTTCAGCCGGTCTCCTAGGTGAATGTGTGGGTTCCTTTCAGGGACTTTAGTTTCCTCCTATGATGCAAAATATGCATGTTAGCATAATTAGCCACTATAAATTGCCTGTAGGGATGAGTGTTATCGCATGATTATTTTCTTGGCCTGTGATGGACTGGTGGTCTGTCCAAGGCGTTCTCTGCCTCTCACAGAGTGATGGTTTACTGTTTTACACCGCTTCAGATTTCATTTAACAGTTTCAGACTAAAACCTGTCAGTATTTATTTCTGAAAATTCTTGAAACTATTTCTCTACTTCCTTCTATTTCACAGATGATCTACTTCCTGAGTCTGTCACCTAAAACAGGATTAAAATACACTGAAGTTTGTGGCTGCAGCCTTAATAGATGTGAAAAATTCAAGATGGATGAATCCTTCTCAAAGGCACTGTATGTTAATCTTGTATGTGCAGTTTTGCAGTTGACATGTGAATAATGCCCAAACAGCCTGGCTGAACTTTAAGCAGGAAGTATAAGCCTTGAGCACGTGTCCATCGCTCACATCTGCTCCGATCAGTCTGATTGGTGTTGTTGTGACACTGCGGCAGAGCCGTTAAGTAGAAGATGGATTAGAGTGGTTGAGTAGTCAGATAATAGGTCTTTATAATGGAGAAGTCCACACAAGGAGGACCTGGAACAGAATGGACTACTTAACATAAATAATTCAGCATTATGTATCAGAGAGGAAAAATGATTAGCTCAGCAATCAATGTTGGAGCAGATGAGCCTTCTGAAAGCAGGGGAGCCCATTATTGCTTGCCTGCTTGAGTCGTCAGTAAATTAAATTTACGAGGACTCTTTTGTCTCAAACAAACATGAACAAAAAAATCAGAAAATGTTATTTTTAAAGGGGCAGTATTATGTATTTTCCAATCATATAGTGTAATTTTACAGCACAATCAAATAGAGAGCAGAGGGCGCTGTCAGTTGTTACAAAAGTGCTACGTATTTACTAAATATTATTATGATTTAAAGGAAATCACATGCCTTTAGGAAGTTATCACAACAGCACTCTTCTTTTAACCTATAAGCATTTTTACTAGTGTTGCAGATGTGCAGTTCCACCAGGTGTTTGCTAATTGCTGCCACTAGTCTGAAGAAGCTGAGTGGCAGAGTCGCAGGGTAGAGTTGCACTGTGAGGTGGAAACTTAGAACCTCAGAAACTACATGTCCAAGGAGGATGTAGGTCCAGGCAGGAGTATTGAATGGTTACCATTGGGAAACTAAAAGATTTCTCAAATATGCGATTAAAGAATCAAGTCACACTCCAGATATGTTTTTGACGAGGGAATAATGCAAAGCTCAAAAAAGTCAATTTTACATAACCCTGCCCCTTTAAAGCATTCCATTGAATCTGTGTCATGACTCCTGACCAAGCGCTCACTCCCGAGTCCCTCATCTCTTTCTCATATGAATGTCAAGTCATGAAAAGGACAGTTGACTTTTTTTCTCGACTCATCTGCGAGCGGGCTTCCTTAGAGCAACCGAACGAATCAGGGAGACACTAATTGCATGCCATTTGACATATCCATTTCCACAGCTGGATGTGCAGCCATGCGATGTGGATGGAACGTGCCTCTCAGAAGGGCACAGATTAGGCATGCAATTGGCCGGCTGTGCCCTGGTTCTGTAATGTTGACCCAATTACCCCAGGGCTGTGGTGGAGAGCAGAGGGTCGGTTCAGGCGACAACAAGCAGAGCGACGTGCCACGACCTCCCATCAGCCACCTGGCTCTTAGAATCCACAGCATATCCCAGCAGGAAGTTTGATTTTGTGACCAGAAACATGCCTAATTGTTTATTTACTCTACGAGTTCTGCTGGTCGGAGCCACTGAATGACTCCCGCAACCTCCAGCTGAGGCCGGTAATGAATAAAGATTAAAGAATGGGAGCTGTGTGCACTTGTTGTTTGTGTGCTAAGATTTACAGGCGGGAAGACTCTGCATGTGTGCCAGCGGTTCACTTTATCCTCAGACAAAATGGGTTCCTTCCCCATTGGACCAGCCCTTTCTCATTGGCTCAAAGCCCACTTCCTGTGTGCACTGCTGTTATTTGCTGTTGACTTCCTGTGTGCCAAGATGGGGGAATATTTGGCTAATACGCTTTACAGCTAGCACACAATAGCGGTAGGCGGTTTGGATGAGAGGCCTCTGCCTGTTAACAAGGCTGACTGATAAGCAGTGACTCATTAACAAGCTGAGGTACACAGAGCCTGGGGGAATTGCCGCCTAGCCACTGTGACATTAATAAGAGGCCTAAGCTATTTTTCCGTTTGGCTCCAGTGGTATAGGACTCAACTATTTTGGCTTCTTCCCTGTGCTGACTATTTAGAGGCTACAGTATTCTTCCATTTGTTGCAGACATTTCTTACCTGGTCTTAACTGAGCCTGGACTGATCAGTATTGTCAGAGAGGGCTACAGTTAATGGCATCTGATGCGTTATTGGAAAACTAGACACCCCTCATTAGCTTCCTCCTGATTCAGAAACATCTGGGGAGGAGCGGATTTAATTCTTCTTCCACCACTATGCTTCAGTAGTATATCCTAGCCTATATTCTGGGTTCTATGAAGACTGATGAGTGTTCTGACATTGTTTAGATCCAATTAAGTATCTTAAACACTTTGAGTACATTGCTGGAGAGGTTGAGACCTTGTGTTTCCTGTCAAAAGTTTACCTCCAAAGGCACATTAGATCCATTGTCTTGTACTTTTATCCTGCTTTGATCCTGCAAGTGTTTTGTCGTCCAGATCAGCTTTGTGATAACAAATTGGATCCCGATTGGCTGACATTAGATTGCAACAGATTCCCGTCTGGCAGAAACCCAATTATTTCTCCTGTTCATCATGCCGATTAATTAAGGCACTGTGGCTGATTGATTAAACTTCTAACAAAGCTCCAGCCATGGGCGCCAGGGCCCTTGGGTGGATTTTCATCTTGCTTTACACCCACTAGTGTGTCTCCATACTGTCGTCATAGATTTACAGAGCTGCCAGTAGGCATAAAAGAAGGGAAACTGAAAGCTCCACTAGAAAAATTGCATTTTGTGCAAAAATGCATTGTGAAAGCTGTGAGGTAAAGTAATGAGCCTACATTAACTTAAGAACATGAAATGACAGTTGAATTGTACAAAATCATTTCAGATTTAGCTACAAACTAGTAAAATACATTGTAAAAAAAAATACAATGGCTCCGCTTAAGTTAATACTTGTCATGGACTGATTTAACTTTACAGTTATTAAATAAAAATGTTATTTATGCTTAATTAGATGTGGTGAAATATGATGACAAACTGAACTACATGGATACAACTTAACTTTGTCAAAGTTTTTCGGATATTGAATTGTCATTTATGCGGCTGTAAAAATATTTTTTGCCTAATTTCTTTGTTCATGCAAATTGTTACCTGAAATTTCTTAGTTTTAATTTACAATAAAACCTTTTTCCATGCAGTTTAATTACGATCTTGCAATAAAATGCATAGAAGGAGTCTTAATTTTTCACAAATCTAATAAAGTATTATTTGGAGTTAAATTCTTTAACTCTGCATTTATATATAGATTACTTCATCAGTGACCACTTTTGTTACTACTTTGGGAATACAAACTTCATTTTAACAATTTTTTTTTGCTTGACCTTATGTTTGTTTGAAAAGCAAAGTGTCACGAAATGTTTATTACATTTGAGTTTGACAGTTGTGCACCCTTGATAAGAAAAAACATTTTTGTAAACATTCATCTCAGAATTCTTAGCTTAGTATATATAATTACTGTAGTTGAGGTTTATTTTCATGTAGTAATGTCTGGTACAGCCGATAGCTTTCAAACAAAACATTGAACAAAGGCGACTCACTCAGCAAATGTTAGTCTGAAAATAAAAATAAATCTATTCCAAATCTATGCAAATGTTCTGACTGCCGTGGTGAAGATTTACTCAGCTCAGGATGATAGATGCTTAAATTTGAATGGGGAATTGATGGCATACTTTGTGATTAAGTTGGCTAATAATATTCTGAGCACTTGGGGCACTAATAAATCATAAAAAAATCTATCCAAGATGGTTAATTAAACCTAAGTGTGGTTTTTGTTATGATGAGAGGTAAAAGCAACACAGATACTTCAAAAATGTGAGGACTTTATGTCCTAAAAAAAAAAACCTATTTAATTTCTCCAAGTTTAGATCTGATTTGAAAGCTTCCCATTTATTTTCTATATAAAAAAAATATGTGTAAAAAGTTAAGCTTTTAAAAAGATGTAAAAGTTGGAGAACTAGGTATTTGACGAATGAGGTGAACGTTGTGGAAGTTGAATGCAGGAGTTAGTTACTCCAGAGTTGCAACAGGATCACAAGATGCTAGTGTTTATAAGAAATATTTTGCCCAACTAAATGTGAGGCAGTCAGATTGTAAAGGTATCAAGAGCATCCAAAGAAGTCTCCATTATACCTAGTCAGTTTGAGGAAGCTCACACCCACCCAGACCCATTCAGCCATTGTGAGATTACATCAGGACAGATCAATCTTGCTCACTACCATCATAATAATAGCAAAAGTCATTTAGAGACTGTAAGAGAGAAGGGCTCTTGAGATTTTACAAAATGTTAACAGACTGCTGCCTCTCAGGTGCTATTAGGAGACAAATCATGCTGCAGCAGCTGAGGGTTGAGAAAATTAGGGGTCTTGCATTTAGCGAAGAATCGGCTTCAAACCATCGCTTCACAAAGATGCAGTGGATTAAACAAAGCCAAACAAAAACGCCAGCTTTGAAATACATTAAATCACCTCTTTTTCAATTAGAATCCTTGTTTTTGCACTCAGTTGGCTTCTCTTCTTGATCAAGTTGCACTCTTTCAAATCCCCCTCAACTCTACCTCCAAATGTCATATTCTATCTCCTGTAATTCTCTGTGGGAGTGATTTAATTGATTGCTGTTGAAATGAAAATTACCCTTTCTGTTGCTAATGCAGCTGGTCAGATCAAGGACCTTCTCTCTGAGAAGGCGTGTAGTCATACCTCTATTAATTTTAGGATTGTTTTCGGGAGACATAATAAAAATAATATTTCAAAGTTTCTAATTTCTGTGAATATTTAAATCAAACCTCAAAGCAAATAAGCAGATTCTCCACCGCCTTTATTTTTTCAAGAAAAATAAAAAGACAAAGATTGAGTTGTACAAAACTATACCAAGTTTTGACCATCTCAATAATAAAATGAGTTTTGGCTTTTTTTGTTCTTTTTTAGTAAAATGTTGAGATGGAAAGAAAGTGAACCTTGCAGCAATTCACTACAATACCAGACAACGCAAAACTCAAACAAGCTCTGAAACATCTAAGGGCTCCATGTTAGTCTCTGGAGGACTCAGTGAGCATGTTAAGTGTTAAAGTGAAAAGTCTTTGTTTAAGAGTGGTCAGAACAAATTTCCTTCCCTCTGAAAAAAAAAAAAAGAGTACGGCGTCACAATATGAAGAGTTGCATATGATTGAACCACAGACCCGAGAGAAAAATCCATTAGTGAGACAAAATCAAAGTATAGATGTAGAAATGTTTGAAGAACCCCTGACACCTCATTTAATAGTTAAACACAGTGGGCAAGGGATAATGACTTCTTTTTTAGTAACAGTACCTGGGCGCCTTAGAGTCATTGATCTGGCCCTGAGCTAGTCTGAATACTGAAGTATTCCACAGTCTGGCAGATCAGGCTTGGCCCAATCTTGTTCATGGAAGCAAAGAAACAATGTGACGCAAAGATAAGTGGTTGAAAATGCTTTCACAACTTTGTAAATTAGGATTAATTTTGTTCAAAGTGCTAAAGGAAAAGACAAGTGTTTTGCTGCTGACATGCCATCCAGAAAACACTTAATGGATTCTTGTTCGTTGTGCAAGAGGCTCTACTTACGCTTTTCAAAGACGTACAATTGCATAATTGTGCATCTGTTTGTAGCCATTTTCCCATGCGAGAGTAAATGTTGAGTTGAAAGGTGTGGCCAGCAGCAGTTTATTTGGATTTAAAGTGACAAGAGGCCCTAAAAAGGCAAGTACAAGCACAACTGAGCAGACGACAATCTCATTATCTAAATTATTTGGTGCAAAAAATTTAATGAACATGTTTTGTATAGCCGATAGATCTATACTAACATTTTCAAATAATGTTAGTATTGACATTATTTGTCTATACTTTATAGGTATAGTAGGTCACCTATAAAGCTAACCTTGATCAGGAGAAAAAGGACCCCACCTTTTTCTCCTCATCTTTGAAATGAAATGGAGGGTGTACTTTTTTAAACCATGACTGAATGTGCTCGCTGTAGTCATTGTGTTTCCGTGTTAAACTCTGACCGTGACGGTGTGCCAGAGGACGTGAGTGCATAGCTGTGGAGTGCAGCATTTTCTATTGATTGAGTCTGAGTGCCGAGGGTTTCCCCCTTGAGCGCTGGAGCTCCACCACCAATGAAACAGCAGAGGCTGCTCTTGTTTATTGCCTCTTTTTGATGATGCCATCACTTCAGCTCATAGAAAGCCAGTGTGTCTTTGGGGACATCTTATCACCGATACCACAGCCATAAAGCCCTTTTGAACTCACCTGTGTGCTGTTGAGGGGAGTGTTCTCCAGTCCGGTTTGTGCCTGGATATTACTGTCTGCACGTTGGATGCCCAGTTATTGAGTCACTAATAGTGCGGTCATGTATGGAATCAGGAAAAGCGTCATAAAGCAGGTCTCTAGATGACATAAACCCTGATGGGCGTTGGATCCATGAAAATAAATCCTTGGAAATCATATGTTTACATTATATTGTCACATATCTGTGTGTAAATATCCTCTCCACCTCTGAAGATACAGCATCACCATAAATAACATAACTTTAAATGGCTCTGGGGTGTTTGTAATTTCCCACTTTATGATGTAAGAAGCGAAGGAACTGAGTGCTAGCTTCAGCTTTAAATCTGAGAGAAATCTATTCTCACTGTGCAATATTGTTCTGAAGCAGGGCTGAATATTGTCTTCTATATAAAGAATGCATTTATTGTTTTAGTTGCAAGTTTTATTGTGAGGCTGTTGCATCATTATTAAAGTTTTCCTATTGTGAACAGCAACTCAGAGGTGTTCATTTATGCTCTCTGGTGCACTGCTGTGCTCTTTATGCTTGACGATCACATCATACTGCTGTGCGAAAAGTCTCCTACTTCCAGTACGACTCTGCTATTATAATGCAGTCTGTATCATTTAGATAAATGCCTCTTACAGTAGTCTGCACTTTGAGTACGGACTTTCATCATCATTTAAGATGGAATTGTAATTGGATAAAAAGTTTTTTCTTTCAGCCAATTCAAGAGCAGGTAGTTACCAGTTTGCATTGTCTAAAAGAACAACTACGTCAGGTGCAGGATCATTAGATCCTATTCTATAGAGTCGACGTTTGCTTTTCAGTGAAGTGGAAAAGGTCGTCTTTTACGGTCCTATCCTGGAAGTCCACAAAAATGATGACAGAGGAATTTTTCCCCCAGCACTTTGAAGCTAAATGTTATATAAAGGAGATAGAAGTGAGCAGATGTTGATAGTAGAGTTTTTTTTTATATAAATAAAAGTTAAATAAAACTTTCTTGCACTCTATGCACCCTTATGAACAAAACATAGGAGGTTCACACCTCGTCATGATTTCATGAAAATATAAAAATGCATGTGGTTACACACATCTACTTGTAAAACATTTTTCTTCACATTGTCAAAAAAAAATCCATATGTGAAATATATTTTTTCTTTTGAACATGACATTCCACATGTGAAACATCTTGAAAATGTGAATGAGTTTGACATATGATTCACATGTCAATATGCAACACATACTTGCCACATGCTAAACAATTTAGCATGTGGCATTTCCACAGGTGAAACATGGGAAAATGTTTCACATGAAATTTTTTTATGTAATTAATATGCTGTATTATTCATGAATTTCATAAATACATAACCTTATAATTTTCACATCTGCAATTTGTGGGAAAACATTTTATATATTGGATTTATTCCACATGTGTTTTAGATGTTACTGCATGACATAATTTCCACATGGGACAAAATATGTGAAATATTTTCCAAATTGGTTTCACATCTTGCAACATAATGCAATTGCCATATGGTGATGCATGTGTTTGCATGTTGCTGCACAGTGCAATTTCTACATGTGAAGCACAGTGTTTAAGAAAATTTTCCAACACAATTCAATTTCCACATATTAAATACTTGTAAGAAAAAAATCGTAACATGTGTAATATTTATCTATGTGTTTCACTTGTGGGTGGGTAGATATTTCACATTGGGAATTTAATATTCACATATTCCTGGGCATTTATTCAAGAATGTTACGTCACAAAATCAGGCATTTTTCTGCTCCCCTGTTCAGAAAAATGTTTTCAAAGAAACACTTGTTGGCTAAGGGCAGAGTGAGAATCTAAGTGTGAAGAAAGGCCAGCGAGGGAAGATGGTCAGTTCAGGATTGAGGGAAACTCCAGTTACAGCAGGGAATCCTCATGTTCCTTCATTAGACAGAGCTCTCATGCAGGACAGCTGTGGCTCTGTGAGATGAGTAATCAGCAGATTGAGAGTTTGAGTTCAGTTTCCCCCACCACATGTCGAAGTGTTCTGGTGTAAAGCAACGAGTTGTTTTCTAATCTATGCAGAAAATATATAGTGAAGTGTGTGTGTGCGTGCGTGTGTGTGTGAGAGCATTTGTAACTGCAGCTTGGTGAGTGAGTCTTTTATAGTTAAAGCTTTTTGCGTGGTTGTTGTGACCAGACAGTTGAGCTGAATAGACACTTCCATCCTTATGCTGTCGACGTGTCATGCTTCAAATAGACAAAATTTGCTTCTGATAAGTCACATGTAAAATTATAAATCTGCTTAATAATTCCCGTGTCATCACATGTTCTGAGATTTTGCTCTTGTAAAGCACAAGATTTTTTTTCAAGGTAATGAGAAGATGCAACCACATTTTAATGGCTTTCAGATGTTTGTTTTATCTCTGGTTATTGTCCTCCTTACAATTATTTTTAAATAAGACTGTAAATAATATCAAACCTTGCTAATGTCAGGGTTATTATCCAACTTCCTCATTTCAAGCCCCAGTGCATGCTGCTACCCAGACAGATTCTCTCTTGATTCGATACCGGTGCTCCTTGTTGGAATCCTTTTATGTAATGAAGTGCTGGCAGTGATTGTGACTCACAGGATGTATGATAGCAGTCTCACAAGATCCGCTGCTTCCATCTCTTCTTGCCTTAAGTGGAGGACTATTGATGAATAAAAGCATATTGTTGCTGTTATCCTTGAGTTTTGAGAGGGCCAGACACATGCTTTTGTTTCTACTAACAGCTTCTCCTTTTTTTTGCTTCAAGGATTTTTTTCTTTTTTTTGAAAAAAAAAATGCTGCAATTCATTCAGTAGCAGGTACAGAAGCAAAGTGAGCAACTTTAAGACTCTCCATTTATCAGGCATGAAAATAAGTAAATAAAAAGAGTAAATGCCAAAAGAAAAAAGTAGCTACTCTGATGTCATGACTCCCTCCAAATTTATTCACGTCTGCATACCTAATTTGTTCTAACAGAAGTGAAGCTCAACAGAAGCAACTGTTGTTGTAATACCCAGTGAATGTTTTATGCTTGGAAACCTTTAAGAAGACTACGCTGATTTCATTTTAATGAGAAATACAGTCAGACACAGAGTAGGGAGCTACAGCGAGGAAAAGGTTAAGCATTATTTAAGGTCACCCCATAAATTAGGCAGAGCACATTCTACATACGGAGGCTTTAAATTCACTCAGTGTCATCTGGGCTTACATTACCTTGAAAAGTTTCTGTAAGCCTTGAACTTTTTCACATTTGATCATTTTTCATCTGCAAACATAAAGGTAGTTTAGTGGAAGTATGTATGACAAAACAACAACAGAAGTCTAACTATGAAGTGAAAGTTTACAGAAACAGTTTTATAGATATTTTATGAATAAAACTCTAATTGTTGTGCTGTGCATTTGTATTCAGCCCTTTCACTGCAGTTACAGCTGCAATTCTTTTTGGTTTTGTCGCTGCAGTGTTTTACGTACTATCTTAAGATTTATCAGATTGAATAGAGAACATCTAACAATAAAACAAGATTCACACAACTTAATAGAACTTTAAATCTGTCATAACAGAGTTAAATGAAAAAGTCAGAGACATACTGTTATTTTTACTTGTATCACTATTAATAGTTAGTTTGGTCACTGAAGACAACAATTAGGAATTTTCATAGTTCTACACTGTTTCACAGTTCACAGTTTCACAGTTCTGTTCAAACTGTTGTTTGAACCTTGAGAGTGGAACAGCATAAAGTTGGGTTTGATGCCATTACCAGTTTCAAGTATCAACTTGGAAAATAAAACGGATCGTATGTAGCACAAACTGAAGATCCTAGATCTAACCAATCCAACTCTAGACCTCACTGCATGTTCAGTGAATGTCCTTGAGGATGAACTTTCACCTGAGTCTCAAGTCTTTATTTGCAGCCATGAACAAGTTTTCTTCCAGAGTCTTTCTGTACTTTGCGCCAACCATTTTACTCTCAGTTCCAACTAATTTCCTTGTCTGTGCAGCATGATGCTGCCACCATCATGTTCCATTGGTGGTGCATTCAAGGTGATATACAGTCAAAGTTCAATTTTGTTTCCTTCTTCCATGTGTTTGCTTTCCTCCATCTCCCCAATGAGAAACTGAACTCTCACAAGTTTCTTCTCTGCAAAAGTAAAATCTTACCAAGTGTCTATTGTGTAATAAATAAAACAAGATTAACTTACAAGTAATGTTTCAGCAAGAAATATGAACTTGTATTAAGTCAATAATTCGTCAATATTAATGAAAAAGTACTAGAATGAGTGGCAGATTTGTTAGTATTTATAAGTACGATAATCTGCTATATTTTATTAAAAAGTTACTTGGGCCCTTCCTGTTTTGCTCATTAGTCATTCTTGATTTTATATAGGGGTATCAGAATAAAAGGAGCTAAGCACAAAATCAATTTGTTTGTAAGAAATAGTTAAGACCAAGTATCATTTTCCCTTCAGTTAAAAAAATGTAAACTTTTTGTGTTGCTCTACCACATAGTCACAAAAAATACATTGCAGTTTGTACTTTTAAAGTAGCAAACACATAAAAAGTTCTTTTTCAAGGCACTTGTACATCCTGAATTGGGCCCCTGACAACAATGGAGGTATGTTGAGCACATGACGGGTGAATGTGCGTTTTGGCGACGGGGCTGTCGCCTCACGGTGTAACTCGCCACTGCTGCGCCGGTTGAAGACAAAAGCACCAAATAGGCACCTCTAATCTCCCTGCTGAATGAATTGGAAACAAAGAGAGGAGGAACGCAGACACAGAGGCTTGGACACACATAGGATAAGCTGATTACCAAGGAGAAGAGGGGAGGGTGGGAATGAAAGGGAGGGAGTGTGGGAGAAATACAGAGAGATGCATGTGAACAAAAAAAAGCTTACAGTAAGGGGGCAGGAGGGCAGGGAGATGGAGGCGGCGAAGGTTGGAGGGGAAAAAAGTGAGCACTCTCTAATGATGGGGTGCAGAGACCAGAGAGAAAATGAAAAGAACCAGCAGCGAGAGAAGGATAGAGGAATAAAGGTGAATGTTGAAAAGGATGAGGCATGGCATGCTACACAGAGCATGCAATAGGAAAATGAAGGTTATGCATATTTGCCTTTGATATCCTTCTTAGGTACGCGACACAATCAAAAACAAGACATTATGGAAATGTGAGGCAGCTCTGGCAATCTAGCTGCTACCTGAGACATCTCATCTCCTCTGCTCAGCAGTTGTTATATTTACAAATGAAATTACACTCAATCCAGGTGCTGGGGCTAAATATACAGCTAATTAAAATTAATGAGATTTACTTAAAAAAAGAATATGCTCCTTTAATAAGCTCCTTATTTCTTCATGAGAATCCGCAACACGCACTGACACATGCGACTTTTTTTAGCAGTGCATTTAGAGATACACACAAAAAACACACACTCACACCTCGATTTGATTCACTCTCCTTCACTTGGGTTTCTCACAGCCTGCTAGGCTGAGTATTAAGAATCCCCGCGCGCTCATACGCGTGCACACTGACGCTCTGCCTGTCTGTCTTTTGGCCGGCTTCGCACTCACACCGACTAAAACATGCTCTCTGTTCAGTGAACATGCAAGTTCCCGACTGTACGTCAACGCTCACACACATCCATATAGGCGCATTCACAGGGAGCCTGGGAAGAATGTGTAAACAGATGCTAACACACCCAGAAACACACATACAGGTGTTTTATATTTATGCATGAAGACACAAACAAAAGCTCGAACGCTACTTCACACATTCTCAAGGCTCCTTGGTCTTTACTTAAACAAAAATACTTCTCTGGGCCAAGCTGTTGGCTGCCGAGGAGAAAAAAATGTTTGGCAGGCCTGCCGCTGCATACAGACAGCCTGGCGGTTACACCTTTTATCACCTGTGCATCTACACCACCTATTCATACTCCTTGAACTTCTTCCAAATTTATCACGCTATGCTCTCAAATGTGAATGAATTTTATTGGGATTACAATAAAACTTAAAAAAATGAAGTAGAAGGGAAATGATGCAAAGTTTCTAAAAGGTTTTACAAAGAAAAATCTGAAAAGTGTGACATGCGTTACATAGTGAGCGTTACATAGTGAGCCCTCCTTCGTCAATACTTTGTACACCCACCTTTTGTGTGATTTGGGCTTTCTCTCCACCAGCTTTGCACATTAAAAAAACTAAAATGTGCTAATTTTTCTTTGCAAAAGAGCAGATAATCCAGATCAGAAATAGAGCATCTCAACAGGAGTATTCAGCTCTGAACAAACTTCTGATTAGATTTAAGTCTGGACTGTTATTCTAACATACAAAGCATTTTATTACCCAGTACAGGATTTTTATGAAGGAACCCAAAATGCAGAACTTTATTTTGTCCCACAAAACTTTAAAATGCAGAAATAAAGCAATAATAATAATAATAATAATAATAAATCAATAAAATATGAGAAGTTCCTCAATACTAAACTGTGCTATTATTTGGGAACATTCATTTCATCTAAAGCTAGAGTGACGATGGAAAACAGAGGTGCGTTTTGTGGTGCATTCAAGTTCAACTTGTAAAGCGGATTGTTCATTTATTAAGTCCAGAATAGGGACTCAACACAGTCATAAATAAAAAAATCTTAACAACAAATATTCTCAAGTGTTCTTACATTGATTCTATCAGGTTTTATAATATTTGTTAAACTAAATCTCCAGTGGCCAGTTTGGGTTCCTCTTCTATTGGCACTTTCAAAAATGATAGAACATATTAATAAAGTCACATTGCTGCCAGAAAATATATTACATAAAGTAAAAATAAGTAAATAAATAAAATACAAAACATTTCTTTTACGTGAAACAAACTGAACTGTTACTTTAAAACTAAAGTTTGTACTGAAAAGGGTTGTCATGTATCATTTTTAATGTTTTAATCATTTATTCTGATGGAAGGTAAACCGTGGGTTTAATCTTTTGGTCAGTGACTTTCTTGTCACTTTTTTGTACACAACATATCTTTAACAGCACTTAGCTGCACTTCTCTTTATTTCAGAGTATCGGATTGAGGGTATATCACAGTTTGTCATGGTTTTCGATTTTTATTTGAAAGAAATGTAAATTTTATATGTGTTTTTCTACCTTTAGAGCTATGCACCACAATGTGTTGGTCTATTAAGCTTAATAGATTTTCTCTATTAAGAACTGTATCATTTTCCTGTATGGTTTATCCCATAAGGTGGTGCCCTACTTGCAGCACTCTTACTTGCAGAGTGCTGAGCAATTAAACTGCTCCTCAGGTCCTCTGAAGGAGTGGCAAAGGGACCCTGGGAAAATGACACAGCTCAAATTAATCACACAGTTTATGAAGTAACTTTGGTGTCAGTGGAACGCTGCTGCCCCTGCCACAAGTTGTTGCACAATTTGGCAGTCAACCAGCTTACCCCTCAGCCTGCTTTTGCACACATTCCTACCAGCACATGCAGCAATTTCCACACACACTCAGGAATTTTATGCAAACACAAGCTTACCCTCTCCTTTTTTTTCCTTCCTCCGCTTTCCCTATCTTGGTCTTTTCCGCCGCTGCTTCATTTCCCAGCCTGCTGAATACTTGAATGTCATTACGACTTCTGCTATCAAAAGCAAACAGCAGGGCAGCATTGAAGAGCACTTGTTATAGTTCAATTTTTCCACGCTCAGTGCTGTTTTGACTGTTCCTGCCGTCTTTCTGGCTCTTCCTCACAAATTGACGGGCGTTTGGAGGGACAGATTTATTGACAAACCTCTCGCTGTGAGGCTCATCTGGCCGGTGTTGTTATTGGAGACCCGCTTTCTCCCCCCTCTCTGTATTTACATCAGAGTTCCTCTCCACCGGCGCGTGTGTCAATGAAGATGACTTTGTATCTACGACTAAATTCGATCCCATTCGCGCTTTGGCAGGCGGAGGGATTTGAACAATGTAATTGAGTTAATGAACGACACACCCTTATCTGGTGTTCATTCATACAAGCAGCCTGAGGTGTGACGGATATCAGCTTCTCACACAGGCTACTGTATGTTTGATGCGTCCCTTGAAGGAGAAACATTGATAACGCAGTCAAACTTCCTTCAGGGAAAGAGTTGTGATGTGTAAAACAAAGAAAAGAGCAGTTTTATACTCTGCTCTTTTCTTTCTATCTTGCTCAACAATGAATATTTAATTTTTTTTTTTTTTTCGTTTTTGGTTTGTTTGTTGCAGCTCGGCATTCGGCTCCACTGAGCTATTTTCAGGTTGATATCTTCGCAGGCGTGACGCCTCGCCGTTGTTCGCGGGAGGCGTCACGCTTGACTTTGTGACAGGGCTTGGCAGCATGCCTGGGAGAGAGCGAGAGAGAGAGAACATCTTTCTCTTGTGCGTGAGGAGAGTTTGGTGACATTTCCTGGTTCTTCCCTGTGGGGGGGCTGAAAGAATTAGAGCTGGTCTGGTTTCATCAACCGCCCGCTGCAATTTACCGAGACCCTGTTTGAAAAAACGTCACAGGGTCAGTTGCAAGTCGGAGGACGGCTGCGTCTTGACATTTTCGTTGGAGTGTTGTGGGCTACTTTTCGATGGAGCAAACATGTAAACCATGGCAACCCCCTCTGTGACCTATCATCCCATAGCGCATTGAGTTTTAAAAAGGTATTGTGTTTTTCAGAGAGCAACTGCAGAGTCAGTACCGGTTTATCAAATTATCTGAAAATACCAAAGATAAAGCTTTTAAAGAGCACTGGAGTGAAAACCCAGAGCATTTTGAAAACATAATTGGACCAACCTTTTAGTCTAACATGGAATGTCATGCTTTGGAGCATGCATTTGCTAAATTTGCAGAATGTACCGTAACTTAATTGGTGTTGTCCAGTTCACTTGATGTATTCAAGGTACGTTTTAGGATTTAAAAGTTTGGCTTCATCTGCTCAACAGTATTTTTTGTTTGATGTCTGATAGCAGCATAAAACCTATCGCAGCTACACTCAGTCTGGCACACTGCGCCTTATTAGTAACAGAAAATATCTTGAAACTTTTTAGAGGTCAACAGGTGGATTGATTTGTTGACTTTTTATTTCTGTCTGATGTGTAGCTTTTACAGGATTTCACTTTATCTAAAAAATATTTATTACACCACGTTTTGGGAACTTGTTGAGGATCTGTAAGCTTTTAGAGATTCATTGCCATCTGTTTTTTTTAAGACATCGAGAGGTGTTTTATTCCCACAGGAGCATCTGCAGAACGGTTTCAGAAATTTGACAACTCCTTCAGACAGTTAAGGTCAAAAATAATAATGCTTATGGTAAATGTATGATTTTTTTAAAACTTCACCAATAAGTTTGTCATTGACAGGAAAGGATACAGGCATTTTTTCTCAAATAAAACAACATATTAAAGGAACATCAAATTTGATTAGATATTTTAATAAGCTGGAAGCTTTAATATTTATGCCATAGTAATAAGTAATACAAAAAACCCTCTTGTATGTGAAAAGAAAAATAGAATATAAACAAAAATAAAAAAAAGTCTAGTCTCTGAGGTTGGAAGATCTCAGTTCATAAACAGCAAGATTACCTCAGAGTCTATATCAGAGTTTTAAGACAGAACTCTGACGGGTTACTTTCAAATGTAAATGTTGGCTAAAGATTGCTTTAAACGTGAATCTGCCAGCGGTTTGAATAGTTTTGGTCTTTAATAGCTATCGTCTAACTCTGCATATTCAGCAGCGAAGTCTTTATTGAACCTTCTTCTACTGAGGGAGAGAGAGGTTAGAAGCAGCAGCAGGCTAACAGAAGCTTAAACCCTGTATTGAAGTGACTCTTTAATAGCAGGTTTTCCAGAGGTTACAGTTAATTGGGTGAGGATTTACATTAAAGTGTTTCTGCCGCTTCAGGTTTTTAAGACCTCATGTTGCAGCAGCATTCAGATCAGCTCTGTCAAATGTGACTGAGAGAGGCCAGAGGAACAAAATGGCAAAAATAATAATATTCACAGATTTAAATATTTACAATCTGGATAGTAACAATGACAAAATAGAGTACCTTGTATTTTGTCATTTTTATTTTAGAGATTAAACTAAATTTAAGTTACAATTGTTTATTTTTACAACCCTAACATTGTTTTTGCCAAAATGTTAAAATATTTAAATACACACAGAACAATTTTATCTTACTGTCTGACAATAAACTTAGCTATTACCAAAATTCTTTGAATTTGATTTAAGAAATTTGCATTCACAAATATCACTTTGCCTTTAAGCAAAGCGGGAAACTCCATATGATAAAGTGATCAATCAATCAATTAGAATTCATCAAGCCCTTTTAATACAATTAAATTAAACACAAAGTATACTTAAACACAATAAATAAACATTCAAACATTCAATTCAAAATTGATAAACTACGCAAGTAAAGTGAGATTTATTATGTTATATTTGGCCTCAAGACAAATGAATAATAATCAAACTTTATTAGATTTTATTATTTAACACTTAAAAAAGCATACAATAAAACTAGCCAAGTGTAAACTTGTTTGAAATTTCATGAACAGATAAGTAAGATAGAATAAAATAAGAGACAAGTACTGAAGTTCAGGTAAAAGCCAGAATTAAAGATTACCTGTTCTCTGGTGTTCAGGAAGGTTGCTCAAAGGTGAGGGCTCTAATAAATTAATAAGGCTTATCGTGAGTTTTGGTTTTAACTTTAAATGCTGTCAGACAGCCTTTATCAGAGAACCTGGTGAGTCTGGAGGGCTTTTATAGTAAAATTAAACCTGATATGCTGGAGTGAAGCCATCAAAACTTCCATCAATACCAATAAAAACACCTTAAAATCAAATCTAAAACGCACCAGTAGAAAACACATCTACTTTAACATCTGTGTGATGTTTGCTTTTTCGTCCTGGTCAGCATTCTTGCAGCTGAATTTAGTAGTAGGTGTGGTGGAGCTGTGCTATCCTCCAGAAGACCAGACAGAACTGCATTAAAGTAATCAATATTGGATGTTACAAAAAGCCTTTATTTGCTTTTCTGGTCAAATTGTGGCAATTGTTGCTAGATATATCATTTTTGATCAAATATAACACATGGCTTATTTATTCTATCTGAGTTGGTTACCAGTTCTCAAAGTTGAGCTACTACTTTTTCTTTCTAAATGTAAGTGGTAACAATTGAATGAAAGCAAAAGAAAGGAAAATATTTTCATCCACGACTACATGAGCTCTGCCAACATGTTTCAAACTAGGGTTGTTACTCATTTGGAAGATAATTTTCTGTCCAAAGTTTGACTTCCTGAATCAAGTCTTTAATATTTCCACCACAATACTGCCTGCAATGGGCCAACATTCTAGCAAACTATTATGAGAGGCTTGAAGAACTTTCTATTCCAATTGCATATAATTTTGAAAATCCTCATGGATAAAAAAAAAGTAAAGGTTTAATATGAAAAAAATTAGGCAAAATAGGTTATATGGAAATAACTGCATTTAACTACATATCATTTTCAAGTAAAAATAGTTTATTGTTGTCCATAAAAACACTAACCCCAAAGCATCACATCCAATTTTAAAGTTGAGTTAAAAAATATTCTGATGCATGCAAGAAAAAAAAACTAAATTAACCCAGAAAAACAATTCCCAGCAAGGACAAATTAGCTTCTGGGGTTTATTCCCATTGCCAGTTACAATGACAGTTTTCATACTTGCTGCAAGAAAAATAAGGCAAAAAATCCACAGATTAAAGTTTGCCTTCAGCTAAAGTCTCCAATGTCAGGTAAAACCCTCTGGGTGAGACAACACTGTAATTGGGATCACTACACTTTATTGTGACAATTTGTCCGGAAATGTGGCCTCAGCCAGACTCCGTCCTCCAACATCTGCTCCCTTATAGTGTTTGACTTTAATGTGGAGGAGTGGCTAAGTGTTAAAATGTGATGCAATTTCTGTCCTCAGAAGAATCCAATCACTTTCTGTTTTTTTACTGGCGCCTGCAGAGATTAGCCCCAGTCAGCCCAGTCATAAACAGACTGACACATCCCTCTTAGACAATAGACAACTGTCGTTGCATATCTGGGCAAAGCAGTGCTGCGTACACAGGACATACTGCGAGAGTGAATGACTGACAACAGAAGGGAGTCCTTTCTTGCTTAATTGTCACTCTTCCAAATTGGTTCATCCTCTCTAAACTGCACCTATCAAATCCTCTGTCAGGAGTGAATCACTTAACTCCTTCCAATCAACTGATGTTGCTCACTTTGAAGGGAAAATTGAAAGCTTCACCTGAATCAAGTGACATCTTCAATTTCCATAAAGAAAGACCTGATAAAGGAACATGTTATCTGTGAGCAGCTTTCAAACATCTATGTAAGCACATGAAACCAAAACAAATATCCAATTAAATATTCTTCGGGGCCTCTAATTGTACAGAAAATGCATAAATGAAGCTCAAATAACCACTTTAATATCAGAAAAACAAAGCTGCACTCGAGCAGCTACATAAAAATACAGTTGAAAAGAGTTTCAAAATATTTTTGTGCTTATTATGGCTTTTGCTTAACAGCAGGAACTAAAGTGGGACCTTGAAAGCTCCATTTAGATTATTCTAAGATAAGTATTAATAATTCATAGTGCCAGATGCCATAGACAGTGTGATAGGGTAACTCTTTATACACTATGTTTCAAAGCGAAGTCGCAGACGCTGTCACTGTCAGAGGAGTAAATCCATTAAAACTAGAAATAAGAACAGTGATGCAACACCTGCCATTTGTCAGATGATTTCTCCCCGAGCGCTGCCTCGGCTGCATGCATTTCTGAGTTTTCAAACCCAGTGACAGAGCTCCTGTGAATAAGCAGAAACTTATTCACAGGAGACTCGACAATGCAGCAGATTGTGTGAAAGAATTCAATAGGAAAGGTCAGAGGAGGATGATGGTCTACTGAGAAAAGATGCTTGTTACGCAAAGAATAGAAATAATTTTTATCCAGTGTTGGATTGTGTGGCATATTTGAGATATTTCACTTGCCACAAACTGGATGCAGTTTGTTTAGAAAATACCAATTCATAAAAAATGTCATCTTATGACACTTTTAAAGACTAACCGATGCAGTCCATGTTAATTACTTCATATAGATTTTGTCAAAAAATCAGATGAAACCAGCCCAGTTTGATGTGAATTATACCTGAATGTATACAGAATATATATGGATGAGGTTTAAGGTCAGTTTTGACTTTTTCCACAAATTTCTGACTTTAATCTCAGTTTAAAGTCTGAGATTGGCTTTGGGAACATCTTCATTTTTTTTGGAAACATTTTCATATTTTTCAGCCTCTCCTAGTGGCAATGAAACCTGCATTAGCTTTAAAATCTTGCTCAGGGTTGTCAGAAAGCGAGTAAGACCAAGTTATAAATTAGACTTCTACAGGTTCAGTAAAGCAAAAATACTTAAACAATTCTGATGCCTTTCTCTCTGCATCAGTGTTCTCCTCATACTTTAATATTAAAGTGTTTTATCATACGCTGTCAAAATAGGCGAAAAACTAAAGGCCTCACTGGAAATCAAAAAATACAGCTACCGATATCCCAGCTTGGAATCAAAGCAGAGGAAAGCTTAAAAAAAAAAAATCAGCCAATACAAACTGAGGCACATTTAGAAGCACTAAGCCAAAGGCACAAAGCTGACATCTCTACTGGGCTTGTAACTTTATTAGGTTTGGTATTAGAATCTGATCAGTGGAAATTCATCTGTGTCTCCAATGAAATACTAAAACTTCTGCTTCCGTGTGTTGCAGCTTTTGGAGTTTATTGGACTCATTTCTCATCAGAATCAGACACAATGGAGCAGTGGAAGTCAGTATGAAGTACTCAGTTTTTAGACCAAATGAGAAACTCTTTCATTTATTCTAGCCTTCACCTTTAGTTTGTCTCTTTCCAGAATATCACTTCAGTTTTTACTTAAGTTTTCAGCAGCAGGTCAACCTGATGGGTACAAGAGGAATAGGATAGATTGTGTGTAAGCTGATCATTGCATTGCATTTTGGGATTTGTAGTTTTACTGTTTTGAGGCAGATATGACTCTTTAGCTCTTACTTTGGTATTTCTGGTCTACATAGAAAATAAGAGGTCAAATCCTTGACCTGGACGTAGGTTGATTCCTCTTGTGCCCATACCTCAACAGGTCAGCTCTGCTGTAGGTGTGAGGATGACCAACAGTATGTTTGTAATTTACTGTAATGTAAGTTTTGTAGGGCTGAAATTACTATATAATTGCATTAAAAACAATGAATTGATTATTGAAATAATCGTCAACTAGTTTAATAATTAATTAATTGTTAACTGGAGTATAGAGACTCCAAGAAATTACCGTTTGTTGATATTACAACATATTCAGAGAAGTAATTAATAAAAGAATGCTGTTTTTACATTTTTTGCAATAAAATGTTTATTTTCTTATTTTGAAAAAAAATATATGTTTAATTGCATCTTTCAATGTATTTCTAATGTACTTAAACGTGATTAAATAAAAAGTGCAGTGCAAAAAGTGTCATTTCTTTTTATCGATTAATTGATTAATGGTCAGAATAACAAAAAATTAATCAACAACTAAAATAATTGTTAGTTGCACCCCTAATAATTTGTTCAACAGAAATTGTATAATGAAATGCAACATAATGCATATTTATCTTACAGCTGCACCACGAGTGGAGTCATAGAAATATTTTAAGTGTACCACGTCTTTCCTCAGAAATCCTACATGTTGAGTGAGTTTTAAAGAAGAACAGAAGGTTTGTAACAAAATCTAATGGCAGTTCTTACTGAGAATTTAATTTATGAGCTTCATAGTGGTGCTAAATAAATGTGCAAATCGAAAAGGATCTCAAGGAAATTATGACTCAGCCTTGAAGAAAGTGTTAACAATTTGCATGACAGATGAATCAGTAATTCCTGAAAAATATAAATGTGGAGCAGAGAGTTAGAAGACAGACCTGTAAAAAAAACGGTGCAATTTAATAGTTGAAAGCAATAGCAAAAACCATTGTTATTAATCTGGAAATTAGAAGAAAAAATACATCTGAAAAATAGGAATGATAATGCCCGTGTGTCAGCATCCTCTCCTCCAGCCAGCTGTGTTCTACTCAGAGTATCCATCACCGAAGCGTCTCTGCCAGATCCAATGGCGAGGGGACAAATTACCATTTGGAGCAGAACCCAGCTATAAATGCAATTGGTTTGGATTTGAAACTTCCATCCCAGCTTTGGCTTTCAACAAAATAGAGTCCGTTCTACTTCTGTTTTTTTTTACCACCCAAGGCATCAGAAAACAAGATTAGATAGAGGTAGAGAGAGGTATAGATACATTAGGCAGGAAGGAAGCACAGTCAAAGGAGACAGGAGGAAAATAAGACTTGTTCAGGCAGCGAGAACGCCTTGGATTTATTAAATTGAAAAGGCCTTAAAATAAATCTTAATTTAATGCTGTAAAAGGTGTGAAAATGTGTGAAATGCTGATTGTATGAAAGGTCATATTTTTCCACAACTGTGTTATATGTTTCTTTATCCTGCATGTCTCCACTCATGTTATTTCAGAGCGGGCCGTAGTTAGCAGCACAAAAGGCAGCGTAATGTTTTATTCATCATTTCTGCTTTAGTAAACAACATTGGACTACGTGTTCCTCAACACACAATTTCATGTTGTCCCTTTTCTTACGCCGTCCATTTATAATTTCACAATTGTTATTCGCTGGACTGAATTGCAAATGAGTTGCTTTTGGCAGTTTTATGGTGTTCTGCTTGTCGCATTGTAAGATCTGCAAAGCCGTTGCCACGTTTTGACAATAAAGTAATTACCATAAACAAATCGCAGCATTACTGAGGAAGATTGTGGGGGTTTTCTTTGCAGCATTTTACTCATCGTCCAAGTCAGAGTTTAATGGAATTCCTCCAGAATGTGAACAAAACTTGTCATCTGCCTCGTAATTAACATGTATTACTCATGTGTCTGTTTATCTGCATAACCTTTGTGAAAAAAAAAAAGAACTAATGGCACAAAAGGTTTGAAGCAAGTAATTTACCATGATAAAATTGCAGATAGGATAAGGACAGTAAATTAGTGAAAATTATTTATGTTAGTAGAAAGTCATATGGGCATTTATTAAAGAAAAGTATGAGAAGACTTGAGGGTAAAGAACAGATTTTCTGTTGGTTTCTAGTAGCAGAAACAACATGCTTCATGTGTTCATGTGTTTTGATCAACAGACACACGAAGGTGCACACACACACACACACACACACACACACACGCACGCAAACAATAGACAAACAGAAACATGCATAAAATGAAAGCCATAGAAAACAGTTGAAAAAAAACCCCTACAATATAAAAAAACAATCGCTACAGAAAAAATGCTGTAATCACAGACAAATTATTGCACCCATGAAACTGAAGCCAAAGAGAAAATTTGTGTAAGTAGCAAACCAACAGAAAGTAAAAAATGCTGCAAACTTTCTACATAAAATAGAAGCTCTGCAGAGCACCACTGGAATCTGGAGTAGTTAATATGCTGCTGTTTTATAATAATGTAAAAGACTGCGTATTTGAAAAAGACAAATTACTTTATTCTGGACATTCTGTTAAATCATGACATCCCATCTTTCCTGATGGTCTGGTCCCATATGATTTGGTGGTCGACTCCCCCTGGTGGTCTGGAGGACTTCCGTTTTGTGGAGTGAGTTTGCAGCATTTTATACTTGGTAATTTTTATGCTGTTTTAAGCATTTCCTCTTTTGTTTCTTTGGTTGCAGCAGTTTTTGTTTGTATTTTGTTGATTGTAGATTTCAGCTCCTATTTTCAGTGTTTGCAGCCTTTTTCTGTGGTGTTTGCAGCCTTTTTCTGTGGTGTTTGTGATTTGGAGTTTGCGTCATTCACGTGTTTGCGGCGCGTTTCGCCGTTAGCAGCCACCTGTTCCGTGTATTTATATTACACCCAGCATTTCATTGACTTTGGTTTAGTGGTTTAGACACAGCTAAGCATACAGACACTGGTCCTGGTCTACTTTCAATGCAAAGAATCATGCATGGAGCATTCACACCTTTGTGAAAGACTTAATCCAGAAACACAACTGAACACAGAAGGACCAAACTAGGAGTACTTTATTTAGGGAATAACAGAAATTAGAAGCAACAGTGGTTAATAATTTGGTTAATCCTGGAAAGGAACCCAGTTAAACACACACATTGAGTTAGGAATACTTTCTATTGGAAAAACCTAAAGACAGCACTAAAGGTTAATGGCAACAACAGCTCAGGTACTAACTCTGTCCAATAAATAGAGTTAGTCAGAACTAAACAAGGAATCAATGAACCAGCAGTACTTTCTATTAAAAAGAAAAACAGAGAACATGTAGTTCATGGCAAATATATCTTAATCAATGACTCCTTGCAATATTTACTCTGTACAGCAAAGAAACACTGATGTTGGTTACTTTCTATTGAAAGAAAACTAAAGAAATTAAACTAAAGTCATGGTAATAACAGCCTAATTTGTCTCCCAAACTGCTAAAGAGAAACATTTTAACAAGGAATTACTGAGACTAGAGCATTTCTATAGAACGATTACCATAGACAGAAAATATGAATGTTAATGGCAGCAAGCTGCTGTGTCAAAGAAAGAAAAACAGGTAAACACAGAGGCACTAGGCAAGGTGCACCTTCTATGGAGATCAGGGCAGTGAGAAAAATTACAGAAATCTGATATTTTAAAACTTTATTTGACTCTACATTGCTTTAATTTACAGGTACAGCAGCTAAAGATCAGCATCACGTTTGGCCATCTGGTGCGTTTCCAACATTTCCTCCATTTTTTTTACTTTCTCCTTGGACTCGGCTGACTCCTGCGGGACTTGCTCAGCTCTTTAGCTGCTGAAGTTTACTATGTATCTCTCTGCCTTTTGGTGCTGAATATTTAGTGTTCTGAAGTCATTTTTCTGTGAAAAACAGCAGCTTTCTACCACTAAAAACAGAAAAGTTGCTGGCTGGAAGCTAAACACGAACTGCAGCTCAGACTAAAGCCCCTCTTAAGCTGAGTGAAGCTGAAGATTTAGGTAATAATTCTCAGTTTTTTCCTTCAACACAATCGCAAGAGAATGTGTCACATTGCTTGTTAAACTTTTGTTGGAGATGCTTGCATTATTACTCCTGTCGTACCAGAATACATAAATGACATATGAAGTTTCACTCATTCTCTGCTTTTTCTGCTTTGAGGTGAGCTACAAATTTAATTGGATTTGCAGGTGACATAATAGGAACCCATCAAACCATTTGTGTTTAAGATCAATGAGTAGCATCAGCGTGATGTCTAGCAAACTGCTGTAGCTGATCCCAACAGGTTTCTGCTTTCTGCACTTTGATAAGGCAGGTTGTTGTATTCAGACCCTTTGTGGGTAATTTTAGGCTTGCAGAAGGTAACTTTTACGTTTGGCAACCCGACTTGTCAGCAGGAGATACATTAGCTCATTAGCGAGAGACTCATTAGCCACAAGTCGTGTAATGTTGTAATCATTGCTAATATAAGTACTGTACAGTAATCTTTTCACTCGTCTGACCTGCGTTAATACCAGCTATGTGTTTGTTATGGAGATGTGCTTCTGATTACTGTGGCTTGATCACCTTTTAAACTCACACAAAACTTTCTGATGCTCTTTTCTGGAAGTTGAAGCCTTGATGAAAATGCTTTCAGATAATTGTTTAAAAAAGAAGAAGGTCTTTGCAGGATCTGCATATTACCCTCATACAATGCTGGGTGTTTTTTTTCTGCTTTTAATGCTGCTTTTAACTTCCAGAAATGATTAAATATTCTTTATGAAACCTGCCAAGAGCTGATGAAGGCAGAGACGGAGCGAGAGGCACATCGATGGAGGTCAGCGCCGCTTCATGATAGTTGTCTCGGAGTGTAATGTGGTTTGGCACTTGTGCTTCCAGTCAGGAGGAGGCTCATGGCTGGATTTGCCTTGAGGGGCCGGATGGTTTCAGAATATAATTGCATAGATGCTCTCTGGTTTCTCTGGTTTCGCTGATTGCTGCGGTTAAGCCTTTTCCCTCCCATTTCTTTCAGCTTCATTTTCCCCTCCCTGCACCTCCCTTCATCTTATCGGCCCAGAATCTGTTTCTTGTGTCCTGGATTCTTCTGCTCTCTCATATATTGTTTATATCCAACTCTCATTTGGTTTTCTCTCTCTCTCTTTTATTTTTTTTAATATTCCCAAATTAGATTTTTGATCATGGCTTTCTTTTCTTTCTGAACTTTACTCTGGTTTACTTCCTTGCTTTAAATCTTCTCCAGTGTCTCCTCTTTCCATCAGATTCAGTTTATTCTTAAATTTTCCCCTCTCCTCTGTTTTATTTTCTCTTTCCATGTTCTATTTTTATTTCTCCTCCTCTCTCATCACTTTCATGCTCCTTTCTCTTGTTTCCTCTTATCGCCTCCCTCCCTCTGTCAGCTTCTGTGCTTTTCTGTCCTCCCCTCTTGCCTTCTCCTGGTCTTTTTTGCTTTTGTCCACATTTCTCTCCCTTCCTGCTTCCTTTCTCTGTTCTCCCTCTGTTTTTGTGCTTGCTGTTTTAGCATACTCTGCAGGGAGCACTTCTGCGATGCCAATTATATTGACTGAGGAAAGGGAGAAGGAGAAAGACGAAGGAGGAAGAGGAGGGAGGATTGGCAGACCTGTGCACGCACAAATGCTTACATTCATGCTGATGGGAAGAATGAATAAGGAGACTGGGTGGAGGGGGGGGAGGGGGCAAAAGGAAGAGAGGGATGATGAAAGAGAGCGAGAACTGGGAGGAAGAGGACAGAGAGAAATTGGAGGAGAGCGAATCCGTCTGTGAGTGTAATAGTCTCCCGCTGCCGAACCCGGGGGAATTCAGACTGCAGAGGGGAAGAGAGAAGCGTAGATGGAGGGAGATGGAGTTGGGGAGCGACGGAGGGTGAGAGAGGTGGTGAGATCGCAGCAGAGGAGCAGATAGAGAGATGCAGAGAGAGACGACAGGAAAAAGAAAAATGACTTCAGTTCTTTCCTCTCAGATCCCAGCTTGTGGTGCTCCACTCTAGGCAAATATGGTTCATGACGTTAAATATGATTCAGCTTCATCACCGACTTTATGAATGGAGGGTGAGAACTATATCACTGTTATGTACTGCTGTGTCTGCTTGAGCTCAGCCTCCAGATCTACTTATATTTTTGAAGCCTGAGCAAGGCCCGTCTAGACAAGCAGATTGTTTGGATTTTAGAAAATCAGCTGCAGAGATTTTTCCCAGAGGACAACAGAATTTACTTTGGCTTTCAAGGAAATCAATAAAACGTCCCACAGCTGTCTATAATGGCTAGTTATTGACTTTCACTTTTGATCCATTCACTACTATCAATTCCTTGTTTGTGTTTTCTATTTGTAAACTTTTTTTTTTTTCTTTATCAATTTGGAATTCACTTGTTTCTTTCTTGTATTTAACTTTTAAGTCTTTCTTATTTGAGCTATCCTTATCATTTTTAGAACACCTTTATTGCAAATTATCCATTTTCTGCTGAAAGAGTTTTACAAGTTGTAAAAACAAAGTGAACCAAGATTGTTTCCATGGCAGTGGAGCAAAAAAAAAAAAAGAAGCTGCAGTTCGTGTGTTTTTGTTGGATAGTTACACCTGCTGTTCCAGTTTTTATAAATATCTACACCAACATATTGGCACCCCTGATAAAGATGTGTGAAAAGCCTTAAAATAATCCAGTCCTGTTGAGCAGTAGCATATTCTCACTCTGATACACTGCGAAAAACCAAGCTTTATTTTTACTATACATATTCAGACAGAAACAATATATTGCATTAAATTCTTGAAGCTGCCCTTTTTAAATTCAGTTTTAAAGCTCAGAAAAACATCAGTTATAACTTCTAATTTGTAATCCATGACTTTTTGTTAAACTGAAGTATAAATATGATGTGACACCGATGCACATTTCTTTAAACTACTCTTTGAAAATGGAAAGATAAAAGACATGCCATTAAAACAAGGAAGACAGCAAACTCAGCTGCTTGCTTGTATGTAAGGTCAGAGGAATAAATGAAAAGTTTAAAGCAGCTGAGGCGCACAAGGTTAACAATACATAAACACGTATAAATCACACAATACTTTTACTGCATGAAAAAAGTATAAATGTAAACATATTTTAGTCAACAAAAACAACCTGAACTTACAAAAGAAAATATGTTTAAATATAAAAGGAAATATAAAAATAAAAAAAAGCTGAACACTGCAAAGAATAAAAACTTGTGCTCACTTCAAATTGATCATGAACTTTGTTCATTTTTCACAATTTCCATCTTTTACGGATGTCTACCTAAGTCTCTGTCAGTGTTTTTAGCTCTTGCAACTGTCAGGTCCTGAGAATCTTGTTAAAGTGCATGACATCATGAAAATGAAAAATAGATCATCACTGGGTCCAAAGTGATCCAAAGTATTTGGCCAAATACACACAGAAATGGATTACCAGATACAAATTGAGAATTTTAAAACATTTGCCGTCTTAAGGCCCCCACACACTATTGCATTCTTCACTCCACGGAGGCCTATGTTGCACTCGAAGCGGACGCCTGCTGGACATTTCAGCCTAAGTCTTGTCCTCAAGATACTGTCCAGCAACTTTTGAATGCATCCCTTCACTAACACTCTTGAATCATATGGCTGAATTCCTTCATCAGTGCATCATTCAGCTCTGCAGAGACCTGGTAAGAAGCCAATCATTTGGCTCAGGTGTGCCGAGGAAGGGATGCATGATAGCAGCTCAAGGACCGAGATTCAGAAGCCTTGCCCAGTGATGCTATAGCTCACAGGCAGAAAGGACTGGGGACTGATTACTGAATGGCAGACTAACTGACTCACAGCTGTCCAATAAAAAATATGCAGTGTATAAAATATCAAACAGAAGCTGCTGTACACATTCAGCTTTGACAGCCTGTTTGTTGGATTGCCAAATTTGACACAGTTTCTCACAAGAAAAATGACAGCATCAGATGTTTCTGCGAGTACCTCCTCCTTAAATTCAAGCGAAAACACACTGTGGGAGCTGGCTGGGGCTTTTTGTTTTAAAATGTCAGTCAAACTTTTTTTTCTTTCTTTTACCATGTCCAGCATCATGATATAGTGTTTCCTCGAAGCAGCAAAAGTATATAACAACAGGCACTAAAACACAGCAGTAAAAGCACACACAAGCATAGCCATAAAAATTAAGACTTAGCAGCAAGAATAAAACTTTATGCTCCACTTGAGACATCACATTGATGTAGAAATGTTCAATAAAGACTTCCTAGAGAGAATATTTGTTAATTGTTGTGAAATTAGCGGACTCTTATTTGAAAAGAAGCTTTGAATGATTGTCAAATTGTGATTTCAAGAAGAGGATGAACTGAAGTAGATCATGGTCATGGGATGATTGTCCAGTTCGCAATCTCTTTGTGCATCTGAAAAAGGCTCATAAAAGTGTCCCTTCAGGTGTTTTGTAGGGGGTGTTGCAGGAATATTTTGTAACAGGGTTACTTTTAAAGGATAATCAATTTTTGTGCACCCTAAAGCAACAGCTATATCCACATTCTCAGCTTGTCAAGCTTGTTCCCAGAGTAGTTTGGGGCAGTCATGGCAGAATCCAAACCTGTTTGTGGTGTTCATGGACAGGATGCCGATGCATAGTGACAAAGAGGACCTTTAGTGAACCTTTAGTGAAGTGGACCTGTTGGCCTCTATAACAGGAGTTTCCAAATCCAGATCCAAATCCAGATGTGTCTCTGCGTAAGAGACACATCTAAGTCAAATAATGAGATCATTGGGAGAAATACCCTGCACAGTGAGGATGTGATTCAACCATTCTTGTTCTTGTGACTCTGCAGAGGTAAACCTGCAAAACTGGGCTGTTTTTCATAGTTTTTTTCATGATCTCAGCTTGTTTTTCCAGGGGGTTTTAAAATGTCATTGAAGAGTACAGCATGCGGACACATCTGTCTAATGTACATCCATCACACCATCTGGGCTCGCATGAATGAAGATACAGTGGCGGTTGTTTGGGTTTCACTCAACTTTTTGCCTTTGCAAAATGAATTTATGGCACACATTAGGGGCTGGATGATATACCCACATTGTATTTAGCTTTTTTTGTACAAGGGTAGGAGATTATCAGTCTGCTGCCTCCAGTTCACAGCTACAGAAAAAAAAAGCGTCCCGGAATACTTACAGTAAGAGATTTCTCATAGCTTTAATTATTCAGCTGCAGGTTTGCAGACATCTGTATTCTTCAGGACCTAATATATTTCAGCCCTCAGTCCTCCTTAGCATCAGAGTAATGGGTCATCTGATCTTACTGAGATGTTAAGCGTTTTATGGTAGGGAATCACTTGCAGTGTTCTGTAATGCTCAGAATGATGTTTCAGTGGATTCTCTACACTGCTGAGAATACAATTTACATTTTTTTAGCGAGCAGTGATAAATTTAGTTTGAATGAACTGTATGAATATATTACGGTAAGTAGCATCAAATGGATGTTACCTGCATAAAGTTTTTTCAGGAATAATGCTTTGTGTTTTTTTTTTTTTCTGAGAGCACAAAAGATTATGAGCTACATAAATAATTCCTTGGCTGATAAGTGTTCAGTCATCAAGTTACTATATTTACTGTGATATTACAGTCTTGTATTATTCTGTGTGGCATATGTGGGAGTGCTCTTAGCAATGCTACTTGCATTTTTAAAATAATTGTGGGTCAGGGATCAATTTTTAAGCTTTCAGTAGATCTCCAGCTAAATGATTATTTCATTTAATCCCTATTTAATTTACTAGAACTTAAATAATAACAAGGTTGGAGGCTGTTGTGTGCTTTTGCAAAAGTATTCCAGACCACTTGAATATTTTCACATTTTATCGCAACGTATGGTAGACCAACACACAGGAGCACATGATTATAAAGTAGAATGCAAGGGACACATCATTTATTTATGTTTTCTATTAATAAAACTGTAGAAACTGTAGCATATTATTACCCCTCCAAGTAACAACATGGTAAAGCCACAAATTTCTGCTAGACTTGGGTTGTGTTTTTACCAGTTTTGAATATTTGAGATCAGAATCTAGGCTGTTTTTCATTATAATGTAGATCCAGCTCTGTTTGGACAAAATAATTTTCAAATTAGCTGCTAAATTAGAGTAAGATTTGAGCTTTGACTGGTCCATTCTAACACGAGAATAATTTCCACCATTTCATTGTATTTCAGGCTGCAGCTTTAGAGTTTTGTTTTGACCAAACTTATGGTTTTTCCAGTCTCTAACACACTTTCATTTAGAACCTTCCATCTTTCCATGAAGGCAGTCCCTAAGAAAAGCGTTCCCACAGCATGATGCAGCCTCCACCAAGGGTCATAGTGAGGGTGGTGTATTTAGAGTGATGTCTACTGTTTCTTCAGATAATGGTTGGAATAGTAGTTTGTGTGCCATCCCACGCTTGGTATGTTGTTTCATAACCTAACCCTGCCTTAAATTTTGTCATAAATTTATCCTGTCTGCTGACCTTCTTGGTCTTCTTGAGGCTGTTTGCTCATGAAAGTTCTTTAATAAGCATCTGAAACCTTCAAATGACATTTAAGCTGAGATTACACAGACAAGAACTTTCATTATTTAATTAAAATGATACATGGTAGAAATTGCACTAGATTTTATTTAGGGATATCAAAGTAAATACAGTGCATTGCTTGTCCTAAAGAAATTCATTAAAGTTTGATGAATTTCATGACAGAATGTAGAAACATTGAGGCGATATAAGTAGATTACGAAGTACAGAAGAGAAAAGTGGTAGAATCTGCCTGTTCCAGCCACTTGTACGATATAAATTAGAAAGCAATGGCTTTATAGTTGGCGTCGATGGTTACCAGATGCTCACTGGGCTGCCCCAGTTCTCTGACATAGGAGGTTGTGACAGTTAAGACCACAAGGAGTGACCCCAATTAGTCAATTAGCCCACGAATGGCGCCCCAACAATGTGCCGAGGCGCCCCGCCAGTCGCCATAAAAACCGATAAAACCGCCACTGTCCGGCTCCCATTGTTTCACTGTCTGCGTCTCTGCTGCCATTGTTGGAAACAAAAAGCCCTCCCTCGCCCCTCCTCATCTTCTTCATTGTTGCTCCTGTTGCCTTACTGTTCCATTGATCTCCATCATCTTGATTGGTAGTGACAAACCGCGGGGGCCATCTAAAAGGTAGCGTTCGTTAGGTTGCCGCTTGCTGCTGCAAGGCGTATACACACATTCCCACAGACGTCGTAGATAGAGAAGCAGGGGCGTTATGGCCACACACAAAGAAAGGACACGCTTTCACAAAGTAGTCCCTTGAGAAGAACAAAAACATGTCTGGGGAGGAGTGTTTCCGTGTACATACACTCATTTTCAATGAAGGCGAAGCAGATCGTGCACAGCACGGAGCTCAGCAGCACACACTCTGGAAACATTCGTCCGCATTAACATTTTTGCTTCTCCCAGCTCTGCGACGTCTTACTGTGCAGTTTCTACGTTGACACACAAAACATGCACGGTCTCCCATCCACCCAACGTACGCTCCTGTCAAGAAACCCTTCTTGGTTCTTTCATGTCTTGTTGCTGAGCAGTCAACAACGGGGGGAGTGAAACAAGAAGAAAGCAAGAAGAAGGTCTGCCTGAAACAAAAGAAAAAAGGAGCATCCAGTCTCATGTAACTCGGCAGCAATTACATGTCGAAAAGAGAGAACATTTTTTTTTGTGAGTTTGAGTGGAAACAGTCTGACAAGAGGGATGACTTGAAACCAAAGAAACAAGCTTCAAAGGCATCTGCAAGTTTTCATGATTTGTAGCAAGTTTGTATCAGAGCAGGTTTCAAATGATGTTCTAGTGTTGTAGGGAAAAAAACTGAAAGTCTTTAACTAAAGAACTTCAATCAATTTTTTTTGATCCAATCTAAACTAATGGTGGTTTTGAAGAGTGCGGATTGAAACTATAAAATATTTTTCTGTAAATATGAGGTACTCAAACACTCAATCTCTCTGTCAAATATCTAGCCGTCCTTGAAATAATACATGTTAATTAATCTTTTAAATTTGAGAGGGAAGGACAAAGTGGCTATTTTTGTCTTTGTTTGAAGCACACAGGCTGCTGAAAGTGTATGCGCCGAGTCTACAGTAAGCATAAAAGGATTTTCATGCCATGCTTGCATGATCAGATTTGCACAACAGTAATCCAGGGTTGAGTTTGAGGACAGCGTCTTAAAGAGAGCCAAGACAACTTTATGGTTAGCCAAAACTATTCTGCTTTTTAGGTTCTGTTCATGTGCAGTGAAATAATCCTTAAATTTATTAAACTTTTCACTCTCAAAATAAATACCACAATAACATTGTGGTATAAATCATCTCTAAGAGTTAAGGAGTTACGGATACATTTAAAAACATTCTTTGGGTAATCTGGGAGCCAACCTTTACTTTAAAATCCAGTTTTAAGCTCTGTTGATTTATTCCTTGAACTCTTCCTGGATATTGAACAGGCCATGTGTGGCGACTCACTCGTTATTCCTTGTGGCAAAGTTGAGCCATTAACCCTCCTCACCCCATCACTTCTCATTTTAAAGGCCTCTCCTGATTGAAAGTCTGCCATTCTGTTCCGATGTAATTTTGTCCATTTTCGCTGTCTTTCCATAAGGAACCTTCTGTCTGTTTGCGTTTGTCGGTGGGGACCTGGAAAGCAACAATGACGGAGACCGGGGTTACGGTGTGTGCCTGTGCTAGTGTACCTGTGGGCACTGAGGGCAAATCCATTTCTTAGGTCAAGCTTCAGGTCATCCCTGTTGCCCCGGAAACCTTGTTCTGGCAGGGTTGCTTGGCAACAGCCCTCCTTTGTTCAAAATGTTTTAATTTGAGGCATATCTTGCCTCGTAACCCCCCGGCTTACTGGCTCATCCCCCTGTCTCTGGTTGTCTCAGTCCTCCTTTGTGTTCCTCACCCTAAGGTCTCTCACCCTTTTATAATCTCGGCCATATCCCGGGCAT
The DNA here is from genome assembly GCA_010277075.1 of Poeciliopsis retropinna. Lineage (NCBI taxonomy): Eukaryota > Metazoa > Chordata > Actinopteri > Cyprinodontiformes > Poeciliidae > Poeciliopsis > Poeciliopsis retropinna. Next base: position 4,398,092 of record VMRM01000021.1, read on the forward strand.
CAATGGGCCCAATCCATCCTACATCTGTTCTGAAAGTTTTTGGGTTTTAGAAGTGAGTTGGTGTCTGTATGAAGGTGCAGGATGAGACATTCTGCAAGACGTCTATGTGCTCATTTGTCTCCATGTGAAATATAACTCTATGTGCAGTGCAGTTGGAGACTTTTCAGACAATTGAGTTTTTCTTATTTGTTTTTTTTTTTTTTTTACATTTTCTTAGGTAACAGACTCACCATAAAAAGGAATAGATGAGATTTATGGTTTAAAGCCAGAATCGATTAATCTGCAGACATTAGGTTGTAAAATGATTTCCTGAGTCACATTGGTGAGTCGAGTACATGCACATCTGCAGTGTGCTGCTCTACATCACTGTACTCAGGATGAGGGATTGCCGCAAAGTCAGCGCCTCAGTGCAGTCGCCTAGGCTTTCTTCGACAGATAACTTGTTACCAGATGGCATTAGATGATGATGGAACTTGACTGTATTGTATTATGGTGATAATTTTAGATTGGTCAGTAAGGAAGAGCAAGCTTTACTGCTGCAGTTCTAATGCTGTGGAACAACTTTCCGCTTTTAATTAAGTACGAAATAAGGAAGTATTGAAATCATAACTTAAAGAGGGAGGAGACTAAATCAACTTTTTGAGCTTTATATGATGTCATCATGTTATTCCCTCATAATAAACATACATAATGCTGCTTTGTTTTTTTGTTTTTTTTTTTGTCATACATGTTTGAGGAATCCTTCAAGCTTTTGTGCCAAAACACTTGATCTGCCTATTTACACAAAGTTCCTCCTTGAAGCTCCCTCCCTCATTACCCCCCCACTTAGCTCCTTCAGACTAGCAGCTGCAGCAGTTAGCAAATACCTGATGGAACTGCGTGTGTGCTGAATAGTTGTAAAAGGCATAATGAGAAGTACTGTTGTGATGACATATTAAAGGCGGATTGTTGGCAAGAACATACACTTCTTAAAGAGACAGAGGCCTAATTTTAAGGTGTCAAATTATGAAATAATTTTTTTTAAGTCATGCTTGATGTACATAGTATTTTCATAATAGTTGAAGGCAACAGAGCTCCTTGATTGTGTTAAAAAATACATAGTACAACCACTTTAAGTAATTTTCCTGTCTTTCAAAAGCAAATAAGGATTTTACATTTTTAGGTCTTTTATGTTTTAACCTCATGCTTTTAGTAGCTCTTCATTTTATTGAGCTTTTTGGGTATTTCTATAAGTGTTATTGTAAAGCAGGAGCTGTTTTAAAATGTTTTGTTGATAATGTAATGTTTTCTTTTATTATAACAATTGCAGTTGAATTGGAATATGTTTAAATGAATCTGAATCTGTCTTTCTGGCTGGGCTGACTTGATAACTTTAAATCGAATCTGCTTGTTTTATAAAGTGCATTGATTTGTCTTTAGTTTGTGAATTGGTGATATATAAATAAACTGAACTGAATTTAAATATTTAATCTAGGGATACGTATACAAAGCTGTGCAGTTTCGGAGTTTGTCTTAGACAGCAGAGGTCTGTTTATGGGAGTGTTCAGTTAGTCAGCTTGCCGCCTAAAGTCATTGTTTCTTTTGTTCACAGCTGCACGGTAGCAGCTTGGAGGATCTTTCTGGCAAAATGACATCATCATCTCTGTAGGGATGTTATTAATGAGAAGATGCTCATCTCTCCATGTCATCCATTAACTCTGCTGGAAATTGCGGCCAAATAGTTCAAACTTCATTTCATCAGATCACATTCTGTTTTTCTCTTTGCCCTGCAGTCCTTCAGGTGACTTTTGGCAAACACCTCGTTGACACAGTCCCACCATGATGAGCTGCAGTTTTCTCAACATCATGTTTTCACTTCAAGATAGACAATTAACTGTGAGCCCTTCCACAGGCAGGTGTGGGCCTCTTTTAATCGTCCTCTTCTTTCACTGAACTCAGTAAGGCACAGATGGACTCCTTTCAAGTGTTTGAAGCATTTCAAGGAGCAGTGGGGCAGAATGCATAGGCTACAGCTTAGTTTTGTCATAACAAAAGGTCTGCAGAGCATCACATCAAAGTGTAAAATAACCGCATTGGCCCAAAGCAAAAAGCCTGGAAGATTCAAGACTTTCTGTCTGAACATTGCACACATTGATTTGTAGCTTTGTACAATATGATGACAGCTGTGAACCAAGAGAAGATGAATAAAATTCTCAATGTATTAACTTTGAGTAAAAATATCACAGATTTTAAATTAAAATGTGTAACTTGATGTAATTTAGTTTTTTAAAACATAAAAACAACAATTAGATACTGATGATCACAGTTCTATACATGTTTTCTATACACTATATTTGTTTTTAAGTTTTAAGCAAAACATTTTGACTGGATTCTTGCTAAACTTTGTTTTTAAATAAATATTTTTATTGTTACGCAACCTTAATTTTCTGTTCTTCAAAGAGTAACAAGAGGAGTTAGTTCATTTTGGTTGGGCTATTATTTGAACTGTTTGCTCAGAAAGTTGAGCTGCAGCCAACAGCTTAATAGTCAATGATGGTATTTATTGACTTATGCTTTATGCATTAAACACATTTACATATTGATTGCAGGACAAAACCATTTTCCTACAGGCTAAGATGCACAAAAAAGATAAGTCTCTTGGAAAAATTGCTGCTTTGGGAGTCGGAAGTAGTCAGATTTTCCCACCAGAAGTATTGTTTTTTTAATGGGATAAGATGAGCAAACTGAGCAGATTATTTTAACTGTAATATTTAAATAGTTTCTTCTCAGGACAAAGTTTCCCTTGGTTTAGCACTCTGTGACAGTTTTGAAGGATTTGAATTTCAACTCAGCAGTAGGAGAGAAATAAGTGCTGTGATTAAGCATCACCAAAGGAATCACCACTGATTTGGATGCTTGTCTTTTATTAAATCAATATTCTCTCACATTAGTAGTTACAGACAGAGGTCATTCACTGCACCTTTGGTATGTGTGAAAGTGTTAAAAAGCAAAGTGCATGCTGTGTTCAACTGTGTTCAATTTGTCTCAGAAGCTGGAACTCAGATCTACTTTCTATCTAAATGCACAGCAGAAAAGCAGAAATTTCAACTTCCCAATACAAACATAATGAACGTAACATTAGGTTTTTCATGGGCAAATGTCTAATCAGAGTTTGTTTTGATTGGAAACCTTTAGAAAAACAATTTGGGAAGCAGTAATTTTATCAGAATGTAATTAAATTGAAACATAGACTTTGATAATAAATTATCACCCAGTCTGCACATTTGTTTTATGCTAATCTAATATTGTGTGAGTCTGATTGCTGTTTTTGAAGTTGGTTGTTTATGGAGGGACAGACAGAGCAGGTTCTCAGGCTCCTGATTGCAAGTTCAGAGATCTTTGTCAAAAGGGCAGACTTCTGGTAATTGACTACTCATTTCTTTAAGAGGCCTATTGGCAGAGGCACTCAGTGCATTTGCCAAGACATTAAAGAATTCACTCTTTATTTTCCTGTGTTTGTGTGTGTTTGTGCGCGAGTGTGTGTGCGCTTCTTTCAGAGTGAGGGTACAGATGGAGAGATAAAGCTCGCTTTTCCTTTTTGTTATCAAATGATGATTTCTGATGGCTGAGGTTCTTTTGAAGTGGGCTTGCTTACTGGTGCAGAAAAGAGCTTCTCGCAGTCAGTCTGTAGCCAATTCATTTTGATTCTGAAGGTGCTCAGTTGGCACGGCTGCAGGAAAGTGAACAAAATTACCAAAGGACTTTGCACTGTATTCTAATACTAGGAGGAAACACTGCCAAGATGTCCGCTGAGATATATATGGCAGAAGAAAAAGTAGCTGACCGGTCGGCTTTCCATTCATTTGCTTATCTAAGGTGAAATTTGCAAAGGATGCAAAATGGTGGACCGCTAACTGAATTAAAGCAAATAAACTGAGCTGCATATCATTACCAAATGGTGACAGCATACTTTATGGATACAATTTAGTTGAAGAAGCAGTTGTCCTACCAATAAAACAAACCTTACACTTGAATAACTGAACTGAACCTGCAAGACAAAGAAAAGCAAGATACCTTTTTCAGGTATTACTTTCATCTCATGGGAAATTTTGGATATTACTTCATATCTAGGAGGATGCTCATTAGTTTCATGACTTTACTGTGTGCTGGCTCAGACCAGAGGCAGCTAGTGTGTTGCACCATTATGGCTCTGTTTCTATCCAGACAGTTTATCCTTCTCTAATATGCATCAGGTGTTGATGAAATTAAGATAGAAGCATCTCAACAAGCATAAAAATTGCCTTGAATTGTCTTCATTTTTGTCATCTTAAACCCAGTTGTGTAAAAGGGAAGCTGGTCAGAGTTGATGGGAAGATGGATGAAGCTAAAAATGCTAAAGATGTCTGCAGGACAGACAGAAGACAGGAGTGGAAGTTGATGGCCACATTTGTTCTCCTTCCACTCTGAGCTATTTTGGCCAGAGATTTTAATCTGTAGTTGTGCAAATCTGTTAGGATCCCAAAAGGCTGGCAGCTGTGACTTCAGCCAAAGGTGGATATTGTCTCTAAAGGAGTCAAATGGATATCATAACATACTTACTCACTTACTTGGAGAAAATGTAAAAACTGCTTTGCAAATTATTTACTTTGTGTTGGTCAATGTTGAAAAATCTAATTAAAATAGATTTCCTTGTTGTACAAAATGTGAAAAAAGTTCAAGGATTAGGAAGTTTCAATGTAAAAACACAAAAAATCCTCAAGAGATCCAAAACAAGGAAACCTTTGACAAGAGTTGCTGCTGAAATGTTAATTGCTCTCTTTCCGAGGCTCATCCTGTGTCTTAAAAACGTAACTTTTCAACCAGTGTCAAAATCAGTTTGCAGCCAGCAGGGCGTAGTGGTGCAATGTGGTATTTAACCTGTAACTCTAAAATATGAAAATCAAGACGGACATTTCTTGTATAAATGTCCGTCCAAACCCTGTTAGAGAAGCACGAGTGTTTGCTCTTGAGCTGTAAAAAACCCCATAAATACAAGTAACTACTATTTTCAGGCAGTAATTATTAAGAAGGCTTTTCTCTCTGCGCGAAATGAAGTTGCTTTCACCGGGCTGATGGTTTATTGCTGCTGACTGGCCATGCTACAAAACTGCTTGAAGCTGCAAAAAATAATATTCTTGTTTGCCCAACATAGCCCCGGGTATTCTGTGCGTAAATTATTTCTAACAAAGTCTTTTGCAGACTGATTCTGCATGGCCAAAGACAAGGCCACAAAAAGCAGAGTCTAATGCAGAATAATTTTTACAAGTTATTGACCTTATTTTTTTATTTTTTTTATTTTTTTCCAGATTTGAAATTGCTGTGGAATATGACAGAATTATTTATTGGTTTTATTTTGCCGACTGCATATAGCAAGCAGGAATGTAAACATTCATTACACATTCATTTGATGTCCTTTCTTCCACAGTAATGGGAGCTATGGACCACATGGTAATTAGAGGAAAGATTTTTCTGCTATCATATCTACTGGACTTTCCCAAAGTATTTATACTCAAAAAATGGTCTAGTTAAATTGTAGACTTTAACTAAGGATGCATCAATCCACTTTTTTCACTTCCAAAACCTATATAGGTTTAGTAACTGCTGATAATAAGAAAAACTGTACTAAATTTTTTAAACGAATATAAATGTACTCAGTTACACATTTATTTGTAATACCAGCTTAAATACAGCAATGGCTTCACAAGCTTGGTCAAACATGTACAAACAACTCAACTTTAATTTGTTCAGTCAGTTCAATTAGGAGTATAACAGCCAATTTAAAATAAGTAATAAAGAAACTGAAACTGACAGAAACAATAGGTTCAATATCTTGGTCGAACATGTTAACATCACAATTTCAATGTTGACCAAATGTTTCTTTCAAATGGTTTAGAAAGTGCAGTTAGAAACTCTAAATATAATTGTAAAATAAATAATAAAACATTATGTTGCTCAGAGCACAAGGCATATATTTAGACTAAATATATCTGTGAGCACATTGTTACGATTACAGTTTTTTTTTTCAATATCTGGACCGATGCCGATATTAATATTGGATCAGTGCATCTCTAAATTTAACTGAGAAGCTGCTGTTGGACTAGTAAATTTCTGATCACAAATGGTTTCCATTGAACATGGTTGTGTTTTAGATAATTTGCATGGAAAAATAAGCAAATATTGTAGCCTCTAAACATCCAAAGCTGGCAGGGACATACTCTAAACTACCTGCAGGTAACTCAGTCTACAAAATATATATTCCTTTTTTCCCTTCCATGTTTTATACCTAACTTATAATTACGGATAAATAACTTTGTTTTGTTCTGTCATCTAAAGGTCAAATAAAAAACACTGCAGTTTGTAGTTTAAACACGATTCAAGGTTAAAAAGTTCTAAGGATATGAATAATTTTGCCAGATTGTTGAATGAACTCAGCCAGTCAAGTCAAAAAAGCCTGACATTTGGCAGATACACAGCCTTTAAAAGTTTCTTTAGATCCCCTCCTGTAGCAGAGATAATGTTAGAAACAATATGAGAACAGGAGCTGATTGATCAAAAGGAACATGGATCCAAAGCAGTATCGACCCGGGCTTGGCTCAGGCGCAGGAAACACACACAGGGTTTCTCATGCTACAAACTTACAGAAGATGCTCTGTTGGTTTGACCAACTCATGCTGATAATCTGTTTTTATTAACCAGTTTATTTTAATCAACAATTCACTCTCCTGTCTCTTCTTGTATTGTCCACTTATTAGGTGACTTGAGAAGAGTTCACGCAGGAAAACTGGTTAAAAAGACGCGCTTTAGTTTCCTCAGCTCTTATTGTTGATATTTTTCTCTACCTCATCATGTCAGCATGTCTCTACTTTCTCTTCCAATCCCTTTGTTTCATTTCTCACTTTCTGCTGTGCTCCACTTCCCTCCGTTTTGCTCCCATTGTTTTTTTTTTTAGTCGTTTCGCCCCTTTCTAAGTCACCCTGTCATATCTCCTCATTGCTCTCATCTATCTATATATGCTTATTTCTGCCATGTCCTTCGTTCACCTCTCACTCTCCACTCGCCTCTTTCATTCCCTTCTTCCTCGGTTTTCCCCTGTGCTTTTTCTCCATCTCTCTCCTACTTCTCCAACTCACTCCGTCTTTCTCTTTCTTGGCAAATCATTATTCTTTCTCTTTTGTCAGCAGTGATGCTGCTTGCCCTTTTCCGTGAGCCGAGCCCCCGCCCTCCCCCGCCCCTCCGCCCTCCCTCCTCCGCTCACCCCTCTCTCCTCTGTCTTTCTCACTGCACTGCTCCCGTGGCAGGGTGGGGCGGCCGGCTTGGCACCTCGATGTTGCTGCTGTTGCTGCAGACGCTCTACTGGGATGTGATGCTGCTGGTGTGCTGCCTGCGTGTTTGAGTGTGTGTATAGTGAAACTAGAGGGGGATGAGAAGTGGTGGTGGAGGGAGAGCTAGTTGGTGGAGAATGAGAACAAGGAGGGAGATGGTCTAAGCTTTGAGCTAACTAAGTTTGACAGCCACTAGAGGAAGGGTAGTTTGTTGGAGGTGGTAAGAAGGAGGGGGTCGTGATTGGCAAAATCCCCCACAATGCTTAGGCTTCACAAAAAAAGGCGGGATGGTGTAAAAACTAAAGGTTAAGGAGTTTGTTTGTGCTAAGACTGCAGGCAGGGGGTTCTCAAATCCCCAAGCCTCTCTACAATCCTGCCCACCAGCCGTCTCCCCACTTATGTCGCTTATTTTGCCTGACTGACCTCAAATAACAACAGGAGGACAACGTAATAAGAATTTTTATGTTATTATTTAAAGTAATTGTTAAATCCTTCTGTAATATCAGTCAAACTCATCTCATACAAATATGCATTTCTCATTGCATATGAGAAATACAATGAGTTTGAGTTATAGTTTGACACCAGAAATCAAACTAAAACGTTTCTGTTTTTGGTGAGTTAACGTTAGAAAAAATATTTTTATCAGCTAAATACCAGAGTAATGAGAGAGATAGTATTCTTACAATGTAGAGATTTGTATACATTTTTTTGGTGTTTATTAAATTTCTATTAAACTTATTTGTCTTGGATCAAGTTTTGGATGTTGTCCAACAAGATTTTCACAGTAATTTGCAAAACTTTTAACCCATTTCTGCTTGTAGAACTGGGGTCAGTATCAGGAACCTCTGGAAAAGGAAGGTCCTGTCCCTAAGTGCATTTAAGCTACTTAGAGTAATGGTTTCTTTCTTGTTGAGTGGCCTTTCAGCTTGGGTGTAGGACTCATATAACTGCGGATAATAACACTTTATCATCTGGTTCATCCAACATTCTCACAGCAGCGTTTGTTTTTGTTCTGAGAGTGATGTAGATTTTCCACACAAACAGATATTTATCTGACGAAAAGGAAATCCATTTATAGGGAAAAATGGAAACAAGGATCTGAAAAGATTTCTGCCAGTTTCCTAAAGTTCATTATCATCTCTGACATGCTTCTGTCTCCATATCAAACCTGTTAAATGTTGTTTATCTGCCATTGTGCTCACTAATGCCAGCTGATTAGCTCGATTCCTGCTTGTTGTGATGTTATCAGTCCCAAAACACAAACCGAGCAAAGCTTTAACTATCTTCTATTTGGTCAAATCCTGGCGTGGAAATCCATACTTTACTGCCCAGCTAGGTTTTTATTGTCAGTGTGAATTTGCTAGAAAAAAAAGTATGCAATGATGGTATCAATAAAATCTACGAAGCTGCAAACATTTTAGCTGAAAACGAAGCCTTTCACCATACTTTATGGGGCAAAGAAGTGCTTGTCAAAGAATGGGGAGGAGTGGATCTGATGTAAATCACAAATTTTTGTTCTGTGGGAGATATCTGGTTTAAATTAGCATAATTTGCCAAAGAAGGTGGGAAAAAATGGGGACAAAAAGTGGGGAACAAGGCTCCTAGTGTAGGATCTAGAGGTGGGCAGAAGGGCAGAGACATGCACATTTACCCAGGGGGATGGGTGGTAATCGAGGGGGGGACAGCTGGGCATAGATGGATGGTGTGGGGGAGGTTGCTCTGTGTCTGGATGTGTGTGTTTGTGTGAAGATGTTCTTCATTTCTCTAAAAGGTTGCATGTTTTATGTGTCTAACTTGATCTAGTATGCTTTAAGTACTTTCTTATAAATGGGTATTTTTTTTCTGTTAAGCGTTTTGTTTGTTTGTATGACACAAGCGTGTACATGTTATCATTTGTATCTTTTATGAGGATCAGTGTGTGCTTACAGTAATGGGGAGGAGGAAGGGCGGGGACTGGGGTGTGTGCGCGCACGTGTGTGTGTGTGGTGGGGGTTTCCTCGCAGAAAGTGTGAGAAGATGCTTCTGTATGTGCGTAATGGACTGTGTCATACCACAGCGTATCAAACCGTACACCGTTGGCTGAGTTTCTCATCAAATGTGTACAGCTTCTGCGGCACCATGACACATGACTGTGTCTGCCGCACACAATTCCCTGCAGTTATGCTAAGAAGCACACACACGCACACATGCAGATAAAACATAATCTCATAAATCACACAGGTGCACATACTTTGCCCCACGAACGTGCGCACAAATAGATAAATTCCTTCCGGCAAAACAAATACAACTGTGCTCAAACACACATGCATGCAAGCAAATCCACACTGATAATAAGCTTCTGGAGGCTCACACACAGCCACACACACACAAAGAGTCACTCAAACTAAGATAATTACCTCCCGGCAAAGCAACAGCCACACTCTTCTACAGCAAAAGCTAAAAAAATAAAATAAAAATAAGCAACATAAAAATCTCTGAATGTAGGTCTATAGGGGCTTGCATACACACACAGAGAGACGTGTGTTACAATAAATAAAGTTCATTAACCTGAGTTAATTAGCAGCAGCACTGCAAAGCCACCCCGGGAGGACAAAAAGAAGGAGGGAAAGAAGGAACAAGGGGATGGGTAGAAGTAAACGAGCTGGTTTGGAGCGGAGGATGAGGATCGACAGAAGGACGAAGAGGTGAGGGAGGAAAAGAGGTAGCTGAGGAGGAGATCAGGGCAGATGGAGGCAAGGAGGGGGGGAAGATGGAGGGAGACAGATGGAAGAAGAAGAGAGAAGGGGGTGAATATGTTAATTGCCAAGGTGGTTGGAAATATTTAATGTCTGTTCTTTTTATGGGATAGAAGACGGAGTAGTTTTTAATTAAACGAATAGTTCTGATCTGTTTGGGAATTGAACTTGTATCCTGACACAGACCCAAATCCAAATCTGTGAGCGTTGCTTATCAGGATTATATTTTTATTTGCACAATGCATTTCAGCTGAGACATAGGCATAAATGTAAGAACTGACTCATTCCAGGAGAGGTTTCTTTATTCCGCCTGTACTTTGGCACAGCTTCTCCTGATATGGAGTGCCAAGTAAGATTAGAGAGCTCCTAATTCAGGCACAACAGAAAAGACTCTGCTAACCTTATTGCTGTGTGTCAAGACTGCTGTTAAATCACCGTGCTCCAAAGACTTCATGTGGGCCCACAAGTCAGCCTTCCTATAGATTACTCCAGCTGTACAACTGCAGTTAAGAATTGCTTTAAAAGCACATTTCCTGTGCAATACTGTCCTAAAGAAATGTCAATGGAATAAATCAGATGTATTTCATAGATTTTTTTACTGTTTGGTTACTCTTTACAACAGTAAAAAATAGGCTTTTATAGTGTAAGAATGTAAAATAAATTACCATTTTTTATTACAACAATCTGCTGATATATCTTTGCTGTCGTTCATTTAGCATCGTAAAGAAACATTCATTCATAGTAGAGTCTTGAGGCACTTTATTTTTGTAAAAAACTCGGATCAGTCCAATTATTTAAACAAATTGAAAGTTGATTACATAATTTTGTTGTCAGCAAGTTTCCTTCTAGCTCTGAACTTAAATTGCTTCCCCATTTGGTTGCATGGAGTTCCAGGCAGTTCAACTTTCCATCGTTACAATTTTCCCATAACTGTAACTTCTTATGATTAGATGAAGAAAGACAAAAGTAAGCTTCACATAAGACAAAACTAGAGACTGACTTGGGGAAAAGGTTCCTGACAGACTGGCCCAACTTCAACTGAAATTTTAACAAGAAATAAATGCTCTATATGTATTCTCACATAGTCACAGTGCTAATGTGGAGATTTTTATACTCGGATTGCCAATAATTTTTTTTTGAAACAATCCATATGTTTAGCCTAAAAGGTGAACCATAGCATAAAGTCAAACTATAAATCTAACTAAAAACTCAAATCTTTGTGGCCTTTGTGTCGATGCCCTGGGTCATCATCAACCATTAGTATTGTTAACAAGTAAAAAGCTTTGCAAAAACACCCATAACAACAAATATAGTTTTAAGTTAGAAAAATAAAACAATGTTCCAGAACTAGAGGAAGAACAAGTGAAATATTTTTACATTTGTCACTGCAATAAATTTTTAATCTCTCAACTTTTCAGCACTGCACTTATGTGTCACAGATAAAGTGGACTAACATAATGTTGCTTACGGGTGTGGACACTTCTTGTATCGCTTCTCAATAATTGTGATAAATTTCTTATCATGATCAGAATTCTGATTTATTGTTACCATAATAAATTCCAATTAATGTTGTTTAAATACCCCCATTCTTATTTGTTTTAATATTTTTTGCTGTTTTTTCATTGAGAGTATCAATCAATCAATGAATTTGCAAATCTGATTAAATGCAATTACTGTGTTTAGTTAGTGGTACAAATCACACTTCTTAACGTGACAGGTGTACCAGAAACATGTTAAATATTTTTTCAAGAACAGTATTTATGTTTGTGGGGCTATGCTTACTGTACCGCTCAGTCACAGCCAAAGTTACCTACAAAAGTAATATATAGTTCTTATTTTAACTTTTACTTATTATCACAGAAGTACCAAAAAATACACAATACCATGTGATAAAACTGAACGTCCATTTCCCACATCCCTAGTTGCTGTAGCGTCAGTGATTGACATGTAATTTTCCACGGACGAATGAGATGATATGACAGCTGGCCTAATGGTGATGGTGGTGACGGTGGTAGGAGTCTGTCCTGTACTTGGTGGGTTGCCGGTTCGAGCCCCTGTTGTTGTGTCCTTGGGGAAGACGCTTCACCCACCCTGCCTGCTGGAGGGAGTCAAAAGGGCCAATGGTGCTGGTGTGTGGCAGTCTCACTTCTGTCAGTCTGCCCCAGGGCTCCTGCAGGTCATTCATTTTATTTATACCGTTGTAGAATTCACAACAAATGTCATCTCAAGATCCTACTGCAATCCTGTAGCTTGAGACCTTCATAGGTCTCACTAATTTCATTAGAAAGCATCTTTGAAATGCGCCATATAAGTCTAATGCCATTTTGTTCCATAAACAGTCAGACCTTCATGGGCTCCATGTAAATGATTAAATGTTTACCAAGACCATAGATCTAGAATTTTAACATTTGTTTATTGAGAATGAGAATTCTCTTAAATGTAATTTTACAGTTTCAGCAGAGATAAATTAAGACTTTTAATAGGATAACATTTATATATAAGATTTAATGGGCAAGTTTACTTTGTAAAACTGCAAATAATTATATTTACAGTTTAATTGTTGGGTTGCCGTGCGTACAATCTGATACAATGAGATTAAATCTTGTGTTTCAGCATGGTTTCTTCATGTCTTAACAAAATTGCTGCCTTTGATTCCTAGGTTACTTTTCTCCTGCTGAAATTGAGATATTTGTTCAGGTGGATGGAATAATGGACAAATGCCAGTCAATTTAGCCAAAACACTGAAGAGTAATCTTGAAAAAAGGAGGGAGTTTAAATTTTAGCTCATGAGTTCAGGCTCACATATGAATCAGCAAACAATTGAGATCATTAAAGAAAATTAAAGCTTTAGATTGATCAAGTCAGAGCATAGAACTAAATCTGACAGAAAATATTTGCTGTAGACAGGAGATGTCCTCAGCTACATGAGATATTTGGGCTATAACTTTTCCCTGAGACTGATATTATTTTGTTTTTATTAATGAAGCACCTCATGAATATGTCAAAATAGTGCATAAAGAGTAAACTGCAAAAACATGCAAAATGTTTATATATTTTATACAAATTTGGTTGTAGTTTGGCCAAATTTTCCTTAATCCTCTGTTTTAAAATATATTGATAGTGAGATGCTGCCTCAATATACAGTTCAGCTGTAATCTGTGTGAAGATTTCGAAAGGAAATCAAACAGAGTAAAAGTGTATGTTCTTCCTCTTGTCTTTCCTGGGTTGAAGAAGCCTGGACTGAGCTATTTAGGTAAAACATACTCACACTGTTTGAAATCTTCTTATCTAAACTCTTAGAAAAAACAGAAACAAATAATCCTTTTTTCAAAGTAAAAAGCTGGTCTTTATGTTTTTCTGTCTCTTGACGCTGGAGAGCCCTCAAGCTCCTCAATTTCCCTCTGTTGTCTCACTCCTCTCTCCTCCCTTCTTTTTCACACAGTCCCGTTTTCCCACCTCGTTTTGCCACCCAGCCGCCTCTGCATACCCTTATCCATCCATCCTTCCCTCTCTGCCGGCGCTCCCTCCCTGCCTCCTCTCGTTTGATATCCCAGTCAGCCTTCTACCTCGGTGTTCTCTCACCTTGTTGCCGGCTATAGGGAGGGTGTAAATTGTGTTGCTTTAAATACCCGTGTCTTCCTCTGGCTTACAGCTTTGGTTGGAGATGAAGAAGTGGGATGTGAGGAAAGAATAAAAGGAGCTGGTGTTGAACTCGGCGTCTGCAAAGGATGGAGAGGTTGCGCCTTTTTATTTTTGCAGCTTGAGTGTTTAGCCAGACTTAACCATTTAAACTGTCGCTGAACTTCCTTCCACTCCTTTAATTCCTGCTGTTTTGGGATCCTCAAATATCCAGAACAGCTGTATTTATATTCAGGGCTTACCGGGGTCAGATTCTGGTGGCAAGCAACTCTTTTAAGATTTCTGTGAACTATTTTGGTACACATGGGCTGGGTGCAACCCTTTGCACTTACACTTCTTAAACTTTTTAACTTAAAAATCAGTGCATAACTCAATCTTGTTAAATCCACCCATCTCATCTCATAGGTAATGGCTCAAGTCCATTTAAAATATTGTTCAGAGTTTGATAAATTATCCTAATGTGGTTTAATTCTACCCACATCATGCTGCAGCTTAATTAAGTCAGAATTTATCTTTGATTAATTCTGACTGTTAGAGCTAACAAAGTTACCATCCTCATATGGTGACTAACTTCCAAATGATTTGTATGCATTAACAGACCTTCGGATTTAATATGCAGAGGGCCGTTTCATCATCATTAAATTGTTTCAGGTTTTATGAGTCCTTTGAGGAAGATTAACCTTTTATTTATTAGCGTACATTAATTGAAATAAAAATCAGTCTGACAGGCTGCAAGTCTGATCTTAGGGTGATGACTGTAGCTGAAGTTGGTAAAAGTTGAATACTTTGCTTAATATGCTGCTGTTAAAGTATGATATCTTCAACTTTTAGCCCATTTTCAGATCAAATAGACCTTAAAAATGCATTTTGGACTTTAACATTGTTTGAAACTACAAAACATGTTTTTCTTCTCTGTATTTTCACAAACATTTACTGAAAAAAATAGCATAAACTGTGATAACTTCACATGCAAATTGGGAGAATATGTTGACAGGAGAACCTTTAGCCATACAAACACACAAATCGGGCTTTTACAGCAGAGTGACAAAAATAGATGCATTGTTTAAAAAATACCTTGAACCATTTGGTTCACAGACGATGTTGATGGATTATTGGATGGATGTGCACTGGTCAAATAATACCAAAATATAGCTTTTTGGTTTTCATGGAAACAACTGCTGAATGTCCTGAATACACCATCCCCTTGGTGAGCCGTGGTGATGGCACCATCATGCTGTGGTGATATTTTTTTATTCAGCAGGTGCAGCTGGTCAGAGTTGTTGGACAGATTGACGGATGAAGAAATCTGTTGTCTGCAAAAGATTTTGAAATGGCCCAGTCAAAGTCTAGACCTGAAGTCAATTGAAGATCAGTGGCAATAATTGAAAACTGCCTCCTGTGAATACCTAGAATCTGTCAATACCGGAGGCTTCATTTAAAAATGTTTATAACCATATATATTTTAATAGTTCAAATACCAAATATACATTAAAATGTGTTAATACCCTCATCTTCTTTCAGATATTTCAGACATGACCCTCAACAAAATCTGACCAGGCAAATTCTTGAATACTGAGATTGCGTGAGGGTCCATTGTAATGTTCATAGATGCTTTCCTTCCAGACTGACTGGTTTTGTCTTTTAATAAAAAGAAGAATGGGAGACAGTTTCAGTCTCTGCATGAGAAACGCTGGTGAAGATAAACTCTAAAAAACTTGAAGCTGCAATTGCAGCAAAGGTGTTTTTTTTCTAAATGTCAACTCAAATGTTAGTGAATACCAATCAATACCACAAAGTTTGATTTCTGTTTATAGAAAAAAGGTCAAATGATGTACAATTTTCACTAGAATTCAATGAAATTTGTGATGTGAAAAAGTGTCGAAAGGTTCAAGGAATCGTTTTGCAAGGCACTGTTATAATATTAGAGCACAAGTAAAAAAACACTATAACAAAAAAATATGCAAATTTGACTTAATGATCTAAAGCTGAATGTCCTCTTACAATCATTAGCACCATTTGGAGAATATTCCTCTCTAATGTGTCCTCTTGTTAAAGTGTTCCTAATGGCTGTTTTGGTTGAGACAAATGTTGCACACAGGTTATTCTGAGAGAAACAGTCAGCAGCTACCAAAGGCGCAACATAAGTTTGGGCAATTTGTCGAAGCTCATTGTGGTTGGCTTGATGACTGATGCTTTGGGACAGCCAATTTGCTCAAAGTGTTCATGCCAAGTTGAGAAGCTCATGCGATCAGCCACAAGAATTAGACCAGGATGCTATTAAAGGAGACACTAATCCACAGGGCACTTGACCGCAAATTCAGGCCTCAGCCATCACGCTGCTTCAATAAACTTACCACAAGGTCACAGCTGCATTAAAACGGCGGCGACTTTCTGACATGTGGGGCTCCTGGTGTCTAAGTCTTCTGAATCCTGCTGGCAAGCAGCAGCGATACCTCACGAGCCGTTATCACTCTCAGTCCTCACCGCCCAGAGCGATGCTAAAGTTTTTTTACCCTTCTAATAATTGATGTGTTCTGATGCTGAACTCATCTTCCATCTTTAAAAGATGGCCAAAGTTCCTGCAGGCATCTCCCTGCTCATGTTCTGCAAATGTGTGTTTTTGATGCCACATGTATTTGGGTTTTCTCACCTCCTCTTCTGCATCCTCACTTCATGAGCCCCTCCCCATCCTCTTTCATGTCTTGATGGGAGTTCTGCCCAAGCACATTTAAGCAGATGTTCTTCCTCTGGAAAAAAAAAAAAAAATTCAATTCCACCAGCCGTGCACGGATGTGATAACACCCCACGCTCCATATAAACCTGTCTCCCGCTTGACAATTTGGTTCCAATTAAACTATTTATACACGCTGTATTTAAGGGGTGAGAAGACCGCTCGAGGCGTATCCTCTTATGAGATGCTCCCTCTTTTGACTTGGTCTTTTTTTCTTCATTTATGTTGTTATTTTTTTGTTTTGCCTGAGCACCGTTGCAATTTGAAGTGTGTAACATGCGTGAGTACGGACGGCTGCACTCAAGGCCTCAATACCTCAACATGGGAAAAGGTGCATCAGTGGCTATGTTCATCATTACTCACTATAAATGGGAGCCTGCATATTTTACTAACATCTTTTGCTCTGATTCACAAAATCATTTGCCACCCTCGCTAAACACAGTGTAGAATTAGCCTGTACCATCAACCGTTATCAAGGGAGCACTGTTAAATACCATAATTTAAGCCTATTTGAATACTGTTACACACCCCAATGATTCACTCATCAGTAGTTTTCCCGTTTCAGCTCCAGCCCTCAGAATCCCTTCATTATGAGGGGGTCATTTGTATTCTCAATCTTGTTTCCTCCGACCTGCTAATTTCCATAGCGTTTGAGCCCGTTTTGCAGGGGCTGATGCTCATGCATGTCTTTAGAAAACTTGACGCAGATATTAATGAAAAGGGATGAAAATACATCAGCTGTATGAGTTGGCTGTGTTGCTGTTTGTTTCACATCTGGAGAGGTAATGTCCACCACAGTCTTTCCATCTTCGGAAAGTCCCTCGGGTCGTGCAGGTTCTGGGCACCGCTGACTCATTGCTCCTACATTGGCCTCGCAGACATACAACCAGATAACCATTTGTCAGCTTTTTCTGTCCCTCTGACAACATGTCAGTGTGCGCGCACATTGTGTCTGTGCTCTCAGAAAGACAGATTGAGATGTATAGATAATCTGACAAGCAGAGAAAGACATGGGCGGTGGGAGACGGAGAGAAAGAAAAAGAGGGAGGCGAGTAACGCGGTTTACGGGTTTATCTGATTTGGGTGCCACTGCGTGATACTGGTTTTGATTGTGTTTACGTATAAGTTCACTGTTGCATCTCTCCAACTCTCTTTTGTGACATTTCTTTTTTACTTAGATGAAGACCCGCTGCAGCCCATGACCTCGGATGAGACGGTGTCTGTCGGCGGCATGGTGACGTTGACCTGCCGAGTGGCAGAGACTGACAACTCCTCGCTGCAGTGGTCTAACACCGCGCAACAGACTCTGTACTTTGGAGAGAAGAGAGGTAAGAGTTTCTTTGTTCAGCTAAAGAAAGTTTAAAGAGAAACATCTTGAATGCAGTGACAACAACAGGCAATCACTGCTAACTGTATTTTAGCAGCCAACATTTGCTTTGACTTTGATTTATCTAACATGACTAAGAAAAACAGGTTTTCACCCTAACACAATGAGGTCAATCTGTTCATCATTACATCACTACAACAGATTTGTGCCGCCTCTTGTGTTTCAAACAAATGGCTACCTTTGTTTTAGCAGCAGCAGTCACATATTGCAACATGCCAGATGGATTGTTACTACACAGGACCAGCTGGGAAGATGATGCTCAGAAGTTTTTTGAGAATGCTTAGCAATTTCAAAATGAAATTGACTGTTAATTGGATGGATGAATGTGTCCTTCACTTCTTACCATGGGGAAATGGCATTCAGTCATTCATGGATCCAGTTGGATACTCTCTATATAGAAGTCATATTTTATTACAGGTCTGGATGAGCCTGGTAAAATCTTTGCATTTAAAGACCTTACTTCCTAAATTCCTAAGAATAGGTTGCTCCAATCAAAGCAATTCCCCTAATTTTATACAAGTATTCATTTGTCTGTCCAAAAATTCATACATCTTAGGCAGATGGGTCATAGTTTTACACTAAAGGTTTGCATTTAATTTTAAAAGCAACCAAAGGACAAGGGAATGTGAGTGTAAAAAAATCTTCCTATTATCTATTACACTTCATATCTGCTGATAAGTGTCGCTATTGAAAGTTGATTGGAGAGAAACTACTGTATTTCAGCTCCAAAACATAACATTGGTTGGAATGTGGACAAATTAATTAGACCTGCTACATTAGAAGATGTGATGTTGCAAAAATGTGATTAGAGAAATAAATGTTTGTACTTAGAAAGAGGAAATGTTTTTTTTTTCACTTAAAGATGCCTCTAAATCACGGTCTGAAATGGAAATGTAAAGCTCTCTTCTGTGAACATTGGATGTGTTTGAGCTTGTTTTTAAAGTTGTGACTGCTGTAAGATCTCCCTAAGATGCATAAAGCAGCAGTATATAAATGAACTCTGCTAATCTAAAGCATTGCAAAATAAAAGAAAACATCACACTCTTGTGCTACTTCTGTACAAATCTAATTTTCAGCCGACTTGCAATTAAGACGCTTGTTTCTGCACTGATGTTGAACAAGGCGCCAACAATCACTTTGAACATAAAGGGGTCAGAAGCTTTGTGGGTGCAAAAAAAAACAAAAAACAAAAAAAACTTTCCAAACAAAGACCTTGGGCAGCCGAGAAAGCAAACAGGACGGTTCTGTATTATTGCTGGAGAGCCAAAAGCGCTCGATAAAGGCAACAAAAGAAAGCACAAGACACAAAAAAACAAGGAGTCTGATGAATTAAAGTGCATCAATGTGTCCAATTATAAGAGCCGCGCCTAAAGATTAACTGTCTCAGCTCTATGATAAAACACTGTGTGCAAGCTGGGTGCTTAAAAAGGAGGTGAACTGTGTGGGCTCCTTTATTTGACACGGGAGCAGTATTTATAGCAAAACAAACAAAAAGACTGAAAAAATTTAAATAAAAGTCTTGTGTAGTTCTTCACACAACAGACTCAGCAAGTTTGAATGAAAAGAGGAGAGAGCTTCACAGATGGATGGAATTGTTTTTGGATTGTTGGTGAATTAGAATTAGAGAACATGGTGGAGATAGGAGGACTTTCTCTTGCACTAATTTAGCACTTCACAATAGAAGCCAAACAATCACAGGGACAAACTTGAGAATAGTTGGGACGGATCTGACTGCAGACTGAGAAAGTTTTTCCCACAGAGTGCCAACACTGTTGCAACAGACGATTTGGAAAACAGAGAGAAAATGTGAGAAAGCGTGCGTGCGTGTGTGTGTGTGTTGAGGTGTGGGGACAAGTTGAAGGACCAGCAAGTTGTTACTCCTGCAAAACGAAAGAAGAACTTTTCTCGCTCTGATGCAAAACTTCAAGTTGGTTTCCTGCTTTGAGGTGAATTGAGAGGAGGATTGGAGGAGAAGGTGGATGTCAGGGAAATGAACATAAGGAGAAGGAAGAAAGAGGGAGCAAAAGTAGAAGATGTCCCTTCCAGACAGCCTCGTCCTGCTGCAGCACATCAACTTACAGCATTTTCTGTACTTTGAGAAACAGACCTGAGTTAAACGAGGAGGGGAAGCTGGTAACGAAATGCAAGCATTCTTTAAATAATACTTAATGTACCTTTTTACATTGATGCTTTGATAAGAAACTTTTAAACAATAGCTAATCCATGTCTTTGTGTTTCCTTGAGGTATAAATATGACCTGACAAGAGCTAATAAGAGGTCCGTTTCTTTAGCTGCTGTACTAAACGAGAATAAGAAAATGACGCTCACATCGACAAATATGTGCTCCTAAAAGCCACAAGACAACATCCATTTGTGAAAATTTACTCTAATTTACAGTTGTAGGGGAGCAATTACTACATTTAAATGTTAAAAAACAAAAAAAAACAAAAAAGGAATGTAAAAATAAATACCAGAAGGAGGAGAAATGTTTATCTTGAGTCTTAGCAAGATGGTGAGTTTTTTATTTTTATTTTCTTTTTTTAAAAACAGTTAGAGAACTGAAACATTTTTTTCCCCCAGTTAGCAATTATCCAGTTTAAAATAAAATATATCTTTATTTTAAAGGGTTTGTATTTGGGGAGGGTTTAGATGACAGCAGCATTCTGGATACACAAGAGAAAGAAGCAGAGAGAGAGAGACAGACAAGCTACGATCAATCAGTTGGAACAGCGTGACTGGCTAATGTTAACTGCAAACAAAACCAGTTAGCATTTGCTACAGCTTCCTTTGCCATCAATGCTTCACTTTTCTATTTTATTTGGACTTCATTTAACCTTGTTCAAAATCTAAAACACTTAAGCTGATCAATCCTGATCTGGATAATTTTGCATTGAAATCGTTAACATATATACTTACAGAAACCTTTACTCCACATGTTTTATAATAATAATAATATATATATATATATATATATATATATATATATATATATATATATATATATATATATATATATATATATAGTTGTTTTGCAATAATTATTTTTATATATCACAGTCTTGGAATACAGTAAAAGAAAAAGGCAAGATTATATAGGAATAGGGCTTATTGCCTAGCAACACTTTTAATTAGACTTCAACATGTTAATATTGACTTCTTTGACCAAATTAGTTATTCAGTGGTGAAATAACTCCAAAGAAATACATATGTAAGATATGTAATAATATTGTTTTCTATTCTGCTACTTGAATTTTAGAAGTCTTCTTCACATTTCCTTGGATTTTTTTTATTCCAGTTTTTGTTTTGTTTTGCTTTGACTTATACAATTTTTATATTTCAAGATAAAAACTTATCTCATTTTGGTTTGTTTGACTTTTGGTGCAGCCGAAGTGGTGAAGGGTTTCGTTTTTAGTTGTTGAAAACTGGGAAAAATCCTGACACTTATATACAATATAAAACTGATTTATATTGTACATTTAACAGAAATAACTGAAAGTTACCAAATTACTCAGTAGAGGTAGTTTAACCTTTTTTCATAATAGCAAGTTATTCTTTCCACAGTATAATTTCTTGTACTTTTAAGTACAAGAAATGTTTGAACAATGCATCCGGCAAACTGGGAAATGACTGAAACAAAATGGTAGAAATATTTAACGAGTAAAAATAGTTATGGCTCTCAACATTCATTAGGGCTGTTTTCTGTAGTAAATTTAATTCATCCCTGATTTCTGAAGCAGGAACACCAACAAGGTAAAACAAAACAAAACGAAAAGAAAACACAGTCCCAAAAATCAAGAAAGTTTCCTGCAGTAAAACCTTTTTGCCAGGGCAGTTCTGCTCGTTTTGAGTTTCAAACTTCACCATCTTCTCCACTTGCCCAAAGACTCATGCTTGGTGGCAAACTGAATATATATTTTTTAAAGATGTGAAAAGTCCGGGAGAATCAGACACATCAAAGAGGCTTAAATAAAAAGATTTTCAGCTCCAAAAACCTAAGTCATGATGGAGTAACAAGTGGAACTGAACATTCCTCTTTGCTCCACTTTCGGAAATGATAAATTGAGATGAAGCAGCGAGTCATCGCCGTTGGCCCGAGCTGTGGAGTCCAGACACCTTGTCTCATAGCTGAGACAGCAGGACACAGAGGAGGCAAGAGTATAAAGGATACACCAGAGTTGGAATGAAAAGGAAAGATAATAAAAGACTTGATTGAAGAGGGGCTGAAGAAGAGAAGGAGATGGGAAATGGGAAAAATCAGAACTCCTTGCTGTCTCGTTCCAGCACAGCCCAGCATGCGCCGGGCTTTGGAGCGGAGGGAAAGTAATAAGTGGCCGAACAGTGTGTGGAGAGATAGCAGAACAAAATGATGAGGGGAACTTCTTCACAGTGACGCTCCAGTAAAGGAACTAAGAAACGGGTAATCATGAACTGAAGGAGGGATGATCATTTTATTATAACCAGTAGCTGGATTAAAAAAATTAAAATATTTTTATGTGACTATTAACCAGGCTATATCATTAAACTGAGATTAACAAGAGAACAAGGAAAAAAAAGAAGGAGCATCTAAAAAGCGGGAAGATATTAAACAGAAGAAGGGAAAGAAAAAGACCTTGGATTTATTGATAATACAAATGCACTATTCCCTCAAATGATGTGAAATATGATGAAATATCTTCACCCTTGCCGTGATATATGAAATGTTGATCTTGCTGGCATAATCACAGGGCCACATCGATTCAATCTAGTTCTCGGCGGCGGGGCAAAGCCCCCACGACTTTTATCAGCCAAACAAAGCCTTTGATATCAGTTCAATTTAACCCTGCTTTGCACCAGATGAGAGGTGGCTCAGAGAGAGAGAGAGGAGGGAACAGTATGTGGCCACATTTAAGGGATCTTTTTAAAAAAAAAAGCTACATGTGAGTGATTAAAAAGACAAAAAATAGTTAAAAGAACAAAGCAGAGGAAAACAGTCTGGTTCCAGTGGAGCAGAGCTAATGAGAGTTCTGCAACTATTACGGAGATAAAGATGAAGCAAAACAGGAAATTAATTGTTAAGGGACATAAAGCCCAGCTGAGTTTATTAAAGCAGATGCAATGACCAAAAAAAGAAAGCTTCTTTTATTTATTTTTTTTAGTAGATACTGTCTTGTGTTAATGCGAGCATGAAGGTTTTGTGTGAGGAAAGTGTCGCTCCTTGGCAGAAATGAATGATACGATAACTGTCGCCAGTGCAGGATGGCTTAATACACTTTAAGGCCTTAATTCTGGATAATTTATTTTAAGACCCTTTTAAGGACCTGCGGATACCCTGGAGGAAACAAGTGTAAGTGGATAGATGGGTAGATGAGATGAGAAAAACAGACCTGCTAATAGAGGAGATTAGACAGCTGGGAAAGCATGGAAACAGATGGGTTCCTGCATTAATACTGCAGGACCAAAAACACAAGAGACATTGAGACAAAGAGATGGACATGCGGCGAGAAAAAGCAGGTGGAGAAGCCAGAGCTAAAAGAGAAAGTCTGTTGCAGGAAAGGCGAAAGCACAAGACCTTACCGATTACTTGTTCTTGCTTTTTCTTATATTTCAATGCTTGATCATCTAACTACTTTATTTATCAGATAAATATAATACAAAATTCTGTTTTCTATAATGATTTCTAGGGCTGTCGTAAATGAATATTTCAGTAATCGAGTAATCTATGGATTATTCTTTTGATTAATCGACTAATCGGATAAAAATAGATAAAGTAAAACATTGGTAAATCTAACATAACAGCAGTATTGCTATCGCATTTCAGCATCAGTACAATTTTTCACAGTTGAGCTTCCCTAACAATAACTTTTCTGTAGTTTAGAAATCTAACCTGTAACAATAACAACTCACTTTCCAAGTTAACCTGAAGAAAAGTTATACAAAAATTTTAAATTATATTCAATTCAGTAATAAAGAGGCAGGCTCACGAAGATGCTTATTAAAAATGTCTATACTCGTTTACGCATTCACCTTCAGTCAATTTAATAGATGAACTCTCACCTTGTCCAGACAGTTATAGCTTTTGTGTTCATGTTAGCGACGAGATTTGAAGCCTTTGTTCGTCACACAGAGAAACGTCTACCCCCGATGAGGTCCGACACCCATGAGACCGGAATGATATGAAATACATTTCCAGTTCGTCCGTAAAGCTACACTTACATTAATTATCTAATGCGCAGCCGCCCGCAGTGTTCAGTGTATGCTCCTGAGAGCTCTTCCCCGCCATTCGCTCTGAACCGACACCAGGCAGCAGCTCCGGGAGGAGAAAAGACTACCGTACACCAGGCATCGCGCCAGTCATTTTAAAGATGCTTTTTGGTCTCCAGAGAAACGACAAAGATCCAGACATTATCATCAATCAATAAAATAAAATCCGAATTTGAAAACTGGACGTTATGCTGCTAACGGCTAGCTTTCAACAACTCAGGCGGAAGTGAGAGCGCTGCGCAACACAAGTAATAACCCGGCCGGAACACGGTGCGTTAAATAATAAAATATGTAACGAAGCTTTGAGGCAGATACATTTTCCTCAGGGAATTTTAATAATTGAGGTACTTGAGTCACTCGAGGAATCGTTTCAGCCCTAATGATTTCAGGTATTGCGGAAGAAAAAAATTAACCAAATAAACCTAGCTGTATGAGATAAATCAATTACCTCCTTTGATTAACCCGATTTTTAGAAAGCTGAGTTCAGTCCCCCACCTAGATAATGTCACTGTCAGACCCATAAAGTTAAGAAATCACGTAAATTTATCCTATCTGATAGCATAAGATAGGCTGAAAGATCTAAAAGGAATCTGCACGTCATTAAGATAAAATAAAATAAGATAAGATGAGATACTTTATTGTCCCCTAAGGGAAATTTGGTAAGAGCAGAAGTGAAGCAACTGCAAGATAAAAGTGTAAACGTACAATACAGTTCATAGGAATACAATTCGGACAGATTACAATGATTTTTATACAACAATTAAGGAATCAACAACTTCAAAAATATCTACACCAGAAAATCACTAACAACTATCAGATTTGAAAATATCACAGGGTCATTTTTAAACCTGTTGGACTCTCTCATCAACCCACAGTGAGCATTATCTGTGAAAGAAACAAAACATTTAAGTTATTATTATGCATTATGCTTAGAGTGCATCGGCACCTCAATCAAGAAGTGAGCAACAACTAACGCACTGAACCCATCACTTAAGATCAGAGTTCATAATTCAAAAATAGAGGGTAGAAAAAAATTTAGCATCCATGGAAGAGTCCCAAAGTAAAACATAAAAACATATCTGACCAAAAATAACACAAGTCTGTGTCACGTTTACCTAAAAATACTTTGATTCTTTTGGGGAAAATAGTCGACACACTGATGAATCAAATGTAGAATTTCTTTGCAAGGTTTGTGTCCCGTTACATCCGGTGTAAAAGTAACACAGCGCTTCAGGAAGAAATAGATGTTAGAGACCTGAACATATTCCTGTGGTGGATGATTTCTACTCTTTACCAGACAAATCTTGAAGAAGAGTGTCATCTTGTGAGAGATCAGTGATCCAAAGCACAAAAACAAGTCCACTATAGTGAATGACTCAAAAAAACAACAACAACAAAAAAAAAAAAGCAGGATTTGAAATCACCTAGTCAAAGTCTGAACCTAAATCTGAATGAGATGCTGTAGCATGGCTTTAAACAGGCTATTTGTATTCAAAGACTCTCCAATGTAGCTGAATTAACACTGGTCAGAGTGTCATAATTCTTCCAAATAAGAAAAAAAAAACTGATTTCCACTTATTGCAAAAAATTATTGGCAGTTATTTCCGCTAAAGGATGATTTCTTTTCAAATGTAGCCACCTAACATCTTTCCCATAATGAAATGAAATAATTTGAAAACTGCTTTTTGATTTTACTCGGGTTGTGTTTTTCAGAATTATGACATTTATTTCATTGTCAAAAAAAAACAAAAAAACTCTGAAGGAATCTGTCAGAGGAAACATTTTTCACAGTCCTGTGCATCTTGAACATCTGTCAAAGATTCCTCTTTCTAGTGCAAATTTTAAAAATAGCTTGTAAGGCTCTATGTCCTCCTACTAAATATGATGCCTCTCGTCTGTCCATCTGCAGGCACTCCAGCTTCCTGGAAAATTTTCTGAGATTTGCAGAATCAAATAAAAATATCTTAACTGAAGCTGAACAACTTTATTTTTAATGTTGCATCACGCTTTATTCCTCATTTTAAATTTTGCCCTCTTCTGTTGTTTCCCTATAAAAATTACGCATGTGAACTTAAAAGAGGTTCCCATTTTTTTCAAAAGGCAACACATTTAGCCTGCTCTCATCTAATAAAAGATGGTTATTTCCTATGATATTCCTTTACTTACTGCTTGTCTGAACCAAGACTTTAGAGCTCAATGACTAAGGTCGAGGGAAACGTCTGAAAAAATGTTCCTATGACAAAACCACTGAAAGATTTAATTCCAACCCCTTTTAATGGACTATCTGTAACTATAACAAATGGGACCACATATTTACTTGTTAGCTAACGATTAACTTTCAGCCAGACAAATAAGAATTAATGGGGATATTAGTTTTGTTTCACTGAAGTAAAAAGGCTTTAGAGAAACACTTTTTCAGATGCAGGTTAAAAATCAAGGCTTACGGTGTGTTTCTGCGCCTAGATGTTACAAATGAGTAACACAGTCTGAAGATAAGAACAGATAAAAATAACTTCAAGAACAAGATGCACTGAAGAACAGAAAATCCATCAAGTAAACAAGAATTTAAAAGAAAGTTGCTGAACAAAAGGAGTACATGTTAAAACTTAACAAACAACAATCAAATGATGCCAAAATTACCTCAGATCCCCAAATATCAGTCACAGTTGAACTTTGTTACATTTTTTTTCTTTTTAGATCAGGCTCATTTTTCTGCTCACAAACTAGGCTAACTGCAGTTAGCAAGGTGAGCTAATACATGTGTTTCTGAGCATTTTTGTACATTGTACATTACTGTCTGGGACTGATAAAAGGACATAAAAACAAATCAGCCGTTGATTGCCACAGCTGTCGCTTCTGTTTACATGCAGAGTCGCCACGCTCCATTTTAATGTCATACCTTTAGAAACACATCTGTTGCCTCAAAATTGAATGCAAAAAGTGAAACACATTGTTACTAAATTCAATTGTAAATACTTGTAAATTCACTGAGTGCAAAGCTGATTTAGAGCTGGTCATCCAACGTCTGTCTGCAACACAGTTAGGTTGGGTTTTATGTCATTCCAATATCTAATTTCTGACATGAAATACAGCGTAAACTCTATCAGAAAGCAAAGCTGGCAGCTAAGGTTTTTTTTTTTTTTTTTCTGCAGAGTTAGCAAGGGCTCTCTGCAAAGAGACGCTTTCTACAATTCAGCAGGAAGGAATGTTAAATGTCCTTTTATCACTGAAAAGGAAAAGAATTAATAGGAAGTCTTCAAAGGCAATGAACATGATCAAATCTGTACCACTTTGAGATAGAAAGACAAAACATAACCTCTAATCTCACTCTAATTTTCTTTTATTCTCCAATTTATGCTAGAAATGATTCCATCTTCACTACTGTTTCTCTATTGTACTAAAACTTTTCTCTTTAATATTTTTTCTATAAATTAAATGTTTTCATAAAGTTTGAAAAGATAAATTTGAACTGAAATCCCTCCAAATCTAGATTGCAGACAATAAACTGAACCCTGTAAAGCATTTTGACATTTTTTTAAACAACTTATTGAGTACTTGCTCTTAGTCAATCTATGATTTTATTTATTTGTCATATGGTTTCCCTTTTTTCCATAAAAGCCTATCAGCAGACATCAGACAGGCTATCATATGCTTTGGAGCAATTTACCAAGGTAATGGCTCTCTGGTGATTCACAAACCAGACGGGGAAAGACTCTTTCCTGCCTGGAGGGAGGATGAAGTGGGCAGGTTTCAGTCGTATTGATGACTGCGATTGTAGCTTATTCATTTCATCTCAGCTAATCCTAACCGTTTTTACAGTTTTTGACAGGTAAGCCATATTAAAGAGCGGCAAATCGTCTGCTAAACCGCAAGAAAACAGACAAACTTATGACAGAGGAAGATGCTTCTTTTAAAATGTGGAGCATGAGCTGTTTTTTTTGTTTGTTTTTTTTGACAGTTCTGAAAAACTATTGATCCACATCACATCAGTCAAAGTTTTCCCGACGTCTTGGAAAAAGCTCTCTGCAGAGTGCATTAACAACAACCATAACCGGACTGAAAGCCTGCCGCTGAGACTTTTCAAATCTACTAGCACTTGAAAGATGGCTTTTCAACTCTTTGTTTGAATTTTCAAGACTTTCATTTTTCCATGTGTCCTCAAAATAATCTTGTGGAACATGAGTGCAGAAAGATGGAGGAGAAAGGCACAAAGAGAATCCAAAGTGGAAAATAAAAAATGAAATAGCTTTTTTTCATCTTTTTTTTTTTTGTTTTAGGTTATTGAAATAAACATAAAAAAAATCCCATTTTGATTTAAAGTAGTAATTTTGCAGCTCCGCTGCAGAAATATGCATAAAACCAAGTGTAGTGAGTCAGACATCAGCTCTGTTGTAGTTTAATATTTTTCTTAAAAAAATGAAGGTGGAGATTTCTCCTTTTTTTCCTGAGTTTGACATTTTGGCACTCATGACCTTTCACAGGTTGTTCAGAAACACTGGACCGTAAAACTACAGAGAAAGAACTGCAATAGAGTTATGACTGTGAAATTTTCTCTCCCTTTATCTTCTTTTTTGACACCACAATGAGAGTGCCCTTCTCTGTGTTTCTAATTTATTCACACTCCTAAACTAACACAAGCAGACCTCAACAAGAACTAAAGTATTGCATATTATCTCTGTAAAAGTCATGAAAGCAGTGATGAGCTAGAATTTCATTCATAACAAACTTAGGAAAAAACATTTTCAATTTGCTTGCTTAAGTTTATTAGCAGAAGTAAGGATGAAAGCAAATAGGTATAAAATCCACAAGGAGCTAGGTATGTAATATAGTTAGCTTTTTGTACATTGCTAAGAGGTATTTGTGTTGCCAGAGCTCGTGGGAGTGTGCTGCTGACTCAAACAGGCCTCAAAGAAAATTAATTTTCTCCTCATTCACTGGCCTGAAAAATGTCTGTTTCATTTTTTCTGTGCAAAGATGGTTGTGACTTGGTAAAGTGAAAGTGCAAATATCCCTCAAAAGCTCAAAGTTTATTGAAATTAATACACTGTGAAAATATTAAACAGCGTTTCAGGTAATTGAAATCATGTGATAAACAGAAATCTGCTTTTTTATTTTCTCTTAACCTGTCTTTGCCAAGATTATGATTCTGTTTGTTCGAAACTTCTTTTGCGGATCAAATTTGGCCCAGCTTTGTGAGTCAGACATCACTTTATTTAGAAACCATATGGGAATTTTTCCAGAGGAACAAAAAGCTAATTAATTTTTTGGGACTTATTTGTGTCTCAGCAGCACACACTCATAATATCACACTGAAGCCTTTACTTTTATCCAAACTGATCATGAATCCATGTTAGGAATAAATCTGGGATGCATGTAATGCAGCTTTTTATCTTGTCAAGGATGTTGGCTTATCTAATAACACAGTTATGTGGGCCAAAACATGAAAAAATGAAGCAGGTTTTGTGGAAGTAGACCAGGCCCAGTGGCCAATGTGACTAAAGGAGTTCTACCATCCAGGAGTAGCTTTTAGTTTTAGATAAGAATGGATGGATAGCTGAACGGTTACCAGACTATCTTGGTATACTTACCATCAATGCTATATAGATGGTAAATGCACTCTCCCATTGATCAAAAATATTATTAGCTGAATTTAACAGCTAATAGCTTCTACTTCACTGCTGTCAACCCTTCAAAACATGCAGCACAGCAAGTTGAATTCCTGTTAATCAGGTCTTTAAAGTGTCAAATTATAGAATTGTTTTGCAATATTTCTTGTCACTATTGTGATAAAGATAAAGGTTATAATATAAAAGCGATTTATTACTTATTGTTTTCTGCAACTGTATGGTTGTGACTGCATAGCGCAGCGTTCATAGCACCGCAAACACAAATTCTGTTCTTGAAAAACTTTCCTGTTTAAAACAGGCTCCTTCAAGACTTAAGAAAGTGTGATTTATATCTGCACACAGTAACTGCATTTAATCATACTTTCAAGTTTTCTGAGATTTATTGATACTCCCGTGGAGCAAACAGTGGAGAAAATATAAACAACATTTCCGATCCTACTGTCAGTTTTTATTTTTTTTATTTTATTGTTTTATTTTATTTACCATAAATAACTGACATTTATCATAACAACAATAAGTCAAAATTCTTATCAGGAATGGCCTATAATGTATTCCACAATATCAAGTGCATAGAAAGTTTTTACTTAAAGTAAAATAAACTTTAACTGGATCTACACAAGACTTAATGGGTCAGTCACTCCTGAAGTTGTTGAGAACCAAACAAGTCAGGCTAATAGGAGATGAACAAAGCCACCAGAAATGGATAAAATCAGTGTACTGCCTGTTTAAGTTGTTGCTATTCTCTTGTTTAAATGAGTTTTAACAAAGTTTGTACCCTTCA